>OW203728.1:2442500-3642500 GCA_934045075.1 Yponomeuta sedellus | reverse complement strand
TGGGTACCTACAACCAGATTTCAGGCGCATAAATGTATCTGGTAATCTCCTTAAAATTTGTAAAATTTTATTCGAAATATGAGTGTACCTACATCCACATTCTAAAGTGTAGTAGAAGACTCAATTGTATACCAAGAGTATTTTCATTTTAAGTTGTATTTAAGTAGTATCAAATAAAATGTCTTAAGTTGTAAGTCATTTTATATTTTTCGTTCTATTTTATATACGTATGTGTATTTAAATTATATTTGTAATATTTAGTTAACCTAGGTTGTGTAATAAACCACTCCTATATTATATTCACTCCTCTATTATATAAATGCTATCCCCATTCAAGTTTTACTGACATTGTTAAAGAGCTGTTTAAAAGCCCAATACAGAACGACACAACCTACATTTTATTAGTAGGAAATAGCCAAGATGTTAAAAAGACTGATATAAACAATATATTTGAATTATATGGTCAAGCTAAAGATGTCCAACCGTGGATGGGAAAATTAGTGTTTTGCGCTTTCCCATATTCTCAGTCCCTGTCATCAAAAGAAAATAATGACATCCATAGCTTGAACATACACATTCACCATTTGACATGTCGTCATAGTGACATATCATTTTTTGATCTTAACAAATTTGTTAAGAATTACTTTTTGACGCGAGATACTGTGTACCTCACGAAAAATAGTCGACGTAAGTTAGCTACTTTGTTAGCTTACAATATTTTTGACTCTGTGGTTATAGGAATTATAACACAACCTGATAGGAATGACAACCGTGTTACGAGTATTAGTAATAATTCAACAGCGGGCTCAAACACACAGTCAGTGACTTTAAACTGCCATCGCAGACAAAGGAAAACCCTAAGTTAGGTATCAATTTAGTTGCACAAAATATACAGGGTTTTTCCGGCAAAGACAATTTAATTGAACTATTTTTAGCAGATTTCAATGTAGATATTTTGTGTTTAACAGAACATTGGCTGAAACATTCTGAAATGTCATTTACTTTAAAAGACTATTTAGCAGCAAGCACTTTTAACCGACAACACTCAATAAGAGGAGGTTCAATGATCTTTGTCAAAAGTAGTTTGAAAATGAAAGAAAGAAAAGATATTGTCAGTCTATCTGTTGAACGTTTAATTGAGATATCGTGTGTGGAATTGGATAGGTATATAGTTATGTGTGTTTATAGGCCGCCACAATCAAATTATAATGAATTTGAATTACTTATGGAGGATGCCTTAAAACGCCTATTCAGTACTACGAAGAGCATAGTGGTGTGTGGGGACTTCAATATAGATTTCTTAGTTCAAGGTCCACTTAAAACTAAACTCGCAAGCCTTTTCAGGTCATATAATTTAGATAATTTATTTACAGAACCCACTAGGACAACTGCTACTAGCGCTACCTGCATAGATAATGTCTTTTGCAATTGTGAATATTTAGATAAAGAAGTCATATATAAATTACAGTCGGACCATAGCGGGCTATGGGTAGTCCTACCGTCAGTACTGGAAGCAAAAAAATGCAATGAATTAAATTGTAGGCCAATAACAGAGAAAAAAATTGAATTATTTAAAAGAAATATAAATATAAAGTTAAATTCGTTGAATTTCGATAGCAATGATCCGAATACGTTATATCAAGTATTGTTTTCAACCATATCAAAAGAATTTGAACATGTTTTTAACGTAAAAAAAATTACAGAGTTAAAAAGCGGGTTTTCAGAATGGGCAACGCCAGGTATATATAGAAGTAGGAAAAGGCTTTATGAATTGTATGAAGAAAAACAATTCAATCACGATCCGACGTTCAAAGAGTACGTAAAAAAATATTCAAAAACTTTTAGACAAACTTGTTTAACAGCCAAATCGATTAGTATAAGTAAAAAAATTAGGGCGTCTACTAATAAAATAAAAACAGTCTGGTAAGTAATTAACAAAGAAACAGGTAAAACGAGACCTAAGGACCAGGGATTTGCGTTGAAGATCGAAGGTAAGTTAGTTAATTCGAAGAAGGACATAGCAGAAATATTTCAAACTTTTTTTAAAAACATGCCACTGCATATAACGGCTAGCTTAAATTCTTCCTCCCAAATAGCCGATACCTTACTTTTGGAAAGTACAAATCCATGTAAAGTTGACTTCCAATTCTCCCATATAACTACCTTAACTATTGTCAAAACATTTAAAGAGTTAACTTAAAAAAGACTGAAGATTTGTGGGGGTTATCGGTTAAATTAATATCCACTGTAATCAATATTCTAGCACCTTACCTTGCTTTGATTTTTAATAAATGTGTTGACCAGGGAACCTTTCCCAATCTATTAAAGTTAAGTAAAATCGTACCCTTGTTTAAATCTGGTGATAGTGAAGATCCAAATAATTTCAGACCTATAGCAATACTGCCGGTGCTAAGTAAAGTTTTTGAGAAAGTAATATTACATCAATTGCAAACTCATTTTAGTATAAATAAGCTCTTCCATAAGAAACAGTTCGGGTTCACAAAAGGCCGCTCAACGACGGAAGCAGGCATAGCGTTAGTAAAGCATATCTTTGAGGCGTGGGAGGAGTCGCAGGATGCCATTGGGGTTTTCTGTGACCTTTCTAAGGCGTTTGACTGCGTTGACCACGAAACACTTCTCATAAAATTGCACCGATATGGTTTAAGTAATAAATCACTAAGTCTTCTTCGATCTTACTTAACAGACAGAATTGTAAAGGTTGATATTGATAGAGTTAAATCCTCGGGTTCTGATGTAAAAGTAGGAGTCCCTCAAGGTTCTATACTGGGTCCGTTCCTTTTTTTGGTATATATAAATGATTTGCCCTACCTAGTAGAAAAGCTTTCGCAGATAGTGTTGTTTGCAGATGATACTTCCTTAATTTTTAAAGTAAAGAGAGGTATAAGTAATGTAGACGATGTAAACAATGCTTTATCTACTATTCACTATAAACAATCTGATGCTAAATGCAAAAAAGACAAAATGCATCAAATTCTCACTACCCAATGTTAAAAATGTTGACACGAGTTTAAAAATATCTGGTGAGAGGCTAGAGCTGGTAGAGTCCACGCTTTTTTTAGGCATAACGATAGACTCAAAACTGCAATGGGGTCAGCATATTGGAAAACTGTCGGGTCGGTTGAGTTCAGCAGCGTTTGCAGTCAGAAAAATTAGACAACTTACAGACGTGTCGACGGCGAGGCTGGTCTATTTTAGTTATTTTCACAGCGTCATGTCGTATGGTTTGTTATTATGGGGACGGCCAGCAGATATAGAAACCATATTTGTCTTGCAAAAAAGAGCAATAAGAGCTATTTACAACTTAAACAGTAGAGAATCGCTAAGGGAGCGCTTTAAAGAAATAGGCATTCTTACACTGGCTTGCCAATATATATTCGATAATATAATGTATGTCCGAAAAAATATAACAATGTTTAAATTAAATAGGGACGTTCATAACGTAAACACAAGGAATAGAAACAAGGTTGCTTGTACTAAATCCCGATTAGCCAAGGTAGGCACATCATTTGTAGGTTACTGCGTTCGTTTTTACAACAAAATTCCAGAACGTGTTCTATGCTTGTCTGAAAATAAATTTAAAACTTTCATTAAAAATTCGCTATGTAAGAAGGCATATTATAGAATAGACGACTATATAAACGATCCTAATCCGTGGTAGTAAACCAATTCCACCGCGATTTTATTGTTAAGTATAACTAAGTATAACATATTTTATAATACAAGTGTGTACAGACGACGTGATTGCATATTAATAACTATATGATACCTTATATAACTGACAAAAACTTAACTGCATGTTTGCTAAAGGTCATTCGAATGGTAGCGTGGTGTTCGGGTCATCTATCTCCCTCCAAAATGGTTGAGACTGATGATGGCTGAGCACTGCGTTATGCTCGTGAACGAGTGCTGTTCGTGTGTCTGGCCGCAGCACTTATGTTTTCCCCTATTATTGTGAGACATTTGACTAATGCTTTGGCATTTAGGGTTGTTAATGGCAATCATGAAATCTTATTAGGTTTACATATGGCAACTGATGTATTTGGTTTTAAGATGATTTGAGAAAAGATGGTCAGAGTGGAGTTTTTTTTTCCGCTGCCTTTTTCTCCACTACAATACGGCCTGAAGGCGGCGGCTTACATTTTACATTGTACATTGACATTCAGCAAACAGAATGTAAATTCTTTACGTTGAAATAAAATTATTTGAATTTGAATTGAATTTATTGTTTACTGGCACTACCCCTTCCACTGTCCGCATTATCGTGGGTTAGCTGGAAGAAAATACTATCTAGTATTAAGCTCGCCTTTGTACAAATTTGTTTTAGTGCAATAAAGAATTTCTCATTCATTCATTTTCAAGGAAAACCTACACTTACCGAAAGTTCCTTTCAGTTTCACCTAATTCCACACCTATTAGGCAATATGATGAGTGCATGAAAGGCGCCTCTCCGAACTACGCACTCACTGAGCCCGTACGTCTGGAGCACCCTAGTCAACAATCAGATAGTCCCTAACACTGCCAAATCCTTTTACCGCAATGGCTTGACATCGACACGCTAAGAAAATGCAATATCAACTTTTTGAAATGTGTAGCAAGTTTTCTCATCAGACATTTCCATTCCCATTTTAAACCCTAGAAGAGAAGCCTTAGATGCCAAAAATGAAAACTAAAACAACACATTCGAATTCGATATCAACCCTTGTACGTCCCCACTGCTGGGGCACGGGTCTCTTCCTGTATCGCAGGAAGGTTAGGCCAAACTCCTACATGGGGCCAGCCTGGGTTGGTGGAGGATTGTAAGACAGTGGCGAGTCTTACTGTCAGAAGTTATCAAGCCGCCCATAAAGATATGGCTTAAAGACAGAAGCGCTCGAAAAGTGCCATAAGCGGAAGTCATGGGACGGTCACCTATCCTGCCCCTGACCGCGCCCGTTGTTGTTCCTTCTTCTTCTTCTTCAGGCTATATTAGTCCACTGCTGGACATAGCCCTCCCCTAATGAGCGCCACAGCGCAAGGTTGTGCCATCATTGGGGGGTTGTTGTTGTTTAACTCAAGCGATTGACTCCAATCACTCGGTTCAACTACGCCACGAGCGCTTCATTCACATTCGAATTAAATTCCACATTTTCTTGCGCGCCTAAATTCAAAATTAGATTCAACCTCGGTTAGGATATTAACAATACTTCATCTTACAATAACCAACAACGGTGGGCAGATTTGGTGTACAAGATGCCAAATATTTACACATCGGCTTCATTCTTTTGTTATTATTACAAATCGTGCCATATTTCTCTGTTACGCCAGGCGCATTTTTCAGCCCGCTATAATTTATGGATTATTTTGAGGTGTTTACCACCTATAAACATTGCATGTGAAACATTACTGAGCCAATTCAGCTCAGAAATTTCATCACAGGTTTAATACTACGGAGTCGCAGACTAGCGAAAACGTTATTGAAATGACGAAAAACTTCATAATAATTTCAGAAGCCATAATTATATCACTGTCAAACAAAGGTTATATATTTTTTTATTACCTTTTTAATGACTAATTGAAATAGTCAATTGTTAAAGTACCATATTAATAAACATCCTATAAAAATCATCTATTTTCGTTTGATTTTCTTTCTGTTTTGTTTTGATTTTTATAGGAATCCTACAAATACTACATCTGTAGATAATTAATAATTGGTTTAATGTAAATCTTTTTTTTACAGTCTGCATTTCAACATATCGACCGCTAAAAAGAAATCGCTCGTAGCCACGGCTGCCTCAGTGATCTTCAACGATCACGAATGTTAAGCAACACAGGGCGCGTTCAGTGCATGGATGGGTAAACCTTCACAAGGCATGTTAAACAGTTGGTGCCGGGAGCCGTCGATAGATGGCAGATGGCAGCCAAGTTAGAGGCCTTAGGGCGGCTTGAAAACTTCTGACAGTAAGACCAGCCACTACTCTCGCAAGCCTCCACCAATCCGGACTTGGTCTCCATGGTGGAGTATGGCCTATACCTTCCTTAGGAAAGAGACCCGTGCCCCTCAGTGAGGACATAATGGGTTGGTGATGTGATGATGTTCAAAAGAGTTATGGAACGATCTATCCGAAGCTAGGTATATGTTAATTCAACGTTCTGTTGGATTCGTTACAAGTTTCTGGATTTCGTGACGGAGTCAGGGAGCTAATAAGTAGACAAGTAACTTAACAAAGTTAGGCTCCTAACTCATGCATTGTTCATGCGAATTGACCGCTATTCAACCTCTAGAACCTTTAGGGCGATGAGACCTTGTTGTACATCTGTACGAAGTAATTCTAATGTCCGTAGACATAGCCCATAGGTCAAATTCTGGAAACATGCAATGGAAATCCTATCATAGGTTTTGGCAAAACCTAATGGTTCACGGCCAAACATACCTATCTACCGTCGCGTCATTGTCTTCAATCTGCTTCGGATGATCACCTCGATATCTTATTAATTAGGTACCATTGGTTCCTGGTTCTTCTAGAAATGTCAGTGTCAAATGATTTTTAGTGCAAACATATTAAATACCTACAGTACAATAACTGAACATTCTTAAAGAACCACGCTAAAGGTGCGCTAAAAGCCATGCACATGCTTAGCGTGAAGCCATCAGGGAACATGCTCCACCCACTATCGCTGGCTAATCTGATTCAAATCGCTGGCTTGCTAATTGAATACTCATTCATCCCCTAAGCTGGTTGAGGATTAAAACTGCGGTTCGTGACAATGAGGACTTAATTTCAGCTGAACTAGATACCGTTATTAATAGAACAAATAACTTCCACATTATCGTCAATGATGATTAACACTAATTACTACTTACCCTATTTGGGATATTTACCAAATTAAGGCCGTTGAAATCGAGTCCAATTTGAGTGGCTTCTACCTATATTGCGTTACGAAAGTAGGTATTAAGGTTCCAGTGGATATGGTTTTCGAATAAAAAATAGGGTAGGTACTTACAAAGGCTATTGGCGTTTGGAGGCAGTGACGGATAGACGTAGGTAGTAATAACTACAATAGAGAAGGGATAGTCTGCAATTGCTCCTGACTGACAGTTCGAACTAGGTACTAGGGAGAAAAAATGGTAATAGGTATAAGGGTCAGGTACAGTCCGTCGCGAGTCGACTCTTATACTAAGTTGATTGAAAAGTCGCCCTTAACTCCAATGTGGGGCCATTTCCGGGTTGGTGGAGGATTGTAAGAGAGTGGCGGGCGGGAAAACAATTGCTTTATTATCGATTAAATCAAAGTTTTTAATTTTCGCTATTGTCAAATCAATTGGGTCAAATATCACAATTGTATAAAAAATATATAAAGAAGATTTTTAAACATTACACATTACACTCTCTCTCTCTCTTTCTCTCTTTATCATCTCATCTCTCCGATTTTAGGCTAAGCGTTATTTAGATAACATGGTACTGGCATAGCTGAGTGAAGAGTGCATGCACGTAAAGGTCATCGTGCCGTCGACTGTACCAACGTCGCCAACCACTTCTCGAGAAGGATCTTTTAGGGTGTAAAAGGGTAAGATATAAATGAGAAATTTCACGCATTCACGTCTGCCAGGGGTCAAAAGTAAAATTTAATCCAGTAAAGCTGCAGTTCCATCTAGACTTGATTCCTGCAACAAAGCTAGATCGTGCATTTGCGTAGTTACAGCCATCACACTTCACACTTATATTATATTAAGTAAAAGAACGAAAGTTTGTGGGTACAGTATGTTTCTTGCTTCTTCACGACTAAACGGCTGCAGCGATTTTAATAAAATTTGGTATGGTGCTAGCTGACACCATGGAGTAACACATAGGCTACGTTTTACTTCGGGAAAATATCTTATTCCCATGGGAAAATCGATAAACCGCGGGGCACAGCTAGTCTTTAAATAAAATCCCGATGCCATTAAAAAGAGGCGTTTTATGTAATCGGTGGTTCTCGTATTTCCTTGAATAACCTTCACCACTGACTACCTACTTTGGTCAGCGTTTTTGGAGTATTTTAAGGAATTGTGTTTATAAATAAATCTGTTAAAGTTGATCTCACGGTAAGATACTAATCCATGCGGTGATAAGTATTTCGATTACTCATTACAGGCAACTAGAGCTATACAGCACTTAGAGTATATACTACTTCGTACAGAGAGGACATCGCGACTAACCTTTTTACGAAACGCAAATTACGCAAACGCTGAAGTAGAACTAACAGCAGTCCATTTTAGGTGCAATTAGTCCACGACGAGCACTTGCCGCGAAAACAATACTAATATACTTTACGAAAATGCCGACATGTGTGCTTCGATATTGCAATAACTACTCACTCACCAAAAATAAAAAAGACTGACGGAATCACTTTTCATCGGTAAGTTCTGCAAAACTCTTGATAAAACTATAGAATACTGAATAAGATTACAGAATTTTTTTTTCTGCTCTGTCAAATCGGGCGGTGAAAATGGCGGTAATTTCATAGATTAAAAAAAAACAGAAGTTTCAGGCGCACTTACCTTACATCATACAGTGACGACATTAGATATTGCTTTAGGGTACTCACAATTATATTTTTTGTAGGTTTTGTAGATTTCGCTTGGGCGATGAGAGGAGGGTGTCCAAGAAACCCGAAGAGACGAAACATGGCTGCCTTTGAACAACACATACATTTTTGTTCTGCGCATTTCAAGGAAAGTGACGAATACAAGAGCAAACCAGGACGAGCTTTTCTAAAAAAGTGTACAGTGCTGTGCGATAACGTAAATAGTTACTTTATTCTGTATTATTTATGTGCATTAGAGAACACAAATGCACGCCAATAATGCGTATTAAAATAACACCATTATTTGTAAAGTAATTGAAAAGCTACTTATTTCTTCCTCGGTCACACAACATAGATGGTAGAATCTAAATATAGTGTCCGCTGCCTCTCGCTGACCGGCATTTGTGTATGTCTTTATTTATGTGGTGGTCTTTCCATTATATTATATTTGTCTCTATGAAATAAGGACAGTTCAATTCGAATAGTGGTTAACTATGTGTACAAGTCGCGAAAGTTTAATATAATAATAATTATGTTATATTAAACAGGTAAAGAAAGAAAAATGAAATGGTGTTCAAGATTACTCTATTGTCCTATTTTCGTTGCAAGTCTACAACGTAATTCAATTCATGTACTTAAGTTAATAGTGGTCCCTATAAAAGTGCGCGTCATGTTATGAAAACCGCACTTTTTTTAATTAGTTAGCTATTGTGTTACAACCTATACGTACTCGTATGAAATATAAATTTGCTTTTCATTTTATCGCCAAAATTTGTCAAAGCTTGTCAACGTATATAAAGAAATGAAGAGAGTGAGGCTTCTGTAACACTGGCTTATAGTCTTTACTGCTATCAAGGTCAGTGTTACCATGTAGAGATTAGTCGACCGGTACAAATACCTGTGAAAATAAAAAATCTCACGATTTCTATAGAGTTCAATAACATAATTTGAAATTCTACTTAGGCGTGGAAATATTAATACAGTGAATACATTTTTTAATCCACTAAAGTGATACAAATTCAGTTGAAGCGTTTTAAGTCGTGCGCTTAAATATCACTGTTGGCAACACTGCTTATTGAAAAGTGCGGCATAAATTTTGTTCGGGAGGTCCGCTCTATACGAAGTAGTATAATAATACTCTAAGATACAGTACACGGGCTCGTAGTAGTCAGCATTTCGTGAAATACATGGGGCTTGGGGCACACTAAAAGTTTTGCATTTCTAGCTAATCGGAATTATTTGAATTTCGAATGTTATATTTTGTGAAACGTTGCACCTACTTAGTAATAAAAAAAAAACAATTGGCGGGAAATCATTTGTCAATTGTTTTATAACACACATCAAAGTTCTTCGTACGCAACGAAAGTGGAATTAAGTGGAAAATATTTTAAGGCGCTGATTTTTTATGATTTTAAAAGTACTCTCTCTCCGCAAAACTGTGCCGCTCGTCTTCAAATGCTTCCCAACTTTACACATCAACCCTTTTGGGAGAGAAGCCTTGTTTGAGTTTCTTTACATGACGAATTTCGTGAAGGGCGGCCTTCAACTGTCGTCAACGAAAATAATTACTGTTAAGCTGCTAATTGAAGAAAACCCGCGGATTATCTTTGAGACAATTCGAGGACTATTAGGGATTGGTATGAGTCAAATTCATAAAATTTTACACGAAGAATTGAAAGTTCGGAAACCTTGCTGTCGTTGGATCCCTCATGAACTGACAGGGGAGCAGAAGCGGGCTCGCGTGGAGTGGTGCTCACAGATGCTACTAAAGCACGTTTATGACATTGTCACAGGAGACCAAACGTGGATTTATTGTTTTGAACCTGAATAAAAACAGCAATCTTGTGAAAGGTGTTTGAAAATGAGAACAGGCCAATAAAAGTGAGGCAGGCGAGAAACGTTGGTAAAAAAATAATCGCTTTTTTTTTCAGCTACGAGTCCCATCTGTACAATTCCACTTGAAGATCAAAAAAGTGTTAATGCCGAGTGGTAGGTATTTGTACCAGTTATTTACTCAGGGTGGTAGAAAAAGTTCGGGAAAGACGACCAAAAAAGCCGCGTTCTCCTACATCATGACAACGCTTCTTCACACACGGCCAACAAAACAAAGTCATTTTTAGCTTCCGAAAAAGTACAACTCGTCACCCATCCTACGCATATCCCCAACCTAGCATCCTGTAATTTCTGTATTTACCCCAAAATCAAAGATTTGATGAGAGGTTAAACTTTTACCAACTCCGAAGAGGCAGTGATAGCGTTCAATCAGCACGTAGAAAACATGCCTGCAGATCTGTGGTCCTCCTGTTTTAGAAAATGGTTCGATTGTATGAAAAAAAATGTTTATAAAATGTAAAGGAGAGTATTTTGAAAAGCAATAAACAATGTTGTTTTTTTAAGTTACGCAAAACTTATAGTTAGATAAATGTCAAACTCTGACATTTATCTACAACTTTTGCTATACGAATTTTCAAATATAGTTTTTGTGACATTCCATATGTAAATAAAATATTCGTTTTACGGATTTTCTGCTTCGTAGCAGTGATGTTCGATAGATAAGTCTAAAACCATATGTTAAATGGAATATTTAACATAATATTTTTCTGTCTAAGACGTTGATTTACCGGAGGCTGTAAACATTGGTAGAGATCGTAAAGCGCAAATGTAAACCCTGGTTTCGAAAAATAGAAATCTGAGAAACCACTAAGACTTTCGCAAAACTGGGGTCTGGTCCTGTTGTCTTGGGGTGACTTTATCATCATCATCATCTTGTCATCAGGCTACATTAGTCCACTGCCGCATCCAGTGACTTAGCAATTTGGAAATTTTAGGTATCATATTAAATATGCTATTATACGTATTTATCATAAAAATATTTGTACATAGCATGTTTAAGATATTTTTTACGCCATCCGTCAGTCTGTCGATTAGAAATCAAGTTCTAAAGCTATCATCTCACGTAACACATTTCAGGGTTTTCCTCCATATTCAATAATAGGTAAAGGTGCTTACTTAATCGAATTCAGAGCTGCCTGACTTATAAATTGAGTAACGGGCTGCCTAAGCCCATCTTAGCTTGTAACTAGTCAAACATTTTCCGGAGTAGGGTTAGTGGTAGGGTTTTCCTCAAGTACACCCAACAGCAAATCGATCTTAACAGTAACAATCTAAAATCAACCCTATGCCGTTATGATAAGATCGGCCGAGATACCTATAAGAGGTGGTCGAGACGAGAACTCAGAAATATAATTTGGCCATAGGAAAGTAAATTTTATTACCGAAAGGGGCAAAAGTTTACCTTTCTCCTTAATTAGTTCAGAGCTGGTGAAACCTGTGAATAATTCACTTAGTTATTGGGCTTCATAAACCGATTGGGTTCTATTATGGCTGCTCCGAAATAACATGGGATTGTAATCTTGTATCATTTGGTATCTACTTAAAGAAATACAATTACTAAGGTGCTAGTGCGGTGGTATGGGAAATGGAAGGTTCAGAAACGTGGCGCTGAGCAGGAATAATGTATGAACTAAAATAACATAAGTAAATAGCTGACACCGATATGTTAACAGCGTGCTCAAACTATTTATTAACCGTCAGTCAATTAGCACGAAAAACTGACCATTGTTAACAGTAGATAATATTCTTAATTTAATTCTGGAATCACTTACTTGTAGAGTAGGATCCGGTTTCGCTTTCATTCGAAGAGATTAAGGTGCTCTGTCTATTCAGCTTTATTCTTCGAATAAGAGCGAAACCTGGTCGGACTCTTACGACAAAAATTCAATTAAGTGATCCCGGACTTACATTAGAAATACAGACCTAGTGCTTCCGAAAGTTTAAGTTCCAAAATTGATTAAACGATAATCCTGGGTTACCCCACGATTTCGGGTTACCTACTTCATAGATGCGTTCGGATTTGGTTTGGTGATAAGCCATCGGTTTTCAGACGACAGCCCTCCTTGGAAAATAGCCCTAGATACTCAAATGCAGTAGTTAGGAACCTACCTAATACATAGCGTGACTAAAATAGTCTTAATTAAATTAGATTAAGTGAGAAATCAATTTAAAAAAATTGCTCCTGCTGACCACTCTTTTTAATTTTTTTAATGATCTCCACCTTAGGTAAACACTGAACTTACCATTAAACAATCTGCAAAATTTAATCCATTGGGAAAATAACAAACAATCTTAGCACTTAGCATCTCCACTGTCATCAATAACATAATACAATCACACAATTCACTCGTCAACAACACGACAAGTCAATACACACCACTTGTGAACGAAATTGTACAGAATTCACCGCTTTTAACTAAAGTGGAAAATTACGCGCCATTTTATGAAAATTTTAGGACGTAACGCTCGAAAAAAAAACAATTGAATTTACTTTTTTTCTGATTTTCTTTTTATGAGGTCAAAAAGCAAGGGCACGACTTCTGGCCGGCACGCCTGCGCTGTGCGTCAAATAATTCGCGACTGGATTGGATGGAAGGAAGGAGCAAGGCATAGGTTGTCTCTACATATCTATTCCTACCTGTTACATTTTACGAGAATGTAGCGCGTGCGTAGACAAAGCGTCGCGGATTAATTCTACTTGCGCTAATTAATTGCATACATTTAAGGGTAGTCAGACGGTTAATGACTTGTTAAAAATATGCTAGACACGAAATATACCTACCTACCTCACACTAATTTCTGTGAGTGTTTGGACGGTGTCTGTTTATCTCTATAATTGCTTTTAACAATAAGGCCGCCAATTGTATATTATATCTTTACATGTTTTATAATATTTGCTCTGGTATACAATAAAGAATATTCTTATCTTATAATCAAGGAAAACTACTCTGAAACCAGTTCAGTTTTCAACTGGACCACTTATATTTACCAAAAACGGCCGCCAAAAGCGGTGATGCATAGAAGACTAGAAATCTTACAAAAATACGATAAAAGCCTAACGGATTCCTCAGAGGTAGTTTATGTAATGTAAGGAATTACGTTTTGCTCTAGGCTTTAAAGTAGGTAGGTACTTGGTACCTAATTTTTGTTTAAAAAGTACGTACACGGGTACTTGGTTGCAAAGGTAGTGCTGTCATTGAAATTCAATGGTGCTGTAGACTGTGACCTAAGTACTTCAAAGAAGATTGGTAGTAGCACGGAGGAAAAAAAGTAATACGTAGGTATGGTTTTTTTTCTTATTTCGGCTAGTTTTTTTCGGGTAGATCCGTAGCACAGTTCAAAGAAGCTGTGGTCTCCTCCTCTGTAGGTACCTGAGGCACAGCGGAGGTAAGAAAATAAATATTTTTTATCATGTTTTACTTTTTTCAGCAAAGCAGCAAAGGATTTTTTTTCTTATAAGTTTAGCTGTGGAATATTTCGGCACTTACATTTTTTTTTATTCTGTTTATTTTTATCATTTTAGAAATTGCAATCAATGACATCTAGTTGTACGAACTGGAACCACATAGAATGGTTAGTCTGCATGCAGGTAACCAACACGGTTGATGTTGGCACATGCTGGTACTAAAATCTTTTACTTCAGAATCGTAGCCATCGGACACACAGCAGGGACATGAGACGGGAGCACAGAAAATTCGCGTTCGGAAGGGAAAAGACGAGGCTAGGCAGGGCGCGATTCTATACAACGCGCTCTTCTGTGTAGCCGCTGCCTTACAGTCATGAAAAGTTCTAACCCACATACTAACCTAAACAGCCTGGATAGTACCTACGCTGACACTAGTCACGAGTTTAGTATCGCTACTAAAATTTCAGAATTATACTATTTTTATTTTTAATGCACCCGTGCTAAGGACAAATTTAAAAACCTATAGAGGCTAAAAATTTCACCCATGCCGGGATTCGAACCCGCAACCTCTGGCTATCCGTGCCAGCGCTCTTCCAATTGAGCCAATAGGCGACTCACCTGCATCAGTTTTAGCCTCTAAATAGGTTTTTAAAGTCCTTACGAGAAATTACTCGTTGCGTGCACGCACGCCGGTTCTGGGTACTTTTAGAAGATACATACATGTACTTGGCTTAGTGTTTCCTCTATAAAACTGCGCTGTCACCCGGGACAGGGCTAGAGGGGTTTAATTGTTCTGTGGCTAGAGGGGACTAATGGGAACAATCGCCGTAGACAACAGGATGACTGGTCACCCTTAGGCTCAATTCACACTGGCGCAGTCGAAGCGAAGCGAAATAATTCGCCCCGTTGTCGCGCGAATACGCGCGTCTTCGCGCATCGACGCGCGAATTGGCTGATATCGACCTTATTATGATTGCCCTAATAGCAGAAGTTCAAAAGGAAGACGCCGGCTGACGCGCGTCTGCGCGCGCAGACGCGCGAACCCGGGCAACCCTTGCAGGCGAAGTCGCGCGTCGGTGAGCGTTTCAAAAAAATTTCGCAACACAAATTCGTAGCGTATTAACAGAGAAATAGAGATGAATTTAGAACAGTTGATAAACGTGATACGTCGCACCGCTTCGACTCTGCGCCAGTGTGAATTGAGCCATGTTTTTTCTTTCTATGTCAGCAATTCTACTGACACCGCAATTATTTCGCCCCACTATTCGCCTTGTGACCAGTCACCTAACGCTGACAGGCCTAACTTCTCTCAAGATGTAATTCCCTTGAGCATTTTGCCTCATCTTCATTTAAGCTCGACAGCGGAAGTGTAAAGGAAAAAATATATCATTCAATGAAATTCACAGGTGTAATTTTTAAAGTTTATTCATCTCTCAACCCTGCTTCTGCGCTATCTCACGCTGCTTCGCCTTCTCCAGCTTGGCGATGCGCGCGTTGGACTTGTTGCCGAGGACGCCACCGCCCCAGTGTCTGCGGAGCTCCTCATACCGCTCGTTGAAGTTGGTCTTGATGGCCTCAACGACCTTGGTGAAGGCGGCGCGGTCGCCAGACTCCACCTGCAAAGGGTTAAGAACGGTTAGAAGTGCCTCTCGATGAATGGGAAGTAAGGATTGGAGGCGAGGAGTCAGATAAGATCTATTGGTGGTAGATGGGTTGTCAGCATGGCATTTAGATAGCAAATAAATCATCATTTGGAATTGGTGATCTTTAGTGGTTGTACTTCAAAAAAACCACAAAAACGAAACAGAGCCAATACAAGAAGAAAAGTTTGTAAAAACACACAAGTAACAAAAATAGCACATCAATCCATTAATAAAAGAATAATGTCAATAATGACATGCTTTTCCAGCTCAGAGAGAGAGAGAGAGAATATGGGCTTAGTCACCACACATGCCTATGGCGGTGTAGGTTTCTTCGTAATCTGTTCCTTCACAATTTACAAAAATATATTACAAAGCAAAGATATAAATAGAGAACTTTATTGGACATAAAAATGTAAATTACACAGATATTTCATACTGATATTTGAGATATTCAAAGCTCTACATGATATTATGGCTCTACAAAATAAGTTGTGGCTCAGTAACCCCTCAGAGAACTACCCAAAACTGTCCCTTGTCACTTGGAATATGGGCAGTTTCCACAGACACAGTTTCCAAGCTACAACCTGTAAGTAAGGTGAACTCACATTGGTCAGAGCGACGCAAGTGCAGGTCTTGCGGTGCACCAGGGCTCCTAGACGGGACTTGCCCTTCACAATGCAGTAGGGGACACCCATCTTGCGGCACAGGGCCGGCAGGAAGAGAACCAGCTGAAAAATAATAGATTTATTGTGAGTGAGACAAATGTGAGTGTGTGGGCTTGTTAACAGGCCATAAGTGAGCTCAGAGTCATGTTGCTTCATGCAGCTGAAAATTATTTGTAATTTGCAGCCTCAGGTGAAGAAATTCTAACATCACAGCATAACAGTATACAATAATACAGGCTGGAAAACATTAACAACACCTGCAAATCACTGCATGTGGGAAATTACCACATTGCCTTTATGTTAACAGAGCCTATTACCTTTGTTGGGCTCAGAAAAGTACATTTATTAGACCAACTACATATCAGATATTGTGATTTAAATGTACTGGTACATTTAAATATTTGAGGTACTGGGTACTCTTATGTAGGCTTCTACTTATTAAATTGTTTATTATACTATTTTTATTTTTAATGCACTAACCGGTGCCAAGGACAATTTTAAAAACCTATTTTGATGCTAACAATTCCACCCATGCCGGGATTCGAACCCGCGACTTCTGGCACGGCTAGCCAGAGGTCGCGGGTTCGAATCCCGGCATGGGTGGAATTTTTAGTCTCTAAAAAGGTTTTTAAAATTGCTTATTTATAGCAATATATCTTTTTTTATCGAAACCTAGCCTTGCTCTGGATCTCAACTCAACTTCATCCACCAAGGTCGTGGAAAATGAACATTCCTCCTTCTTCATTTGAATGAGGTCTATCACTCTACTATGGCGCGAATCAGTCGGACCTGAAGATGTCATGTAAAGTTTAAGAAGAAGAATGAAAATAATAATTGTTTGGACAGACACATTATTAACTGCCACCTACCACATAAAAAATGCTAAATGGTTGAGAATTATGCCTTTACCTCAAGCAGATATTTAATTGATATCATCTCACTCACCTCAATGGGGTCAACATCATGGGCAATCACGACAAGCTGGGCCTTCTTCTTCTCAACAAGCTTGGTGACTGTGTTTGTGCCAGCACGGATGGTGTTGGGCCTTTTTGGTGGCGGCTCATCCTTCTTGGCAACCTGAGGGTGGGTGCGAACTAGGTCAGAAAGAGCTATGGGACCAGTGAAGTTCTGTATTGATTGGTAGGGTCAGAGATCTTGGTGGAAGATGTCCGCATGGCAATCAGTGAGTGTTGTTATGCATCATTTTTATGGTGTATCAAGAGATTTTCTTTCACAGAGATAGAATCTGTTAATGCATTGTAGAATAATAAAAAAAGCATGAATGCATTGATTTTATTTCAATAGCACTTCAAGTCAACATAGCAACCTTCTATGTGTAAATTGAATAAAAAGACTTGTGAATATGCCCTTGGACTAAATGCACTAACAAAATTGAAATAGTGAATAAATCAAATCTCTATTGTGAAGATTTTCATAAGATACAAAATGGGGGTGGAATATACCTTAGCTTCAGCAGCCTTTCTTAGTCTCTCTTTCCTGACAGCCTCGGTCTCAGGCCTGTACTTTTCCAAGATTTTGAACAGGCCCTTGGCTGAAAAGAACACAAATAACATCTGATAACTAAACATTTCATGGTATTAGCCTACTTTGCAGTCAAGAGAAATAAATCAGAGTTAAAAAGCTCGTATAGTTTGTTGATAATCATTTAGATTCATCGTTGCATTTGGTTGTTCATCATAAAAATAAAATAATACAAGTGCATTCTCAAACCAGCACAGGAAGAGACTTGCATGCTCAGTAGCACTAAAATGTCAGAATTTAACAGAAAAGTTGCGAATTTTGACATTCGCATGTGATTTGTGTTGTGATGTGCACATCCTTAATTTAATTCAATGGATCTCAAATAAAATACTGTTGATACTCAGAAAACCAGAGAAAACGCGGAGCAAAACTAAGGAGTATACCATTAAGATGATTAAGAATCAAATATGGTTTGAATATTTGATTCTTAATGATCTTAATGGTATACTCACAATGAAGCAGAATTTTCAAAATTTTCGAGTACAAACAATATTATAGTTATTAGAATATTTGTATCTATGATGCACTGTCAAATTCCAATAAAGTAAGGAATAAAAAAGTGTCCGTTATATTTCTATATATAATTTTTGGAACTAACAGCAAAGAATTAACAAACCTGTAGTCTTGTCTAAGGTCTGGGTGAACTGGTTGATTGGCGGGGGCACCTTGAGACGGCGCTGGAGCACAGCCTTCTGGCGCTGGATGCGGATGTACTTCGGCCAGCGGACAAAGCGGGACAGGTCACGTGTCGGCTGGATATCCTGACCTGACAAGAGGCAATGTTAAGATGGATCGAAATATGCCTTCTGTACTTTTTAAATTATTGACGCTTTTGTTAGATGACATTTAAGATAGGTACCTTCACCAGATGGGTATCTACTCCGAATATAAACTTAAAAGTAAAATTTTATGTATTGTTCTGAGCAAGACAGATACTTGGCAATTCAAGCGAGGTATTTGAACACCTCAGAAAGAGGTATTTAAACACATCAGACACTCTGTTTTCCTTTACCTTCCCTGTTTTTATTTTACCGTTAGCAGCAAGTGGTATTGCTACTATATCTTTACAAATGTACATGACTTAGAAAACAAAGTCATTCCAACACCCTCCCATATTTACTAAGTGGAATTCTCCATCCAAAAAACAGATTGATGACCCTCTGCAGACTTTCTTTCTGTTGGTCCCCTTATCACAGGAGCCGGGACAAAATGTTAAGTAATTTCCTGTTAAAAGATAGTTATAAACTTAACAATGTAGTTTTGAAATGAAATACATTCTAACAATAGAAGACCAATCAGTGTTAAAAAGCTCGTATATTTGATAACCACATGGTGATTCGGATTAATTGTAACATCATTTTGGTCTGCATACAAATGATTTAGCTCAGACTAGGAAGTGCACAAGTGGAGATGAAACTTACCGATAGCGAAGTCCCTGCTTCTCTTTTCAAAGAGAGGGTTTGAGAGCTTCCTTGGCTCAACTTTCTTCACGACCAGAGGCGCGGCCGCTACCTTCTTTCCGACCTTCTTCTTGGGCTGAAAAGAAAATTTAAGGTTACAGCGACAAACGAATTTGAAATACTGAAGCACTAGCGCCAATGGTATCAGCGATCTTGGTGATAATAACGGAGTAATCACGGCGTTCAGAATTTTGTTAACATCACGACATGTTGAGGTAAGGATTTAGGTTATGTTGTGTTCACTTTCATTGTTCGTTTTTAGACTTCTCAGCACCTTTTAGCGCCAGTTTTCGAAGAAATATGCTTGAAGGAGAACTCCTTGCGGGCCAAAATAGGTGGAAGACGCGCGTCTGCGATGGAGCACACAAGAAATGCGAAAGAAAACAACCACCGGGGGCACCAAACACGAACGTCTAAAACTTTAAAATTTCACTTCCCTTAACATAAATATAATGGGTTACTAAACGCACATGATGTTTACCTTCTTCTGCACCATCTTGATTGTATTTTAATACAGTGATCTAAAGGCCACGAACAGATACGTGACCTAAAGGAAACACCTTACTTTCGGCTAAAATGGCCGAAACAAAAAGAAACTGTCAGCGGAAATGTCAAACTCAAAAGTGGTCCTCTTCCTTGTCTATTCTATGCTCTCCCAGAATGTTGCCAGTAGTAAATTAATGTGCCTCCTACACGATGGTGCTTGTCGGTTTCGGAGACGGTCTAGGCATGACCCACATTGAAAGGATATACGACAAGGGCGTGAAAAAGACGCCTGGCAGCGTTGTACAGAGTTTGCGCCCTATTATCAATACACTGCATTATTTTTACTAATTGAATGATTATTTTTCTACAGTCTTATAACCACACGACCGGATAATTCCCGGCCGATTTAAATACGTAAAAGCACAAAACCCCGACTTACAAAGCGGTTTTGGTAGCCATGCTTATTCCAAGTTTTTAACACTGCTAAAAATTTTCTAATTTACGTTTGATTTTAGTTTTGTAAAAAGATGTATCATCTTGAATATATGTACCCTATACTAATTAATTACTTTATCTAAAAACTACGAAACAGTTACCTAAAAGCAGTTAGTAATAGGTGTTTATATAAATGTTGGGGTATAACGGATTTTTTTTCTTCGTAAATTCATTATTTGTGCATATTTATACAATATAAAAATGTAGTTAAAATAGTGAAATAAACATACTTGAAATATTTACATTCATTTTCTTACCCTATTTCACGAATCCCATTTAATTTTCACTTTAAAACACGATAAAATATTATAAACGGGCACCCCCTGCATTTGTAGTACCTTTAATGACAATAGTCTCGCGTTTTGTTTGTGGCGATGAAATGTCAGAATCTGACAGTTAATCTACTGGGAAGTTGCGACTTTTGACGTTAAAAGGCGCGACTCGCGTCGTCGAATTTACCCAAGCTGACATTATAGCTGTTTACGCTGTTTTTTTTCCTTCTATGAAAGTAGTGTTTTTATTTGTATCAAAATGTTGCTAGTTTTATACTTCATCAAACCATACCGAATGTGTGAACGATAGCTCGACGACCAATGAAGTAAAAGAGTGTCAAAAGCGCGTCGAGAAAACGTGTGTCGATCGATACAAGCGGTACTCAAAGTCAGGGCGCAAAGGTGCGTCGATTGACACAATGTGTTCAACCGGTTAACTCCTCAGAGTCGGTTTAAAAAGTTCTCTATTTAAAACGACTCTGAGGTTATATCCTACGGTTGCATCTCTCCAGGGGAAAGACGGAAGCACAGAGTGTTTACTGATTTAAAGGAATCGTGTTTTTATAACTAAAATAAATTAACGGTCGTTAATAAGCCCGTTAATTTATTTTATTTATTGCATAACACAACAGCTAAGTATCATTAGGTACATGTTATAATATCATGATGAAAGATTATAATCTGGTTAGATATCCTTTAACGTGTCATGACAGCATGGTAGAATATGGACGAGAGCCAAAGCACTGCAAGCCACATACAACCAAATGCGACCACTCATCGCAAAGTATCGTATAATTATGGCCCGATCTGCTTTTACAAACGGATCCAAAAGCTCTCCTTCCTCAAATAAGTAGGTATTTAATTAAATAAACAAACCAAGTTTAATCAACAATTAACGATCTAACTTACTAAATTTTCAGCTTAACTAATTGTGATTTAAAAGAATTAAGGGTCACAAAAATGTCAAGAGCATCGAAATTTATTTGACATTTCGTTGAATGTCAAATAAAAATTTCAATGCACCATTAGCAATTTTTGAAAACAAGTAGTAACTAGTTTTATATGTACTTGTCCAGTAAGCAACAGAGATGGCCATAAGATCAAGCGTACTACCACCTGAATTTGACGCTTGAATGTTTGGCACCTTATTTGTTAGCTACACAAATATTTCACGGCTACGCGGCTTATCGCGCGCGCCGAATTTGTAGTCTAACTATAGCTAAATAAGTTCACAGACTAACTGTTGATATTAAAAATACAACCATTTCCGGGGGCAATATGGCGGTAACTTCGAAAACAACTGGCTACTTACATTAAGAATAACGGTATTACATAAAAATATGGTAAGTATGTAAGTAAACAAATATATATATTTATTATGATTACATACTTATCTTAGTGAACCAAAACTTACAGGGCGGCTTTTCTAGTAAATTACTAGAATTAGAATTGTTTTTGGAACAATATAGAGTGGATGTACTTTGTGTCACTGAGCACTGGCTATTAGAGTCTCAAATGAATTTTTCTGTACATAATTATGAAATAGCCAGTTGCTTCAATAGAAAGTCGGCATTGCACGGGGGATCCTTGATTATAGTAAAAAGTAGTTTAAAATATAAAGAGCGGAAAGATATTTGCAGACTTTCTGTTGAAAAAGTAGTTGAACTATCATGTGTTGAACTGGCTAAGCATATTGTAGTAAACGTATACAGGCCCCCTGCCAGTGACTATAGTTTATTTGAGTCAGTACTAGAGGATGTTTTAAAGGTAGCTTCAAGTAGTAGCAAGAAAGTTATAGTCTGTGGAGATTTTAATGTCGACTTGCTGGTAAACTCCACTTTAAATACCACATTAAAACTTACTTTAAAGTCTTTTAATTCAGTTAATATTTTCTTAGAGCCTTCTAGGATTACCAAAAACACAGCCACATGCCTTGACAATGTGTTCTGTGACTGTGAATTTTCGAATTATTCGACAATAAATTGCTTAAAGTCAGACCACAGTGGTCAAATCGTACACTTTGAAGCAGATTTAAAACAAAAAGAACAAGATATAATTTATCGGCCTATGACCACAAAAAAGTTAGATTTATTTAAAATTGACTTACAAAGTAACTTACCTACCCAAAATAATAAAACCCTTAATGCAAATGATAATTATGGAGATTTTTTCAAGGTCGTTACAGATAGTTTTGAAAAAGTTTTTAAATTGAAAAAGTTATCATCAAAAGGGAATAAAGTAGGATTTAGTGAATTGGCTACTCCCGGTATCCGGAAAAGTAGGGACACACTTTATTCACTGTATGAGGAAAAAACATACACATATGACCTCAGCTTTATACAGTATGTTAAACTATATTCAAAATTATTTAAGGCCGTCTGCCACAAAGCAAAATGCGAGCACATAAAATCAAAAATCCTTCAATCTTCTAATAAATCTAAAACAATTTGGGCTATTATAAATAAAGAAACCGATAAATCCAAATTGGGAGATCGCGAATTTTCACTTAAAGTAGATGATAAAATAATAACCTTAAATGAAGACCTTGCTACGGCTTTTGAGCAGTTCTTTACAAATGTTCCAATTGTAACGACAGCTCCATTAGACTCTTCTCCAGATCTCGCTGAAAGTATTTTGAAAGACAATGTCCCCCCATGCGATCACGATTTTGCGTTTGACTATATTGAAGCACATACAGGGATTAAATCGTTTAAAAAGCTAAAGCTTAAAAAAACTGAAGACTTGTGGGGTATGTCAGTAACAGTAGTTAGCTCAGTAATCGATACCCTAGCACCCCATTTAGCCAAAATCTTTAACCAATGTTTAGATGAGGGTATATTCCCTGATCTAATGAAATATAGTAAGCTCGTTCCTTTATTTAAAAGTGGTGATAAGCAAGATCCCACAAATTTTAGACCAGTCTCGGTTTTACCCGTTTTAAGTAAAATATTCGAGAAGATAGTTCTAGGTCAACTGCTTACACACTTCAATAACTATCAACTTCTCCATGGTCAGCAATTCGGATTCACACAAGGGCGCTCTACAACGGACGCCGGTCATGTTAGTTAAACATATATTTAGTGCATGGGAAGATCGCAAGGATGCTATAGGCGTATTCTGTGACTTATCGAAAGCATTTGATTGCGTGGACCATAAAACACTTCTTTTAAAATTAAAGCATTATGGTATAAACGGAAATAGCCTAAAACTTATGACATCATATTTAGAAGGAAGAATTCAAAGAGCTGAAATAAATCGAACTAAATCTTCAGGGTCAGATGTCAAGATAGGAGTGCCACAGGGATCTATTTTGGGGCCGTTCCTCTTCCTCGTATATGTAAATGATTTGCCGTTCATGGTTCAAAATATGTTAGAGATAGTATTATTCGCAGATGACACGTCACTTATTTTTAAAATTAAGAGACAAGAGAATGACCTTGACAGTACAAATAATGCTCTCTCTCGGGTACATAATTAGTTTACTACCAATAACTTATTGTTAAATTCAAAGAAGACAAAATGTATAAAGTTCACTCTACCAAATGTCAAAGCGGTTGACAGCAATGTTATGTTGGGGAATGACAAATTAGACCTTGTAAATGAAACTGTCTTTCTAGGTATCACAATTGATGCAAAGCTTCAATGGGGTCCTCATATAAAAAAAATAGCAATTAGGCTTAGTTCAGCAGCATATGCAGGTAAAAGAATTAGGGAACTAACTGACGTCGCAACTGCTAGGCTTGTTTATTTTAGTTCCATAGTGTTATGTCCTATGGCATACTACTGTGGGGACGGGCTGCAGATATTGAGACCATCTTTGTCTTGCAGAAGAGAGCGATCAGATTCATTTATAAGCTAGGCAGTAGAGATTCGTTAAGACATTTCTTTAAAAAAACTAACATCCTGACAGTTGCCAGTCAGTATATCTATAAAACATTATGTACGTTCGGAAAAATATCAGTAACTTTAAAACTTTGGGTAGCCAACACAATGTAAATACTAGAAATAAACATAAACTTTCGTTCCCACTATTTAGTCTGGCAAAGGTTAATACATCCTTCATGGGGCATTGTATACGCTTCTATAATAAAATCCCTGAAGATATATTAAGCTTGCCTGAATCGCGGTTCAAAAAATATGTTAAGCACACTTTGTGCCAAAAGGGCTACTATAACATAAAGGATTATCTAGATGACAATGATGTCTGGAATTAAAGCCAGTACAATGTATGAGTTCTATGTTTTATAATAATTATGTAACCTATGTTAAATAAGGACTTTGAAAAGACTAAGTTTGGAGTTTTTTTGTCCATTTTTTCTCCAAAATGATCTAGATTTTGAAATGGATACCTACCTAGTTTGAATTGTAACGTTCACTAAGCCGCAGCTTCTGCGCTACTTTGAATAAAACCTTTTCATTTACTATAATTATTTTATTTCGGTAAGCTTTTGTATGTGTAATGTTCGGACAAATTGTCGAAACATAATTATACTACCTCGGTAGGTACATAATAAGATAAGAATATTCTTTATTGTACATTTGAAAAACAAGCCTACTAGTATTATAAACGCGAAAGTTTGTAAGTGTGGATGGATGGATGTTTGTTACTTTTAAATATACCTATTTTAAAAAAAATATTCATGTGATAATTTGAATGTCATAAATCATAATGTAAGTTCTTTTTTACACCACGCTAATACAATCTTCTTCGAAATACGAATCCTGCGCAGACGAAGTCGTGGGCACCAGCTAGTACAAAATAATTACAAATGTCCATAGTACAATTGGCGGCCTTATTGCTAAAAGCAATTTCTTGCACACAACTTTACGAACTTTGGAAAGTTGCTGAAGGAAATTAGAAAGAGGAGTAGCCAGTGCAAATTTGAATATTGATACATACTTATCCTTAATAATAATACACTTACCTTATATAAAATTATAGTTAAAAACATATATATTCTTGAATTTATAAGATGAGTGAATTACCTAGGATGAGCAAACAACTTATTGAGCAATATTCTTTATAGTTAGCTGAATAAAAATATATATAAGTACTTTGACTCGGTTAGGTGGTCGGTTGTGGTTCTTTAGCCTGGATTGTGGTTCTACCTGAAGCCAAACGTGTATTGGAATTTTCTGATACTGAAAAATAGTTTTCGGTTTTTTGACGCCACATCCTATGTAAATATGCTAACGATAAGTCACCTGAGTAATTATTTTGCTAATGTTGGTCAGCGTTTTTATTTCGTAGTCAGAAATCAATAATTTATTTACATTCTGTTTGCTGAATATATCTAGTATCTACTGTTTCTAGTTTTAGGTACGTGTATTGCGTGTTGTTGGCGATAAATACCTACGGCATAATAAAATTGGACCAAATTCAATGTTCCGATAAATATTTTATAGCCTGTAACTCTAGGCTACGTTGTTAACGCGTGAAAATAAAAAGATGTGGTCATTTTTAACGAAGATTTTCTTAACATTATGCGGTAAGTTTAATTCGAATGAGTTTTGGCTTGCCTCAAAAGACGCTGCATAAACCATCTGCAAAAGATGTAAAGCCTATTGATAATGATGATTATTAACCTAGATTCAATATTTACATTTTTATTTCTTACGGTTATGTTAGTTTGGCCGTTCTTTTTATACTTTTTATCGCTAGATCTACTCAATCATTAAATAAGCACGAATAGACGGCATAACCCAATAATACCTAAACTTTCAGCTTCCCAACCTACGGTACAAGCAGTGAAGGTAAACATGCAAGGCTCATTGAGTCTGGGCAAAGACGTAGTAGACACTATCAGCTACTACCTACAAAACAGCGACCTTAGCCTCATGAACGGAAGGCGAGCCTTAACCAGACGCTCAAACGACTCCGAGGCCATGGAATGGCTGGTCCGATATACCTACCTCTGCAAAGGAATAGTGCTCTGTGACAAGCCGATGGAAACGTTTGTCAACGATTACGTCACCGCACAAATTAAGGCAGTGGAAAAGATCATCTACGGCTCTCTTTCTGAAGATACCAAAACATTTGAGACACCTACTAGAGCCGCCTTCGAGGAACACGCCAAGGATTGTCTGTTTGAAATCAAACAGTCTCTACAAGAAACAAATGACGACAAAGTAGAACATAAACAGTCTGAGGTCTGGCAAGACCTGGTCAAGAAAATTAGCGCCAGCGTACAAACAAAGACTGTGGCATACGTACAGATGCACCTGGAAGGTAACTCCGAAGAGACTGTTCAAGTTAAAAAGAACTTAACGAACAGGATCATACTCGGAACTGTGGTAGTTGAAGTGCAGTACGAAAGGAAACTTTGCAAAGAGTTCCAAATGTGCATCAAGTCGTACGAAGTCACGACTGGATTAAAGAAACTACTCGACACATTCGAGACTCTACCGGAAGAGAAATTAAGGCTCTTCATGAAGTCCTTCTACCAGAGTCTGTATGACACTAATCTTTATTCCATTCTGAATGATGTAACAAAGCACGAGTTTCAATTCGTCCTGAATGACATGGCGTTTTCTGCTAACCTGCCGGCTAGAAGCGTTCTTTTGTCAGTAAAGCAAGCTGTGCAGAAGAGGCTCGATGTTTTGCAAGGTAGAGAAAACGAAGTAGTACCGACCAATTTCGAAGTACAGCTTGTGAATATGATCCTCTCTGATATGGACCATTTGTATTTGCACGCCAAACGATCGCCCTTCTTTAATTTCCTAAGGAATTATCAAAGCTGGATAGCAAACGGTGGCAATTTGAAGGAATATCTGAAAACGGTAATGCAGGATATAGCGCAGGAGCTGCAAGGCAAAACTGTATCTATAAAGAACAAGTTGATAAACGAAGTGCAGTTGTTCTTGCAGTTAACAATTGAATCGGATTAGATAGTGATCTGCAACAACTTAAATAAATAACGCTACGGTGGATTAGTCTTTTTTTTCAGTCGGGAACTAGCGTACACTTCTTTATTGTTCTCCAGTTACGACCCCGCTCATCCATTCTAACTTAGTTTGGTTTTAATTACCAAACTACGATCTTGTAAATGCATTTGCAAATGGTTCTTCTTGCAAATGGTTTACAAAAAATTGTACGTAGTACTTGTGAAAACATGAAAAAAAAATAGTAAGTATTAAATATGAAAATTCTCTTCAATTTATGTCTATTTTGTCTGTGAAATCAGGAAAAAAAATTAGTAAGTGTTAAAATTTAAAATTCTCTCAAATTTATTTCTATTTTGTATTTAACACATAGTTCGCTGTATGGAACTGTCACTTAAGTCGCCTTTTAAATTGACTTTTACAAAAATAATTCTTCCAAGTTTATACCTACTTAAGAGTCTGTCGGTGTCGCTCTTTTTTGAAAAAAATTAAGAGATACCTAGACGGATACGTCGGTATTTACATAGCGAAATTTGTAATTAAGAAACTAACGGCTAGTAACCTATCAGGTACTTTAGTATTTCTTAATCGCGATTTGACCCGTTTAATATATAATAACTATGTATCAGGTACTTTATGACTAGCTGAATCGATATACGTTTTTTTGTCATATTAATTAGCCCAGACCTACCAATTACAGACAAAATAGTCATAAAAATTCTTGAGAAACCGTTTTGGAAGTGTTCCATAGTAAACACTGTAAAACGATTTTTATTTATTAGATATTAACAGAACAAACTTTACAATATTATTGTTATAACAATATTTCTCTTTCAATCAGATATGAAAACATTTGAAACCCTAGATGATTTTTTTTTCTGAAATTAATATTGGCTATTATGGAAATTGTTAATACCCTATTAACAATTTCTATAATATCATCAATAAATAACCATTTCTATAATTGATACAATTTTATGATTGAGCAAACAACTTGAAGGCATTATTGCAGAAAATCCGAATGAAATTAAAATAATTATGGTGAGCTACAGATATTTCCAGGTGCACCTGGAAATACGAGATTCCGGTCTGGAAGTTTCCAATTTGCTACACTGCAATTTGATTTGGTAATGACGTTGGTAGATACTTCCCAATACTTGCTGACATGTACCTAACTGAAGTACCTGAAGTACAGTCTAAAGCAAGTATACGAATACTTACGGAATTGCAACGTGGATCTCGTAAAAGATCTTGACCATTTTTTTGAATAAAAAAACCTTCATACGATTGCGTAATGATCACTCACATAAGGTGGTTGGAGGGACCCCTCGGAGACTGCAGTGCCTGGGAAATTGTTTCTAGATGGAGTAGACTTGCCGAGCACTTATACAGTCGAGCCAACTAGGTAACGTGTTTGATGCTTTCCTTCTACTTCAGGCTATATCAGTCCACTGCTGGACATAGCCCTCCCCTAATGAGCGCAAGGTTCTGCCATCATTGGGGGGTAATGCCGATAATCCCCACGCTGGGCCTGCGGGTTGGGGATCGCAGTTTGGTGGAATTGTACTGCAGGGGGCGCTGCTGCCCACCCCTCGGTTGTATCCCTTAGTCGCCTCTTACGACACCCGCGGGAGGAATTTGGGTTGGTTCTATTCTCTAGGCCGACACCACACAGCCAGTTTTCCTTCGTGGTTAGCGTATGTTCGTAACTTTAAAAAATAAACAAAGTCATAGTTACATAACCACACTGGGAATAGCTCGTAGCCCCGGCTGCCTGAGTGATTTTTAACCATCACGAAGGTGAATCAACACAGGGCGCGTTCAGTGCATGGATGGGTAAACCGTCTATGACTAACGCTAGTGGCATTTTTCCGGGCGTTTCCGTGCTTCGCAAGGCACGTTAAGCAGTTGGTGCCGGTTGCCGTCGATGTCGCTGCCTGTAAATAATACAGAGAATATTGTAAAGAGGTTCGAAATTTCGCTGATGCCGCACTTGTTCATTAGCTCAGTTGGGAGAGCACTAGTACGGTTAGCCAGAGGTCGCGGGTTCGAGTCCCGGCATGGTCGGAATTTTTAGCCTCTTAATAGGTTTTTAAAATTGTCCTCTGCAAGGGTTAGTGCAACAAAAAGAATGAGGGTAAGGACGTCACAAATAGGGAAATTCACCCAGACTAGGCCATTTATACAAATGTTCGGTAGCGCACAGTGGGAATCGAACTCACAACTTCCAGCATGGTAATCTGACGTGTTTCACCGCTAAAATAACGTGGCAGTATTTTTGTAAAGTCAAATTCCGCCTAATACCTCCTTCAGTTGACTGTGCCTTCAGGCAGAAAACTCTTTCATGCTTGTACCTAGTTATGTCATGTAACGCCGGAAGAGTTTCACATTCCATGCTACGATGTAGGTAATTCGATCACCTGCAGCTTTGAGCTGCAAGGGCGTTTCGGCAAAGCTGGGGTAGCCTGGGGCGCGGAGACACTACAGAAAGTTAACTTCATACAGCGAGAAAGTCTTAACACATATAATAATAATTTCCGAAAAACACAATCAATATTTCGTGCCTGGGTGGTACGATGACGTTAGTCGCGCGTTGCAAATGTGAAAAATCGCAACTTTCCAAAACATTAATTCTCAAATTCTATCATTTATCGCCACAAACGCGTGATTCATGCCATCGTACAACTCCGGCAGTTTGCAAACTAGGATACCTACCCTGGGCTATGATATGGTAGCATCAAAAACAAGGGAATACAGCCAGATTGTACAAATAAGAATTGTTATAGAATAGAAAAGGTTTTATTCACAAATTAATTAATTTTACATGGTAGCCTAATTGACATGCTAGCGTAGCCCGTTTTCAGTGTGTGCTTGTCTACAAACGTCATTACAATCCACTCGCTCGATGGCTTGCCGTCGACACGCTAAGAAGATTAAAATCATATTATAAACACCTTTCGTGTCGCCCTTTTGAGCGGAATGTTCGGCGCACTCTGTCGTTGCATGGTACGAGTATGTACGTCGAGTGCGTTCGCGCGTCACAGGTAATAGACACACAATTAATAGCTCCGTCGATTTAAATCAAATCGTGTTTAAAAAAGCACCCTCACCGATATCCATTGGCACAATTAAGTCGACAATAATATTCTCTCTCTATAATAAGTTATACCACGCTACAAAATACATCCGCGTTAGTGAGAGAGGGAATCGAACCAACTGATATGACCTCCGGTTTCGTAGTCAAATATATCTTACCTATCGAGGCAGTCAAGGTCATTAAGGCTGGTTTGCGCCAACGCTATCTGGCAGTACTATCTATCCAGGGCAAAACTTTATCCAGTTAATAAGTACCTTCAAAAAAGTCTTGCTCATTTGCATGTCTAACTGACAACCCTGTCAAATTGCTGTTTATTATTCTAACCCAAGATATAGTCTCTTAGCTTTTAGAATATACCTCAGCTACTATCGGATAAAATCTGATATATTCGTGTAATAGCAATATCGGAACTAATATGACACTTAAATTTCAATATAGTGAAGAAAAGTTTTATACAGAGCAGGAAGTAGTACCTATTACACTCGTGTGCTTTCGGCGAAAACCGAAGCCTACTCTAGAGCCCGAGGTATATTCTAAAAGCTAACGTATTTATTCAGTTACGTATCTAGTAACTTGGGGAAGAAAAGGTATTGGGCTGGGAAAAGTTAATCTTCTTTTGCGTACATTTTGTGGTAATAACATTCAGGCTCCCTCGGAGCGTGCGGCGAATGCAGTCTCCATCGGATGAAGTCCATGCCAAGCGGGCTTCGCAAGAAGGGAATATACGTCCGATAAGGAAATGACAACGTGTTCACAGTTACTAGATGGATTCCCAGTTTTAGGATTCGTATTTCATCAATTTTACACACTAAAATAATATGTAGCTGACTGGGACGCGTACACAGACCTAAGATTTTTTTAAATAATATAGGTATGTTATAAAAAAAATGACAACTTGGATAGTTGCGCTCTTGTTACAAATGTACTTTTATACTTATACTTATGTACTTTTAGTTTGTATAACATACTGGCGGACCCAGCGAACATCGTACCGCCTAACAGTCGATTCTTATTTTTTTTTATTTTTCTCTCCGTGAGAACCATCCTCGTTCTTCAAGGAATATTCTAAAAAAATAATTATTGAAATCGGTTCAGCTTCTCTCGAGATTTGTGCTTACCAACACATTCAGCGATTCATTTTTATATTATAACTAGCTGACCCAGCGAACTTCGTACCGCCTAACAGTCGATTCTTAATTTTTTTTTAATTTTTCTCTCCGTAAGAACCATCCTCGTACTACAAGGAATATTCTAAAAAAAGAATTATCGAAATCGGTTCAGCTGCTCTCGAGATTTGCGCTTACCAACACATTCGGGGATTCATTTTTATATTATAGAAGAAGGTAGGTACCTAACATAATAATAATAAAACTTGATTAATGATTTGTCCGAAGTTTTTTCAGTACAATATAGTATTATCCTAAGCAGGCAATATAGTTTTGCCAAATACGCAAATATAGTTTTATGAGACCGACCTAAACTCTACGTAGGTATACAAGTTTTATCCCATTTTTTGGGTGCACGAAATCAGACGCAACTCATGAAAGTTGCGTGAAAACTGTCCAACTATCACGGTTCAAGAGATACAGCCTGATGACAAACATACAGACAGACGGTCAGACGGACTTATCTTACTAATAGGATCCCTTACCTTTTGACATGGAACTCTAATAAAACGAACATTGACGTCATATGTGGTCGCCTAACACTATTTTAGAAAAAAGTCTGCTAGTCGTTTGTTAGCACACTGTCTACAGTCTGTAAGCTTTTAGAATATACCTCGGCTACTATCGGATATATTCGTGTAATAGAAATATCGGAACTAATATGAACAAATAATTAATAACTTTTCAAAATAGCGAAGAAAAGTTTTATACAGAGCTGTAAGTAGTATTAAACTCGTGTGCTGTCGTCAAAATCCAACGCCTACTCTAGAGCACGAGGTATATTCTAAAAGCTAACAGACTTATACTTACTCTACGCTACGAAAATTCTGCGTAAACAAAGTGGAAAAATGTTTGTAGTTCTCCTTACCTCTGAAAGGGAAAGACTCGACGAGTGTCTTTGTCGGTAAGGGCTGTGACGCACTTGCTATGTTGCTTAGCATGCGGTGGAATGCCTAAAATATCGAATGTATAAAAATAATGAAAAAATCCTGGTCCAAAAATAAGAAAACTTTAATTTGTAAAACCAAGAGCATCTGCCAATAAACTGTTAGATAATTAAACCAACTTCTGTATTTTTTTGTATTTTTGTTTGAATCAATCAACCAATCAAACAAACAATCAATCAATCGATCGATCGACCGACCGACCGACCGACCGACCGACCGACCGACCGACCGACCGACCGACCGACCGACCGACCGACCGAACGACTGACCGACCGACCGATCAATCAATCAAGATACCCTGTGCTATTGTAACCAGGCAAGAACATAACAAGCATGAAAATACGCATAGACTGAGGCCGTTTGTACAATTAATTTACGGCGTCCCCCATTGGGAATCGAATCCACAACCGCTAGCAGAGGGAAGCAGAGAGAATCACCAGCATAGATACTCGTAGTATGACGAGACACCAGAAATAGACACGCGAGGTTCAAAGGGAACCTAAATACCCGTGGTCGTTTTTCAACTGCATTATACTAAAGACTACGTACAGATTATACCTAACATTGGTAACATAGACCACCCGTTGGCCTAAACGTCTAGCCTAACATCTAGTTCGATGCCACGAGTCACGCGTTTCATCATCAACCCATTATGTCCCCACCGAGGGGCACGGGTCTCTTCCCTGGGAAGGTAGGCCATACTACGGGGGCCGAGTCCGGATTGGTGGAGGCTTGCAAGACTAGTGGCTGGTCTTACTGTCAGGATACACGCGTTTGGTGGCTATGAAATGTCAGAATTTGACAATGTACTGGAAAGTAGCGACTTTTGACATTTAAATAGCGTGACTATAGCGCTATCGTACTTCCCCAGCTGAAAGCCAATCCCTTGTAGTTTATACTTAATCTATTCACACTATCTACAAACCTAATAAACAATAAAATTACTTAACTCACTTTTTGTGTGTCTACCCAAAATTCTCTTAAGAGCTGGGTATCTATCGATTTGAGGATCGCCAGCTTAACAAATCTGGCGTTAAGCTGGCGATCCTCAAATCGACCCAGTCCGCAGATAAACCCTGTCGTTTTCAGCGGATGGGAGGTAGACTACGTGAGTTCCTTTACGTAAAAACTTGGAAGAACCCCAGTATTTGTACTGAATGTAACGAAATCTTTTCTTGTTACGGATTTTGTTTTGTCGGTGTTTTTCAGTCAAAACAACGCTTCCCTTTTGTCTGCCCTTCACTGCTAAGTGGGGTCTACTCTCGAATCTGAATAATGGGCAGGTAACATTATATGCTTTATTTAGGATATCCTTTGCTGTGTAATGCTGCCGTGTTATGGAAAATTTTGGGTCGAACATGTCCCGGGGCGATTTGATTGTTTTATTTTTACTTGCTTTTCGCTCTGAATGTAAATTTCATAGTTTAAATTGTGGCCATTTTACGTTGGAGTTATTTATTCATGCATGCTATTCCAATGGCGCTTGGCTATCAAAAGGTTGTGAGTTCGATTCCCACTGGGTGCCGCCAAACATTTGTACAAACTTTTTTATGTTTGTGACGTCCTAGCAGTGTTACTATAGTACAGGGTATTCTAGTTTGAGACCAGGTTAAGTGATTGTGTTCCTCCAAAATTCTTTCCATCCTCGGCCATCGTCAACCTACCGCCACCGGAAGCGATTGTGCGAGCGAGACAGCAGGCTAGACGTAACAGCTGATAATTAAAGCTATCCTCTTTATATCACGAGTGAATGTATGTGTACCTAATTATTTTCATCAGGATTCCTCTCCTCGAGTAGAGACATAATTTCGTTCTCTGTGTTTTCACGCGTTATGTAGTTTTAACATTCGCGACGTCTCACCAAAGTCACCGAAGGTCAGCGGATTATCACCGAATGCGACGATAGATTCTGAGTAGAGGCCCTCGCAGTTAATACAAAGAGCTTTCCACGCCTACATAGGGGCTCTTCATTAGAGTCCCCGCCCCACCAGGTACATAACTCCAGCAAACTTGGGAGAAACCCAGGAAACTTTGTAAACATTTGTACACGTCCGTACTTAGAAACAACTAACCGTACTGCACTAGAAGATAGGTAAGACACGCCAAGATATAAGATAAAGATAATAGAAGATGTAAACTTCTCGTCTTAGAAAAAATAACTGATATCTAGAAAATATGCGATGCAGGAAATGACCCGTGCCCCAACAGTGGGGACATACAAGGGTTGATAACGATCGATCGATGTAGAAATTATGTCAAGTTGCTTCTTCTTCTTCAGGCTTTATTATATAGTCCACTGCTGGACATAGCCCTCGCCTAATGAGCGCCATAGCGCCCTGTCTTCAGCTTGCCGCATCCATCATCTGCCGGCAGTTGTCAAGTTCCTTGTCTAAAATAAATTAGAAAATGTATTGACAAGCAATAGATTGGCGGGACTTTACCGAGTACAATACTGTCCTTCAAAAATTTACAAAATTTATGAACAGTTAAAAAATATATATTTAAGCGTCGAAATTTATAACCTCCTTCTTTTTTGAAGTCCGTTAATAATAGGAATTTTACGTTGTGGAGGTGCCATAACAAGAATAAAATGGAGATATTATTTTTAGGGTTCCGTACCTCAAAAGGAAAAAACGGAACCCTTATAGGATCACTTTGTTGTCCGTCTGTCCGTCCGTCCGTCTGTCAAGACCCTTTTTCTCAGGAACGCGTGGAGGTATGAAGCTGAAATTTATATCAATTACTCAGGTCTACTGTCCCTTGAAGCTGTGAAAAAATCAAACTTCTAAGCCAACGCAATCAAAAGATACAGCCGTTTATGCCGCAAATTTTCGACACTTGCAAGGGAATCAAAACCTACAGGGTGCTTCCCGTGAACTCAGAATCTTGAAATTTGGTACGAAGCAACGTCTTATAGCATAGATAAAGGAAAAATTACGAAAACCATAAATTTTTAGTTACATCACATAATATATTTTTTTTTAATAATTTTAAACTTACTACCCATTTCCTCATAAACGCGTAGAGGTATTAAATTGAAATTCATACCAAATACTCAGGTCTATAATACAGGTTTGTACGGAACCCTCGGTGCGCGAGTCTGACTCGCACTTGGCCGGTTTTTTTTATGAATCCGTGCTATGGACATTTGAAAACCTATTAAGTGGCTAAAACTTCCACCCATGCCGGGATTCGAACCCGCGACCTCTGGCTATCCGTGCCAGCGCTCTTCCAACTGAGCCATGGGTGACTCACCGGCATCAGTGAAATTTCGACCCTCTTTACAATACTCTGTGTATTACGTACAGGCCGCGATTGGCTCAGTTGGAAGAGCGCTGGCACGGATAGCCAGAGGTCGCGGGTTCGAATCCCGGCATGGGTGGAATTTTTAGCCACTAAATAGGTTTTCAAATTGGACTTAGCACGGGTTCAGGTTCGAATCCCGGCATGGGTGGAATTTTAGCCTCTAAATAGGTTTTTAAAATGGAGATTTTAATTTATAAATCATGTTCTGTCTAAAATACTTATCGGACAGCTAAAACTCTTTTTACACTGTGGGTGGCTATAGCAGGAATAAAATTTATTTAAATCCTGTGAAATATTTTAACAGTAAAATTGATTTAAATACTTTAGTTAAATCCTGTGTTAAGCCGCATAAAAAATGTATTATAAAACCAATTATAATTTTTCTCCATTATGATTTTTTTCGCGTAGCGCCTTAGATCTTTAATAACGATCTCAGATGCAGTTTGAACTTCTTAGATGCCCTGTAAACAGTCTGTAGTAAAGAAAAAGACGTAACCACAGGTTATTTAAATTGACTCTGAGGACTGTCTCCTGAGCCAAATTCGATAACGAATGGCGATAAACAAACCGTTGCTAGGCAACGACTTGTTTACACCTTAAAGGCAGATGTTAACAACCTTTTCTAGAAATCGTTTTCATACAAATAATAATCGTTCCTCCTACTAATGTAAAATGCTTATTTATGTTTATATGTTTATGATTTTATAGTGAAAGGCTTAACCGATTTGAATATGACATATGACAACACTGAAACATGAAATTTGAAACACAGATTTAACAAACATCTACGCGAGCCATGCCGCATGATTTTCCTAATAGAATTAGGCGCGTTTAAGAAAAAAACATGCAAACTCTTCAACTTTATAATATTACTAAGTATCTATAGATGCTACTATGAAAATGAGTAGATTGGGACCTACTGCAAATATTGCAATAAAAGAAAGTTCTTTGTATATATTTTTATTCATATGTTCACACTAATCATCACTGTCACTGGCCAAAGAGGAGGATGAATTTGTGTCTCCGGAGACTTGAATTGTAAGTTCATCAATGACATTATACATTACACGATCAAATTCGGCGTTTTCTTCTTTTCTTTAATTAAGTGTTCAACACAACGTTGCCATGCTGCTGGAGTAATTTTACTTATTGCCTCACCTAACAGGACCTTTATTTAGCTAAGCCATTTAAAAAGTTTTATTTTTGGCAGCAACATGACCTTTTACTTGCCCTCATATGATTTCTATCGGATTTAATTCACAATGATATGGGGGCAATCTATATTTTTGTCTTGTGCCATTTTGTCACACATATATGCTATATACTTATGCCATATACACGTATTGACAAACGACTAAACTTCACTTGTTGGCATAAACTAAATTTCCCAAAATGTTTGTCACACCTGAATTTCATCCATGTTTCTTTTTCTGTAGGGCTGTCGCGTAAAATTAATTTCGAATTTTTTATAGTTTTTCGAAATAACAAGGTAATATGCATGTTATTTGAGTGATTCTAGTTAAATATGCTGCAATAGGAATTGTTAATAAATAGTTAGCAAGTAAAAGGCTATAATCATTGTAAACAATAGAAGATTTGTAAAACGTGAGTTGTGATAACCCTAAATTGGTTGGTTTACCTCTATTCTTTATCGAGTTTGGCAGAACTGTAGATGAATCGTGTTTTCATAAATAAAACCGTTTCAGTATGGAACAAACAGCAATTTTTTTCGTGATTTGCACTCTGTTCACTGCAATCATGTTGTCAAAGTCAATAAAGTCCGAAATGAAATGAAAAGGTTTTATTCAAAGTAGCACAGAAACTGCGGCTTAATGAACGTTACAATTCAAACTAGGTCCTTCACTTATTCTCAAGCAGGAGCTACGAATGTTGATGGAGCGGCAAAAGAAGGAAGTAAGAGGCCCTCGAATTTATTGGCAAAGTTAATATCGCGTCTACTTTATGAGTGGGAGGAAACTGTTAGTGATGCTAGTTTTATGATATGAAAGCAGGGTTGCCAGGTGTCCGGGAAATACCGGATTGACTCGGAATGCCATTTTATAGGATTTTCCAAAACACTCCTGTGTTTTAATGCGTCTGAGTAGGTATGATATGATATGAAGATAACACGACTGGCATAAGTGTTGTACACTTAGAAGGAGATCTCAACCATGTAAATTCTGTTTGAATTTTTTTTGTCTATTAAATAAATATATTTTCAATTGTTTTAGAAATAAATATATTTTCATATATAGTATGACACGTTTGGCACGATGACTGTAAAATTGAAGGTTCGATCTCTCTCGGTCTCGGGTTCGATCCCCGGCCGGGTCAAACTAGGCAACGAACTTTTCTAGCTGGCCTTGGATGTTATCTATGTTAAAAACCTATTTAGAGGCTAAAAATTCCACCCATGCCGGAATTCAAACCCGCGACCTCTGGCTATCCGTGCCAGCGCTCTTTCCAACTGAGCTAATGGGCGACTCACCGGCCTCAGTGAAATTTCGAACCTCTTTACAATATTCTCTGTATTACGTATCACGTGTTATCTATGTGTTTATTGATTGTATTGATTTATTCTATTAAATCTATCGTCGAGTTAGCACCTTTAGCAGAAGTCATTTAGTTGTACTACTTAGTATGGGGCTAACGAGATCTGTGTAATATGTCCATGAATATTTCTTCTTCTTCAGGCTATATTATGTAGTCCACTGCTGGACATATCCCTCCCCTAATGAGCGCCATAGCGCCCTGTCTTCAGCTTGCCGCATCCAGCATCTGCCGGAAGAATATTTATTATTTAGTTATTTATATTTTCTTTTTATTATTTATTTATTTATATTTTCTTTTTGCGCCTTACAAGGTTTTTGGTTTACTCAAAAAAGTCAACTTCTTTTATAGATCCATTTAGTAAAAAGTGTCTTACAAATAAATCAAATAACAGGACTAATTAGCATCTCCGCTTAAAACGACCGTTTTTGGCATAAAGTTTTAAATACCACAATTTTATTGCTATCAGGAATAAGGCCGCCAATTGTACCTCTTCTTTTGTAAATGTTGTCTCTGTAAATATTTTCTGGTGTGTACAATACTGAATATTCTTATCTTATTTTATGTGGTTGAGAAAATTGTAAACCTTTTGTAAAAGCAAAAATTTAGATGGATCAGGTCCATAAATTAAAAAATTGCAGCTGAGTTTTCTATTGTTGATATTGTTGAATCATTATTGTTTTCCCGGAATTCACGGCACCAAATCTGGCAACCCTGTAAGAAAGGCTCAGGAGGAGAAGTAGTTTCATGATGAAAAAGTTCATTTACTGAAGGTACCTTATCGTGTAAGTAATAAAATTAGATTAAGTGGCGAGTTCTTATAACTTTATAAGTTTTTTTTTCATAAACATAGAAATTTCTTTTAATTTGGTGGGTGTATAGGTTAGGTCCTCTCTTACTGCCCCTACAGGACACAAGCGTGAGCGTATGTAATGTGTAGGTACGTAGTTAGATCACTCCGTGCAAGAAAAGATTACCCAAGATTTAAACAAATTTTTCATTGTAATCGTTAAAAAAATATTTTAACCTTGCTATGTTTCGCGGCACCACATTGTATGTTCTGTGTGTGTAGTGTTGAATATCCAAAATTCCTACGTCAATACCTACCAAAATACCTACTATTAATATTTACTACCAAGTACTAGTTATGATTGAAGACTATGATGCTATTCGCTTCGTAAACATACCCCTTTTAACTGTCCTTAAAACCACCCCAGAAGATTCAAAGCCTTTTGTGTATTGCCAAAGTTATTTTATCGTCGAGTACCTGTCAAGGACTGAAAGAGCTGTTAGCAAGTTTCCAATATTTTCCTGAGATTCATAGCTCCTTCAGTCGTAAACTGTTTCATAGCGATCATCCACGGAATAAAAACTTTTATAGTCTGCACTATTTATTACAAACCCGATATAATTACCTATTTGAAAACTTACGTAAACAGGTTTGTGAAGTTGTTGTAGTTAGTTCCAGATAATTATTAATCATTGGACAAAAATATTTTTTCCGCATATTCTCGTATCTGTGATATCTGGTGTTCATAGAATAGTTCTTCTAGAATATCCATAGATTCTTCTTCTTTTTGTTCAGGCTATATTATGTAGTCCACTGCTGGACACAACCCTCCTCTAATGAGCGCCATAGCGCCCTGTCTTCAGCTTGCCGCATAGATTCTATGCGCAGCAAATCCTGTCGTAATCCTGACGGCTGCAATACAATTGGTTTGGAATTTAACAGACGATTGAGATCATTCAGGAATCAGGTTTTGTTGCGCTTATTAAAGTAGGATGCCCTGTAATCAGTTTGGAGCGACGCCATTCGCAAAGCGGTGGGTACTGGGCAGTGACTGGAAAGGAAGTGCCGGAGATCTGGCTCAGTTGCGTGTATTGGGAGAGGCCTAAGTCTAGCCGAGGACTTACATCGGCTGATTATGATGACGTGATGATGATGGTGAATATAGTAGTAGGCAAGAACACACGTGATTACTGATCATGATTTACATTTTGATGTTGAACCGATTTTTAGGCAAAGGAATTTAATTTTTCATTTCACAACGACAAGAACTGAAATTATTCTCAGATCAAAAACAGAAGGAGAATAAAAACGTTTATGAAACGCCACATACACATACCTACCTATGTAATTAAGGAAAATACGGAAAACAAAGATGTAAAAAAAGCAAAAGAAAATAGAAACTACAAGTGAAAAAAAAAAAACAAATTCCAAGGCTATAGGTAGTTGTACACTGTATATCGATAAAGCGGAAAAAAGGCCTCATGTGGCTCAACCAAGTTGAGTAATCGTAAATACTCACTGTTGTCTCATCCAAGAACAGTAAATCCTTGAAGAATACAAATTTATAGTGCCAATCTAAGGCTTATCTAGACTAATGGTCTAGGCTATTTAAGTTTTCAAAATAAATAAAAACTCACACATAAAAAAGGAAAAACCCGACCATCATTTTAAGTAGATATAATTTTGTATGCAGATGAATCGCTTGTAGCCCCAGCTGCTGATCTTAAATGATCACGAAGGTGATCAACACAGGGCGCGTTCAGTGCATGGATGGGAGACCGTCTATGACTAACGCTAGTCGCATTTTTCCGAGCGGCTCCGTGCTTTGCAAGGCACGTTAAGCAGTTGGTGCTGGCTGCCGTTGATAGATGACAGTCGTTAAGCCAAGTCAGAGGCCTCATATAGAGCGGTTTGAAAACTTCTGACAGTAAGACCAGCCACTAGTCTTGCAAGCCTCCACCAATCCGAACTTGGCACCCGTGGTGGAGTATGGCCTATACCTTCCTCAGGGAAGAGACCCGTACCCTATGAGAACATGCCACATGGCATGGCATTTCGTACCGCGCCATATGTCATTATAGCATTACGAAGTACACGGAACATGGCCTACCTGAGATGTCGCATTATGAGTTATGACTCAAGAGAACCATGTTTAGAGTCATTGTCATTATGCCTACATGACATAGCCTGTCTGTATTATACATTATATTTCAAATACAGGCGTTGTCAAAGAAATGTAGGCCTTATCAAGAACGTATTGAGTTCAAAACGCTTTACCGTCCTGATAGAGACAGCGGAATCTCGTTCGCGGCGAGGTCATTTCTTCTCACTCGCACGGTTGCTCGAAGTTATACGAGAACGATTACCCGACCGACGGACACCCGAACATCGAAGTAGGATAATAATTTGTGCAAAACAGTACCCTATTAACAAAGCAATAAAGTACGCTCGCCGACCGCCGCGCGCTTTGTGCCATGCATGCATGTGCAAGCAGGTACATAGCAACGATTTGCCGCGGCCGGCGACGTACTGATCATGCCATAGATCATGCTAAATTTTGCCGCGCACTGGGTACTGATCCAGTACGCGGTCGTACTATATAACGCGTACTGCATAACTCGCAACGATCAGCGAGGAATGCTGATTGGCAAATACTTTCAAGTTTTACACGATGGATTGTCATCGAAATGCTAAGGAGAAATAGATATTTAGTATATTTTATATATTACTAAGTTTATGTATGATAAATGAGGTCTGAGCGCACCGCCGCAGGTAGCTACACAATTCAATGCATAAAGAGTTCTCTGGCTCCGAAGTAAAAAAGATCATCCTATCAATTCCTAGTAAGGCAGTCGGATACGACGGCATCGGCCTTGACCTTATTCTCCCCATTATTTTAAACCATTCCCTGTCCTCCCACTCCTTTCCTAGTAAATAGAAAATGGCGTACATGGTGCCTATCCCAAAAATATCTGACCCCTGCGAATTTAAACATTATCGCCCCATCTATATTCTCCCTTTTCTGTCGAAAGTGCTGAAGCGGATTGTAAACCGACAATTCTCTTATTATCTACGTACAAACCATCTCCTCAATTCTTATCAATCAGGTTTCCGCCCAGCATACAGCACCTGTACAGCTCTAATTAAAATCACAGATGACTTCCTCCTTGCCAGGGATGATCGCTGTATAACCCTCCTCACGCTGCTAGATTTCAGCAACGCTTTTAACTGTGTAGATCACGAAATTCTCCTGGCCGTCCTCAGATCCTTAAATATTTCGGGGCCAGTGGCTCAGTGGTTTATGTCCTATCTTTCAGGGCGCCGGCAACGCATCCGTCTGGGAACCACCTTTTCAGATTGGTGCGATGTCACTGCCGGTGTGCCTCAGGGCGGCGTGCTCTCTCCACTTCTTTTCTCCGTATTTATTAATACTCTCGCCTCTGTCATCCACTTCAGTTCCTATCATCTGTATGCAGACGATCTCCAACTTTACACATCATTTAAATTAGAGAATGTCGATAAAGCTATCGTCTCCATGTCTGATGACCTGGAGTCCATTCGACAGTGGACCATCAAGTATGGCCGGTCAAATCTTGGTCTGCATATCCAGAGCGACATGTCCTGGGATGTGCATGTGGCTGAAATAAGCAGTAAAATCTTTGCCTCAATGCACTCCCTTAAGCGTCTACAGAAATTTCTTCCATTCTCAGCCAAGGTTACGCTTGTCAACTCACTGCTACTCCCCTTTATCGATTATGCTGACGTATGCTACCCTGACCTTGGTGAGGAGCTGCTGAGCAAACTCAATAGGCTTCTCAACTTATGCATCCGATATATTTTTGGATTGCGTAAGTATGATCACGTCTCCCAATTTCGCTCCAAGCTTAAATGGCTTAATATCCGTTTCCGCAGGAATGTTCATATCTTGTCAACTCTCTACAACGTGTTGAATAACACTTTGCTCCCCTTCCTATCTCAGGGAACCCTTTGTTTATCTCCACAGTGACGCCCGCCCTTTGCGGTCGTCCCGGATTCTTCATCTCCGCACCCCAGAGCATAACGCGGCGGGTTATTCTGGCTCTTTTACTGTGACTGCGATTCGCTTGTGGAACAGCCTGCCTCTGGACATTCGTCAGGCCTCAACATTAGAGATTTTCAAAAGGAATGTTACCAAGTACTACCTTGATCTGCAGAATAGGCAGTAATTTATCACCAATTATTTTATTGATTATTGATATTATGTAAGTAATCGTGATTAGTTATTTTCTTCAATATGTATGTACGTATAATTATTATATCTATTTATTTATTTATATATGTATTATTGGTTGTGTAGGCTTATCATATTTTTTATTATTCAGACCCCCCCCCTTGCCCCTGTAGGTTTAAGTTAATATATCTCCCTATGTTTATGTAAGTTTATTATTGTATTCCACCTTCTATTCCTGCACTACCCGTTGCCAGTCTCTTCAGCACCAAAGGTTTGCTGGAAGAGAATGCTTCTTGCATTAAGCACGCCCTTGTACATTTACTCATGTAATTAGTGCAATAAAGAATTGAAATAATAAAAAAAATACAAATTCTTAACTTTATAATGAATATTGCTACTTAGTATTTAAATTTAAGTTGTGTTATTTCTCCATCCGTGTCTGTTGTCTGTGTGTAATCCAAATAAACATAATAATAAAATAAACATAATCAACGACCGAACTTGTTTTGCAATGCGATTTGTTTTACAGTAGCATTATTTGTGTTGGAAACATTATTATTTCAAAAAGAACCCTTTAATAAGCCTTCTAATACATAAACGCGCCAAAAATACAGCCTATCTTTGCCTTCCCTGTGTCGGTCAAAAAATTACAGGAGAAAAATGTCTGAGCCAGTAACGTTCCTTTAGTAGACGGAAAATGCTTTTCCTTGCTACGGTAGGTAATAAAGAAGGACTTGCATAACAATAATGCTTTCTCATTTTCCTGGGAAAACTGTAACAAGAAAATAAGTTTGAGAACTTGTGAAGGCTAATTAAGGGCGCATTACAGGGCGCCAACATAACTATGCAGTTTCTTTCATAAAAAAAAATAATTCATGCGCACCTACGTAAACTCACATCCTACCCCGAAAGCGTAGGCGGAGCCAGGGTGTGCCACTTGCCACGGTCCTGGTCTTTCGCTTTATCAACATTCCTTAGTATGGAACCCTTAAATTCAGTGGGGATTTTTTGTATCCTGGATGTATGATCATTGTGGGTTCAAAAAATACTTTCGTGGTGGATCAGTAGAGGTTGGAGCGAAAAAGTTTCAACCCAGCGCCCATGGACCGGACGACGCAGCGTGGGTTTCTGGCCCTCCACCAGATGGCGGTGGCGGGAGGTCGCTGGATGTGGGCTGCACACGACTGGGAAGCTTGGAAAACCATGAGGGAGGCCTGTGTCTTGCAGTGGACGTAAAATGGCTGATGATGTTGATTGTGTAAGTTACGAAAATTAGGTACATCAGTGGCGGCCGTGAACCGGACTGCGGTCAGTGAGTAGATAATTAACCCGATGCACTGGTCTGACGATGTGATCAAGTCATCAGGTGCCTGTTTCATAGAATAAGTATGCTCTTTTTTAAAGTTGTAACTGACTGGGTCCCACGCGGCGGTACTGTACGCATGCTGAGACGCAGACGACGCAGCACAGCGCAGCGCAAATTTTGTAAAGCATGGAACGTCACTGAGCTACTTACGCTGCGGCGCGGCATGTGCTACGCAGACATGTGTCTGCCCTGCTCTGCGTCTCGTCACAGATTTCTGCGCGACGCGTGCACGTCGAGGCGTGTTTAGAAAAAAAAATACATTTAATTTTAATTAAGACAGAACATGTAATTGAATTAGTTCGCTGCGATCCTTGTTTGTATGATACAAATCATCCAGACTATTCAAAAAAGACATTGAAAGAGTTATAGGTGAGAATTGCCAAGGAATGGAGCGTATAGTTGCATCGTAGCATGCGGTGGGGGCCTAATGTCTGCCTCAACTGCCTGCCCTGTACTGAACTGTGCTGCGCCGTGCTGCGTCGCCTGTGTCTCAGCATGCGCACAGCCTAAACGTGGCCGACCAAGGCGGAGATGGCGGGACGACCTCACAAAGTTTCTGCGGTAGGAACGGCCGGTGACAGGGGAGAAGAGCTAAAGGAGAGGCCTTTGCCCAGCAATGTGACATGGGGGGAGGGGGTCGAGCGTCTAATTTTGGGGGTGAAAAATATCTCGCGTATTTCATGGACGACCCCTGGTGTAAGCATCATTAACCCATTATGTCCGCGCCGAGGGGCACGGGTCTCTTCCCTAAAAAAAGGTATAGGCCATACTCCACCACGGGGGCAAAGTCCGGATTGGTGGAGGCTTGTGAGACTAGTGGCTGGTCTTACTGTCAGAAGTTTTTCTGACTTAGCATAACGACTGTCAACTATCGACGGCAGCCGGCACCAACTGCTTAACGTGCCTTGCGAAGCACGGAACCGCTCAGAAAAGTGCCACTAGCGTTAGTCATAGACGGTCACCCATACAGGCACTGAAGACGCCATATGTTGCTTAAACTTCGTGATCGTTTAAGATCACTCAGGCAACCGGGCTACGAGCGATTAAGTGTAAGTATAATAAAGGTATGTGTAAGGTGTAAGTATAGTAAAGAATATTTCACCCTAATCTACTCTACCCCTATAAATTGTTTGTAAGGGTGACATTACACTGGTTTTTTATCGCAACATCAGTCATACGTGTAAATCAGGTGAAAAGGTAATAAGACGTAAACAGGTACGGCCTTTAGCAATGGTTTATTACAGGACACAGGGCTATAACTCGTCCGGCAGTTGTTCGCTGGATATAATTTAATTTCCCCACCAACGGCCGTTAACGTCGGGAAAGCGCTGTGAAAAATGTTTTACGTGATGGAAAAGTTAATACAGCCTCGATAATCTCTTAAAGGCTTCATTTACTGAGTTTCCGTTAAAGATGGGCTGCTATGAATGATACAATAATTTATTGATAATTCTAACTTTACTACATTTCTTCTTCTATTCTATAATATAAAAATGAATCGCCGAATGTGTTGGTAAGCGCAAATCTCGAGAGCAGCGGAACCGATTTCGCAAATTCTAAGAGAATAATATTCCTTGAAGTACGACGATGATTCTTACGGAGAGAAAAACAAAAAAAAAATAATGAATCGACTGTTAGGCGGTACGAAGTTCGCTGGGTCAGCTAGTAATATAAAAAAATAATCGCTGAATGTGTTGGTAAGCGCAAATCTCGAGTCCAGCTGAACCAATTTCGGTATTTCTTTTTTTAGAATATTCCTTGAAGTACGAGGATGGTTCTCACGGAGAAATAAAATTAAAAAATTGTCTTTTTCTTCAGGCTATATTAGTCCACTGCTGGACATAGCCCTCCCCTAATAAGCGCCATAGCGCAAGGTTGTGCCATCATTGGGCGGTAATGCCTATAATCCCCACGCTGGGCATGCGGGTTGGGAATCGCAGTTTACTGGAATTGTACTGCAGGGGGCGCTGCTGACCACCCCCCCCCCCCGGTTTGTGTCCCTTAGTCGCCTTTTACAACACCCGCAGGAAGAATTTGGTTTGGTGCTATTATCTAGGCCGACGACACACAGCATTGTCTAACTACCACAAAAATTGTCTAACAAAGTCTAAAAACAATACTTTTATCCCATGCAAAAGATTCGTAATACTTAAAAGTCAAGTTGAACTTTAATACCATACCATAGAGTTTAAGTGTTTGCGGAGAGAGTGTTAGTGGAGAGATAGAGAGTGACGCTAGAGTATCGTAAGGCGGTAAAAAGTACGCCGAGTGAGCCAGTATATAATAAAATTTTATATAATCACTTGCATGTTGAAAGGGCTCTTCGGTATGCACGTATTTTTACTTATATTCAAATAAGTAAAAGTACGTGTGAGCGGAGTCGAATGATTGTAAAATTCATCTTTAATGTAGAGCAATCTCTCGAAGCACTGTAATCTTACAATGGAAGATTTTTAGCCTCCAGAGTTAGAGCCTCTAGAATATTTTTTGCATGTTTTTTTATGAAATAATCAGTTTAATATATTTTTTAACTAATAAAAATAATTTGATTGTGGCAATAATTCTACATCTGAAATTCGAATAACTCAACGATATATATACATTTAGATTAAGGAACGTTTCTAACGGTTATTATTTCACTAAAAACATAAATAAATAACGTTTAGTTAAATTTAACACAGTTAAACGTGGAACTTTTCACCGTGAAGACGGTTTTTGCATGCATGATGTATGAGATGTTAAGTTTCGGTAATTTGGAATGGCACTGAACCTAAGAAATAAATTTGTTAATAATTTCAATAACAAATGACCAAACTATTTTTGACCGTAATTTAGTCAATTAGACAATAGTTTAACAGAGTAAAAAATATGTAATTCTTTTGATCATTTCATTTAGAACGCTATGAAAATTAATTATGTCAACATGAAATGTTAGTTCCATCTGTGAGCGTTCCACTTTCGCTCATATTTTTTAAATTTGTTTACTTTCCTACAGATCCTCAAAACGGAGCGACCCGGCCGTTTAATAGAATATTCCATCAGGAGATAGATGAAGAATCCCGCAAATATTTCAGCAGGTCATTAAACATTGAAGTGCACAATCGCGCTGAGGCCGTAGTGGGTCACCCTGAAAACTGAAGGCCGGTCGAGCCTAGCACAAGATTCACGATACACAAGATCAGGAAACGTACCCTGTGTCCCTTTTTTAGGATTCCGTACCTCAAAAGGAAAAACGGAATCCTTATAGGATCACTTTGTTGTCGGCCTGCGTGTCAAGACCCGTTATCTCACAAACGCGTCGAGGTATTGAGTTGAAATTAAAACCGTTCCATTGAAACGTCTACGTAACTACAGTTACATAAAAAAAAGTAGCGTTGTACGTCCACGTAACTATAGTTACTTCGCGGACTGCTATCAGTAAAATCGATTTTAATGAATGAAACCTTTCAAATAACTTCGCGAATCGGCTATTACAATAATCTGTGTTAAATTATTCATTCAACTGATGCTTGATTTCATACAAGTCTCCGAATAAAAAAAGCTTCGGTTTCAAATCAAAATCAGTTCCTATCTATTACGTGAGGTGACTTCAATCTGCTTTTAAAATATAAGTATTCATTATTTTTCAATGTATCATATATCAAAATAATCGTAAGGATTTGCACTTTATGATTAGATACAAAAAAAATTGATTTGTGTTCCATACAACGACAGAATCGACATGTTAAATTTCCGCCGCGACACGCCATGTTTTCACAATTGATTTCATGTTTTCTTTTGAATTTCACTATAAAATGTTACTTGGAGCCGTAATTTTTACTTTATCTGATAGTGCATTTCATAAGCTAGGTATTCGGAAGTATTTTTATTTTATGGTAGCTGCAGCAGTTCTATAGTTATTACAGTTTTTCTAACAATGGTACCGGCCGCTCGGCGCGCAAAAATGTAATTCGCGCGCGCGGACGTTTGAGGTTTACATGGCCGCGCGACCCGGACGTTTGAGTAGTCTGGTCACAATCCCTTGAAAGAATAAAATTTCTAAGTTTACGCAAAAAAAGGAACGGCCTTTTATGTCGCGTATATTTTGACACTCAAGGGCAGAGAAAGACGTAGGGTATCTAACCTAGAAGCAACTAGAAGTATGAAATTAGGCAAGTAATAATCTGAAAAGTAATAATTACATTTGTAATTATTACTTTTAATTATTACAGGAGATCTCGTCGCGCCTAGTCGAAGCTTCAGGAGACCCGATGGCTGGTGCTTACTTTGGCCAATTCGCACTGGCCGGTTTTATAACAGCGAGAGGCAAATAGCCACTCGAATGCTTTTTCTGTCGACCGCGTTGAAAAAACAAACGTTCATCCTAATGGTGTGATCGAAGAATGAAAACCAACGATAATTCTATTCAATTCAATTCCCTTCGAATCGAGGAAACCGTCTGATTTTGCTTTATAGGTTCTCCGCAGATGTGATGAGCGCTTCCACTTAGGCAAATTAATCTTTGAGGTGTGTGCAGTCAGATCTGTCATGCAAATAACCTTTATTTATCGCATTGTATCATTGTGGGAGTTATTACGATACAATATGTTGTTTTCTGTTTTAATTTTGTGATGGCAGCTCTGAGAACAATAGGCAAACCCAACTGAGAAAAGAATAGGGAAAGGAAGAAAATATCAGAAGTGCTTGATTTTTTTTTTGGTGATAGGAATAACCTTCCTTAACGCGAGAAAAAAGTTTAAATTTTTTTGGCCTTGTACTTAATTTTTAAATAATCTTAATATTCTTCCATTCGTCGTTCTGGGCTCAGTACGGCTTAAAGGACACATTCCTTGGTCCGCTACTAATGAAAAAAAAATCTGTGATGACAATGACATTGACAGCTCCCGTCGTAGCGGATTCCTTTCTTCAGACACATTCCTTGGTCCGCTACGGATCCCATTAGTAGCGGACCAAGGAATGTGTCTGTTAAGCCGTACTGAGCCCAGAACGACGAATGGAAGAATATTAAGATTATTTAAAAATTAACTACGAGGCCAAAAAAATTTAAACTTTTTTCTCGCGTTAAGGAAAGTTATTCCTATCACCAAAAAAAAAATCAAGCACTTCTGATATTTTCTTCCATTCCCTATTACTTACCCACTCACCAGCTACCAATAAAAAACCCTGGATGATTTTTTTCACAATCAATATTGTTTTAATCGGGCCGACAACAATGGTCTGCCTTTTTCTCATTAGTCTCGACAAGCCATGATGAAAATGAGACTTCTCGTTTACTACTTTTAGTTAAAATATGTAGGTCACCAGAAAAACAAGATGAGATGTGGAAAATCTATCACAAATATTAACAGACAGGCAACATTGAGGTTGGCAAATGATTGAAATTAAGAAGAAAACAATACCAACCTCCATAGAAGGTAATTTTTCGATTCTACTTTTCCCCATAATGATCTTAAGAACTCTTTATTACCGCCAACATTTATTAGCGGAATTTTCTTAATTTTTTTGTCCCCGTTTTTAGGTATGTATGGGTCGAGTTCAGTGTAGCAGATTGATTATTACATAATTATTTAGATTATTTTATGACTTAAACTTCATTCTTTCCATTCATTCAATAATGAAATCCGTCTTTCATTCAGTAATAACCAACACTACGAAATGTCACATTTTATTGGTCAGCCATGTTTGTTTACTCGTTATGCCATGTAAGAACGGATACACTGTAAATGCTAAGGCATTATAATTTTTTTTTTTACATAGGCCGTGAAAACATGACAAGTGCTGCGGCCAGATACACGAACAGCACTCGTTCACGAGCATAACGCAGAGGTCAGCCATCCTCAGTCTCATCCATTTTGGAGGGAGATAGATGACCCGGCCACCACGCCACCCTATCCTTTTCAACCCCACATAGTTTATGTCCATCTACGTGAACTATACGGTAAACAACTCCGTGAATCACGTAGATGTAAAGCACAATATGGCAATAAATAATAATAGTGCGCCATAAAACTTCCGTGTATCCCGGCTCGGTCAAGGCCAGTTTAGCTAAAACATTCTTTCCAGTATGTTCAATAATTCCTAAATTAATTCGTTGTACTTTAATGGGTCCTGTCTGTACTAATTATAAATAATAGGTAGGTAAATTAATACGTAAGTACCTATAAATAATGATGAAACGTTATTGATTGACCATTATAAAATCAACCCGGACTTTTCTGCGGTTGTGGAGTATGGCCCAACCTTTCTGCGATTCAGCATGAGACCCGTGCCCAGCATAGGCATGTCCCCACACAAGGGTTGTTGTCGAAACTTCATTGTATTAATAATTATTCAACAGTATGTACTGTACATATTTAATTTGACCAGTTTACTAGCACTGAAATTGACTTATACTATTTTTATTTTTAATGCACTAACCCATGCTAAGGACAATTTTGAAAACTAAAAATTCCACCCATGCCGGAATTCGAACCTGTGACCTCTGGCTATCCGTGCCAGCGCTCTTTCCAACTGTCGCCCATTAGCTCAGTTGGAAAGAGCGCTGGCACGGATAGCCAGAGGTCGCGGGTTCGAATCCCGGTATGGGTGGAATTTTTAGCCTCTAAATATGTTTTTGAAATTGACTTGTACATCTGGATTAACATGAAAGTGATGTGAATATGATGTGACCTTCATGTGATGAGGTCATTATAAAAAGAGAAAAAGAGGCGCCATCTTTACTTTTTTTGTGGGAATGGAAGGGACGTCCTTCCCAGTTGTAGTTTTGTAATGTAAATTTATAAGCATTCCTCGAGTAATCATTTCGTTATCTTTTGCGAATTATTCAGTGTAGGTATGTATATGTGCATATGTTATTTTCCAAACACTTCAGTGTTCCGCGAGGCACATTCAGGAGTTGGTGCCGGCTGCCGTGGATAGATGGCAGTCGTTGAGCCAAGTCAGAGGCCTTAGGGCGGCGGCTTGAAAACTTCTGACTGTAAGACCAGCCACTAGTCTGGCAAGCCTCCACTTACGATACGAAATTAAATGTTACGTTTTTCTCGTGCTTTTATGTTTTTTTTTAAATCGTGATGAAACTATTAAAACTCACTCAACATACTAAACCCTCCAGAACGCGATATGTGGGTGTACCGCCGGAGTCATAATTTAAAAAGTATGCAACACTACAGTGCGAAATGTGGCTGAAAAGAATGTTAGACGTTTATATACAAACATGACTTGCTTTCATGACTTTTTGCCGGGTTCGAATCCCGGCTGGAGACAAAAAAACCCCAGGTCTTGGATGTTTGCATGTTTGTGATGTCGCTGTTTCTGGTTCACACGACACAGGGTATCCTTGTGTGGGGCCAGAAGCAATGCATGTTGTTATGTTTCAGTGAAATTATATTTTTGATAGACAATATAAAATAACACCCTCCCGAACACTGCAAATTCAAAACATATACACACAAAGAGATTTTAAATGAATACGAATGGATTGAATGAGTTGTGGGTAGAACAATGGTCTCGGAAGCGAAAGACCCGGATTCGATTCTCAGTGCGGGCATGTGCCAGTGACTTTGTTTTCTAGGTTATGTATATACCTACATTTGTGAAGTTATACTCGTAGTAGCAATACCACTCGCTAACCATGAAGGAACACATCGTGAGGCAACCTGAGTATCTGAATGAAATTGCCAATCCGCAGTGGGCACGTGTGTAAGGGTGGTATTACACTTATCAAATATCTTTGTCCAATGTACGATTTGACCAAAGAAATTGGAAGAAATTGGACGACTTTATCAAATGTCTTAAAAACACCGATGTTTGATCAAATATTAATGACACTTAAATCAAAATGGCTGCAAACAAGATATCGTGGACGATTCCAATGACAATTTTTTAATAAATACTTTATTTTTGTTTTGACTTTTGGTTTTTCATTAATAACATAACGATAATAATAGCACCACTTAAAGACATGAAGACGCTCCACGTTCCTCCATTTTCTTAAGACTATGCAAAAAATATTGGACACAGTTATTGGATAAGTGGAATGGGCTTACCTCAAAGAAATTTTATCAAATATTTGACAGCTAAATTGGACAAAGATATTTGATAAGTGTAATATCACCCGTAGTTAAGCCCATACTCTTACGTAGGTATTTGTAGTGTAATTATTGTGTATTACTTATCACTATGTATGTATATAGGTATATATTTGTGAGTGTGCTTGTATGCGAGTAAGTATGGCTGCATATGAGAGTGTGAGTGCGTGTTTGTTCCGTTTTGATGCTCCGTGAGTCACCAGTAGGCCCTCGCTGTAAATCAGTGTTTTGGGTGCGAGCCCTCAGCTTATACTGAGCATGAGGCCTTTTTTCCGCTGCATCGACATACTGTGTAGCGTTGGAATTTATTATATTCTTTTCTTTTTTTTAATGCACTAACCCGTGCTAAGGGCAATTTTAAAAACCTATTTATACGGTAAAAATTCCACCCATGCCGGGATTCGAACCCGCGACCTCTGACTATCCGAGCTAATGGGTGACTCACCGGCATCAGTGAAATTTCGAACCTCTTTATATTCTCTGTATTAGTATCTTGTTGGAATTTATGTTCATTTCATTCATTTGTAGTTCCTTTTTTCTTCTGCTTTTGTTTTATTCCTGCCTTCTTTTCTGTATTTTCCTTGTTTGACAAATTTTGTACGTCTATGTGGGGTTAAATAGGGTTATTCCACTAATCCCCATTAAATGTTGTTCTTCTTCTTTTTCTTTATCTCTCTCTGAGAAAAACCCTGTACCCTGCGATGGGACGTTTACAGGCTAAATAAAAAACAACGAATTAATTAATACGGAAAGTATCAACAACAAAGGAGAAGAAAGCAGAGGCCCCTAATTTCACTCGGAAGAGGCATTATTCATATTAGATGACCATATTGAATTTTGACCAATCGTTCGAACAGAATAACAGCTCCTTGTTTAGATTGGCAGCCTCGAAACACAAGATAGCCGAATCCGTTTCCAATTTCCAATAAGAGAGGGAACAAAACAACCACTAACTCAGTTATTCTATTTAATGCCTTTACTAATAGCTGAAACAGCTGCCATAGAAGTACGGCTCTAGCCTGTTGAACACGGTCACAGGGTATTCCACCTCGGGAAAATAGATAAAAGACTTAGCAGTGTCACTGCAGCAGCCGCCACATGAACATCCATCATCGTCCCCTCCACTTAAGGCCTGGAGACACGAGCAGACAGGCTGCTGGTTGGCCTCGCACACGCTGCACGTGTTAGAGAGGTCTTTGAAGCAGTTGCAGGCGGGCTCCTGGCACGGGTTGATGATGGGCGCCCCGCACAGCGTCGGCGCGGCGTTGAGGCAGCCGCAGGTGGGCTGGAAGACCAGCGGGTTCTGGAGGCGGGCGAGGCATTGGCCGTTTGACGTCTGCGAAGGGTTAAGGTGAGAGTGAGAGAAGATTTAACGGTACAATACGAAATGCATAAGAAAAGGACGGCAGTAAAAAAATCTAAGATATAATAAAATAAAAATAATAGCATAAGTAGGTACACATGAATTTGGTAGGTGTTTGAAACTGTTAAGACCGGGTTAAGACGTTTTATTTCACATCGTTTTAAGAAAATAGACGGAGAAAAGTGACTGATCTTTTTAAAATATATATGTCACGGATTGGGAAACGTCTGTGAAAGGTTAAATGATTGTAGTTTAAAGGAAGTAGCGGGACCAGCGAAGAGTTATTTTTCAAAATGGCGTCAAAATGATAAAAAGAATTGTTTTTGGGGCACCGATAAATTAGTTTTATTTTTATTCGATCTCATCTGAAATACGGCCAGCAGACGGAAGGAAATATCGACAGTCGACTGTCGATTAACTGTATTTCTGATATGATAACGTCGATGCATTTTATGTAAGAGTAAAATTATATATCATTGTTTACAAACTTACATTTAAAACAGCAGCAGCAGAGAAAATTAAAGCCAACACTTTGAAAACCATTTTGAAGAAGTCTTTTACTTAGCGCGCTGTGTATGAAAACAACTGGTAATTGCATCAAGTTATATAGCCAAACACATTTCTCAACTAAATTGATCTATCGAAGGAAGAATGCATTGCCCAAGAGCATGATATAGGTATCTTAGTTGAAGTAGGTACTCTTTGAGTTAATACTAAGGAGGCGACGACTAGGTCAATGTTGATAAACTATTTCAACATCAATCACGTTTTTACTGTACAATGTCTCGACTTATCTGTATTTCCGGTGTCAAAACACTTTTCTTGCATAATTCATTTCTATCCCATTAATAGCCCAATAATATTTATAAATTTTGTAAGCTCTGTCAATTAAGGACTTTGAAAAGACTAAGTTTGGAGTTTTGCCCATTTTTTCTCCAACATCATATTGATTTTGAAATGGACACCTAGTTTGTGTTGTAAAATTCATTAAGCCGCAGTTTCTGCGCTACTTTGAATAGGTTTTTCATTTCATTAATTATCCAATTTATTTTTAACCGAAAGGAGGAAGGTCTTAAGTCGTCCTTATATTTTATTATGTAAGTTGTACGGATTTTTTGGCTTGGAATTTCAAAGGGTCCGCAACTCTATAGTTCTGCATAGAATGAAAAAGAAGACAGAGGCACCTAATACCATCAAGGTGCTGGAGTATTTCGGACATATAATGCGCACCAACAAGTACCTCCTTCAACTTATCCTACATGGAAAGATTCCAGGAAGAAGGAGACCTGGGAGACTAAAGATATCGTGGCTACACAACCTGGGACATGTACGTTGCCTGACTTCATTGATTGTTTATTAACCAGAAAGGGGGTATACATCGCCAGAAAGATCTGTGAATGAGATCCATCCAATTTTAATTATACTCGCTGTATCGAAAAGTTCATGTTTTATAAATGTATCTGCGTGGTAGGTACAATAATAATATGTGACATTTATAAGAGAGCAAGAACATACAGTCTTTTAGCTTTTAGAATACAAGTACCTATACCTACTATCGAATATATTCGTGTAAAGAAATATCGGAAGCGATATGGCACTTAACCTTACATACATAACTTTTTTTTGAACTAAAACTTTCGTAAGCACAACACATTGTAGACTTTTAGTCCGGATTTACTTACGTTGTTATATCGGAAAAGTCCGACCAGGTTTCGCTCCGATTCGCAGAGCTTAATCATGGTGAGCAGAGACGGAGCTCGCGTCGTCGGTTGCACTTCTCACACTCTATAACTTTTCAAAAGAGTGAAGAAAAGTTTTATACAGAGCAGGAAGTAGTATTAAACTCGTGTGCGTTCGGCGAAAACCGAAGCCTGCTCTAGAGCCCGAGGTATATTCTAAAAGCTAACAGAGTGTGAGTGTAACCCTATCCTAATGCCGATGAAAAAACATTCTTCGCCTATTTACATAGCTTTTACGAAAACTCAAGTTACACTAAACTCACAAAGTAGTCACCCGATCCGATCGACAAACAAATACGAATTACGGCGAAATACTTACCTAAGTATTAACGATGTTGACATTCACCAAATACCTAAACAGACCCTTTGAGAAGAACTTAGCAAAAAAAACTTTACGAGTTACCTCTTTAAAGCCGGCCACACACATTCGGAATTTCGATTCGGGACTCCGAACGCAGTAAATTCATACAAGCCTGTGGACTTACCACATACCTACAGTTTCCGCTCGAAATTTATACCGATTCGGAATCCCGCAAGCCGTTTTGAACGCACTGTGCAACATATTTTACGTCACGGTTTTTCATTTCACGCTAGAGTGAAATACTATTTAGTATTAAGCCGGCAGGTAGGTATAAGTTTCACTGATACTATAAAAAATTTATAATTCCAATTTCTTATCAAGATGCAATCGCAACCAGAAAATCGTCGCCCATATTCTCTAAAAATAGGTCAAAACGCAATAACTAATCTCTGAACTGGGGATCAGTTAAGCGCTCTAAGTTGGGACCGTTTAAGTTTAACTGTTAAATTAGTTTGAAGTATATTAGAGTTATGTGTGAAGTATAGGAGAATCATTCACAATGTGGTGCGGTGCTTAACTAGAAGCTCACTGTGTTATGGTGCAAACCTCTTTACACCATTTTTTTATATTTCTTAGACAGTCTATCTCTAGACAGTATTGTCTACCATTTTCAACAAATTAAAATTATGTCACCCATTTTCGAGATTTCCCAAATTTTTAGCATTACTACTTTACATCTTAACTAGATCTGACTATTTTTACCTGCTAATTCCGTTTTTATCCAGTGTTCCGTTTTTCATTATAAATAAAACAGTTTTATGAATCTTGAACTTGTTTTTAATAACAGTATAAATAAGGCACAAGGAAATTCGGTCCAGTTTCATTATTTATAAACGTTCTACAACACTACAACTGTTACTACTCCGACGCAAATAAACGTATGTGTATAATTCGGAATGGAAATCCGAAACGAAAATCCGACGGTATGTGACCGGCCTAAGCGGCGCGGCGGTAGCGCGGTCGGTTTTGTGTGTTGGTATTATCATTGTGAAAGAAAACATAGTGGTAACCTGAGTGCCTGAGGTTTTCATATATCTCGTGAATCCAGAATCAAACCCAAAATCTCTCGATGGCAAGCAAGCCATAGCTTATTATGAAGATTCGACGTACATTGCAAAGTCGATTAACCCGCAGATTAACATGTAGGAAGACTCGTTACGCTAATCGGCTGGGCAATATACATCGAATTATCTTAGTAAACTACGAATCCTAGTTACATGAAACACGGCCTTGACCGTCTCCCAATGCCGCTTGTTCAAACCAAAGACGGTAAACAAACTCGTAGATCTTGTTAAGAAAAGAGCACGATGTCACTTTTATATTTTTGTCACTCGAGGCACTACAATAGCCCCTTCCAGCCGACTACACGCAGTAAGTGTGTTAAGGTGGTATGCCCTCAAGGCTTATGTTACAAAGGAGATGCTTATAAAAATAGGGCGGTAAAGTCGTTGGGAACTTTATCGAGCCTTTCGACTCCGCAATATAACAACTTTTGTCGACGTAGATTCAATAAAATAAAACATGCTATCTTGATTTTATTTTATTTATATAGGAACAGTGAGTTGTTACTTTTCAAAAACTAAATAAAATAATCAACTATATACAGCATTAATACTTACACTATTTTTATTTTAGTGCTAAGGAACAAATTTAAAAACCTATTTAGAGGCTAAAAATTTCACCCATGCCGGGATTCGAACCCGCAACCTCTGGCTATCCGTACCAGCGCTCTACCAATTGAGCCAATAGGCGACTCACGGCATCAGTGAAATTTCGAACCTCTTTACAATATTCTCTGTATTACGTACAGGCAGCGACATCTGACTTAAGCAAATTGCATTACTTACAGCCCCGACTACCTACTTTGCAGTTAGGTTTTAACACTTGGGAACGATATCACTGTACCCACATGATTACCTACACTATTTTTATTTTTAATGCACTAACCCGTGCTAAGGAACAAATTTAAAAACCTATTTAGAGGCTAATACATTTTTTTAAGTATTAATACAGCATTAATACTTAAAAAAAATTACATATTTACAAAAAAAAGAAATGTATAAAAAATCTACACCGCTGCCGATAGGGAGAGTTCCCAAGACACAGGCAGCATTCCCTCTGAATGGCCAGGCTGATGTTAAACATATTAAATAATTTTATTATAGTTTAGTACGTCATTTGGTCGCAACACAGAGAAGAGAAAAATCATAATGCTGCCACAGCTACATGAAAACAACTATTATTTGTTGGGTTGCCAACATAATATCTTTATTGTTACATTCTCAAATTATTAACGTCTAACTTTAACACGCTACGTTCGCGTTCGAAATTATCCCACGGGAACGCATTACCAGGATATCAGTATCCTATGCCTCAATTCAGGTCTTTGTCTATCTGTCAACTTTCACGTAAATCCGTTCAGAGGTTATTGAGTGATTGACCTACAAACATTCAAACTTCTTCACATCTTTCACATTTATGATCGTCGTCATCATCATCACCAACCATTGGACCTCCACTGCAGGACATGGGCTTCCCTCGTGGTTTTCCAGCTTCACGGTCTTGTGCCGTCCACATCCAGCAACTCACCGCCACCATTAATATTATTAGTAAAATTCTAAAATTCGACCAAATAGGGGATGTGTTAGCAAAGTGGAAGATAAAAAGTACCCGGAGCCGGCGTGCGTGCACGCAACGACTTATGAACGTTGATGAAGCGAAGGTGATCAGTCAGGATCGTGGCAAGTGGCAGTCCCTGGTGTCTGCCTACCCCTCCGGGATACAGGCGTGAGGTTATGTATGTATGTCTAAAATTATTAACAATTTCTGGTTGGATTCTAACTTTAGTAAACACTACCCATTAACAACTTAATTCCGGATCCACTTATGTGACTTCTTGTCGGAAGTGTCGGATCCTGTGTTTTGCAGAGCTTAATCATGGTGGTCGGACTCTTCCGACAAAAAATCAAGTAAGTGAATCCGGAATCCGTTAATAATTTGTAGTTGTTCCACATTAACTTGCATAAATATTTTTTCACACCCCCATCTCGGAAAGAGTATTTTTGCTCTACGATACCTGAGTGCAAAAGCCATTGTAAATTTAATTTAGAACATCGGGCACTATTTTAAGCTTGTGAATTCAAAACATCATCAAACCTGTTTACTTATATCTCCATGGTGCCGAATTTGTCATACAACCTTTTTCAATCTGTTAAAAACTCAGACTCGGAACCTTCTTGGTGAACTTTTTTTTTATTTGATTTGCGCGCGCCGTTTTCCTATTCACGTCGCATTGTTAAAACTTTTTTTTTGCATTCAGTCATTGCCTCGCTGAGGATGAAAAGTTACGTGTTGGACTCTAGTGAAAAGATTTTTCACCTCGTGCACTTTTGATTCCCTCGCTAACGCACAGGATTCTGATGATAATTGGCCTTTTTGCATCTACGTAATGAGATGATTTATACAGCGTCCAGTGGTATCCTTACTCACACAATATGGGTGAAGGGACCACTCCGACGCTGTAGTGCCTGGGACATGGTTTTATAGATGGTGTAGGCTTGCCCAGCACCTATACCAGCCTGACAGCTTAGTCGGCCTAGCCCACAGGAAAGACTAGTCAATACGTGCGGAGCCAACCAAGCCGCGGGTTTTGTATTGCGACTACAAATTCGCAAATGTACGTAACTTTGAAATTATACAAAGTCATTGGTATATACCCGCACTCGGGATCGAACCTGGGGCTCACGCTTGCCAGTTCAGGGTGGGTAGAAACCCACTGAGCTACCACCGCACAGGATTCTAATATTTGGATATTTCGCTGCGCTCGTGGATCAATTTTAGAACTTTTTGTGTCTGTTTTGTAAGTATATGTTTTGGCAATAATTAAACCATTTTTAAAGTTCAGATAAAACCCTTCTTGGAAAGACAGGGAGACTACTACTTATTGTAAAAAAAATCCCAAAATAAATGCGAAAATTTCGCTTCTATTCGTCAATAGATTCGGTTGTTTACGGCCCCGAGATCAGCTTTGGTTTTTGGACCTCGCATGACAACGCTTCATCCAGTAGGTATAACACCTGAAGCCGTATTAATGTGGCTTAAAGCCTGATAAAGCGTTCTGCATGCTGGCAGTGGCATAAAGGCTGAGCTTTTGAAACGCGCAATTCGTTGAGACCGTAAGTAGGTAAGTGGCTATAAAATTCTGTTGCTGCATTCATACCGAGCGAGCAATTATGCCACTGACTTACAATCTTCCACCAACCCCGACTTGGCCTCCGTGGTGAAGTATGGCCTAACCTTCTTGCGATGCATGAAGAGACCGGTGCCGCAGCAGTTGATACAAGGAATTGATGTCGAGTACCTAAATATGAATGAAGGATTGAAATGAATGGTTTTCAATCTGACTTCGGTATATTTCAGTCTTTGGAGGGGTTCATTTAATTTCATATGTACCCCGCCTCCTCTTTTGTAGGGATCCGAAGTCGACAAGGAACTCTTAAGTTTCGCCAGAAAAGTATTTTGCCACGTGATGCGCGTAGCGTGCAGAGGGGCTAAGTGGGGAATTTAAGTCCGCCATAGACATATAGATGACTCTTTACTGCACACTAGTTATATACCGACATACCAGCGCTTTGATTATGTAACTTTTCAGGTATACATCTGTGTGTAAAAATGAAATATCTACTGTACCCAATTTCTGAACTGAGAATTACGCTAAGTAAATAGTTTACTGTAGTTCTGTCGCTTCGAATTTCTCAAAAAAAGCATGGCAGAACGTTGCTTAAGTATTTACTTAGTGGAATTCTTCGTTCAGAAACCGACCCTATATGTCACTGTCCCGAATCAGATATCTAAAGACAGGTGATAACTAAATAACTGTTTACTGCACACCAGTTAAATATAGATAGACCGGCGCCTTTATTATATAACTTTTACTTGTACATCTGTACGCAATTTAGACGCACCCCAGGCGAAAGCTATGTGTGTTTTTTGTTTTGTTTATTTGTATATTTGGTTAATTTCTGTTGTGCTCATGTTGTGTTAATTTTCTGTTTTTTTCTTTCTTTCTTTCTTTCTTTCTTTCTTTCTTTCTTTCTTTCTTTCTTTCTTTTCTTTCTTTCTTTCTTTCTTTCTTTCTTTCTTTCTTTCTTTCTTTCTTTCTTTCTTTCTTTCTTTCTTTCTTTCTTTCTTTCTTTCTTTCTTTCTTTCTTTCTTTCTTTCTTTCTTTCTTTCTTTCTTTCTTTCTTTCTTTCTTTCTTTCTTTCTTTCTTTCTTTCTTTCTTTCTTTCTTTCTTTCTTTCTTTCTTTCTTTCTTTCTTTCTTTCTATAATGTAATATCTTATATGGCTCAATATGACTGTCACGTATCAGACATCCACTGAAATGCGGTATCCACTATATCCGACACATATTACGTTTTATGTCTATACGGCAGAGCTAAGTAACCGCTTTCGCACACACATATATACGTGAAAACTTATATAATAATGGTAAATTTTAATCACCGGATTAGCAGGATGTTGGTCTAAATCCACCCAGAGATACAAAACAGACAGTTTGCGCCTATAAAATATTATGCTAACATGTCACTGTCGCGGCGTTTGTCGATTTGCGGAAAGACAGATAATTTATCAAGGCTTAGAAACCGCCAGTTACGTAGTACTATAGATAAACTTGATGTAAGCTATGCTACGTTCTATTCGGTGCTAGATAAATGTGTTGCCTAAAAGGCCTAAACAGGTGGACGTCGGTGGACACATACCTAATTATAAGTGTGGAATTTAAAAAGAAAAAATATGGAGTGGCTTTGTAATTGTGAAACTAATGTTTTATTTAATTTGTAAAACAAAGTTACAAGGTTCTTTCACCACATTTTTTTATGAATTGTGTTCTATCTGTAATACTCCAATTAAAGTTTATGTTTTAGAAAATATTTTCACTTTTTTACTTTGGTTTCAGTTGTATATTTTACGAAATGGCTATATAATTTTTTAGCTTTACATTTAATAAACAATTTTTCTTCACAGATAGAAGTAATAAGTCTTACAATCTTGCCATAAATTTGGCGAGGTTGTAGGATTTCATATTCTAACGGCCAAGCGCAAGTCGCACTCTCTAATTAATACTTTACTAAGGGCGACTAGCGTAACGCTTTTAAATATTGTTTAAATACGAGTTAATCAAAATTAGGTTCTTAACTAAAATTAACCACATGCACAACAAAAAAATTGTTCTTAATTATGTTTAGGCGACTGTCATATTTAAACAGCCGAGATTGGCTATTTAACTCTGCCATAGTTAGCGCCATTACTTTCACAGCTGTTCAGTGTCAATATTAGAAGTGTGGTTATTTTCATAAACTCTTTGTTTGGTGTGCTTCGAGAAGTTGATTTTCAAACAAAGAACCAAATAAAATAAAAGGAACAGACGTTGCACAGAATGACATTTTGAAAGTTTTGTTTTCTTTATGTAACTTGTTTCGTTCCATGCAGATTTTAATCTCTAACCAACTTCATTTTTGTTTTGAGAATAGTGTAAAGAGTTTCGAAATTTCACTGATGCCGTGAGTCGCCCATTGGCTCAATTGGTAGAGCGCTGGCACGGATAGCCAGAGGTTGCGGGTTCGAATCCCGGCATGGGTGAAATTTTTAGCCTCTAAATAGGTTTTTAAATTATTATGCAATGTGATTATAGTTAAGTTATGGTAGTGTTATGGTAAAGGACGTAGGTTCAATTCAGAGTGCATTGTTACCTTTTAAATACAATGTAGATAATCGAAGTTTTGAGAAGAGTTGAGTGAACACTCATTACGGCTATGTGCCAATAGCTAATCGATATGAATTACCAGTCGCAGAAAAAAAAGGGTATTGTAGTCTAGTTTCCCTTAGTTTCTATAATATTTTTAATTTTAATGTGGATAGAAGGTAGTGCTAGAATAATTCTGTCTAATACCAAGAGGATGAAATATGTCCAGCATTGGACTAGTATAGGCTGACGACGACGACGACATATTAAAAAAAAGATTTAAAACACTGCTTTAGTTCTATGAGATTACCAGTATTTTCAATAAAATAAAAGATTATAATGCTGCTTTCAGCCATTTTGACTGATACACCAATCGCTTAGGTTAACATTGGTAAACTTCACCGATGCTTTGTTGTGACTAACAGTTGTTGGCGACAGACTCTTTTTATTATTTTGACTTTTTGTACATATTATTGTCTTTTTTTACTTGTGTCAGTTTTTTTAAATTTAGTTTGCTGTCTGTTATTGTAAAAGTTTTCTGGTAAATATTATGGAATAAACACGGTTTTATAAATAAATGATTAACCTATTGTTAAAACAGAAAGGTATGGCACCATACGGTGCTTAACAACAGTGTTTACGATGTTTGTTTACCTGGGCGTGACGTCAGATTCGACGCCATGACACTGCCAGCTGTTTTCTCACCGATCTAAAATAATTTTAGAAAAATGGCTTTAATCTTCGTTAAACGTTAGTTATTATTACTACTGAAATATAGGTTTTTTTTTTCCTACATCATGGAAGAGGGTGTAAAAATCTTTCACCATGCCTATTGTATTCGGCAGACAACTTTTCGTTTACAGTATTATATCAAATCAAATCAAATTCATTTATTTGTGAAACATGCGTGTACATAAAAGTTCTTATAATTAATAAAGCTTCAGCATATTTTGCCGTAAAGGCGTACAAATATTAAATTAACATCTTAAAATAACGAACATTTACAGAATATTTACAGTATTTCGGTTTTTAAGAGTTATAATTGTATTAAGATAAAATAATTAAATGTATGAAATGATTAGCATGACTGCTGAATTGAAATGTCATAGTATAATAAATTTATTTAAATAATTATTGTATTGTAATATCCTTTTATTATATTGAATTATTTAAAATAACATTATGTAATTGATTGGGATTAATGGAATGTCAAATTAAAATAATCATTTAAATTCTAGCAACTTTTTTTGAGGAGTATAGTTTTAACCTCTCTTTTAAACACATTATCGTTATCCAATTCCCTAATGCTCTTTGGCAGGTTATTATATATTTTAGGACCCATGCATAAAATACTTTTCCGCACGAAAGCAGTATTGGATATTCTTGTACTGAGGCGGGTAGGGTCTCTACGGAGGCGCATACCATTTACTTCTGAGATGCGTGGAAACAGAGCAGGATTTTTTCTGACGAACATTAGTACTTCTAATACATAGAGAGATGGAAATGTAAGTATATCATGTTTCTTAAAGTAGGGTTGACATGATTCAGTGGGTTTTAATCTAAACATTGCTCGAATACATTTTTTCTGTGCTATGAGGACTTGTTCACGGTCAGTACCAATGCCCCAGAATATAACGCCATATCTTAAGACAGATTATATTACATATATGATTGATATGATTATATATATGAGTCGATTTCGGGTCGGTAATCAGTATTTTAACTCCATTACTATTTGTTGTAACTTCCAAGGCCTTTGAATGGTCTTAAGTGGATAAAATCAAACTTCAACGCAACAATTCCGTCTGGAAGGTAAGCAAAACTCGTAACACAATAGAAGGTTGCCTTTCTGGTATCTCGGCACGGGAACGAGGTATTCTGGTCCAGCGATATTGTTCAAGAATATTGTGGCAATGATAATTCAATAAAATTGCTCCGCGTTTCGCAAGGCACGTCACGTCACTTGGCCCTGACGCAGTCGTCAGGGCCAAGTTAGACTCCTCAGGGCGGCTTGAAAACTTCTGACAGTAAGACCAGCCACTACTCTTGCAAGCCTCCACAAATCCGGACTTGGCCCCCGTGGTGGAGTATGACCTTTACCTTCCTGAGGGAAGAGACCTGCCCCTCGGTGGGGACATAATGGGTTGATGACTAGCCTTGGGTAACTCAAGAGCCAGATATGAGTGGACACACAACTCCCTCGCCTTCAAGTGTGTCTCATTCATATCCTAGAGATGTCAACTACTCGTATATCTGGCTCCCTCACACATACTCTCAACTCAGTACGTTAGTCATTTCCTGCTACTTTATCCAGTTCACACACGTAAGGACACAAAAAAAAACGTGCGATCTGGATAAGGTAGGGAATAGATAGACTAGACTGACTCACCAGTTGTGTCTCTTGTTTCCACACGCACTTAGTTGATTGGACGTCGTGTGAGCAAGGACACAAGTCATGAGCGAGATATGATAGAGATATAGTATGTCTCGGTGAGCAAAGATATGAGATATTACAACTCCCTCTAAGGACACACTTTGCCCAAGTCTATTGATGACGATGATGATACTTCTATTGAAGTATCAATCAGTCAATCAGGCCGTAACTCGTCCACTATTGGGCATATGCCTCTCCAAGGCAAGCCATTTCTTTCTGTCTTTGGCCTTATCCAGATCTATGGTCCAGCGACCAAGTAGGTGTTCTACGTTGCGGTTGCCAATTAATGGTTTGAATGGTGTGTACGAGTACTCCATCGACTACTTGTTCTTCGGCAGATGCTCCCAGCCCACTGAAACGTAACCTGCTAATCGTATCTCTCTCTCTGGGGTCGGTCCCTCATGTCTGAGGATCGAGGTCAGCCTCTGGGTTGCATCTGGAGCGGATGATTTGCCTCCATCGGGATCTGTCCAACGCGTCTCTTACAACCGTGTAAAATTTGGAGGTTGACGAATCTTTAGCTTGATCCGTCTACCTTGTTGGTGAGCGACCGCGCGATCTTTTGCCCTCGGTGTTTCCAACCACTACCAATTTTTCCAAACTTTCGTCATCTCTGCGCATTGTGTGGCCAAAATACGAAAGGATGCGTTGTTGGCATATGGTGGACAAGCGGGTTTTTATTTGGAGCTGGGTTAGGATAGATGCATTGGTGCGTTTCGCTGTCCAAGGTATTCTCAGCATTCGTCTCCAGCACCACATCTCGAATACATCTATTCTTTGTCTTTCTCGGGCCAGGAGTGTCCACGTTTCTACTCCATATAGTATCTACTCGTATCAATCTGATTTTAGTTTTGAAACCAATTCCTCTTTTCTTCCAGAAGTTGCTTAAACGGGTCCTAGCATCCTTTGCCATTCCGATTCTCCTTTTTATCTCGGGGATACAACTGCCGTCATTGCATATTTGGGACCCCAGGTATATGTAGCGGTCGACGGTATTAATGCCAGCAATGTTGGAGGTGCTGTCTGGAGGAGGCTAATCGTATAGGCTTAGTCAATTACCTTTAGGTGTTGTAGAACTTTTATAAATATAAAACTGGAACGACTTCAACTTTGTGCTTTGTGCTTTGTCTGTACTCTTAGGTTAAGAAATATCTGTGTAATTTCCATTTTTATGTACAATAAAGTGTTCTCTATCTATCTATCTACTGTTTTATTTATAATAATAACAGAAAACTGAATAAAAATGGAATAAGCAAGTAAAAATATTCAGATCTTGTCAAGATGTAAAGTACTAATGATGAAAATGAGGGTAATCTCGAAAATGTGTGACATAATTTTAAATTTTTGAAAATGGTAGACAGAATGAAAAAAATCCAAAAAAAAACCGTGTAAAGAGGTTTGCACCGTTACAACCTTAATTCTCAGGCGAATTGTATCATTTCTGATGTGTGTGGTCCTGAGACTTCGAGCGTAGCCCGTTCCATAGTACGCGGTGATCGATTTACTAACCCCAATTCCTCCTAGTTCCCGTTCCTACTTGGTAAACATGCCAACTTGGAGTAAGTATGTAAGTGTTAACATGATATGTGTTGTGAATGTTCCGTTTTTCAGTAATTGGATTCACACTGTGGCTTGATTATTGTGCACTGTTTTTTTTTTGTAATGTGTGCGTCTGTTGAAAAATATAAATACATAAATAATCCTACCGTCAGTGTCCATGATTCAGTTCCGAAGGTTATAACTGTCATTATCAATATTCCTCTTCAAGTGCCCCAGAAATTTCGTTGTTTAGTCTTGAATGAGTACCTACCTAGTTTCTTCTTTTCCGTCAATGGTTGTCTGGAAGAAATTACTTTTAGTAATAAGGCCGCCACTTGTACTGTACTGTTATTTTATAAGTCTCTTATGTAATCCCTGGTGTACATGCAATAAAGAATATTCTATCTATCTAGTTTTTATTTCGTGATGTAGCGACAGAGAAGAGTTCTACAAATCTATGTCATTTATTTTTTTTGTAAAGGTTGAAATCAATATAGATTCTTTCAAAATTGAAGTAAACATTTTAAGCAAAACAGCCCGTACTCATGACCAGTATAATTAGTCTCTAACCTCGAATTATTCAAAGTTTATATTAGTTTGTATTCTTGCCCCCGCACGCCGTAATGCGTATAAGTCCCCTGGTCGGAATAAAATACCTTCTTCACACAATCGTTCGTCGTAACATTGGCATGGTACTGGAGCTCAGAAATCTGCTAACTATGCCGGAAAGTTGCGGCCCTGATGAGCGGAAGGAATTCAAGGGTCACTCTATATAAAGTTTGCAATTCCCGCCCTCTGCCTGCGTCGCCCTTTATTATTTGTTTTGGTGTAAAGCTATTACAAACAGATAAGACAAGATAAGACAGGAAAGCCAAAAAAGGCCGCTTTTAGCGTAAATCGATTAAAGTCCTGGAATAGTTATACTACATTCTAGGCTCTATGTTCTGAAAATTGTTACCACTGATATTAAGATTTCTCCAGCCTTACTAATGAACTTTGTGTAAGTATTGTATAACTATGCAGTGTTTTGTTTCTTTTCTTCCAACTGAAAATTACATTCAAATGACGTGAACAAAACAGTGTGTAACTATACCAGGCTTATACGGTGTTTTTTAAATAAGCCGTCAAAACGCTCTTGAGCAATATGGCGTCGCACAGGAGTGACGTCACTGGTCAGTAAGCAAACAGACGTCAAGTCAACTCTCAGGTTCTTGGATCGCTAAATTTATTTTTCAATTTTGTACCAGTTCAAATTTCAATCAAAAATTATCCGGTTTTTTTGCAGTAATAATCCTTTTTTTAGTTAAAATGCCTTAAACCTCTTTAGAACTCATAATTCATACAAATGTACATAATTAATACTATTTTCTCCCAGAAAATCAAATCAAATCAATAACCCGTTTAATATATAACTGTGTATGAGTATCGCGAATCATTAAAAAATACAAATCCAATCACTTATTTACAAAAAAACTTAAGTACTAGTGACACGGTTAGTATTAACTTAATTTGGGTGGGTAGGTTTGAGAAAGATTGCCACTAAATACACGCATATGCTTACTGATAAACAACAGTATTAATTATCTTCTATAATATAAAAATTAATCGCTAAATGGTAAGCTTAAATCTCAAGAACAGCTGAACCGATTTCGCTAATTCTTTTTTTAGAATATCCCTTGAAGTACGAGGATGGTTCTTACGGAGAGAACAAAATAAAAAAAATTAAGTATCGATGTTAGGCGGTACGAATTTCGCTGGGTCAGCTAGTTATTAATGAAAGTTTTGGTATTAAATTTCTTTTAGTGAGTTTGGTAGTACAGTGTATCAGGCAAACCACTTGGCCTGGCGCACTCGGCCTACATCACTGGTATCGCCTTTTTAACCAACCTCGGCACGATCGCATGCTAGTAAAATTAATTACGTACATTTACGCGATAGTTAAACTTCGTGTGGTTAATTAATTTGAGCGTGCATTCGGGAATAAACCACTTTGCACGGTGCCAGTGTGTCTGGGGTTAACCTTGGGCTGTTCCTGTCGCGCATTGTTTGTTGATTCCTAGCTAGGGGAGCATAATGAAATATAAGATAAGAATATTCTTTATTTTTCTTTCTTTCATTCTTTAAAAAAAAATGGAAAAACACAAGTGACGATCTTATTACTTAAAGCAACCGCTTTAAGTAATAAGATGGAAGCTTGGAAGGAAATGGAAGCTTTCTTCCAGACAACCGAATGTTACAGGTTTCTCTTACACACACCTACTTTGAACCATTACAAACCTACTTGTAATTATGATAAACGATTGTATACCCATTGTATTTAATTTTTACTTCATAAAATTGAATGAGTACTTACTGTCGATATCATCAACATTTATCTCGCTCACTGTAAAACTGTTTTTATGTTAGCGACATTTGTTTTTTCGAGATGCATTCGAGCTTGCAGCCTTCATACAACAAATCATACAATACAAACAGTTGCAATACAAATCATGAACCTTGTTTTTGAACAAAGATGCGGAAGGAGAGCGCATAAGGTTAAGATAAAAGTTTTATCCCACTATCGAGTACTGTCATCTCGCTTTACGCGGTGAAATAGAGCAGGATGACGCTAACCGATAATGTCATAAAACTTTTATCGTGACGTTGTGCTCCCCTAGTAGGTTCATACTACTAAATATCATGGCTATAAGTAACACAATGATTTCAAATTCATAGGCGCAACTGGGCAGTTTTATAAGACTACAATTGGTAGTTTATTATGACAATTAGAGGTACATTGCGTAACAGTCTTCCTACTTGTTAATCTGTATCTTTGTGAACTTTGGCATGCCCATCTACGTAAATTGTTAAATATTAAGAATTGTTAATTTTTTTCTACTGAAGAACGTAATGAGATTATCTATATAGCGTGCCAAAACGTACGTTCCGTAGGCCTTTCTTAAGTTGTGCATGTAAAATTAAATTTAAAACTAAGAACGACGGCCGCTAACAGATAAACCGAACAGGTTTCCGAGAGCGGATAGATTATAAGAAACACTTGTTATTTTACATATTTCACAAATAAAAAAAATAAATAAAAAAATACGAGTGTCCAGTGGCACCTTCACCCACATTTGATAAGTGTAGAGATCACTTGCTGATTCCTAAGTTATTGTTTTTTTTTTGGAGTAGACTTGCCCAGCACCTACCACCACCCCAACGGCTTAGTCGGCCTATCCCACAGGAAAGACAAGTGAATACGTGTCATCCAATGCGCGGGTTTCCTCACGATGTTTTCCTTCACATTAGCGTGTGGTATTGCTACGCAAATTCGCTGTTGTGTGTAACTTTGAAAGTAAACAAAGTCACTCTTCCGAGTTCGATGTTTTACGCATTAGGTACCTACTTCAAATTGTCATAGTATACTACGTAATGTAGTTCTAAGAAACAGGCCCCAGATTGTTGAGACCCTCGTCCGGATTGGAGTAGCCCGTTCGTTTTCGGTGTTTGCAGTGCGCTCCATAGCATATTTTTATTAACTCCGGCACAGCTTTAGCATGTTGATTAATTTCAGACCGTATTCTCTGTGTGTTAAGCCTTAGTTTACGGTACCGTGGACTTTTGCCGGTATTACGAGGGACTTTGAAGACCCACTTCTATTTTTAAAAACTTTTTTATTAGTTTTTGAGGGCAGATGTTTTTCGTGCACCGATTATATTTTTAATTATGGTATACGATATCAATCCTTGTAAGTCCCCATTGCGGGGGCACGGGTCTCTTCCTGCATCGCAGAAAGGTTAGGCCATACTCCAACGGGGATTAAGTCCGGGTTGGTGGAGGATCGTAAGCCAGTGGCGGGCCTTACTATCAGAAATTATCAAGCCGCCCATAAGGCCTCTGACATGGCTTTACGACGGCAGTACTATTACATGACTGCCGGCACCAACGGCTTAGCGTGCCCTGCGAAGAACAAATTTTATTATGAAAGTATTTTTAACCCCCTTTCTCGCCAAAGCTTAGGCCATGGGTTCGATTCCCACTGGAGGGCGCAATGATACCATAGCGTAGGGTTTGGATCCGGGACAAATTATTCTGTTGTGTGAAAGTTTTCTGTGTATGTACCGCCTTTGAGTGGTTATCATATAGGCGTGACACCTATGTTATAAACCCAAAGTCAACGTTTATTTATTCACAAAAAAACAAAATGTTTACTTAATGAACGTCAATAGTGTTAATTTCACAATTAATAGATTATTTTTAAAAGAAGCTGAGAAACAAACTCACATTATATACACACACACACACACACACACACACCCTCACACACAATGACACTTACATTGGGCTTCATAGTGGTCCGACATTAACATTTATATTTGTTTTCGCACGCAGATGTATGCGTTATGCCTAGTGACTTTGTTCAGTTACCGTTATAGTCCAGTGTCCAAAGTCAACATTTATTTATTCACAAAAAAACACAATGTTCACTTAATGAATGCCAATACTGTTAATTACACAATTAATAGATTATATTTAAAAGAAGCTGAGAAACAAACTCACATTATACACATACACAAATACACACACACACACATCCACACACACACACGCATACACTCAATGACAGGTGTGACAATGACACTTTTAGTGATAAGGCCGCCGTCTGTACTCTTAGGTCAAGAAATTAATATCTGTGTAATTTCCATTTTTATGTACAATAAAGCGTTCTCTATCTATCTATATTGGGCTGCATTGTGGTCATGTTCTGTGTGGTCCGACATACTCGTAGTAACATTTATATTTGTTTTCGCACACAGATGTACGCGTTATGCTCAGAGAGGACAGTCTCGTGTTTCAAAAGCAAACATAATGGCAAAATTAATATTAAAATGATCAATAAAATTAATGATTCGCGACAGCTGGCAACTGTGTAATAAATCTCTTTACCTTTTACAAGGCTGTTTAGTTTGCAAAATTAATTTAAATCTCCCTCGCAACAACACGGGCCGACGGCCGAAGTACCTAATCTTTTAAATTGAAACACTTTTTTAACCGTCTTCAAAAAAGGAGGATGTAATCAATTCGACGCTTTTTTTAGTTAGCTACCACTGTGTCCCGTAGCTGGGTAAAGGCCTCCCCTTAAGATTTCCTCTCCTTGTTTGTGGCCAATTCTTTCCACAGGCATTTCGAATATGTTCTCGCATAAATTCGTCAAATCTTAACCGAGCGATAATTTTTGGTTCGATTAGATAGAGCGTCCCATTGGTCCCATTTTGATTTGGTTAAGATCTGATGAGGACTTTCAGAGATAAAGAACGGAACTCTTCAATGGACAGCAGCAAATAAGGCCTAATGATCCATTTGTAATATGCATATGTTAAATAAAATGTAGCGCAAAATTGGTCATGGTTTAATAGCCAGGACAATTTTTTCGCTATATTACTATTACATTACTCGTTCACTAAAAATCTTAAAATAAATTTTCTTAAACAAAAAATAAAAATCGACCTAGTGTACGAAGTCGGTGTTTATTTTTTATTTAATAACGTTTTTTCATTCGCCCAATCACTTTCAAACAACACTTGTGTTGAAAATGGTTTCAGAGTTTATGTGCCTCTGGAACACGAAAAAAAACTTTGGCCGTTGCATCTACATAACGAGATGATTTTTACAGCGTCCAGTGGCACCTTCACTGACACTAGATGGGTGAAGGGACCACTCGGACCCTGCCGTGTGTCACGTGTGTGGGACCTGGGGCCGAATCTCGCCCATGCGAATTAAAAGCGTAGACGCAAAATAGTCGAAGGCTTATACATTTGTAGAATAAAAACAAGATATTGCAGACTGTTAGTCCGGATTTACGTACGGGTGTTGTTATATCGGAAGAGTCCGACCAGTTTCGCGACGACGCGAGCTCCGTCTCTGCTCACCATGATTAAGCTCTGCGAAAGCGAAACCTGGTCGGACTCTTCCTATATAACAACACCCGTAAGTAGATCCGGACTACAATGTGTTGTGCTTACGAAAGTTTTAGTTCAAAAACAAGATAACTCGACAGAGTCATTAGACATTTATTTCAGCTTTCTGCGAATTTTTAGAATGTGTGATGCCTCTTCCTAAGCTATAGAGAAAACTATAACGTACAAGTTAATTGGCATACGAATATTCGAAGTTCAATATATTCACACGCATTTGTTCTAAACTTTTCTCATTATATTCTTTTAATGCGCTAACCCGTGCTAAGGACAATTTTAAAAACCTATTTAGAGGCTTAAAATTCCACCCATGCCATAAATAGGTTTTTAAAATTGTCCTTAGCACGGGTTAGTGCATTAAAAAGAATATTATAATCATGTGGGTACAGCGATATCATTCAGATGTAGGTAAAACCTAACTGCAAAGTAGGTACTCGGGGCTCCAAGTGATGCAAATTACTTCAGCCAGATGTCGCTGCCTGTACGTAATACAGAGAATATTGTAAAGAGGTTCGAAATTTCACTGATGCTGGTGAGTCGCCCATTAGCTCAGTTGGAAGAGCGCTGGCACGGATAGCCAGAGGTCGCGGGTTCGAATCCCGGCATGGGTGGAATTTTTAGCCTCTAAATAGGTTTGTAAAATTTATTTTCCCATTCGGATTCAATCTAGCACGGCGTTAAGAATCCGAAACAGATTTTGGCCGTCGCTGGACTTTTTTACGTAAAATTCAAAGTCATACGACTACGACTTATGTGCTAATGAAGTCATATTTGGCTCCCTGGTTTTTTGGATGGAGTAGGCTTGCCCAGTATCTATACCAGCTTAGTGGGCCTAGCCCACAGGAAACACAAGTCAATACAGGCGGAGCCAACTTGACCGCGGATTTCCTGAACCGACTAATACATATTTTTATTATTTGTTGCTGAAGTGAATAGGGTTGTCAGGATCGTGGCAAGTGGCAAACATTTGCCTCTGTCTACCCTGAAATTAGGGCGTAAGTTTATTCATGTATTTATGGACTACTGAGTTTACTTTTTAGCGACTAGCAATTGCATTTTTTTAAACAAAACATTGTAGCATGCTGACGCAACGTTGTTGTAGGTATATTATTAATTAAGCTTGTACCTCAAGCGCTCGTGGCCTAGTCGAATCGAGTGATTGGAATCAATCACTATAGTTAAGCAACAACAGGCACGGTCAGGTGCAGGATGGGTGACCGTCCCTTGACTACCGCTAGTGGCATTTATTCCGAACGCTTCCGTGCTTTGCAAGGCGCGCTAAGCCGTTGGTGCCGGCTGTCATGCAATGTTGGTCGTTAAGCCATGTCAGAGGCCTCATCGGCGGCTTGATACTTCTGACGTTAAGGCCCGCCACTTTCTTACAACAATCCTTTTTTTTTTTTTTTTCACCCAGGAGAAACCCCAATTACGGGTACCACCGGCGCGGGGAAGCACAGTAGTTATGTCGGACTCCCCGCCCTGAAAAGGGCGGTATACCGACTAAAACTCCTGGGGTGTTCCTCCGCACCGCAAAGGACGGGGCCACGGGGACGCTTGCGCACACTTCCGCGACCCCGTCTGCGGGCGCCCTTGCGGGCACTCCTCCGGGGGGATGCCTTTGTCCCCCCTACTCCGCTGAAGGCACTCCGGAACACGCAGAGCGCCTTCCAGCACGGGACCTCTTAGTCGAGCGGCGGGCCCCCCGACCCACCGCCCGAAGGCCCCTGTTATGGCGGCAGACGGTCGGCATACGCCCGCCGTCTGCGCCCGGTTCTCCGACGGCGGAGAGGGAGCGCAAGAGGATCATCCTCTCGCGCCCTCTCCGCCGCCTCTTTCCTCGCCATGACGGCCTCGCAGAACGCGAGGACCGCCTCCCAGGCCTCCTCGCTGCCGACCATCGCACTGACGATCGCCGGCAGCGAGAGGTTCTTACAACAATCCTCCACCAACCTAATAAAGTTACAATCTTATTAGAGTTATCTTGTAAAATAATGTTTTCATGCATCTGTACCTACCCTTTTTAGAAAACTTGGAATTCAATGAAATAATAACGAAATGTAATATCTTTTTTTTATTATTAGAATATAATGGAGTTTTCGCATTTTTCGGGACTGCGAGAAGCCAGAAAAAAATATTTTTATCATTTTGTTTTTACAAAAATATATTTTATTTAATTCGCCTACGGTATAAAAGCAATGCCACTTCAATCTTAAGTTTGACTCAACGGTTCGTAAGAACTTAAGATTATATTACATTTCTGTGATGGTACATGAACTACAGTTCGCAAAAAGAACTAAATTAAAATTGTATTATACTTCTATGAAGGTAATACCGATTCGTAATAAAAATAACCAAGTTAACATTGTATTACAAATCAAATCAATTTATTTCAACGTACAGAATTTACATTCTATTTGCTGAATGTCAATGTAAAATGTAAGCCGGAAGCGGCAGCGGAAAAAAAAACTCCACTCTGACCATCTTTTCTCAAAGTCATCTTAAACCAAATACATCAGTTGCCATACGTACGAGTATACGTAATAGGATTTCATGATTGCCATTAACAACCCGATATACACTTCTGGGAAGGTATACCGAACTACAGTTCGTAAAAAGAATTAAATTAAGATTTTGGAGAATACCAAAATAGTGGATGAAAAGAAACAAGTAATTTTTAATTATTATTTTTTTATTCTCAATCGAATTACCGTGAAGTTTGACTATTGTTAGGGAGAACTTAAATCGTAAGTAATTATGTATCTAGTAAAAATATATATTTAAAAACATGATTTCTTCGAGGAAAATTTGGATATAAGCCAACACTGATATGTAACTATGAAATATTAATACTTTTATTGGAAAAATACTCATTAATTAATATAATTGGCACAATGTAGATGCACTCGATATCTCTAGTTTTTTTTCAATGATTAAAATTCTTAGCATAACAATAGGTATGTTGAGACAGAATAACATCGCGCGTGACTTTTTGGTTAACATTGTTTACACCTTATAAATACCAAATGACAAGCATTAGGTCGGAACATCACAGCAAGTACAACACACTTTACTTATAAATCAATTCCAAATATGTTCACCATACTTTTTAACTAAATACAAAAGCACAATACGTAAAATCAGTCGTGCGTGAGTAAAAATTAAACTCCTCTTTTTGGGAGTCGGTTAACAATAGGTACAATAGGTATACTATGCCAAGATATACAAAATTGACAAAAGCAAAATATTGCCATGAGTCGATATTAGAAGGAGATTTTTTTTGTATTATTAATATAACACTAAACCTTATATATTTTAAGTTGCATACTTAGTACACAGGTGGAAAATCACAATATTCACATAGAAAGTCAAGTATCAAGAATAGAGCATGTCATTGTAAAACAATATGCCTCCACTTGTAAAGCCATTAATAGGGTTACTTCTGCCACTAGGTGGCGTTATTTTAAACTAAAGTATAAATGGTATCTGGAATTCGAAAATCGAATTTTAGATAGCATTTTGCGATGAGCTGTCCTGAACATTTTAACATCATATACTACAGTTGCTAGTAGCGCCATCTAGTAGACTGAACACACCCCAAGCCCTCATTTATAATCGAAAGGTACATAAAACTCCTCCTGCCTGGTTATCACTAGATTAATATTACTATTTATTTACTTATATAATAATATGTCTACAACTTGTAACCTATTTAAATGACTGTGAAGTGATTTGAAATTATTCGTTTACAATCACAAATTGAGCTCAGGAAAAGCTCGCTTGAGAAACATTGCTTAATTAGTAACTGTAAATGTTATATTACCTCTTTGCTTACAGCGATGATGGAAAGATGACGTTCTGTATTCTTTTTGTATCTATGTCTCGGGATTTGAATACCTTTCTTATTGTACCAGAGGTCTAAAGTTCCTTGCTAGTGACGTAAAGTATGGTGTCCCGATTTTCAGTATCATGGTACAGAACTGTCATCACATAACAACATAGCACATAACAGCATAGTATACAAGCCAATGGAATAACACAGGAATGGCATCAGCAACACTTACAACGCGATAAAATTCTCAACGAACAATTTCAGGAACTAAAACCAGGAGACCATTTCAAGCGAAGCTCTGAGCGTGTTCCAGTGGCACAGTCGCGAGCTTATTCCCTTTCTCGACCCAGTTCTTTAACCTCCCTCTCAGCTCTTCCAAACTCTTTGACTTCGCTTTGTTTATCCTCTTGTACTTGACGTCTTTTGGTTTTGTCACGTTCCTGTGATTGGACATGACTCTATTGTAGGTCACAACGTGATTTGACTTCTGTTCCGGCTCGGCTTCGTCACTCTCGTTGTTGGAAGTCGCTTCTTCGTCGGAGTTGGAAGCCGGCATCATTCGTTTTGGCACGTAGCTGTAAGACCACAAGTCTTTTTTGGGTTTCGCGTCTTTCTCGCTCTCTATGCTTTTTACTTCACCGGTTAGAACCACTTTTTTCATTCGAAAGTTATCCCGCCTTTGAGCAAGGAGACTTGTTTCTTTGTATTTCTCTTCATCCGTTCTGTTGGACATTATGTCCTTTTCTGTGCTGTTCTGCGCGCTGAGGCCTTTCGTCGAATCGCCGTCAGCTTCTTCCTCGACACTGTAAACGGTTTCGAGTATTTCTGGTCTCCGTAAGAAGCCATTTGACCTTCTGATGATACTGTACTTTAAGTTTGGATCTATGGCATCTGATATTGATCTGACAATAGTTACACTGTCTGGGTTTGGCGACCTGAACCTCGGGGTATGGGGTAGGTTACTGCAATCGGAGTCTACGTCCTCCATTATTACAGCTGAGTCCGAGTCGTTTAGGGAGTCAAAATCGCCCATGGCATGAGTATCTTGGAGCATATCTCGAAAATCTGGTATGGTTTGGGACGTATCTATTCCGCTTTCGAGCAATTTCGATTGTAGACTCTCTATGACTTTTTGTTGTTTCATTATGATTGTTTCTCTAACAGCAAGCATGTTGGTGATCTCTTTTTGCTTCCTTACGAGGCGAGATTCGAAGAGGAGTAACTGACTGGAGAGGCTCTTCAGCTGCTCCGCCTTCTCCCGTTGGAGACGAGCGACAAGCTCCTCCTGGATGCGGTTGGCGCGGCGCCATGTCAGCAGCTGGTGAGCTTGAGCTCGATATTTCATCCGCAGGTCTCTGGAATGACAGAAAAGGGGTGGTGAGTCATTTCGGCTCCCTTAGCTCGGAAGAGGCTGGCGCATTTATTTTTAGCACGTCTCAACGCATAATGTAACGACTCAATGCAGAATGACTCGGATTAATTCAGGGGCGCGATTCTGTGAGTGTATAATTGTATAGTGACACGGTGGAATCGGATTTTCAAGCCATTGATGCCTAGAAAAATATAAACGCGCGCACGCTTGGACTTTAATATAGATAGAATATTCTTTATTGTACTCCGAAATTACAGTAACAGAAATTATTATTAATTAAATCGGCGCGTTCATGCTGTGAGCGGTGCGTACTAAATCTAGATCTAATCTGGCGTTTAGAAACAAAATTGGTCTATAGGGGATATAGGGTATAGGGTGCAATGTGCAGACCCGATCCCGCATTGTATCACCAAATCCATATCCTAATAATAATTATGGTGTATTTTCTACTTAACAAATTGTTATTTTCAAATTTTCCTTACACTTTTATGAGAGGCTATGATACGGTACTCTTATTTCGTTTAAGCTAGTAAAAAATTTATGTATGTATTCGAAAACTGTTACGGCAATTTATTTCGGTGATTGATGGGTGTCCGTGTTAAATATTTCATAAGCCGCAGGGGGGAATTTGGAAAACATGATACTAAAGTAAAATACAAATGAACGCAGTGATGTTGGGTCAGAGTTTATATTCCGTAATTGTTTCCCGTGGGGCCTCAATTTAACCTACCGTAATACGTGGTCAATATAAATAAACCACTCTTCCCGTTTTATTTCCTTTCCTTTTCACCTTTAGGGTTGGGTGTATTGACTCGATTGTTTTGTTGTTTTTCCTCGCAGGTATTTTATTTGTTTACTCTGCGTTTCTGTGTCTCTTTTAAACAAATGTCTCTCTTTCTAATTATCTTGTTTTGTTATGAGAACACATTTCCTGGTTTGTCTTCCATATAATATATGTGAACGTTTCACAGATAACTGTGATCCGAGTCGGGTTCCTTAAAACTACAATTCATTCATTTATGATGAGAATTCAATTATTTATAAATAAAAATTGTTACCAAAAGCTTGCGAATACATAACTGCTAATGCAATTTATTAGTAGTTTAGTAAATCATGTAATTGTTGTTTTTATGTCTTCTATTGAAAAGTTATTTTTTAATCTGTGGATTAATCAAAAAGCAAACCAACATTTAGCTGTGTGAACCGGCCCCAGATTGTCATACTTTTTTATGATGGATTACCTGGCCTTGCTACGTAGTAAGGACTCAATCGTGTAAGGCAGTAGATGCCGCAAGGTACTATAGTTAAGAGACCCCTCGCGGAGTAATTCCCATTAACATTTTTCCGAGATTTTCCCGAGTATTAAAGACATTTTTTTATGATTTTTAAACGTTTAGTTTCCAGATTTTTAGTATGTAGTACAAAAGGATACTAATGGGCAAATTTCATAGCTCTACGGGATGTACCCTGTGAATTTTGATTTCCTTAAGCGTCGAATATACGTATTTTGCGGCTTAAACGGCCGTATCTTTTTTACACCAGCGTTAAGGGACCGTAGACCTGAATCGCTCGTAGCCCCGAGTGATCTTAAACGATCACGAAGGTGAGGCAACATAGGGCGCGTTCAGTGCATGGATGGGCTGCCTGAGTGATCTTAAACGATCACGAAGGTGAGGCAACATAGGGCGCGTTCAGTGCATGGATGGGTGGCCGTGTATGACTAACGCTCGTGGCATTTTTCCGAGCGGTTCTGTGCTTCGCAAGGCACGCTAAGCAGTTGGTGCCGGCTGCCGTCGATAAATGGCAGTGTTTAAGCCAAGTCAGAGGCCTTTGGGCGGCTTGCTGTAAGACCAGTCTTGCAAGCCTCCACCAATCCGGACTTGGCCTCCGTGGTGGAGCATGGCTATTCCTTCCTTAGGGAAGAGACCCGTGCCCCTCGATGTGGACATAATGGCTTGATGATGATGATGAAATCTGAATATAATCTTTTAATTTCAACTCGATACGCGTGCCCGAGATTAAGGGCCTTGACAGACAGACATACAGACGAACCGGAAGGCCAGATAACACAGTGATCCAAAGTGACAAGTGTTCCATTTTGCCTTTTATTTACTGTATGGGTCAGCAAATACTGGTCGTGTCATCGACGACTAACAAGGGCGGAGGGTAGTGGTTGCTCTTAGACTGTTACCTACTGTTGTCTTAACCGGCTGATTAGAATATTTAATATAGTATGAGATCCTAGATTCACACCAATTGTTACTACGGGCGGATTCTATTGACGTTTTTGTTTTAATTTTACATAAGCTTCTAAGCCTATAACTATGTAACAGTATTAACATTATCTTCCATGCCAATAAACCATCTGTATTTGTATTTTGAGGTTTTGAACCCTAGAAAGACAGGAAAACGATAGAACTCCTCATCTCCATTTTACTCCGCTTTAATTTTGGAGCGTAAGCTTACCTGATGGATCGCCGAGCCTCGTCCAGCGTGTGGGCCTCGAGCGGGTCCGTCAGCGAAGCCGCCAGCGACACGTCGGGCTCCGTGGGGCTGTTCAGAGCAGACTCGCTCCGGCTGGGGGCAACGAGAGGGGCTTCGTGTTACTCTTGTGTTGATTGCACTTATCATTATAGTGACATTAATGTTCTATAGTAGAATAATTGGAGTTTTTTGTCCATTTTTTCTCCAAAATGATTTTGAAATGGACACCTAGATTGACTTGTAACGTTCATTAAGCCGCAGTTTCTGCGCTACTTTGAATAAAATCTTTTCATTTCATTTAGTATAACATGAAGTTGGAATCAATCACTCGGTTCCACAAGTTAACAGCGGTCGCGGCCAGGTGCTGTAGCAGCAGTCGCAGGCGGGTGACCGTCCCGTGACTACCGCTAGCGGCATTTTTCCATGCGCTTCCGTGCTTCGCAAGGCACGTTAAGCCGTTGGTGCCGGCTGTCATGCAAGGGCAGTCGTTAAGTCATGTCAGAGGCCTTATGGGCGGCTTGATAACTTCTGACAGTAAAGCCCACCACTGACTTATAATACCAACCCGGACTTGGCCCCCGTGGTGGAGTATAGCCTAACCTTTCTGGGAACGAGGGTTGAATCGAAGACGTGTTCAGATACCTTAGTACTTGAAATTGCTAATCGGTTGAAGGGCACGCGTGGTAGTTACGCCCATACTTTCTCTCTGAGAGAAGGTCTGTGCCTTGCATGGGACGTGTGTGGACTACATAAATAAAATAAAAATAAAAAACACGCTGTTTAACATGTTTTTGACGTTTTGTTTAAATACTTCACACATAATTAGTTGGATGAAATATTTATTGAACAGCCGAGGCCCTAGGGGCTAAAACTTGCAGAACATATTAGCATACTCTATCCGAAACTTCGCCAATTTAAACTTTTAGCGGAGCAATCTCCTAGCGTCAATTATATATTAATTCGAGCCAAAAGTTTCCAGTTGTTTACGCACTAACTTTTCGCCGGACTAACGTAATGTAATGTGAGTGTCTATAACAACTGACAAAGCCCTTTCCATTAGCCCCTTCGTCCACTGTCTAACGAGCGGTAGAACGCCGGCTTGTGATTCGAGAGGTCGTAAGTTCGAAGCTCGGCAAGTGCCAAAGACTTCGTTTGCTATGGCTAAGGCCCGCGCTAAGGCTAGGCGCATGCTGAAATGCAGGCAACGCAGTACTGCACAGCACAGTTCAGTACAGGGCAAGGTAGACACAGGCCCCCTCCGCAAGCTGCGACGCAACTATTCGCTTCATTCTTTAGCAATTCTCACCTTATTAACTCTTTCAATGTCTTTTTTGAATAGTCTGGATGTTTTGTATCATACAACCAAGGTTCACAGCGAACTAATTCTAGGTTGTCTGGAAGAGATCACTTTTAGTGATAAGGCCGCCGTATGTACTCTTAGGTTAAGAAATACCTGTGTAATTTCCATTTTTATGTACAATAAAGTGTTCTCTATCTATCTATCTAATTCAATTAAATGTTCTATCATTGCAACAAAATTGTAAGTAAACACGCCTCGACGTGCACGCGTCGCGCAGAAATCTGTGCCGGCACTACAACGAGACGCAGAGCAGCTCGACGCTCAATCACGTTCCATGCTTTACAAAATCTGCGCTGCCCTGCGCTGCGCTGTGCGGTGCCTGCGTCTTAGCATGCGCCCAGCCTAACTGTTCGATCGACGATTCGAGGCAGACTGTTGGTAGCGGCTGTATCAGGTTTTTCGAGGGCAGAGAGAAGTGGCGTGAGAGGAGAGGCCTACGTTCAACAGTCGACGAATACGGACAGATTCTTTGATTTAACTGAGGTAGACTAGTAACGGGCATTATGTAAATTTGTGAAGTTATAGTAGCAATAGCACTCGCTAACTGTGAAGGAAAACGTTGTGAGGAAACCTGAGTGACTGAGGTGTTCACGTGACTCAGCACTTGAATTTGCCAATCCGCGGTGGGCTCGCGTGGTAATTAAGTCCACACTTTCTCTCTGAGAGGTCCCGTGCCCTTCAGTGGGACTTATATAGCATCGCCAAAAAAATCTGAGTTTGAGTCAAAGACTGGTGTTGAACAGAGAGCCTTCCAATCCGATGGATTTGCCGCCTGTTGCTCCGATTGCAAGGGTTCTGTATTGCATCCCTTCAACTTTAGGTCGTCGTCGTCAGGCTATACTAGTCCACTGCTGGACATAGCCCTCCCCTAAAGAGCGCCACGTTGTGCTATCATAGGGGGTAATGCCCATAATCCCCACGCTGGGCATGCGGGTTGGGATCGCAGTTCGGTGGAATTGTACTGAAGGGGGCGCTGCTGCCCACCCCCCGGTGTGCAGAAACTTTAGGTACCTAGCTAAAAACTCACTCCAAACTATTTTAATGTAGGACAGCAAAACAGACAGACCGTCCGGGATCTATTTGTTCTGTGGTCCGGTTGTTACACTGACTTTCAAACTAGCTTGCCCCGTATCATGGGAGCCAGTGGATCTACCGTCCTTGTGCGAAATATAGAGACAAAAGTAATAACATTAGAGACGTACATTTCGTAAAAACTAGTGTATGCTAGAACTATATAACATTAAACATAAAAGTAAAAAGTATAAAATGTTTATTCAGATGAAAGTAAATCATTATAAATTTGTGTAAACTTAGAATTAAGACAAAGGTAGAATAGAACATTAGAAAATTAAAAACATAAACCTGAGCATGTAACTGAACTTGCTGGTAGCAACTCGTGTCTAATGAAATGTTATAAAATTTATTAATGACGAGAAATTATGGTTATAATCATGCCGTTATATAAGTAAATTTGTTTTTTTTACTGACGGTATTTTTTTCAATCTGTGTATTTAGATAACTACACCCCCTTAACACCGCGAAATAAGATAAGCGTAAGATAGCGATAAGACCGCCATTGTATAAAATTAATCACCAACATCAGCAATTTGACGCTCACTGCAGGGCATAAATTGGTTTTCCATGTTTCCCAGGGGGCGAGTCTCTAAAATGCATAGTTGTTCAATAGAGCCATTAGTCCGATAATGGTCGTTTCATTCACGCTGTCGGTAGTCTGGTAACCAAACGCATTGCAATGGCATAACCCGTGCTACTTAACTCGGCGCCTCGCGCGATTCGATCTTCTTCGCGAGAGATGCTTATTTAATTTGCAAGCCGCTGGAATGACATTGTACTGCTACTGCTTTGTAGACTACCAAATTCAACAACTATTGTCGTGCTTATACTATTCGGTTGAAAAACTATGTAAGACTCTAGGGCGTGGTCTTGTGCTGTCCACATCTAGCGACTTGCCGCCACCGTAATGAGGTCGTCAGACCACCTGGCATAACATTACTAAGATTTAAGAAAACATAATTGTTTTTTATGGGCAAACCCCTAGGCGAACCGAGTGATTGGAATCAATCACTTGGTTAAGCAACAACAGGCGCGGTCAGGTACAGGATGGGTGGGCGTCCCGTGACTACCGCTAGTGGCATTTTTCCGAGCGCTTCCGTGCTTCGCAAGGCTCGTTAAGCCTTTAGTGCCGGCTGTCATATAATGGCAGTCGTTAAGCCATGTCAGAGGCCTTATGGCCGGCTTGATACCTTCGGACAGTAAGGCCCGCCTCTGTCTTACAATCCTCCACCAACCCGGACTTGGCCCCCGTGTTGGAGTATGGCCTGACCTTCCTGCGAAGAGACCCGTGCCCCAGCAGTGGGGACATACAAGGGTTGATAACGAATTGTTTTTTCTTCCTGGCTGTGCAATAAACTGTTCACTCTATCTAAAAAAGCTCTTGGTGTGGACCGAGACGCCTGAAATGATGAAGTTCGGGAGGACCGAAAGACATGCGACGAAGTATGGTGCTTGAGACTGGCGGACAAGAGTGCCAGGGGGCACCAAATCCGGACAACCGACTCCGGTCTCCTTCATATGTCCATATGGAATGGGACATATTTGTCAGTGAAAGTCCAAAGATAATCATCATCATCATAATCAGCTGGTGTCAGTCCACTCCCGGGCTTAGACCTCTCCCAAGACACGCCACTGAGCCCGATTTTCGGCTCTCCTCTTCCAGTCACTGCCTACTGCTTTGCAAATAACGTCGCTCCACCACGTCGCCCCGCAATGCCTATGATGAAATAGTCGTCCAAATTAGGACCGATTTGAGTTGCCATTAACTAAAACAAAAAAAAAATGCCTATGATGATCTATATTTATCTATCTAAGTATATAAATAAAATTCAAAGTCCTGACTGACTGACTCACTCATCACTCATCGAAGCACAGAGGGTCTATATATAATGTAGGCAAGGAATAAGACTGGATTTTTTAAAATTCAACCCCTTAGGGGGCGAAAAGGATTGCCAAAATATGTATGGAAGGTATAAAGAATAATGTGTAATTTTCTTGAAACTTAAAATAACTCTTAAACACAATTGATTAAACACGAGTTTCGCCGTTTTTCTAAATTTATCCCTTAGGGGAGTGAACGGGGTTGCAGAAAAAGTCCACGCAGACGGAGTCGCGGGCAAAAGCTAGTCTACACATAAGAGATGCCTCCTAACAAAGTTATTATCTGTCTACACTTAGTAGTTTGCGGAAGGTAGCTAGACACTCTTCCGATAATCCATTATCTCGACACAGTCGCTCGCTCGCATTACATAGGCTTCCGAATGTTTCCGATTCGATTAACAATTGGTACGAATTATCTTCGCACATTGGGTATGTGTCGTCGTAATCTTGTTTAGATCTGCGTAATCGGCTTTTACGGCTCCCGATGACAAATCTGGGCTTAGACAAAGTGTGTCGATATTGGTGGGTCTAGAGTCAATTTCTAAATCAGACTTAGTTTATTTTGACGTCTCCACAGTGTCAAAATTTGTATGTATTTGACAGTTTCCATTTAACGCGTCCACACAGCAGAGAAGTTACGTAACAGCGTCCTAGAGGAAATACGGCCCAGAGATAGATTATACTATAGTCTAGAATAGCACATAGTCTACCTTTTATCCCGGAAGAATGCATATGAAAGTTTCTTCGCGAACAAAGTCGTCGGCAGCTGCTTGTGTCATATATTATTTCACGGAGAGAGAACCATTTACTATCTACTATAACAAAATTTGAAATTTTATTACTTTTTTGCCCCCTTTATATGTAAATACACATACACACACAAAAACACACACACTTTAAAAATGTAACTAAAACAACGATGTTAAAATTCAGCATGCTTGCCAAATTGAATTCCAGAAAAGGAAAGCAAAACATGTAGTTTCTATTTTACTATATTAATAGCAAAATGAAAACCATCTCACAATTTTTGTCCAATTCTGAGTAAATTAATAAATTACGAATCATTCCGTAATTCATAACGTGAGTAGTTAATGCCACCGTAATCTGTAAGAAGAATTAAGAAGTATTAAGCTCGTGTTTGTACAAACCCCCTTTTTTGTGCAATAAAGAATTTGTGAATTGAATTGAAGAAAAAAGTGTAAAAAAACCTAAACATAGAGATTCCTTTTTCAGCGAAAATCCTATGACGTGAATCTTTTACTAAGGGCGAGATAAATAGTCGCTTCTAAGAACGAGTCTTAGCGAAAGCACTTGCTTAAGAATCGATTTGTCTATCATAGACAGTACTTTGGCACTCTCTAAGTCGCGAAACCCGGACTAATTCTTAGCATTGGCCTAAGAACATGCTTAGCTAAGCAAAGGTCTATTTTAGTGACGCATTGATACTTAGCTACGTTAGCCTGAAGTAATGCTTAGGGAAGCATGAGTACGGACTTGGGCTAAGCAACGACTATTTATCTCGCCCTTAGTCTCAAAAAATTCTGAGCTGATATCTAAACCTGCACGACCGAATCCATATTAAATCTCGCCAACTAATTAGTAAGGACTAATTACTTCACTTACTAGGTAAACTTACAAATTGAATTAAGTACTCACACGATTGTTTTCAAAGGTGTTCCTCGGTATCTAGCTTTGGAGTTAATTAAATTACGTACACCGTGAAAAGTAAACCTTACTTTAGTTTATAAGTAAGTTTTACCAACTTTGGAACGCTCTCTGTCTGGAAGTATCACGGAGTTATTTATAAAAACTCCATTATTTAAAACATTAAAAAAATTATCTTAAATGATCGTTTAAAGTACAAGATGCAAAGGGATGGATGAGATGGAAAGCCGCGCGCAGTGCATGGATGGGTGACCGTCTATGACTAACGCTAGTGGCATTTTTCCGAGCGGTTCCGTGCTTCGCAAGGCACGTTAAGCAGTTGGTGCCGGCTGCCGTCAATAGTTGGCAGTCGTTAAGCCTTGCCAGAGGCCTTAGTGCGGCTTAAAAACTTCTGACAGACCAGCCACTAGTCTTGCAAGTCTCCACCAATCCAGACTTGGCCCCGTGGTAGAGTATGGCCTATACCTTCCTCAGGGAAGGACACGTGCCCCTCGGTGGGGACATAATGGGTTGCTGATGATGATGATATGCTAATAATTTAAGTTTTAAGTTCAAAAGGCTTTTTAGATTGTGTAAAGAATAGCTGCCAGCTACCAATAGCCAAGTCAGACTAACCGCTTAACAATTATGCTAACGTTATGCGTCCCGAAAACTCAGGAATAAATTAAACCGTCGAAAACTCTTAAAGTTAACCCAACCGTGACTCTGACCAACAGAGCCCCGGCAGGAAATTGGTAAAGCGATCCCTAAACGTCACAGTGAACGAGTTTGTACCGGGAATTGTTTACGCGGTAAAATGACCGACAAATGACTTGAACAAATGTATTTGGAGGCTCGGACGTATTTCGGGACACGGGTCACCCACGTATGCATGTCCTACTGGAGGGCCAGGTGTTCTCTATGGGAGAGAGTTTGGGCTTAATTACCACGCGTGCCCACCGCGGATTGGTAACTTCAAGCGCTGGGTAGTTGAACATCTCAGACACTCAGGGTTCCTCACAATGTTTTCCTTCAGTTTAAAAATAAAAATAGTATAACCAATGACTAAGTTATAGTAACAATACCACTTGTTACTATAACTTAGTCATTAGTTATACTATTTTTATTTTTAAAGCACTAACCCGTGCTTAGGACAAATTTGAAAACCTATTTAGAGGCTAAAAATTTCACCCATGACGGGATTCGAACCCGCAACCTCTGGCTATCCGTGCCAGCGCTCTACCAATTGAGCCAATGGGCGAGTCACCGGCATCAGTGAAATTTCAAACCTCTTTACACTTGTATTACGTACACGTACAGTTGCGGGTTCGAATCCCGGCATGGGTGAAATTTTTAGCCTCTAAATAGGTTTTTAAATTTTTCCTTAGCACGGGTTAGTGCTTTAAAAATAAAAATAGTATAATCATGTGGGTACAGTGATATCGTTCCGATGTAAAACCTAACTGCAAAGTAGGTAGTCGGGGCTGTAAGTGATGCAATTTGCTTAAGCCAGATGTCGCTGCCTGTACGTAATACAGAGAATAGTGTAAAGAGGTTCAAATTTCACTGATGCCGGTGAGTCGCCCATTGGCTCAATTGGTAGAGCGCTGGCACGGATAGCCAGAGGTTGCGGGTTCGAATCCCGGCATGGGTGAAATTTTTAGCCTCTAAATAGGTTTTTAAATTAGTCATTGGTACATGCCCGCACTGGAGATCGAACCTGAGGCTCTCGCTTCCGAGTCCATAGCTCTACCCACTGGGTTACCGCCCCACTTTTTTATATTGTAATAGTTCATTATCAACCCTTGTATGTCCCCACTGCTGGGGCACGGGTCTCTTCCTGCATCGCAGGAAGGTTAGGCCATACTCCACCACCATTGTAATAGTTATTAAATAATAATTATTATTGTTCTATAACAGTTTTTGTTAGTCCCTGCCCTGATCTAATAGTTCTAATACAATGCTCAGCAATGCGCTTTTACCATACATCAAATAGTAGTAATTAGTTTTTTTTAGTTTTTTGTTCACTTATTTATTAGACACGGCTTAGATGGTACAGACATGTGATGAGATATGAGGAAAATCATGTCGTCAAACAGGCCCTACATCTCCCAGCCATCAAAAGAGGTGACGTCCACAAACCACCTAGTGGGCCACGGTAGCAAAGGACTTGGAGCGAGCTCATTTGAGCGAGCGGACAACCCAGGACAGAAAATCCTGGAGCAAAAGAACGAGGAGAGCCGACCCCAAATAATGGGATGAGGCAAAGACGAAGAAGAAGACGTTCTCTTATTTTTTATTTTATGCGTAGTTTTACTTTCCACTTATATATTGTGTTAACAATTACCTCAGTGGAGGGCCCACAGTAATCTATTTCTGGCAAAACAATTGGTAAATAAAATATTTTTATTTTTCATTAAAATATGTTTCTTTAAAATGTACAAATCAATGTCGTGTGTAGTAAATTGTTTCTAATTACACTATTTTTATTTTTAATGCACTAACCCGTGCTAAGGAACAAATTTAAAAACCTATTTAGAGGCTAAAAATTTCACCCATGCCGGGATTCGAACCCGCAACCTCTGGCTATCCGTACCAGCGCTCTACCAATTGAGCTCAATTGGTAGAGCGCTGGTACGGATAGCCAGAGGTTGCGGGTTCGAATCCCGGCATGGGTGAAATTTTTAGCCTCTAAATAGGTTTTTAAAATTGTTTCTAATCCAGATTATGCTATGTTTGAGCGCCCGCGCGCGCACCGAGCGTTGTCGATCCGAGTGATTGGACTGAAGCAACAACAGGCGCGGACAGGTGGCATTTTTTCCGTGCGCTTCCGTGCTTCGCAAGGCACCTTAAGCCGTTGGTGCCGGCTGTCATGCAATGACAGTCGTTAAGCCATGTCAGAGGCCTTATGGGCGGGTTGATAACTTCTGACAGTAAGGCTCGCCACTGTCTTACAATCCTCCACCAACCCGGACTTGGTCCCTGTAGTGGAGTATAGCCTAACCTTCCTGCGATGCAGGAAGAGACTCGTGCCCCAGCAGTGGCGACAGAGGGGTTGATATCGATATTTATGAGCATCACGTGTCAATAAGAAATACTAATGCTGTGTATGCTTTAATTTTTAAACTATTATTACATACTCAATTTCTTCAACGATCAACGAATGCAAGACGATACCTGATGTCTGCTGCTGTGACCAAACAATACTAGCTCCTATTGTCAGCGTCATAAATGCGAGCATCAAAATAAGGGGAACACTTCCTGGTTGGCCACCCTAATGAAGGAGGAATACGTGCGCAGGCGCAGTTCCGGTGTCCGTCATGCTTCAGTGACGTCACAAGGCGCATGCGCAGCGGAGGGATTATGTACATAATCTACAGCGTGGAACAAAGATCACTGATCAAAATAAAAGTAGGAAAAAGCAATTTGACAGTTGGATAATATACAGTCTGTTAGCTTTTAGAATATACCTCGGGCTCTAAGAGTAGGCTTCGGTTTTCGCCGAAAGCATACGAGTGTTCTGTATAAAATTTTTCTTCACTATTTTGAGAAGTTATGTAAAGTTAAGTGCCATATTAGTACTGATATTTCTATTACACGAATATATCCGATTCTATCCGATAGTAGCCGAGGTATATTCTAAAAGATAACAGTCTGTATGCAAGAGAGATCTTACAGGTTTTAGCTCTGTATCAGTTGTATTGATCGCTGACCAAGTTTAGGCTCCAGTCTTTCCACAAATAGTACTATTACATCAACCATTTGTAACCACTTAATCATATTGGTCTTTTTTTATTTTGACCGGATTTTGACTTACTAGGTTTTTTGCCGGAAGAGTACGACCAGGTGTCGCTCTGATTCTCAGAGCTTAATCATGGTGAGTAGAGACGGAACTCGCGTAGTCGGTTGCACGTCATATTTGTATTTGTGAAGAGCTACCGCTGCAAGCACTATAATCTCACATGGGGAGATTTAGCTTCCAGAGTTAGAATAATCTGTAATTTTTCTCTGAAGTAAACGGTATAATTTTTTTAGGGCCTCATTTATAAAAACACAACTCCTTAAAACACTCCAAAAAACTGAGTATAATGAATATTTTAGTCAGTATTTTGGAGTGTTAGAGATTGTTCAAGGAAAAGAAGTAAAGTGAAATCGTCTTGTATAAATAGGGCCTTGTCCCTTTGTCAACCAGGCCCCGGTTCGAAATTATCGATGTGTGGAGAGGTCCCTTGTATTTATGCCTTTGGAAAGCACCGGACGACGACATTTGGCCTCCGACCACTTCCTGGATTCCAGCTGGCGTCTTTGTTAGGCATTTTTGTTTTTCTTTGGCCCCGGGACGCGTGACACGGCCGATAAATTGCATAGCCCCATTAAAAGTTATTAAGAATTTAGGAAGATAAATAAATAAATACTTCCACATATGACCACCACTTGTCCAGCCCGGGTAGTACCATGTACGATGACGCTAGACGCGCATTTTAAATGTCAATCACGACGTTCCGATACTAAGCCGTTAAAGCCTACATAGGTCACCGTTAAGCCTACATGTTTTTCTAAGCTTCATGATCTTGTACCGTCAGCATCCAGCGACTCCCCGCCACTGTAACCAGGTCGTTTGACCATCTGGTGGAGGGCCTGCCCACGCTGCGTCGTCTGGTTCGCCGTCGCCAGGTCAGAACTTTTTCGCCCCAACGCCCATCAGTTCTTCGAGCGTGTGCCCCGCCCTCTGGCACTTCAACTGAGCAATTCTTCGAGCTACATCAGTAACTCGCATTCTTCTGCGGATCTCCTCATTCCTGATTCATTTACTTTAGTTGATTGAAATTACAATGCGATTGTTCAATACACTACAGAAATTTCGTTTGTCATACTCTAGGCCCAATTATTTATTACCTTCGTGTTGCTTGTCAAGACTTGTGACGTTAGTTCTGTTTGATAAATTGGATTGTTTGCGCGCGCCTTAACACAACCCTACAGTCTTGGCAATGTTTTTTTCCACTACACCTATCGCTACAACATCCACAGTATGATTATACAACTGCGAAAACAAAGAAAGGTTATGTTACTTGGATGTGTAAGCCGGACGATGGTGCGCGGAAAAGACGCATACAAAATGTAGCAAAGGGACGAATAATAAGACTAATAATAATATAGAATAATATAGAATAATAATAAGACGGGGCTTCGTCCTGTCTTATTATTTTTAAATGATGATGATATCGACCCTTATATGACCGCACTGCTGGGGCACGGGTCTCTTCCTGCATCGCAGGAATGTTAGGGCTCTCCACCACGGGGGCCAAGAGCGGGTTGGTAGAGGTAAAGGACCTTACTGTCAGAAGTTATCAAGTCCCCCATAAGTCCTCTGGATATGGCATGGCATCGATATCAACACTTGTATGTCCCCACTGCTAAGTCACGGGTCGTTTTCTGCACAGCGGGAAGGTTAGGCCATACAGCCGGCACCAACAAGGGCTTAGCGTCCCTTGCGAAGCACGGAAACGCTCGGAAAATATGTCACTAGCGGTAGTCACGGAACGGTCCCCCATCTTGCACATGACCGCGCCTGCTGTTGCTTAACTCAAGTGATTGATTCTAATCACTCAGTGCGACTAAGAAAGGAGCGCTTCGCAGCACGCACGAGGCATGGCATGACATTCGTAAATTGTTTTCTTTAATATTAACGAATTTGCCCAAAGATAGCGCAATTTGTTAAAACAAAAATGAAAGTTTATTTTGGTAGTTACCGCTAGAATACAACTAAGACGAAACGTCGACGTCATATGCCGAGTGATTGACACTTTATTCGTCAACACACCTCATTTGTATTCATGAGACACCTTATTTGCCACAATTGGTCAAGCGTCTGCGTGGTTGAAAATAATAAACATATCCACCAGGGTCTTACTTGTTGGTCTAGCAGGAAATACCAAACTAGACTTTCATCCTTCCTACTTATAATATTATAAACGCGAAGCTTTGTAAGTGTGGATGAAATGAAATGAAAAGGTTTTATTCAAAGTAGCGCAGAAACTGCGGCTTAATGAACGTTGCAAATCAAACTAGGAGTAGGTGTCCATTTCAAAATCTAGATCATTTTGGAGAAAATGTTTAGATAAAAAAAATAGATCTAGAGTCTTATTAATAAAAAGTCAGTTCACTGAAAGCACTATTAAAGTGGCCTTATGAGATGTTTATAATAGGTCTAAACAAAAGCTTCATTAATAAAACAAAATCCCCATTATAACTGTGCTACAAACCTGCTATAACTGAAAGTTGATATGGCCGTACTTTAACTCTACTACAAACTTATTGTAAGCGATATTTTCGATATATATCTGTGATTGCAAAACCACAGATTACAAAAGTATGCATTTGTCAAATTGTTGTTTGTTTGAAATGGTTTGGTTGTCAGTGAAGTAGTTTTTCGTGAAATTGTGATAATAACCTGATTTTCCATATTGTCTTCTTCAGAAACTTTGAAACGAAAAGTTGAAAACCAACTTTTTTTTTCTTGGTAGGTACATAGATTATACAATCTGCGTGTTCTGACACTGCCACTGACTTAAAAGAATGAACGAATCTTAAAACGCGACGTTGCCAAATTGACAGGTCATTAAAGAGCATTTTAGTTATAATAGGATTGTTGTACTTTTATTTATAAGAAAAAGTTAGAGCGTACTATATGTCTAATAAAAGATTTTAGCTAAAGTGCGCTACGAGCACACTATAAGTACTTTTTATTAATAAGGCCCCTAGATTTTAACCCAAACTTAGTCTTTTTAAAGTCCTAATTAACAGAGTTTACATATCTTTTACAAAACTCATACAATAATTAAAAACTGTTTTTACATGGATTTATGCTCGTTTATTACATTTTTAAACTTTCCAACGTTTCGGCACTTTTTCAGGTGCTGTGGTCCCGGATGACTGAGGTGACAGGCGTCTTTTAGAAAGCATTAACGGTTAGTTTACTACCCTCGGCAAAAATTACAAAAGTTAATTATGAAGTTACGTTCCAAAATAGGCAAACCAATTATTTTTATATAAAGTCAACAATATTGATTATTAGTAATTGAAGTTAATATCAAATTTATAAACTAATTACTTTACATGAAATTAAAAACACTGATTATTAATACAAATTAATTTTTTTTTTAACTCTACAGTCACACTTCTAGCAAGGGGGTCTCATGCACTTAAGCACTGGTTCCCATGCTACCGGTATGTTCCAACCACGACCCCTATTAAAATTTGGATGCCGGCGGATCTCTATTGCCTCGCGTATCATTCTAGGGAAGAAACGGTCTTCTCGGGCTAGAACTTTAACTTTATCGAAATGTATAAAGTGGTTGGTACCGCTAAGTGTACGTTCGCTGACTGCAGATCTACCAGAGCGTTTATGTTTCACATCCGCGATATGTTCCTTCACCCGCTCAGCTATGGTACGCTTGGTTTGACCAATGTACGAGGAACCACATTCAGGAGTACCTATACAGTCAAGCTTGTATAGGTACTCCTGCCTCTTGTAAGGGAATCCTGTGCTGGACACTTCGCATGAATTGGTGTATCTTTCTTGGCGGCTGGTAGATGGTTCTGATTGAGGCGCGTTTCATTCGTTTCAAAACTCATGCATTTTACATGCTTTAATTCCGGACATCATTGACATCTAAATTGTGATGACTACAAATATTTTCGAAATTCCTGGTATTTTTCCTCACATACATTATATTTTCGTAAATGACCTGCAACTGTTACTCGTAAGATGTTAGTTTCTTTAAAGAATTCCCTTCTCACATATCCCTACAACCTTTTTTTTTTTTTTTTTTTTTTTTTTTTTCACCCAGGAGAAACCCCAATTACGGGTACCACCGGCTCGGGGGAGCACAGTGGTTATGTCGGACTCCCCGCCCTGAAAAGGGCGGTATACCGACTAAAACTCCTGGGGTGTTCCTCCGCACCGCAAAGGACGGGGCCACGGGGACGCTTACGCACACTTCCGCGACCCCGTCTGCGGGCGCCCTTTCGGGCACTCCTTCGGCGGCGCCCCTGCCCCATCGCATCGGACCGAACGACGGGGCGAGGGAACGCCGCATCTCTTCGTTGGAGCGCATAGTGGCCAAGTGCGAACCCCTTGGCCACCACACGCCCCAACGCGCCGCCCCCTCCATCCCATTGTTGTGTGGTCCAATGGGATTAGAGGAGGGCGGCGCACCTCCTCGTTGGGGCGCATGGGGGCCAATGTCAACTGTTGGCCCCCACACGCCCCACACTCGAGGCCCGTCACGTCGCCCATCAGCACTTCTCTGAAAGCAGAGAAGGCGGTGAGCGACCGCGCGGGCCCCCTTCGTGCCAGAAGGCACCCTCGGAACACGCAAGGGCGCCTTCCGGCCCGCCGTGATGGAGGCAGAGGGTCCCCCGACCCTCCGCGTCCCGGCGGCCACTCTGGTCCGACTGGTACGAGGCGCGCGCGCTTTCGCGCAGCGGCGCCCCCCCCAGTCGGTCCTTCATTCGGTTGGTCGCCTGGGTCCCGCTCCACAAAGTGAAACAGGGCCCACGCGACCCCTCCCGCCGTGATGGAGGCAGAGGGTCCCCCGACCCTCCGCCCACGGCCACTCTGGTCCGACTGGTACGAGGCGCGCGCGCTTTCGCGCAGCGGCGCCCCCCCCAGTCGGTCCTTCAATCGGTTGGTCGCCTGGGTCCCGCTCCACAAAGTGAAACAGGGCCCACGCGACCCCTCCCGCCAGATTATTCGCCGTTAGCCAGTAAGATCCGACAAGAAGAAGTTACTGACTAACGCTCAGGGTGCACCGACCCCACCACTTGCCCCTCCATCTGGTTCATGGAATCAGATGGAACGGAAAGCGGAGAGGTACACGTGAAGGTTATCTGGCATCGCACCCCACATATCCCTACAACCTAGCTCAACCCTCAAGGTAACCTTAAGAAAAAGGATCCACCGTTCCCAAGTTGAAACATTTGGACACTTTAATATTGCATGTCGTATCAACTTTCACCCCCTACGTTCTGGATAAGAGACTAACTTTATATTCATAATGCTGTCTAGCGTTTGTGCCTGACTTTGTGCGCCAGGATAATAAAGACTACATAAGTAGTCGAGTATCTTTCGAAAATTAGTCTTCTTATTACTTGTTTTAGTTGTCAGTTGTTTTCTTTTTAAAGACCGTTAAAAGTTCCTAACTTCCACACAACTCAGTCACCTATCAAGGTCCCAAACTAGGATACCCTGTACTATGGTAGTCGGACAAGGACATCAAAAATAGGGAATTACACACAGACCATTTGTACAAATGTGCGGCGGCTCGCAGTGGGAATCGAACCTATCGCATCCGGTAATCAGACCAGCTATACCGAGGCCTCAATGGGAATCGAACCTACGACCTCTTGTTTGGTAGGGTTCGCGTGTTAACCGCATGACCAACGAGCCAGTCAATTTATTGAAACGCCTCAACAATTTATATTTGTGCCCCAGCTGTGGGGACATACAACGGTTGATATCGAACTAAATGTAAATTTTACACTGTGGTGGGGACTATCCTATCAAGTGTATGGACACCTGCGCCAGGAAGCCCCACTTTTCCTTTACTACATTGGTCACACCTGCATCGATTTATAATGTCGTTGAAAAGGATATGATTTTTTCATCCACCTCCTGCGGTTGACTGGTAGAAAATGTTTAAGGCATTAAATGTATTAATAATAATTATAATATGAGTCCAGCACCTTGATCACTTTTTACGTATACGACTGTTCGCGAAAATGAAATATTTACTTAGCTGTATCATATAATATGAAATAAATATCACACGATACTTTGATCGTAATTAGGAGGATCAATTCACAGAAATGCGGTATCCACAATGTGTGATATGATGTATCACACATAGTGGATACCGCATTTCAGAGGATATCTGGAGCTCTATTTTTGAATCAGTCTCGCGTCGAGCGCTCGATTTATACTGATTTGCGTTCGATATACAAAATTCCGTATTTTTGAATCACTCGACTGCAACGAATGGTCCTTACCACTCGTCTCGTATGTGTCGACCGATAGATTAATTGTCAAAATTTGTGTTAATTTCAAATCGAGGAGTTTGTGCTTTTGTGCCGAACTGATTTTTGTTTCGACATTTTCGAACAAAAGCAAACCAAACTGATATTATTTACAATCTATTACAGTGTTTTGTTTGTTTTGCCAATGAAACGAAATATTTTACGTTCCGTTTCCGTTACGGTAGTTTCCGGTTTTTGTAATTTCTGCGTGGAACGGATAAAATACAATACTTCAAATTGTACTGGCAACACTTCAGGCGAAAGATTCAAAAATACGGAAAAACGAGATCATGCAACTTAGAAGACGAGTGTGACTTATGTCGCATTTGACAATACAATTTCATACGAGTGATTCAAAAATTGATCTCCTGATACATGCCAGTGTTATTGAGCCACATAATTCTACGACAAAGTCCAGTAGATATTTCGTTATTGCACACAGATGTATACGTGATGATAATTTACATAAACAAGGCGGTGCCTAACCAATGTATGTCGAATTTTGCTTTGTTATTTACTAACTTCCAATACCGCTACGATTGCACCAGTTAGGATTTAGGAAGCACTGCGTTAACATAACACAAAGCTACTAGCCGAGTAAACAAACAAACATACCGTCACGTTTGCACTACGGCTTAATAAACAGCACGTGTAGAGTTAACGTCGCCAGCTCACTTTCGCTACTATTGAATAATGCATGCCCGCGTTTATGTATAGACGCCATTTTCCGTGCCAAGCGGAACGTTACGGGTGCATAGATTGTTTGGAAAGAGGATTGTTTTTGCTCCTTTTTGTCTCGTCCATTGCCGGGCCCCAAGGCGCGTCACTTCACCTCCTCGTCCACCCACCGGCAATCTGCTTTGGGTCGCCCGTTCCACTCGGGAAATTTGTTACATTGTCGTAACCACTAATACTTTTTTCTACAATTGACACTGGTGACTCGCTAACTGTGCAGGAAAACATCGTGAGGAAACCTGCTCAACTTCCTCCACAGTGTTCTACTACCACAGCGCTTAAATTGCCAATCCGCGGTGGGCACTCGTGGTAATTAAGCCCATACTCTCTTTCTGAGAGAAGGCCGGTGCCCTGCAATGGGACGTTTAAAGACCAATTAAATAAAGACGGCCTCAGTGACGCAGCGGTTTGGCACGCTGACTCTGCTGAACCGAAGGTCTCGGGTTCGATCCCCGGCCGGGTCAAACTAGGAAACGAACTTTTCTAGTTTGTCTCGGGTCTTGGATATTATCTATGTATTTCTTGTATTATTATACGATAGATCGTCGAGTTAGCACCTATAACACAAGTCATTTAGTTGTACTCAGTATAGGGCTAACGAGATCTGTGTAATATGTCCATGAATATTTATTTATATTAAAAAAAAAAAGTTGATCAGCGTTCCGTAAACTTATCGTGTTCAAGATCGATATCAACCCTTGGATGTCTCCACTGCCGAGGCACGGGTCTCTTCCTGCAGAAGGGTTAGGCCATACGTGTTAAAGAGACATCTACGAAATTTGAATTTCAAAGGCAAACCATTTTTTATGCAACATTTTGTACTCTTTTAACTACAGAAAAATTCAATTTTCTTTCTTATAGTAAACACTTCTTTGCAAAGAAGTGTCTCAAAATTATTTTAGATATTTTAAGTATTTACTTACCCACCTTCCTTTATTTACCTACATAGGGCTAAAACAATACGTCAGCGAGTACACTTACCTAGGCCAGATAGTCTCCTTCGAAAACAGGCAAGACAAGGAGATCGATCGTCGTATCGACAACGCCTGGAAGAGAGCTACAGAGTGCTGAGTGCGAGTTTGACAGATCCAATCGAATAACTTTACTACCGCGTTAATCGAGCATTGAGTAGTGAGTTTGAGTAAGTTAACCGTTCGAACTGGCAAAACGCTGTCACAGTACAACTCGCACTCTCGTTTATTCGTGTTTTGGCTGGTAAACGTGTTTATTTCTCAAAGTAAACCATTACAACTCGCACTCAGCAATTTTAATTTCCATACTTGTCGCTAGGTGGCGCTTCCTCGATGCCGTAGAAATATGAGTTTACGTTAACGCGATCGAGTAGTTAAAAAACTCGCACTAAGCACTCTGGTCTATGAAGGAGCTGATGAAAGGTGAGCTTCCGCTTGCCTTGAAGCGTAAGCTGGTTGACATGTGCATCCTGCCCATCCTAACCTACGGTGCTCAGACCTGGTCTTTGACTGAACATCAGAAGTCCAAACTCAAGGTTTGCCAAAGGGCAATGGAGCGCAGCATACTTGGTGTAAAAAGGACTGATAAAATCCGGAACACCACGCTGCGCGCCAAAACCAAGATCACTGACGTTGGAGTTGCGACCGCTAAGCTCAAGTGGAGCTGGGCTGGCCATGTCAGACGTATGGAGCCGGAAAGGTGGCCGAAAATCGTCACTGATTGGGTCCCGTGCGATGGCTACCGACGACGAGGCAGACCAAGGCGGAGATGGTGTGACGACCTGACCAAATATTTACCTGGGTGGGAAGCATTGGCCGTCAGCAAAGAGGAGTGGAAATCTGAAGGGGAGGCCTTTGCCCAGCAGCGGGACACAGTCATGGCTAATTAAAACAAAAAAAAAGGGCTAAAACACTTTACCTTGTTGGCGCCCTTTAAAAACGGTATTTTTAGCAAGAGCAGGCATTTTATCCTAGGCACACCTTTTCATATCTGCGGTATCCTAGTGTGCCACGGCACACGCTTTGCGAAACATTGTTGTTGAAGTCAGAAAGTGTACAGTCTATTTATCCTTACTTGGCCAATTTAGTAAACAAGATTCTACCCGTAAAGTATGGATTTTAGTCGCAAAGCGCAGTTTTCCCGTAAATGACGTAATCGGGGAGACTATTTTAGATAACACGCTGTCAATTTTATAAACAAAGTTCATTAAGTTGCGAGAAAATATGTCGTTTTGGCATCAAATATCTATTTTGAGGTTAGAATCTTGTTTACTAAATTGGCCAAGTAAGGATAAATAAACTATAAGTATTAGGCTAAGCGCATGCTGAAATACAGGCGACGCAGTACTGCACAGCACAGTTCGGTACAGGGCAGTGCAGTTGAGGCAGACATAGACCGCCTCCGCATGCTGCGACGCAACTATTCGTTCCATTCCTTGGCGGTTCTCACCCATAATAACTCTTTCAATGTCTTTTTTGAATAGTCTGGATGATTTGTATCAAACACAGCGATGATGACAAGGTTCACAGCGAACTAATTCAATAAAATGTTCTGTCATTGCAACAAAATTGTTATTATATATGTCACCGGAAGATAACAAGATCCGCAAGTTTATAAATTACCTAGGAAATTTATAAACTTTCGTAGGATTGTAAACGAGAGATAAATTGTCTTATTTTGCGCCCACATTTTCGCAAATTTATTAATTTGCGAAGTCTCGTAGTTAATTTATAAACTAACGGATATCCATTCGTAAGATTCTAAACAGTTCGACCAATCACAGAAGAGCTTTTTATTTTACGCTTCTAAAAAATACGGCAAATAACACACTGCTCTCTGATTGGTTGATGTCGACAGTGGCAATGCTTGTGTCCATATACTTAGGTACGATCAAACTTGCCAAACTAGTATAAATTGATCAGTTTCGATTACCTACCTGCGATCCATTCTTGCCGGAGATGCGTAGTTTTCGAGAAAATAATTGTTGAATTTTCTGTAAACCTAACCTCAAAATCTGAAACTTCTAACCTAATTTCGGTTTGCAACATTGCGACGTCCCAAAGCTTTAGCTTTATTATAGTCTTACATCATTTTAACGACTTTTTTAATCGACTTCTTACTATTTTGGTCATGACCACCATAAAACTTTCGTAGCTCTGTGGTAAACACTTCATCAACGATATTTCTAGATGGAGCAGGAACACGTGACTTATTGAACCAATCAGAGCGCAGGTGTTTCGTTAAGGCTTACTCATTATTTTACGCTTGAATTTGGTAAGTTAATCAATTTGCGAAAATGTGGGCGTAAGATAATACAATATATCTCTCGTTTACAATCCTACGAAAGTTTATAATGTTCCTAGGAAATTTATAAACTGGCGGATCTTGTTATTTTCCGATGACATATACGCCTCGACGTGCACGCGTCGCGCAGAAATCTGTGACGGCACTCAAGAGACGCAGAGCAGGGCAGACACATGTCTGCGTCGCACGTCCCTGCGCCGCAGCGTACGTAGCTCAATGATGTTCCATGCTTGTTTTTCAGCATGCGCCTAGCCTTATTACCGCACGGAGTGTTACAGGTGGCATCACAAGGTTGATTGTACGGATAGAATAGGAGAAAGTATGTAGGTTTTTTTTCTTTGACGAAGTGCTTCTGAATATTCATTTCTTCATTTGAATAGTCTTTTGTTCTTTGTCCTCAAAAGTACAACATGCCCAATTAAAGAACGAAATGGGAGAGTATATTTTACGCCAATTCTGAGTTACCTAGGTGTAAACAAACCGATGCTAACAATAATTTCAGTACGGAAATGTTAACTCACGGTTTCTCGTCAACTAACAATGTATTAGCTAATTACAGCTGTCAGTTTCTACTTTGGATAACTGACAGCTGCAGGGTAATAGTCTTGGTTTTAAAATCACGAATACCTAAAATACTTTTTAAATGCAGTTTAAATAACTCTTTCTTTAATAGGGACTAATTAAACTGCATTTTAGAAGTGTTTTAATGGAAGCGTATTTTTGTATATATTACCGTTAATTTCTACCCTGTGAACTGGGCACTTACTCAGAGAGCTAAATTTTTAGTATTTCTTAATAATTCGCGATACTCATACATATCGGGAATTAAGGTAATTATGTTTTACCTCATAACTAGTCGCGAATAGACCTGTTTAATATATAACTAAATTTATGCTTTACTATGACAAGTCGATGTACATTGCACGGTCGATTAACAGGTAGGACGACGGAGTCTTCCTACATCCTACTTCCTACACGCAATATACATTAAATTGTCATATTAAACTATTATGTATTTATGTATCGCGACCCTGCTTGACGTGATCATTATTTTATTATTAACAATACTGTATACGATTTTTCAACGAGATTCCTCAGGATATATTGGTTATAGGTTCAAAATAATACACTTTGTGCCAAAAGGGCTTCTTCTTCTTCTTCAGGCTATATTAGTCCACTGCTGGACACAGCCCTCCCCTAAGATAAGATAAGATAAGATAAGAATATTCTTTATTGTACACACCAGAAAATAATTACAGAGACAACAGTTACAAAAGAAGAGGTACAATTGGCGGCCTTATTGCTGATAGCAATTTCTTCCAGGCAACCTTAAATCGGAAAGATTGCTGAAGGAGAAATTGAGACGGGTAGTTGGTGCTCCCCTAATCTCCCCTAATGAGCGCAAGGTTGTGCCAAAAGGGCTACTATAAGTTAAATGATCATTAAATGACACTGATGTCTGTAATTAAAGCCAGTACAATCCATGAGTTCTATGTTTCAAAATAAGTATGTAAACTCTGTTAATTAAGTACTTTGAAAAGACTAAATTTGGAGGTTTTTTGTCCATTTTTTCTAGAAAATTATCTGGAGTTCGAAACGGACACCTAATTTGAATTGTAACATTCCTTGACATGTTATTAACATTCCAGTTTTTGTGCTACTTTGAATAAAACTTTTTCATTACATTTCGTGTTATGCGCTTAAAAATGTGTTAAGATCACTCTGTGCAAAAATTATACTACAACATTAAGGACTGTTTGACTATTTGAAAGGCACCGATTTCTGATGTTTAGATAATGAAAACGGGTACGATTATGTGTAGTGTAGTGTTTTTAAGTTAAAAGCTTTATTAATTAAGTTAAACCTTGTTTTGCAAATTATTACAGCCAAATGTTGCTGCCTGTGCGTAATACAGAGAGTATTGTAAAGAGGTTCGAAATTTCACTGATGCCTGTAAGTCGCCCATTAGCTCAGTTGGGAGAGCGCTGGCACGGTTAGCCATGTCAGAGGCCTTACGGGCGACTTGATAACTTTTGACAGTAAGGCCCGCCACTGTCTTACAATCCTCCACCAACCCGGACTTGGCCCCCGTGGTGGAGTATGGCCTAACCTTCCTGCGATGCAGGAAGAGACCCGTGCCCCAGCAGTGGGGACATACAAGGGTTAATAACGATAACGATTAAAGTAGTAGGTTGTTGATCCTAGGTTCACGATTGTAGGTCTGCTAAAAATTGTTGTGTTAATGCTCTAATCGTTGTGCAAATTATGTACATACATACTCTATCCCAGACGGGTAGCCAGAGGACTGCCACTTGCCACGATCCTGACAGATCGCCTTCGCTTCATCAACGTTCACAAGTGGTCGCATGCACGCACGCCGGTTCCGGGTACTTTTTATCTTCCCCTTTGCTAATACATCCCCTATTTGGTCGATGTATGTCCGCCTGGGACGTCCCTTACCAGCCCTTCCACTCACATTCGCAGTATATATTTGTTTCGTCAATCTTTCTTCGTTCATCCTCTCCACATGTCCAAACCAACGCAACATTCCTTTCGCAAATTATGTACATATTATGAGAATTCTCAAACTAAGCAAACATGAGGTAGCGTAATCTTACAATGAGCATTGACTGACATAACAACGAATTCTTCGGAATTTCTCTTCAATGAATGAAGTTGATTAAAATTCACAAGCAACTGTATTACGTGATTATATTTTTATAACTTATTCTATTAGGGGTACGCGAATTTCGCGCTTATGCACAGGGGCAATAGAAGTGGTTTTAGAGAACGAATAAACGTCTTCATACCGATTATGGTACGCTCGATATACTATTCCACGTTAAAACTATGATAATTCAATGCTTAATATTCGTAATTTATACGCAGCTATGTAACTTAGGTTGAGATTGGCATTTTACGTTGTTAATTTATTTTTGCTTTTTAGGTGTGCAAAACAAGTAAAAACGGCCAATAACATGCAGTCCTTACGATGGCAATCCTTGTATATCCACTGCTGGAGCACGGGTCTCTTCCTGCGTCGCAGGAAGGTTTGGTCATACTCCACCACGGTGGCCAAGTCCGGGTTGGTGGAGGATTGTAATACAGTGGCGGGCTTTACTGTCAGAAGTTATGAAGCCGCCCACGAGGCTTCTGATATGGTTTGACGACTGCAATTACATGACAGTCGGCACCAACGGCTTAACGTGCCTTGCGAGGCACGGAAGCGCTCGAAAAAATGCCACTAGCGGTAGTTACGGGACGGTCACCCATCCTGCACCTGACCGCGCCTGTTGTTGCTTAACTCAAGTGATTGATTGCAATCACTCAGTTCGACTAGGCCACGGGCGCTTCAGTCAGTCTTCATGCAGTCCTTGCCTTGTAAACTAAAGCACAGGGAATCCAAGTTTCGGAACAAGCCCTAGAGTGTAATACTTACATAGTTTTTCAATAGAATTATATAAGCACGACAATGGTTGTTATTTGCCTCAATTTGGTAGTCTACAAAGCAATATTAGTACGTCATTCCAGGGGTATAACCCGCGCAAATTAATAAGGGCTCAACGCCTACGGTGTGCGGTCATTTGTTCTCAGGAAATTGAGTGAAGAGTACGCTATGGAAGAGATTACGTTGTGTTGTAATTTACATGAAGTTGAAAAAGAAAAGGCGTTTTAAAAAAACACCGAACTTTTGTCCAGTCCGATCCTTTGATGTCCTCGGTAACTTGAGGGACTTTTTGTACGGGGTACTTTAAGTCCTTCGTGTGCGTTATTCGACACAATTTATAAGAGATCTAGTAGAAGAAAAAGTACCCGGGGGATAGTCCCTCGTCTGCGCAGGCTTTATTTTCTCATAGTCATTTCATTTATTCTGGCCTGTCCTCAATACGAACCTCTATCCTATAATTCCCCTGTGAGCAAGAAGTACTTCTAACTAAAGGAAATGTAAATGCATTGAAATTGTTTCAAACGCCTGACTCAAAAGGGAGCTGCGATGAAAGAATCCAATTTGAAATGGTAATCGTGTGAAAAAGAAAATTATTCAGCGACGCCTGCGAAGTAAGTTATAGATTCAATAAAAACAGTTCTCCAGGTGAAAAGGTATAAAGCCCAGTCGCGCGGAACTCTTGAAGAAAGGTTAGAGGACCTACGATAGAGGTTCAACAACAAAAGGCCGGCCTCGTTCACACACCTGAATTTATATCTTCATCTTCTTTATGTCTTATCTACTATCACCATCTTCATCTTATCTCCAGTGACATTAGTGACGTCACTGGTCAGTACATAAATCATTATACTATTTTTACTTTTAATGCACTAACCCGTGCTAAGGACAATTTTAAAAAACCTATTTAGAGGCTAAAACTCTGTAATACAGAGAATAGTGTAAAGAGGTTCGAAATTTCACTGATGCCGGTGAGTCGCCCATTAGCTCAGTTGGAAAGAGCGCTGGCACGGATAGCCAGGGGTTCGAATCCCGGCATGGGTGGATCTTTTAGCCTCTAAAGAAGTTTTTAAAATTTACATTCTGTTTGGTGAATGTTAATGTACAATGTAAAATGTAAACCGCTGCCTCCGGGCCGTACACTTGTTTAAGTGAGGTATACTGGGTGTAAAAATCCGAAACACAACACTGCGCTCCAAAACCAAATCGACGATGTTGGAGCTGCAATCGCTAAGCTGAAGTTTAATTGGGCAGGCCCTGTAAGCCGTATGGGCCGAGACAGGTAGGTCAAATTCGCCACTGACTGGGTTCCACGCGACGGATATCACAAATATGGCCGACACAAGAGGATATTGTGGGGTACTTCATGACTTCTACCGGGTTGGCCAAGAACAGACAGGACGGAAGAGCTAAAGGATAGGTCTTTGTCAAGTCGTGGTACACAATCGAGGCTAAATATTCTAGAAAAGATCAAGTCAACTATAGGGTTTTGGGATAGCTACATTTACTGAACTGTGACTGGCTGGACCAATCCTGGCCGTTTGCTATAAAAACCGGAACAAACCACTACAATATTATCAACTTGTATCCTGTTTTTTTTTTGTTGCAGAAATGATCCTTTTTCTAGTTAAAATGTTTTAAATCGGTTTCAAAACTCATAATTGATTCAAATGTACATTCATAAAATTTTTTTTTCACACTGTCAAATAGCCCATTGGGCTATTTTGCTTTTCGAGACTCGCAACGCAAAGAATTTTTCTGTGTGCTGAATGTAGATAGATAGAGAACACTTTATAGTACGTTACACAGATATCTATATAAATAAAATTCAGTCCTGACTGACTCACTCATCAACGCCCAGCCCAAGCCGTTCGACCTAGGAAGCTGAAATCTTGCACAGAGGGTCTATATATAATGTAGGCAAGGAATAAGACCGGATTTTTTTTTAATTCAACCCCTAAGGGGGCGAAAAGGGTCGATGAAATTTGTATGGGAGGTATAAAGAATGTTGTAGACTTTTAGTCCGGATCTACTTACGGGTGTTGTTATATCGTAAGAGTCGGACCAGGTTTCACTCCGATTTGCAGAGCTTACGAAAGTTTTAGTTCAATAAAGAATGTTGTCTAATTTTCTTGAAACTTAAAATAAATATCAACACAATTGATTGAATACGTGTTTCGCGGTTTTTCTACATTTAAGGGAGTGAAAATTTTGTTCTTTGTTCTTTTCAACGCGGACGGAGTCGCGGACAAAAGCTAGTGTAAAATGTAAGCCGCTGCCTTCGGGCCGTCATGGCCCCACTCCATGACGGCCTAAAGGCAGCGGAAAGAACTATATAACTCTGACCACTCTTTCTTACATCATGTTAAACCTAATCACACTAATGTTATAATGGCGAAAATTTGTGAGTGTGTATGTCTGTTACTTCTTCACGTATTAACGGCAGAATTTTAATAAAAATTGGTATGGAGTTAGCTGATACCCTAGATTAACACAAAGGCCACATATTGCTGCGGGAAAATTTGTTATTCCCTAATAAACCGCAGGTAACACCACAGGGCGTACACTAGTAGATCAGAAAACTTAAACCTTATACTTTATTGCACGCATAAAAATCATACAGAAAAGCACAAAATTATAAAATAAAAAAAGCACAGTTGTCAATACGTATATTTTTTCCAGCTAAAGTCTAAAGACATGTATTCATTGCGTTGCCATGGCAACAAGAATCGTACAAACTCATTCTGCGGCGGTACGAAGTTTGCCGGGACCCTAGACTATGCACTACCTACCAGGCCGCCAATTGTACCTCTTCTTTTGTAACTGTTGTCTCTGTAATTATTTTCTGGTGTGTACAATAAAGAATATTCTTATGTTATCTTACCTACCTATACTCTAAGACGGAGTTTACACGTTCAGTTCAGTCCGTGACCTTGATCAAGCTCGGATTAATGCCAGACTGATGAAGCATAAAAATATTCGAATATCCGTCAGTCTGAATAGACAATCAGTCTGCCGTCAGTCCAGCCAGACTGATGGGATTGACTGACGCCAGACTAAACGTGAAAACTCCGTCTAAGGCCGGGACAGCATTTGAGAATAATTGACAAATAAGCGACGGATGTGACAGCGGCGAATGAACTCAAACAAATAAATTCCCAACTTATTCAGCCTGTCCGAGATTTCGCTTACTTCTCTAGTCAGTGGCAGGGAGTACTAATAAAATTTATCGGCAGGTAACCAAACGAATTGTATTAAATTTTGGAGGGAAATGAAGGCTGCCTACCAGCCTACACTTGTAATAAAATAACATTACCCGCTATCTGAACGGACGAATGTTTCATATCGCGCCATTTAATTTAGTTACAGCGGGCGCTTGGCACGCGGTATTTGTATATTATGTCCTTAGAATGCCGCAGTGAACTATGGCAGTAAGTAATATTCCTGAGGGAGGAACTTGCAGAAAATGTTGGGAGACTACATGAATTATCTTTTCGTACGCCGATCAAATAGAATTACAGTCTGTTAGAATGAGAATACCTATACCTCGGCTACTATCGGATGGAATCGGATATATTCGTGTAATAGAAATATCGGAACTTAATATGACACTTTATTTCGAAATCAGAACTCGATCATCAGTTCGAAAACCGGCGAAAATTGGCGAAATCCGAAGCCTACTTTAGAGCCCGAGGTATATTCTAAAAGCTAAGAGACAATAACTCATATTTGCCGACTGCCAAATATGAGCTATTATTATAGTAACTTCTACACAAAACAATAACTTGTCCTGGTCCCAAACTAGGATACCCTGTGCTATGGTAACCCGGCAAGCACGTCACGAAGATGAAAAAAACACCCAGACCGAGACCACTTGTACAAATAAACGGCGACCCCCAGAGGGAAACGAACCCACGACCTCTGTCTTGGTAGCTAAACACCCTAAAGACTAAATCAACGAGGAAGTCGAGGCAATAATCTGGACACAGACCTTACCCAAGGCACGACGCTAGTTGCTATTTATTTATTCTAATACAATCAAGTGAAACGCCGAGATAACATTCTTCCATTTCAGCCTATTGCAGTCCACTGCTGGACATAAGCCTCCCCCAGGGTGCGCCACAAGACCCGATCTCCCGTTTTCGCCATCCAGTCTCCACCAGCCACCTTTTTCAGGTCGTCGGTCCATCTGGCCGGAGGGCGTCCTACACTACGCTTGCCGAGTCGTGGCCTCCATTCGAGAACCCGTCTGCTCCAACGATCATCGGTTCTGCGACAGATGTGGCCAGCCCACTGCCACTTCAGCTTGCTTTAAATTTAAGAAATTACAATTATTGTAATTATTTTTTTTCTGGTTGTGCAATGAAGTGTCTCTATATCTGTATCCATCTAAAATCAACTACTACAACAATATTATGTCTAGGCGGAATATTAGGCGCTTTCGTTAAGTTTTAAAGAGAAAACCTATGAAATTAAATGAAAAGGTTTTATTCAAAGTAGCGCAGAAACTGCGGCTTAGTGATCGTTACGTGTCAAACTAGGAGTCCATTTCAAAATTTAGATCATTTTGGAAAAAATGTACAAAAGACTCCATACTTAGTCTTATCAATATTATTAATTAATAGAGTTAAAATAATTATTATGAAATATAGAACTCATGCATTGTACTGGCTTTAATTCCAGACATCATTGTCATCTAAATAGTCCTTATGTAACAGTAGCCCTTTAGGCACAAAGTGTACTTAACACATTTTTTGAACCGCGTTTCAGGCAAGCTTAATTATATCTTCAGAGATTTTATTAAAGAAACGTATACGCCCATGAAGGATGTGTTAACCTTTACCAGCCTAAATAATGGGGACGAAAATGTTTAGTTCTAGTATTTACATTGAGTTGGCTACCTACAGTTTTAAAGTTACTGATATGCGACTACAAACCCGGAAATACGTCACTGCAAAGGAAGTACGGCATCGACTTAAGTCCTAAAATTCTTGCAAGCTCTATGGCAGTCTGTGACTATTGTTATTTAGGACGATGCCCATTGTAAGACATTTTCGCCTCAGGATAGGTACATCTTTACTAATTTCAACTTCACGAAGGCTGTCCCGGTGGGTAAAACACAGAAAAAGCCACTACAATCAAATACCTAATACTCGTAGATGCCGTTGACCTAGGTCATCAACACCAATACCACACCACCCACGAAGGAAAAACACACGAAAATCTTTAATTTGTATATATCATATTTTTCTGTGGGTCTCAGTATGGGTGTATTTCTATGTCTGTAATGTCCTTGTCTGTCGACCATGGGAAACGAACCCACAACCTCCGGCATTGTAATCAGACGTGCTACCGCTAGACCAACAAGGCAGCCTAATAAATAGCAACTAAGGTCACATTCAGACACGACAACGTACATATTGTTTACCACACACCATTACCGCGACCCGCCCGTGATCCCGCTTTGTTTGCGAAAATTGATACACATTATGGACACAAAACGGAATGGACGGCGAATCTGCCGCAGAGCGGTGGAAATTCGCTGTGTAATGCTGAGTACAGACCAACCGAACAATTTTTTTATGTGGAACCTAGTGGAACCGAGTGATTGGAATCAATCACTAAGGTTAAGGTGCGGTCAGGTGCTGGATGGGTGACCGTCCCGCGACTTCCGCTAGTGGCATTTTTCCGATCGCTTCCGTGCTTAGGCACGTTAAACCGTTGGTGTCGGCTGTTACGTAATGACAGTCCTTAACCTATGTCAGGCCTTATTGGCGGCTTAAAGGCGTCTGTCAGTAAGGCCCGCCACTGTCTTACAATCCTCCACCAACCCGGATTTGGGCCCTGTGGATAACATCCTGCGATGCAGGAAGAGACCCATGCCCCAGTAGTGGGGATACACAAAGGGTTAATACCATAAACGTCCCACTGCAGGGCACAGGCCTTTTCTCAGGGAGAAAGTAGGGCTTAATTACCACGCGCCCTCGACAGATGGGCGATTTGAAGCGCTGACGTACACTCAGACAACCTACTAACAAAGACTTGAATAACATAAATTAACACTCTTCAATCACTTGTCCTTGTCCCAAAGAAGAATGCCCGGAACTATGGTAACCAGTTTGTGAACATCCAGGGAAAGTTTGATTGGGAGATAGATAGATAGATACAGTGCTACACAAGAAATAAGTCTCGCGGATGTACCTGCGCAGATGACCAAATTTTGGATGTGCGGCAAGTTGATAGACCAATCAGATAGTTTCATTGTATAGCAGGCCGCGCGTCTTTGTTGCTATTGGTTGATTCAACGTCATCAATGCAGGTGACTATTACTTTGGCAATATTAGCGTGAGCGAAATAGGTATCGCTACTGCGGCAATCAATTCTGCACCTTAACCGTATCGGTTAAAGATAATGTTGAATGTACTTATAGCTTCGGGTACGTTCGTTTCACTTCTTCCTAGTCTGCGCGAACGTAGATTCCCGAAGGGACTTTTATGATGTGTAGTACTGTAACACTTTACAACCAGCGCATTGATTATGTAACTTTTCATGTACGAATGTGGAAAAACGAAATTGTCTACTTGACTTTTTTGTACAATCATCATTTCAGCCTATTGCAGTCCACTGCTGGACATAAGCCTCCCCCAGGGTGCGCCACAAGACCCGATCTCCCGTTTTCGCCATCCAGTCACCACCAGCCACCTTTTTGAGGTCGTCGGTCCATCTGGCCGGAGGGCGTCCTACACTACGCTTGCCGAGTCGTGGTCTCCATTCGAGAACCCGTCTGCTCCAACGATCATCGGTTCTGCGACAGATGTGACCAGCCCACTGCCACTTCAGCCTGCTACACTTCTGAACTACGTCAGTGACTTTGGTTTTTTGTCGGATGATCTCGTTCCGGACTTTGTCCCTTAACGAGATTCCGAGCATACACCTTTCCATAGCTTTTGTACAATAATGTGGCTTAATTAGGTTGTCTGGAAGAGATCGCTTTTAGCGATAAGACCGCCAATTGTATACGGCAATAGCTTAGATGTGTAAGCCTTTTTATGTATTTTGTTTTCTGGTGTGTACAATAAAGAGTTCTAATGTAATCTGATCTTAATATGACTGTCACGGATCGGATACCACCGAAATGCGGTATCGACTATTCGTGATACATATTACGCCTCATTTGTATACGGCAGAGCTAAGTAACTACTCCACTTCCACACAGAAGTATAAGTGAATAGTTACATAATCAAGGCTCTGAAGAAAGAAATATAAATGGTTTCTTACAAATAGTGTCTTTTCGTCGCTTAGAGCGATCTCTAAGAATGGAATCAACTTTGATTCGGCCTTTTTCGTTCGTTAGGATTCGTTCGGTTGGTATATCCCCGGCATAATACGATATAATGACACATTCTGTGCTTCAATAATTAGAGCAATGAATGTGTCATTGCGTTCACTTCCGATATAATAAGTACCCTACACATATACAAATAGGGTGTTTCTACTCTTCAATATGAATAAGTTTAAATATAGAAAAAAAATATTTTAGAATAGATAGATAGAAAAAGTTCAGTCGTTATATACATTTTTAATGCCACGACTACCTATATGTTTTTTTAAAAGAATGTACCTATACGTCAGGAAAAATATGTATAGGTAAAGTAAAATGTCCGTAAGTAATTTTATTTCAGTGTCAGCTGGACTACATTAAAAATTCTTTTAAAAGCATTAAAATAGTTAGAATATGCAAGCGGGAGAGGAGCAAAAATTATGTTGCGTTTAAACACTCATTAAATGTCAATAGAATACGCGGGGCCCGTTTCTCAATTATGAATTTCGCTACCAAAATACTAAAGGTGCTTCGGGGTGCTAACTAAGCGCCACCAATGGAAAACAATCATTGTTTTATAATACGTTTTTATCTAAATGTGAACATGAGAAATCTTAACCACTGTGATAACTTTTTTCCATTTGTGGCGCTAGTTAGCGCCCCGAAACGCCGTAACTGTAGTGCTGTCTCTTCGAATTCCCCAGAAAGGAGCGTGACAGAACGTTACTGAAGTATTACTTAAGCTAACAAGATTTGTGTAATATGTCCATGAATATTTCTTCTTCTTCAGGCTATATTAGTCCACTGCTGGACATAGCCCTCCCCTAACTAGCGCAAGGTTGTGCCATCATTGGGGGGTAATGCCCATAATCCCCACACTGGGCATGCAGGTTGGGGATCGCAGTTTGGTAGAATTGTGCTGCAGGGGGCGCTGCTGCCCACCCCCCGGTTTGTATCCCTTAGTCGCCTTTTATGACACCCGCGGGAAGAATTTAGGTTGGTGATATTCTCTAGGCCGACACCACACAGCATGAATATTTACTTAGTGAAATTGTCAATTCAGAAACTTAATTGCCGTAACACAATTACCGAACATTCAATACTCAGTGAGGTGGGTAATGTAACAACATTAACCACCTCGCAGAGTTCCAGGCACATTTCCTGAATGTTCGGCAGTCATTAAAATTACGCGGGAAAACGGGCGGCAGCCATTTTTAAAATGCAAATTGCAGATGGCCGCCATTGAAGCGATCGTCATTTTTAATTTTTCTTCGTATTGCGCGCGTTACAATTTTATCCAGTGCTTTACAATAACGACAGAATGTTAATCCTCTCCCATGTTTTGCTGTTATGTTTATGTTTGCCAGTAAAAGAGTTTTACGGTGAGGGATGTAGGCGCAGCGTGCGCCACGCCAAGATGCTGCCTGTGGATCAAATATCTCGAATGTAGTCTTTCTTAACCGGGAAGTTATGTTTTCTATGCCAATTTTCAGAAGGATACAACCACAAAAGTGAGTGAGAGTGTAGCATACATCTATATAATTATATTTACCTTTTATTTCGTTTCTATTATATTTATCATTATCGGGAGGATATTCACTAAGGAGGAATAGTTACAATTCGTCGGTCCAAAAAACGGCATTCACTTACTCATTCAGTCACTCTCACTTACTCACTCACGCACTCACTCACTCATGCATTCACTCACTCACTCACTCACTCACTCACTCACTCACTCACTCACTCACTCACTCACTCACTCACTCACTAACTCACTCACTCACTCACTCACTCACTCACACACTCACTCACTCACTCACTCACTCACTCACTCACTCACTCACTCACTCACTCACTCACTCACTCACTCACTCACTCACTCACTCAATTACAGATCATCAAAATTCTTGGGTAGTAATAACTTTAGATAAAGCTACAGTTTTGGAATTTAATAATATACCGGGTAGTATTTAAAGATAGCCGTGTTAAGAGTAACCATGAGTAACCCAACATGTTGTAGATAAAGAAACCCACTTACAAATTTTGAACAAATCGTATAGGCAGCAATAATAAACAAAATTACACTTTTGGTGAAGATTAATGATAGTTTGTGTCTCTTAACAACTGTACTTCATTAGACAATCTTGACGAAAAATCGTGCGATCTCACAGACACAAATGTGAAAAACGGGTGAAGTCTGCAAAGTTCCTCGCACGGCAATTGCAGCATTTTAATGGCATTCTTATTGTAAAATGCCTGCCCTTTAGGAATGTCTTAACGACATCGTGCAAAATTAGGTTAATTAATATATTTGCGTAAACGTTCACTTACTGTTTTAAATAAATATGTATTAATATTTATATTATAATAACACTCCCTACTCACACTTTTAAATGTTTTAAATGTTATGCATGATTAATAAATGTTAAAAGTAAACAAAATTCTAAAATTAAAATGTCAACTTTTAAAGGTAATACTTTAATATCACACCTTTGGAATAATATTAAATATTGATGAACGAATACGCCCTCCAAATAATTACCATACCTTTTGGGATGAGGCGCTGTTTACTGTAATACAAGCAATAAGCCTAGCGTAGTAGCAGCATGCTGTATGTTTTTGTGCTATTGAACGTGTCAGTCCTATGTAATTTTGCCCTAATTTGTATTCTTTGGTCAAAAAAATATTCTTCTTATTCTTATAACACACAAAACTTTAGTAGATAATATTATATAGCTTTCAAGTCAAAACAAATGAAATTCAGGTGTGAGGCAAACCTCTGTTCAAACTACCATTAGAACCGAAGAACAGTTACAAAAAACAGCAACGAACAGATCTTTGCAACTTATTTTCAGTTTTCAAAATAAATTAGACTATGTAAGGCTGTGCGCATGATGAGACGCAGGCGACGCAGCACAGGGTAGCGCAGATTTTGAAAAGCATGCAACGTTATTGAGACGTACACTGTGGCGCAGGCCCGTGCGACGCAGACATGCGTCTGCACTGCTCTCCGTCTCGTCGGCACTACAGAGATTTCTGCGCGACGCGTGCACGTCGAGGCGTGTTTACTTTTGTTGCAATGACAGAATATTTAACTGAATTAGTTCGCTGTGAACATTGTTTGTACGATACAAATCATCCAGACTATTCAAAAAAGACCTTAAAAGAGTTATTATGGGTGAGAATTGCCACGGAATGGAGCGAATAGTTGCGTCATCGCAGCATGCGGTGGGGGCCTATGTCTGCCTCAACTGCCCTACCCTGTCCCGACATGTGCTGCGTGGCCTGCGTCTCAGCATGCGCTCAGCCTAAGCATTGGGGAGTTACTAGAGTATGTAATCCCGCATAATAATGTCAACCCAGGTATTTGCGGGACTGGGCAATCTCAGTCCTGCTGGAACCAGGTATTTGAGGGATCCAGCAGGGTGACGTAGACTTCGGATATCAATCGTAGTAATGACTTATTAGACCTCACTTTCATGGTTTAATTTTGACCCAAATAATATTAGCTTTGTGGTACCTACATTTTAATGGTTTAATAATACTTTTAGACATAACTATGAAGATATACATTTGACATAACAACATAAACATCAGAAACGTAAATTGACATTGCGATAATCACCTAATTTCAGTTTTGTATGTCCCCACTGCTGGGGCAGGGGTCTCTTCCTGCGTCGCAAGAAGGTCAGACTATACTCCACTACGGAGGCCAAGTCCGGGTTGCTGGAGGATTGTAAGACAGTCTGAAGTTATAAATCCGCCCATAAGGCCTTTGACATGGCTTAACGACTGCCATTACATGACAGCCGGCACCAACGAGGCTTTCAAAAAAAAAAGCTACTAGCAGTAGTCACAGGATGGTCACCCATCGAGCACCTGACCGCGCCTGTTGTTGCTTAACCCAAGTGATTGTTTCCAATGACTTGGTTGCACTAGGCCACGAGCGCATGATGGTAATGATATGAAGAAAACTATAAATCGTATAGCAATGAAGAGGTACGGCAGATATCTGCAACATAAATACCCAGTGAAAAGTTCTACGACACAAAGTTTTCAACTTTGAGATTTTGCCAGTTGACATCATATCACGTGATGTTCCTTCCGCGGTGCAACTTTGCCAAGAGGGGCTTATTCCCGGTTTCCACTGCTGCACATTTATCTTAAGGTTGATAAAATGATTGTCGGTTAACTGGAACAAAACTCCACGCAGACGGGATGAGTTTCTAGGAGAAATTCTCATACAATCGTACAGTCTATACTGACTGCAGTCCGTAGACTTAATGTCTATCTATAGTCCGTTTTTTGGTTGTAGATAGTAGAGAACGCTTTATTGCAATAAAGCGTTCTCTACTATCTACAGTCGGTTAGCTTTTAGAATATACCTCGGGCTCTAGAGTAGGCTTCGGTTTTCGCCGAAAGCACACGAGTGTAATACTACCTGCTCTGTATAAAACTTTTCTTTACTATTTTGGAAAGTTATGTAAAGTTATACAAATAAACCTTACCGTATTGCAATATAATCGGTTATATCCGATAGTAGCCGAGGTATTCTGTAAGCTAACAGACAGTTTAGTTTTTATTTACAAACGACATGCCGGATTGAAATAATACGTTGAGAGGACACGAATCGAAGTTTGATCGTGCTTGGAATTGGAAGTGAAATTCGATATCAACCCTTGTATGTCCCCACTGATGGGGCACGGGTCTCTTACTGCACCGCAGGAAGGTTAGGCATACTCCACCACGGACGCAAAGTCCGGGTTGGTGAACTTATTAACCCTTCTAGCGCTCGACGCGCTCGGACAAAAGAAAGTTCAAAGGAACCGCATAGTGCAGGGTCATTTCGCACCGCCATTTTTTTGCAAATTTTTTGTGGACACAGTTCCGCATTTCTCAAATTAGAGAAAGTACTACGTAATTATTCAATAAGTGTTATATATCACTACAATCTCCATAAAATTCCCTATCCGATTATTATACTTGTAATGCTAATAAAATTATCAATAAACTTACATGATTTTCAAATGACGTGATGAATTTCACTATACACGCCGTTTTGACACTACTTTGAACTTTGTTTCACTATTTTCACTAATTACTCATTCACTAGCACTGAACTAACATTTATAGTATGATCTGCATATTATCTATAACTGTTAACACAATTTTCATACTCTCATTCACCAAAGTAAAGCTATAAATGAATAATTAACAGAAATTATGGCCTCGACAATCCTTTTTCTTAATGACACGTAAATCTCATACACAGTTATATATATCAAACGGGTCTAATCGCAATTATTACGTTTCGCCTGATAAATAATTAGACGAAACGTAATAATCGATATTGACCCGTAAAATAACTATATTTGAGAATCGTTTCTGTGAAGTCATTATAATGCTATACTTTATTTTTTTATTCTGCTGTTTTTAGTTAATATTTGGAAAAAAACTCCAGCGGTGGATAACGGGAATAAACCCTTAGGGAAGAGACCTCGTTCCGAAATGTTTCCACTGCACTTTCGTTTGATTTGGAGCTCCGAATTGAGTAGCAATACCAGAGTTTGTGTTTCGCGGAGTTGACACGAATATTAAGCTTCCTGGAACTTTGTGGACTGAAAGAGGATGTAGTGACTAGAATTGCGAAAGGAATGTTGCGTTGTGGTTTGGGCATGTAAATGTGAGTCGAAGGGCTCGTAACGAACTGTTATGTCCGGTTCCCCTCCTCACCTATATTTTGTCATTGTCAGCACTAAAAGCAAATAAAAGTGTTTTCCCGCGCATATCGAACCACAGTCATAGCAGTCACAACAGTCACAGTAGTCAAGAGCAGTCATGCATAGTCTTTAACATCAGTAATTAGACTTAGTATCAAGATGTAGTCCGTTTTAGTAACTCTGTTTCCAAATTATTTTTAACGTGTTTCGGTGCCATCAATAAACTGCAAATGTGTACGTGGTGATGTGATTTTCAACCCCCGGAGCCTGCGCTGCCTAACAACTGGTGTCAGAAGTGCGATATAGGTACTGAGCTAATTCGCTTAGCTTGTACCAAGAACTCGGCCGCTCAGCTCCGAGGTTCAGCTCTCACCCCCCGAGTGAAGCCCGTATCACGTTTGGTCGATGGTAAGCCTCAGCCCCATGCGCTTGAGCCCACACCAGCCGCCATGTACTGCAGTTCCGAGGTCGACAGTGAGTCTTCACCCCACGTGTGGAAACCGAAACACCTCATCACTTCGTGGTTGCCGAACCGTCATATGACTTCCTGAGTCACACGGTCCCCGGCCGCAGCATGGGCCAATCTACATCGACTGTTCCTGTTTCCTAAAAACAGTGGTCCCATTGCCAGTGATGAAATTCTGCGAGTCCCGAATCTTGTGCTCTACGAGGTCACGTTTCTTCGCCATACGACTTCGTGGGTCGCCGTCCGCATTTGACCTCGATACTTCGCCGACTCGACAAAATTCGCTGCATCAGCACAGTGTTGTGTATGTATGTTTAATAGTAGGTAATTTCAAAGCGTCTTAAATTATTTCTCAGTGCTAAATTTTTTTCACTGTTTTATACGCAATTTTTGTACCTACTGTTTCTTAACTTTTTCTGTTCTCTTATTATTTCAATATACGACAAATTTATGTTTTATTTATGTGGAGATATTTTCTTATTCGACTTTTATATCATGTCAATGTTTTTTTTGTAATTCTACCTATTTTGTTTTATTTTCAAATATCGTAATTTTGTTAAGTTTTTATGCATCTACCATTTTTATTGCATACTTCTATGATTTTCCCTCTGATTTATATTTCATTTTACAATCAAAAGTTCCATATACGTGACAACCTTTAATTGTGACTCTCAACTTATTATCTAGGTCATACTATTCTTGTTAAAAACTTTACTGTCTTTGACTCAATGTGTAACGCGAATCTTGCACCGTAGGCAGTTCAAGTTCAGTGGCACCAGACATTCCAATGGTGTACTTAATGTTATTCAATTGTCAACCTTACGTCTCTGTTTTAATTTCATTCTTTTACTATACGAGTAATATGTTAACATTATTTGAAAGGATTTTGTGCCGAAATAAATTATTTTATTTAAAGGTCACACGACAGGGTAACCAGTCCCAAAAAGGAGACCTCTAAATATTAGTATTCATAATTTTTTGAAACTAAGTAATTTTTGCAGTATTCTGAAGTACTGATTTGTTAATTATATTAATTATAATTATATTATCTAAATTATTTTTCTAACCAAGTTACTCGACTCTTTTGCGTATTTTCTAATGACTGTTTATTACTTCTTAATGTATTTGAAGTTACATGTTTGATCAGTAATCACGCTACTGTCTGTATTGTCCATGTTTCCCTAATCAGCAAACTTTTATTTATCAATGCTTAGGTTTTCCTTTTTGTATTGTGTTCAGTCTTGCCTTATTGCAACATCTCGATGTAGTCAAGTCCTCAATTTTAATTAGTTTTGTATAACTTCGCTTATCACTTGTTAAAAGGGATAAGCTTCGTCAAAAAGGGGGAGCTGTTATGTCCGGTTCCCCTCCTCACCTATATTTTGTCATTGTCAGCACTAAAAGCAAATAAAAGTGTTTTCCCGCGCATATCGAACCACAGTCATAGCAGTCACAACAGTCACAGCAGTCACAGTAGTCAAGAGCAGTCATGCATAGTCTTTAACATCAGTAATTAGACTTAGTATCAAGATGTAGTCCGTTTTAGTAACTCTGTTTCCAAATTATTTTTAACGTGTTTCGGTGCCATCAATAAACTGCAAATGTGTACGTGGTGATGTGATTTTCAACCCCCGGAGCCTGCGCTGCCTAACAGAACGTCCCAGCACATACATCGTCTAAATAGGGGTAAATTCGCAAAGGGGAAGATAAAAAGTACCCGGAACCGGGGTGCGTGCACGCCGACTTATACGACTTATGAAGCGAAGGTGAACTGTCAGGATCGTGGCAAGTGGCAGTCCCTTTTCTCTGCGTACCCCTCCGGGATACAGGCGTGAGGTTATGTATGTATATTTGTATGTATGTCGAAATTTTTAGTTCGGTTTCCATGTTTTATTATGATCCTTGTTTCCCAAAATACGTAAGAATTATAAAATAAACTTTCCATTTTCACACTATGCTGTACTATTTTTAATGACTCGCGATGCTTATACACAGATTACATAAAACGGGCATAATCGCGATTGCCTGATAAATAATCGCGATTAGAGTCGTTAAATGAATAACTAAACTATGCTATATGAATATATTCTTTTTAATGCACTAACCCGTGCTAATTTTTAAAAACCTATTTAGAGGTCGCGGGTTCGAGTCCCGGCATGGGTGGAATTTTTAGCCTATAAATATGCTATATGAACCAAGGAAAAATTCCTGCCGAAACGGATTAAAACCTGGGCCTCTGCCATGCAATACTAAACATCTTACCAACTTAATCATACTGACGTTGCTCTGTTTTTGAAAATTGTTTAAAAAAAAGTCACCCGCCGCGTTCTGTGTGGTGTCGGCCTAAAGAATAGCACCAAGCCCAATTCATCCCGCGGGTGTCGTAAACGGCGACTAAGGGACACAAACCGGGGGGTAGGCAGCAGCGCCCCCTGCAGTACAATTCCACCGAACTGCGATCCCCAACCCGTATGCCCAGCGTGGGGATTATGGGCATTACCCACTATGATAGCACAACGTGGCGCTCATTAGGGGAGGGCTATGTCCAGCAGTTGACTAGTATAGCCTGACGACGACGACCCGCCGCGTTACTAACGAGTGCTCGTATGAACAGATAGGTCAATGTGGTTTGACTACTATTCGATAGCAATTACTGGCTTTTGACCGTAAGGACTAAAGCAAAAATAGCCACACGCAGTCAATATTTACCAAGCATTACCTGTAGATTCTATCTTGACCCTTTCCTGTAGATTCGGCCATAAATTCGTTGTTTCGAGGTTCAAGGCAAGCAATTGCCGTGTATGGTGTTCCTCATGAATGAATGACACGGTTACACACCACGCGATCGCGGACAAAAACTTTATTAATGTAACTTAATAATTACATTACCCACAAGGGCACAGTTAATACATTATGCGGTATAGCCCAATGTTGATAGTTTATTTTGCTTTAGGACTGGTTTGTGATAATCACACCGTACGAGTATATCACGCCGCATTGCACAAAATCAAATCAATTTTAATTCAACGTAAATAATTTACATTCTTACACTATTTTTATTTTTAATGCACTAACCCGTGCTAAGGACAATTTTACGAAATTTCACGGATGCCGGTGAGTCATCCATAAGCTCAGTTGGAAAGAGCGCTGGCACGGATAGCCAGAGATCGCGGGTTCGAATCCCGGCATGGGTGGAATTTTTAGACTCTAAATAGGTTTTTAAAATCGTCCTTAGCACGGGTCAGTGCATTAAAAATAAAAATAGTATAATCATGTGGGTACAGCGATACCATTCCGATGTAAAACCTAACTGCAAAATAGGTACTCGGGGCTGCAAGTGATGCAAATTACTTCAGCCAGATGTCGCTGCCTGTACCTAATACAGAGAATAGTGTAAAGAGGTTCGAAATTTCACGGATGCCGGTGAGTCACCCATTAGCTCAGTTGGAAAGAGCGCTGTCACGGATAGCCAGAGGTCGCGGGTTCGAATCCCGGCATGAGTGGAATTTTTAGCCTCTAAATAGGTTTTTAAAATTTACATACTGTTTGCTGAATGTTAATTTACAATGTAAAACGTAAACCGCTGCCTTCAGGCCATACACTTGTTTAAGTGAGGTATACTGGGTGTAAAAATCCGAAACATAACACTGCGCTCCAAAACCAAATTGACGATGTTGGAGGGTGCCGTGTTATGACAAAACACTGTATCTATAGATACAGTGTTTTGAAGTAACATGAATAATTCGATTCTTCGCCCTTAAATACATGGTATGGCATCAAAAAATATTGAAAAAGTTTTAATAATACGCAAATCAGTCATAGTAAATAAGACTGTATAGCCAATATTATAGAGACCTGTTTAGACAAAATACTGTTTCTATAGATAGGTACCGTGTTTTGCCAAAACATCCGCGTGATTTTTATGCCAAATAACTGTAGATGCAGTGTTTTGTCATAACAACTTTAAAACCTTTTCCTATTTGTCAAGAAAAAAAGCGGGTATTCAGTGCGAAAATTCTAGATTTTCAATTAGAGTCTATATACAAAAAATATAAATTAACTAGTTACGGCATAATTATGTGCACTATTATTTAACACATGTAAAATTTTTAAAGTAATCTGTTTTGATTTGACGTATCTATGCGGAATTTTCATAACGAAATGTTTTTGGCGTTTTCTGGAAAATGCCTGTTTTTAAATTACAGTGTCTTGTCAGGACACGGCATGCTGCAATCGCTAAGCTGAAGTTTAATAAAGCAGGCCCCGTAAGCCGTATGGGCCGAGACAGGTAGGTAAAATTCGCCACTGACTGGGTTCCACGCGAAAGATATCACAAATATGGCTGACACAAGAGGAGATTGTGGGATACTTCCTGACTTCTACCGGGTTGGCCAAGACCAGACAGGACGGAAGAGGAAGGATAGGTCTTTTTCAAGTCGTGGTACACAATCGAGGCTAAATATTCTGGAAAAGAACAGGATGAGTTGGCGTAGAAGACAGATGCCCATATATAACTATGTACGAACATCGCGAGCCAATAAGAAATACTCAATCCCGTTTTAACCCGACTGTCCGAAAAAATATAAATGTTTATGTTACAGTCAAAACTCTTAAACGGTCGAAACTAGTTTTGACTCCTAAAATCACTCAAAGTTTCTACTGTTGTCTAAAGAGTCTGCTCAGTAACATTTGAAATAACATATGGTAAAAACACCTAAAATTATGCATCACTCAATCTGCGACAGCAAAAATATACTCGTAGATGCGAAGAAGCGCGTAGCATAGCGGAGAGCGAAGGAGCGGGTTAGGTTGAACATGTAAGACCGAAAACCAACTCTACCCGACATTGTTGGACACATTAGATTTTACTTTAGTTTTCGGAATTTGGATTTTAGCAGTCAGTTAGACTTTATTGTTTTTCGGAATTTGGATTTTAGCAGTCAGTTAGACTTTATTGTTTTTCGGAATTTGGATTTTAGCAGTCAGTTAGACTTTATTGTTTTTCGGAATTTAGATTTTAGCAGTCAGTTAGACTTTATTGTTTTTCGGAATTTGGATTTTAGCAGTCAGTTAGACTTTATTGTTTTTCGGAATTTGGATTTTAGCAGTCAGTTAAAGTTGTTTTAGTAACATAATATAAAAGAATGTGTATGTTCATTCATTAATTGAATTATAGATCTAAATAATAATTTATATAAATTAGTTCTATATGCTCTTACACAAGTTTTATTTAAACAACGAAAAATCGAAGATATACAATTATACTATTTTTATTTTTAATGCACTAACCCGTGCTAAGGACAATTTTAAAAACCTATTTAGAGGCTAAAAATTCCACCCACCCCAATTACATATTCAATATTTTTATTCCAGTACCAACGCATCCACGTCCTTGTCAAAATCTTGAAAAAATTTCGTAACATAAAACTTGAAATGAAAACTTATAACTTTTATAAGGCTTGCAACAAAAATGTAAACGTATATTGTCTTTCCACTCCGCGTGGCCCTTGAAGCGAGCTATTTCAATGTTCAGTCCGGCAAATGACATATGATCGATAAAGTTGCTGAACCCAAAGAGGAAAATTCTATTTTAGTTGGCGATTTGACATTTGACCAACAGCTTTGTTAGAGCTCAAACAGGCTGATGGTTTATTCGATACTTCTTAAATTTCATATGCTACTTAATTTCTTTGTTTATTCTGGTATGTTGGTGTGTCTAATAATCAATCAACAAATATACTAAAGTAAGTAATTAGTTATGGCGATACGATTGTGGGTTTGTTTACATTAAGTTTACTTTTTTCTGATTTGTATGAATTCTGGCACACAAACTTGTATTACATACCTAATACATTTATTTAAAGCCTCTGTCACTCATAAGGTTAGTAACAAAGATTCTTAAAGCTATGTTAGTAAATTTCAATTGGCCTTTGCATCTACGAAATGATATTATGATTCATACAGCGCCTGTGGTACCACTTGATGGGTGAAGGGACCGTTAATACGCAGTCTGGGAATTGTTTTTTTTATATTATGGAGTAGACTTACCCAGCCCACAAGAAAGTCGAGTCTATTCGTGCGGAGTACCAAGCTCCGCGCAGAAATTTCGCGCCAGGCAGATCGTATGCCTGGGGCCAGCCGTTCGAACTGTTGTAAGTCGGACGTTATATTTATTCTATGTCATGTGAAACACTTTGATAGAAGCACTCGTGGCCTAGTCGAACAGAATGATTGATATGATATATGATAAATAATTTATCATTTATCATATCATAGAATGATTGGAATCAATCACTCGAGTTAAGCAACAACAGGCACGGTTAGGTGCCGGCTGGGTGACCGTCCCGTGACCTACCGCTAGTGGCATTTTTCCGAGCGCTTCCGTGCTTCGCAAGGCACGTTAAGCCGTGGGTGCCGGCTTTCATGTAATGGCAGTCGTTAAGCCATGTCAGAGGCCTTGTGGGCGGCTTGATAACTTCTGACAGTAAGGCCCGCCACTTTCTTACAAACCTCCACCAACCCGGACTTGGCCCCCGTTGTGGAGTATGACTTAACCTTCCTGCAATGCAGGAGGAGACCCGTGCCCCAGCAGTGGGGATATACAGGGTTGCCATCGCAATGTGAAACACTTTGATTGCGCGATGCAGGAATATTGGACTTTGTAGTGCGCGCGCTAAGTTGCCATGTGCTCGCCACATAAGTGTAGGTATGTTGTACATTTTTCACGTAGACTCAGAATAGTTATTATACTGGAGTTTGTCAATACCTCGCCGCAAAAACCACAATATCGAGTATCGACAGACAGCCGCTAGAGAATACGACATGCTTCCCGTATTATCGGGAACGCGGTCAGGGTTGCCGTCTGAGCGGTAGGGCTGTCACATTCATTGTAGACGGAGAGGACATTCACAAAGTTTTTCTTTCATGTTTGGTCCATGTAATAATAATAATAATATTGGCCTTTTTGCATCTACTTATCTTCACTCACACTAGATGGGTGACGGGACCACTCCGACGCTGTAGCGCCTGGGACATGGTTTTATAGATGGTGTAGGCTTGCCCAGCACCTATACCATCCTGACAGCTTAGTCGCCCTAGCCCACAGGAAATACTAGTCAATACGTGCGGAGCCGACCAAGCCGCGGGTTTCCTCACGATGTTTGCCTTCACCGTTAGCGTGGTATTGCGACTACAAATTCGCAAATTGGTTCATGTAACTACTAAATAATTCGAAGTTTTGTCCACTTGGAATATGACGAAGCACAGAGAGCCTCTTGAAAATATATTCCCCAATTTGCCAGTTACTTCAGCTTCCACTTTTCCCCCAGACTGTACCGAGCTGACGAGTTACCAAAGCTGACGACTTTACTTTACTAAATACTAAATAGTTTACTAAATAGTTGGGGACATTAAGTATAAAAAATACCGATATCGATATTGTTACGGCAGAATTGTGTTTTGACAGCCCTGGCCTAGCGTCCCGCTGGCAGTTTCTATTGTGTCAGCGATGTTTTGTAAATAAACCGTTGAGTTTTCACGACGGCAATAAGTTTGGAAGAACGAGTTTTATTTAAAAAGTTTTTGTTGGGACATGAATTGGAAATCAGACAACTTTAGAACCTAGTTATGTCTGGTCCTGTAATAGATAAGACTTGGGAGTTTGGGTCTGAATAAATGTAGGAGGAAAATATATCTTGCTAACTCCTTTCAGCCTTCAGCGATGTGTGAAGTTTCTTCTTAGGAAAAAAAGTATCGTCAGCGACGGAAATAAATATTCCACATTTGGTATCTCTTATTCCGGACTGCATAAGTACGAGTTTCGCATAATTATGAATATGCTAACTATAGTGATTGATGTGAATTTAGCAAAATTGTGAAAAGAGCAAGATGTTACTAATAAAATTAATAAGAATATATTTTGTAGACTTTTAGTCCGGATCTACTTACGGGTGTTGTTATATCGGAAGAGTCCGACCAGGTTTCGCTCCGATTCGCACGTGTGAGACGAGCGACCGACAACGCGAGCTGCGTCTCTGCTCACCATGATTAAGCTCTGCGAATCGGAGCGAAACCTGGGAGCCAATTCTCACTTCATTAGCAAATAAGTCGTATACGACTCTAAGGCTTATGACTTGGAATTTTACGTATTAAGTCGAGCGGCAGCCAAAATCGGTATTCTGAACGCCATGCTACATTTAATTCGAATAAGAAAATAAATGTCTAATGACTCTGTCGAGTTGACTTATCTTATTATTATGCGACATATGTCTAAGCCTTCGAATATTTTGCGTCTACGCTTTCAATTCGCATGGGCCAGAATCAACCCCCTGGTCGGACTCTTCCGATATAACAACACTCGTAAGTCGATCCGGACTAAATAGTCTACAATGTGTTGTGCTTACGAAAGTTTTAGTTCAGAAAAGAATATATTTTGTTAATTTCTCAGTTTTAACGAAACCTTTTGAAAAAAAATATCTAAGTAGATTAAAAAACCTCTTTTTCCATGATACACTAAACTCGACTACTTACTTATGATGTAACACAATGACAAGCCATTTATTTGCGTTTTGTACGTTGTCTTAGGAGACCCAGGTTCGATTCTTAGTGCGAGAAAACAAGCTAATGACTTTGTTTTCTAAGTTTTGTACATCTATGAAGTTATAGCAGCAATGTCACTTGCTAACTATGAAGGAAAACATCGTGAGGAGACCTGACTGTCAGAGGTGTTCCAATAGCTCAGCTCATGAAATTGCCAATCCGCGGTAGGCACGCCCATTCTCTCTCTGTGATAGAAGGCCTGTGTTCTGTAATGGGACGTTTTAGGCTGCATAAAAAATATACTGTCACGTCGAGAAATTGTTCTATAATTTTGGACAACAAAATCTGTAAAACAGTGCTGAAATACTACAGAATTAATTTGTTCTCGTCATGATCGAGGAAAACGTTCTTGAGTGCGATAGACTAAGCTGAGTTTTTTTTGTTTTTTGTTAAATATATAAATAAACAAACCTATCAGATACTTTCTGCACACCAAGTATATACTTAAAAGGCTACATCATTCCGGAAGAGTAGAGTAGATTAATATTTAAACACAGTGTAGGTAATCAGGAAAATGGAACTGCCTGGCCGCTTTAGCTGCGCGGCGGGAAAAGAAAATAACGTCATGGCGGTACCGACCGTTTTGCTTGATTGATAGTGGAATAAATGCGACAGTGAAAAAAGTTTTAGTAACGAACTCTTTTCAATAATTTGATACTGGCCGCTATTATACTTTTCAGGAAATTTATTACATCAAATTAAAAAGTAAAAGCTTTTGCTTATAAATTCCAAAAATAGCTATCAGCGACCAGCCAGTAAATGAAGGAAAAAATGTGGAGCATTCGAGCTTTACGAAGAAAACAAGTTATATTTTAAGGAGAGCTTATTTAAGCCACGCTCCTTTAACATTATTGAGTTCTTCAATATTCCTTCAGATATGTAATTATTATGTAATTTTTCCGTTCTAGTTTTTTGTTAACAAATATTACGGGCGTCGTAATTTTTTTTGTACGATGATGCTTTTGGTGAGTGTTCTGATTTTGTCACATGAAAACCTTCCTAGACGAGCCTTGAGAATTCAAGAATTCGCGAACCGATTTCGCGAATTCTTTTTTTAGAATATTCCTTGAAGTACGAGGATGGTTCTTACGGAGAGAAAAAATAAAGAATTACCTTAGCACGGGTTAGTGCATTAAAAATAAAAAAAAAAAATAAAAAATAGTGTAAAGAATTACCTGTTAGACGGAACGAAGTTTGCTGGGTCAGCTAGTTGTTGATAAAAATACATAAGCCGGAATATAGATAATTTGATTTAAGCTAACTCTTTTACAAAATGATTGCTTATTCTGTAAAAGGGTCAGCTAAATGATAAGCTAAAAAAAGGATATTTAATAGCACTGGTAGAACAAACAATGGTTGCATGCACAGAGTGCCCGTGGTGGAGTATGGCCTATACTTTCCACAGGGAAGAGAAACGTGCCCCTCGGTGGGGACAGAATGGGTTGATGATGATGATGATAGACTGCTCATGCTACGTTCCAACTGCCAGCCAGGTCTTCTCTCAAAGAGAGTATGGTCACAAATCCCCCGCGGCAAGGTATAAAAAGAAAAAAAACCTTTGCCCGATTAAATGTTTAGGTTAAATATAAACAGGAAAACGCAGAGGAATGCTCAAAAATGGAAAAATACATAATGGCTGCCGCCCGCAATCATTCCGCTACAACGGCTATGCGTAAACACTTCTTGTTTGCTGCCATAACTTTGGGGCTGGGGTTTGGTAGCAGTCTCTTTTGCATCGTAACTTTTTTAACGTAACTGAAATATGTGATTTTAGCAGAGTTTACGGGGCTGCGTACTTTAGGGTTCCGTAGTGGACAAGGAATCCTTTTACTATATGTCCATTCCACCTGTCTGTCCGTGGATTAGCTCAAAGAGTTTTAGTAGTGGAATGCTGAATTTGGAATAGATATACATATTGATTACGCCGACAAAAAGTGGAATACATTCTTTTAATATCTTAACATAACATATAAATCGAAGTATTAATACGAAATATCTGAGTAATTTCCATTTTAATGTACAATAAAATATTCTTTGTCTGTCTAACTTAGGCCTGCATTTTTTCTTGATTTTCTTATATACCTACATCATAATGTGGTTTAGTTGGATTGGCCGTTTAAAATATTGTGAGCGTTCGAAAATTCAGGGATCCGTTTGTGAAATATTAAGCTTTAACGTGCTAATTTTAAATAGAGTACGGTTAAACGCTCCCTCTCCTGGCTAAACTGTTGATTGTAGAAACGTGACAGAAATCAGGGGAGTATCATATAATGGAAAACTATCACGGTTTATAAGGCATAGAAAAAATAAATTATAAAAAGAAAAAATCGTACAAATTCCAAAGAAAACTACTTTTTATGAAAGTATTTCTTAAAATTCGCGATGCTCATATATTATAAGTTATATATTATACGGTTCCAATGGTTTTTTAGCCTTAATTGCTTTCATTTCCGATGTTTCGGCATCGTGTAACGGGCAGACTGAAGTAGCGAGTACAGTCAATTATTGTGGGTAGGTAGTACTTTCAGTTTTTCGCAACGAGCTTAACATTCTACGTCCGTGGACAGGTGCGTTGATAAAGCGCGTGATTTGTATTTACTTAGCACTGGATTGCAACTAAAAGTGTATACAGTACACTAAATAACCGACTGTACTCGCCACTTCAGTCGTCACGCAGTCTACCCGTGACCATCGGCAAGTGCAACGCTGCCGAAACGTCGGGAATTAAGGTAATTAGTAATTACGTTTTACCTAATAAATAATCGCGATTTGACCCGTTTAATATCTAACTACTTTTTATGAAATTGTCAGTTCTGTTAAGCCGGTAAAACTGCTCTTTCTAAGGTGAGTTACAGTGAGAATAATATTTGCTTTTACTATATGAGCTGTATTTTTACCATAACCTTTTTTTATTAATTACGTTTCAGTAACAAATTAGTTAATTTGTAACTGAAACATGTTTCCATGTCAAGGACATGGAAAAAGAATGTGAATGAGACCATTTAAGTGCAGATGGCGGCCTCTAGCGGGGACCTCGACCTCTGAGTTGATAACTAATCCATCACGTTACCACTAGACCGGTGGTAGGTAGCGCAGTGGGCAGGTGAAGGTTGGCGTGGCCTATGCCCAACAGTGGGTTCTGTTTATGAGACCATTAGATAGATAGATACATCAAAACATTTCCATGTAAGTTCTCATTTTGTAAACTCTGCTCGATTCGCAAAGCGAACCCCTTTCCGTTTTTCATCTGGTCCTAACTTCGCAAACTCAATCTGCTAAACACGGTTTATCGCTTTAATTTAGTTCTGAACTGCTGATTGGCCCTAGATTTAAATAGAGCGTTATCTGGGGCGTTACCGAAGGGCTAAGTTGTTATGCTCAGGTCAGGTCGGCCCATAAAGTTTTAGTATCCGATGTAAACGTTCCGGCTCAATGATGACTAAGCTTTCTAGGAGACATCATACGGAGCGGTGGTTGCGATGCGGGAGAATGATCAAATAAATGAATGAGTGAGCGAGTGAGTGAGAGATTTAGTGAGTGAGTGAGGGAGGGGATAAAGAGTTAGTTAGCCACAAGCAATTATGCTTACATACGAGTAACAATCATTATAAAACAGTGTGTACTAATAAAATAAATAAAGAAGGCCGGCTTCTCGGTGGGAAGGTCATGGGTTGAATCCAATATACCAATATACAAATACCATATACCAATGATTTCCCAGTATGCGAGTAGTCGTCGTCGTCGTCGTCAGGCTATACTAGTCCACTGCTGGACGTAGCCCTCCCCTAAAGAGCGCCACGTTGTGCTATCATAGGGGGCAATTCTCATAATCCCCACGCGAGTAGTATTGCAACTATAATTTCAAAAATGTACTCAGAAAATGTATAAACTCAGAAAACTAAGTCATTGATACGTCATCTGTTACGGGATTCAAACCACTCCCGGTTGAGAAGCTGGCACTCCTCTACCGCTCCGCTACTACCGCTCGCAGTTGGTAGGTACTTGTGATTACGCATCATATGACCAAGGTACTAAAGTATAACATCTCCCTAAAACCTTCATTTATTATGGCTAAAACAAGTTGCTCATGTCATTCCACCTAATAAGGCATGCGTGAGACAGCAATAACTAAGCGCTACTTGGAAGGGTAACTAGGCTGATTTACACCACGCGAGGCTGCTCTTGTGTAAATAATAATATATTAAACACAACAGAATCAAAATATTAGGAATAGACATAAACCTTCTTTACCAATTAAATACTATACTATTTTTATTTTTAATGCACTAACCTGTGCTAAGGAACAAATATAAAAACCTATTTAGAGGCTAAAAATTTCACCCATGCCGGGATTCGAACCCGCAACCTCTGGCTATCCGTGCCAGGATATCCGTGCTATCTGGCACGGATAGCCAGAGGTTGCGGGTTCGAATCCCGGCATGGGTGAAATTTTTAGCCTTTAAATAGGTTTTTATAATTAAATACTAGTTTTTTTTTGTGTAGCCTCGATTGTATCCCACTGCTAGTCAAAGGCCAAAAGGTCCTTTTGCCTTCCACTCCTCCCTGTTCATGGCCACCTACTGCCATCCCGGCAAAAAGGTCTGAGGTCGTCCTGCCATCTCCGCTTGGCTCGGCCACGTTTGCGATATCCGTCGCGAGGAACCCAGTCAGTTTTTGCCCACATCTCTGGGCCCATACGGCTTAGGTGACCCGCCCAGTTCCACTTCAACTTAGCGGTTGCAGCTCCAACATCGACAATTTTGGTTCTGGAGCGCAGCATTGTATTACGAATTGTATCAATTCTTTTTACACCAATACTAGACAATAAATATATGGATTGGGATGTATTAGCAAAGGGAAAGATAAAAAGTAAACGAAACCGGCGTGCGCGTATGCAACGACTTATGAACGTTGATGAAGCGAAGGTGATCTGTCAGGATCGTATCAAGTCCCTGGTCTCTGCCTACCCCTCTGGGATACAGGCGTGAGGTTAGTTTTATTATAACTAATAATAATTAGTAAGTTTTATATTAAGCTTAAGGTATTGTATTCAATATCTGTAGTACCAAATAAAGATTTTCTATTTCTACTACATGGAAATACACCCAAAATGAGGACGTTTGTACAAATGTACGGCGGTCTTCTTAAGGAATCGAACGCATGTGGTAAACGCGTTGCCTACAAGCATGGTTAGTGAAACTCTTACCGAGGGCCGTTTAATAATAAACGCTACTATAACTTCTCAACTTAAAGTTTTTTTTCTTAAACAAGGTATCAATAATAGTTAACAGCACATCAACATTTACATCCATGCGCTCATTCAGTCCCCTAAGTAACATTACAGTGGCTTAGCACCTAAAATGTGAAAGGTTTTATGGTTATCTGTGCTTGCTATCTGTGCCTTAAATTAGCTTCCCCTTAAAAGGATTCGCCTCGCTTTCAAAGCGTCTCAGTCTGGGGAATTGAAAAAGTGATATATGCGTTGTGTGCTTTACACAACGGCTCCCAGTTGCCTGACGCGAAATTGTGAACAAAGCCAGGGACAGGAGCTTTGAATAAGTAATTGTGATGGATTGCTTTCTCTAGGCTCGGTTACTCGGGTAGAGATTCTTCTAGGCGGGAGAAGAGTTGTTTTTCGTTTGACACAACGGATGACAAGCAAATATGAGATAAGGCCTTGTTCAAACCAAACGTATAGTCGTAGACTCTTAGTCCGGATTTACTTACCGGTGTTGTTATATCGAAAAAGTCCGACCAGGTTTCGCTCCGATTCGTAGAGCTTAATCATGGTGAGCAGAGACGGAGCTCGCGTCGTCGGTTGCTCGTCTCGCACTACAGGCAAGCGCACGGCGCGCCCGCGCCGAGATAGGTGGGGCGGGTGCCGACACTGGCTGCGGGGGATTCCCGCTGGCTTGCGCCGCAGCGCCTACTGCTTTCCCGTCGTCAATGTCACTAGGCATGATGACACAGACACAGCTCACGACATCTTCGTTCTTGCAGTGTCGATTTCGATATTCACTATCACTGCACTTTCGTAGAACCGGTTTTCAGGCCGGCGGACGCGAGCTCCGTCTCTGCTCACCATGATTAAGCTCTGCGAATCGGAGCGAAACCTGGTCGGACTTTTCCGATATCGGAAAAGTCCGACTTACGGGTGTTGATATATATCAACACCCGTAAGTAAATCCGGACTAAAAGTCTACAATGTGTTGTGCTTACGAAAGTTTTAGTTCAAAAACGTATAGTCAGCCGCCGAATGTGAGCCGGCCCTAGAGCCTAATACTTACATAGTTTTTAAATGATATAAGCACGACAATGGGAGCTGTTTGCCTCCATTTGGCATCAAACCCTCAATGTCATTCCAGGGGTATAACCCGCGCAAATTAAATAGGCGTCTCACGCGAAGAAGATCGAATGGCGCGAGGCGCCGAGTTAAGTAGCGCGGGTTACACCATTGTAATGCGATTGGTTGCTAGACTACCGATAGTGTGAATGAAACGACCATTACCGGACTAATATGACTCTATGGAATAACTATGCATAATAGGGGCTCACTCCCTAGGCTGATTGTGAGCCCCAGTGTGAAAGTGAAAATACGTAGCCAATCAGCGTCCGCGGCACGTAGAGACGCGCTACATTAATCGGCCGCCATAAGTCAGCATCTACGCATAGCGTAATACCTAAATAACGTATAGTCGGTCAGATGTGAACGAATAAGTGAATATGTATAGAAATTCAATAAACCGCGTAACGGTCGCTCACTTTCGGCGGCTGACAGCCAGTTTAGGTAGCCTGCATAGTATGTGTGTCCCACTACAGGCCTCCCCCCTTTTAGATGTTTGGTCGTTTGAAACCTCTCTCCCCCCTTTTAAACTAAGATAATTGGTTAAAAACCTATTTAGAGGCTACAAATTCCACCCACCCGGCATGGGTGGAATTTTTAGCCTCTAAATAGGTTTTTAAAATTGTCCTTAGCACGGGTTAGTGCATTAAAAATAAAAATAGTATAATCATGTGGGTACAGCGATATCATTCCGATGTAAAAACCTAACTGCAAAGTAGGTAGTCGGGGCTGTAAGTGATGCAATCTACTTCAGCCAGATGTCGCTGCCTGTACGTAATACAGAGAATAGTGTAAAGAGGTTCGAAATTTCACTGATGCCGGTGAGTCGCCCATTAGCTCAGTTGGATAGAGTGCTGGCACGGATAGCCAGAGGTCGCGGGTTCGAATCCCGGCATGGATGGAATTTTTAATAATATAATATATTCTTTATTGCAAACAGTACAAACGAAATAATTTTTAGCCTCTAAATAGGTTTTTAAAATTGTCCTTAGCACGGGTTAGTGCATTAAAAATAAAAATAGTATAAGATATTTGGTTGTTCGACACCGCTGGTCTCTAGTTACTAAATACCTGTCATTTCCGCAATGAGGGTTAGTGTCTGTATTGAGATTTTCACTAAGTAAATACTTAAGTAACGTTCTGTCACGCTCTTTTCTGGGAAATTCGAAGACCTCACTACAATTAACTAATTTTACTTAAAAAATCTATTTAGGGGCTAAAATTCCACCCATGCCGGGATGCCCTATAGCCAGAGGTCGCGGGTTCGAATCAAGGCATGGGTGGAATTTTTAGCCTCTAAATAGGTTGTTTAAAATTGTCCTTAGCACGGGTTAGTGCATTAGAAATAATATAATTTCACTTAGCGAAATTCTCAATCTTGAAACTGGCTCCAGTCTCAAATTTGGGCCATTGTACGTGACAAGCGCCCAGGTATGTTAACACTTCAGAGTGCTTAGTGCGAGTTTGACAGATCCAATCGAATAACTTTACTACCGCGTTAATCGAGCATTGAGTAGTGAGTATGAGTAAGTTAACCGTTCGAACTGGCAAAACGCTGTCACAGTACAACTCGCACTCGCGTTTATTCCTGTTTTGGCTGGTAAACGTGTTCATTTCTCAACGTAAACCATTACAACTCGCACTCAGCAATTTTAATTTCCATACTTGTCGCTAGGTGGCGCTTCCTCGATGCCATATAAATATGAGTTTACGTTAACGCGATCGAGTAGTTAAAAAACTCGCACTAAGCACTCAGACACCAGTTCCTCACGACATTTTCCTTCACAGTTAGCGAGCGGTATTGCTACTATGACTGCACAAATATACATAAAGGTCTCGGTGCAGCTTTTTATATTTAGTTATGGGTGTTTTATTTAAGATTTTTTGTAATATTCATCTGATTAAAACTATTTTTATACGGATTTATGCTCGTTTATTACATTTTTTACAATTTTCCAACGTTTCGGCACTTTTTCAGGTGCCGTGGTCCCGGATGACTTTTAACTTGAGTTTTAATTATGTCTACTGCTCGTGTTAACTTTAGAAAATAATATTCATCTGATTCAGCAATTTAAAATATCATAGCCATTATTTTGAAATTGTAAATAGCTATGACACCCAAGGTCCGGTGCTTACTTTGGCCAAAGGATAAGCCTAGCCATACAGCGAAGCGAGGCAATGCCGCCAGCCTTCTTGGTACTCTGCCGCCCGACAGCGATCTGGCTCAAATATTTTATTTAAATTAGAATGTTTTATGTTTAGTTCCATTTTTATGATAATAGTGTAAGTAGTGAAATAACATAGTATGTTCATAAATTGAAACGCCATTGGCATTCCTCATGTGATTGTATTATGTATAATATGAAATTTTTCTATTATACTATTTTTATTTTTAATGCACTAACCCGTGCTAAGGAACAAATTTAAAAACCTATTTAGAGGCAAAAATTTCACCCATGCCGGGATTTTTAGCCTCTAAATAGGTTTTTAAATTTTTCTATTGTCCGTGTTTTCTTTGTCTGTTGCACAATAGTAAAAACACAATATAAGTACTGTATATGCTGTGATTTTTTCTAATTTGTGTGTGTAGGGACCACAAATCAGTGCATATTTCACAGCCCACGTTTATTTAAGCAGCGCCGATCTTCCTGGACTAGCGCCTTCATTTATTAAAAAGCACTGTTGAAATCATCTTCTTTTATATCAACAGCTTCTTATACAGATCGTTTTTCAAAAAACTGTCTTTGTTTCGCCATGGCGCTCGTGGCCTAGGCGAACCGAGTGCAATCACCCGAATCAATCACTTGGTTAAGCAACAACAGGCGCGGTCAGGTACGGGATGGGTGAGCGTCCCGTGACTACCGCTAGTGGCATTTTTCCGAGCGCTTCCGTGCTTTGCAAGGCATGATAAGCCGTTGGTGCCGGCTCTCATATAATGGCAGTCGTTAAGCCATGTCAGAGGCCCTATGGGCGGCTTGATAACTTCTGACAGAAAGGCCCGCCACTGTCTTACAATCCTCCACCAAACCGGACTTGGCCCCCGTGGTGGCGTATGGCCTAACCTTCCTGCGATGCAGGAAGAGACCCGTGCCCCAGCAGTGGGGACATACAAGGGTTGATGACGTGTTTCGCCATAGATAGCGATTTTGAAGACCACGACCGAATACTCAGGGTGTCTAGGGGACTAGATAATTTATGCGAAAAACCGTTTTTTGCATTAATACTGTCTGGTCCTAGGTGTTTTGGCATAAATGCTATCTAGTCCCAGCTCTGAGATCCCAGGATCTTGGCCGTAGGTCCTGAAAATCACTATCGATATGATTGACAGATTGTACTTACACTCTTTGCAAAAGCTATTGTCAAAAGATTGACAAAACAAATATATTGCGAATGTAGGTCGGCAAGGGACGTGCCAGGCGAACATACTTCGACCAAATAGGGGATGTACTAGCAAAGAGGACGGAACCGGAACCGGCGTGCGTGCATGCAACGACTTATAAACGTTGATGAAGCCAAGGAGATCTGTCAGGGTCGTGGCAAGTGGCAGTCCCTGGTCTCTGCCAATCCCTCTGGGACACAGGCGTGAGTTTATGTTCGCATAAATTTACGACTAACACTCATTCAATTATTTTTTCGCAATAATGACTTCGTTGACCACTAGGGACCATCAGTGGTCTGCGGACCGCTGGATAAGAACCACTGCGCAAGAGTCACTGCCCCTTAACAGAGAACGCATACCGTACGCTTTTAATGCATCACCTAACAAAGTTAAAGCCCAGACATTTAGATGGCATCAGCTGATAGTGCTAAAAGCAAATCGTAGCTCCTACCGAAGCCACTTTATGGTCTAATAATTTAGAAGGGCTTATGGAACGGGCATAATTTTCACGGCATTTGCGTCGCGTTGAAAATGGCAGTCGGCAGAAGCTTGTACGGTGTTTTTTTTTATATCGAAAACGCTGGTCGGCCCAGGATTTTCGGGGAGGAATCTTTCTTTCCTTCCTTGCCATCCATCCATGGGCTCCCACTGAAAATGTTCACAGTCAAAAAAGCTTCCTCCTGCTCATTCATATTTTCAACTACTCTGCGTTCACGCACAACGCGTTCTCGTCTGTTACGATCGGCCAATAAGCGGCCGTTAAACACTCTACCTCATATTACCTTAAAACAGTTATTTAATTAAACTTTTTTTATTATTAAACAGTTATTTAAATTAATTAAACAGTTATTTAAAAAAATTTTCGGTGGTGGGTAATGTAAGAATATATAAATCATCAATTTAACTGTTTTAATTGTATTCGATATCAACCCTTGTATGTCCCCACTGCTGGGGCACGGATCTCTGCATGCATCGCAGGAGGTTAGGCCATACTCCACCACGGAGGCCAAGTCCGGGTTGGTGGAGGATTGTAAGACAGTGGCGGGCCTTACATGATTGACGTGCCTTGCGAAGCACGGAGGCGCTCGGAAAAATGCCACTAGCGGTAGTCACAGGACGGTCACCCATCCTGCACCTTACCGCGCCTATTGTTGCTTAACTCAAGCAATTGATTCCAATCACTCGGTTTGACTAGGCCACAAGCGCTTTATTTGTATTAATCGGTGATATACCTACGAGTGAAAACCTGTAACTAGCTTTGAGTTATTATTTCGAAGTTATTAAGTAAGTCTTAAGCTGTTGGTTTTTTAATTACAGTATGTTAGCTTTCAGAATATACCTCGGCTACTATCGGATAGAATCGTAAATATTCGTGTAATAGAAATATCGGAACTAGTATGACACTTAACTTTACATAACTCTTCAAAAGAGTGAAGAAAAGTTTTATACACAGCAGGAAATAGTATTACACTTTGTGTACTTTCGGCGAAAACTGAAGCCTCCTCTAGAGCCCGAGGTTATTCTAAAAGCTAACAGACTGTACAAGTGAATAAAGAAATAAAACGCTCACTCAATAAACAACATACAAAAATAGTCTGAGGCAAAGTTTTCTCTCGAAAAGACTTTAACACAGACTACTAATATTCTTTTACTAACCCGTGCTAAGGACGATTTAAAAAAACTTAGGGGCTAAAAATTCAGACTATTTTATAAGGCGTTTATGAAATATTTTGACGACTCCTGTTTTTTGTATAAGGCCTGTGGCGAACTCCTCGCCGTTTATTTGGTTTTTTATATCGTTTCTCAAAAAGCTGTTCTTTCATACGGATGGTGGTTGTGTTTTGAAATTATTTTTGTTGAACTAAACGCATGGGCAGAACAGGTCAAGTAATTCTGTTCTGCCTATCTATTTACTCCTCGAAAATCACAATATTACGAGGATTTATACGCTTCTAATCACACAGCATTTACAGTCCATTTATTTCTGTCGTTTTCAAGACCGTTATATTTTAGCTTTAAAGTCACCCGTAACGTAAGCGAATCGCGTTCATAGTGTATAGATTGATGAGTTGTCGACTGTACCTGCATTTAAGACGCCTGTTTGCAAACTGCGAACCTCAACCCGCATGCCCAGCGTGGGGATTATGGGCATTACCCCCCAATGATGGCACAACCTTGCGCTATGGCGCTCATTAGGAGTGAGCGAGCAGTGGACTAATGAAGAAGAATTGAATCAAAGACTCGGCCCGTACTCATCGACTGCTGAACATAGGCCTCTCTTAAGAAACGCCACTTCCCTCTGCCCTCGAAAAACCTGACACAGCCCTGCCAACAGTCGCCTCGAATCATCGGTCCAAGCGATGCGGTGGGCGTCCTAGGCAGCAGCGTTTGCCAGTCTATCTATGCATGAGTTCTATGCCTAGGAAGGGCAAAACATGCAGAATCTGAATATTTCACACTGTACCACCTTTTCAACCCTTTCAGGACTATAAGGTTTTAACTTTTTCACAATTCACAATTAACGCGCTGAACCATGTTTCAGTTTCTAATAGTCATAGGAAAAGGACGACATTTTTTATTTTGTGTTTTTGAAGTAAAAAAGGAAAAAGGATAAGTTAAGAAACTCCGTGCCAGCGCTCTACCAATTGAGCCAATGGGCCACTGATGCCGAGAGTCGCCCATTGGCTCAATTGGTAGAGCGCTAGCACGGATAGCCAGAGGTTGCGGGTTCGAATCCCGGTATGGGTGAAATTTTTAGCCTCTAAATAGGTTTTTAAATTTGTTCCTTAGCACGGGTTAGTGCATTAAAAATAAAAATAGTATAATCATGTGAGTACAGTGATGCCGTTCCGATGTTAAACCTAACTGCAAAGTAGGTAGTCGGGGCTGTAAGTAATGCAATTTGCTTAAGTCAGATGTCGCTGCCTGTAAGTAATACAGAGAATATTGTAAAGAGGTTCGAAATTTCACTGATGCCGTGAGTCGCCCATTGGCTCAATTGGTAGAGCGCTGGCACGGATAGCCAGAGGTGCGGGTTCGAATCCCGGCATGGTTGAAATTTTTAGCCTCTAAATAGGTTTTTAAATTACAAAGTCGATTAAGCAGATTAACAAGTACTCTGCTAATCCGCAAAGTACCTCGAATAGTCATAATAAACTACGAATTGTAGTTTTATAAAACTCGGCGCAGTTAGGCCTTCCAGTTTTCAGCTTATAAATCGATCTAGAAAGGAGGTTAGTACCTAAAGCGACTGACATCTCAAAGCATTGTACGCGTAATTATTATGACACTAAGAATGTTTCTGCCAATCTGTTCTCTTCAGTAACAAAGAGTTGATGTCGAAGCGATGACTTTGAAGTTTTTTTTTTCACTTTTTAATTAGAATTAGATGGTCATTGATTGCGGGACAAAAAGAGACCTTGAAATCTGTTGGCCACTTATTGTTGGTCTCTGGATGAATACTTTTGCTTTGAACTGGCCGGTGACCAAGTGGAACTGTAGGACGCACCTTTTGCTACCGAATTATAGCACTTTGCCGTAAGAATATAAGGTCTACAGATGAAATTTAATGTGTAGTCGCAAAAAACTACTTCGATAGGTACGCTCAATGGACCTTAGAAGAGGCGAAGCAAATCGCTCACTCTAATAGCATTAGGATTATGTATAAAAGCCATTAAAAGCCGCTGACACGAATATTTCGACAGCGTTCGAATCACTACCACTGGATGATCCAGTAGTATTTCACTATAGTATTTCTCAATCACTCGCGATGCTCGTACATAGTAATATATAATCTGGTCTAATCGAGAATTGTTTACCTAATATATCATCGCGATTAGACTTATTCAACATAATATAACTTTTGTTCTGCTAGACGATGACGTGCTTATATCATTCTGTTGGGCACTTGTCCTACTTTTTCATGGTGAAATCCTATGTTCTTTTTTTAATCAACTGTATATACTTTATTGCACAAGAAACATTTGACAGGAAATGACAGATAGCGAGCGAGAAATGACGAGCTTATCTCTAAATGAGATGTCCTCCAGCAAACCTTAGATAGAGTTGTTTTCATCAACGTTCATAGTCGCTGCATGCACGCACGCCGGTTCCAGGTACTTTTTGTCTTCCCCTTTGCTATATTTTATTTCCCCTATTTTTTTAGGTTTACATAATATACGGACCTCCTAAAGCCATATGTGATTTGTCTCGAGGTCCGAAGTCAACTTATCACGAAAGCAAACGCTCTCCAATACCTACCTCACTTCTGTCATGTTTCAACAAGCCAGGGGCCAACGTAATCGACACTCAATGGTCGATTACCGGAAACGGATATCGAAAACGAACCCTTTCGGCCATTTGTCGTAAATTGGCGCGAAAAGGGGTGAAGTAAAAACGTGCCAACGACGCCACCATACGTGAAGGTAGTGTGACCATTTCAAAATTTGAAAACTCTATAAAGTGTCTGGAGATTTTATAAGTGTCTGGAGATTTTAGAGCCTACTAAATTCCACGCACAGCGCTGTTTTCAAAGGATGTTGCGGGAATAAAGATGCATGATTATAAAGCAGGGCAAATTCGGGACAAAAGGTCAGTACGGATAGAAGCCCTAAAGTTAGTTTTTTATTTGATAACTTTATTTGGTGTTACCATTTCAAATTATATCAAAAACCTTTAATTACTCGTAAAAGAAAAGTAATTAAAAATACACTAACTTACCAAAGACAATTTTTGAAAGGACGGACTAGTATTTAATATAGGATAATATTTTCTTTACCTGATGGTTTGTTGCCAAGACGACTCTTTACATTATTTTATGCCACACCTGGCAATAAAATAGCTTCTTCCGCACGCTGCGCGTACGGAAAAAGTCGCTTTCTGGCCAAGTGTAGAAATAAAAAGATGTACACAACACGGGAGGTAATAAAGAAAGCTCTCGATCGCATTTTTACTTCCCTCGCTTGCAGCTCGGGCCGCAAACTTCTGCGATCTCGGCCTTTCTTTGTATTACCACCCTAGTTGTGTAATGTACAATAATATCAAACTTAAATTGCAAAACCAACTCAAGGAAAACTTAAAACTCAATGTAACTTTATATCACATTTATTTGTAAAGTGGTACGCCCTGGACTCAAGAACAATGTGACATTTGTAGTCCAAAATACAAACAAAGGTTGCACTTCGACTCCTTCGAAAGTTGTTTGGAATTAAAGCCAGTTTAATGCATGAGGTGGGTTTCGTGAATCTAGGTTTAGGAATTATAATTTAAACTCTAGTAGCAATACCACTTGCTAACCGCGTAGGCAAACGTCGTGTGAAACGTGATAGTCTGAGGTTTTCAAAAATCCTCAGACAATTGAAATCGCCACTCCGCGGTTGGCACACATGATCATTAAACCTACCCACAAAATTGTTCTACGGACAAGGCTACTGCCGCTCCCGCTCTCGTGAGGAAACCTGAGTGTCTGAACTGTTGAAATTGCCAATCCGCGGTGGGCACGCGTGGTAATGAAGCCCATACTCTTTCTCTCTTCCATAAAAGGTTTGTGCCCTGCAGTAGGACATAATGGCTACACTACATAAAAAAACGAAGTCTGTTATTGTACGGAATCAGGCGTAACTTTTCGGAAATCCATAATAGAATTAAAACAAGACATTCTCACACAAGTTTGGTGTCGGTGGTGGTGTATTCGTGTCTTGCTTCTGCTTGAAAAAGTGGGAGGTAGGGCGGTGCATTAACTAACCGCATGGTGCTCGTGGGATTTTTGGCGGAATGTAGCAAAGTAATTTTCACATATTAAACTCTGTTAGTTAAGGACTACAATTTAAAACACTTTGGATTTTTTTAATACAATTTTGCTCCAAAATGAGCTAGATCTTGAAATGTGTTGGGTATAGGACCCACTTAAAAACTAATGACAAAACAAGACACAAGCCCGGCAATCTAATTGCCACACAATTTTGGGCACATATTGTTAAAACACACGTTTCACAAGCAACAAAACAACAAGAGGTCAATTTTCAACTCATCTGACAGCTGTCAAGTACAGTGTTGCCAAAATTACACTTCTATTCTAAACAAAATGGACACCTTTGTGTAACTTGTAACGTTCAATAAATTGCATTTCTTCATTACGCCGAATAAAAACATTCTGTCTGAATGTTATGCGTGTAAATGTAAAGACTCACCAAGGGCCTGTTTCACAGAACTATAATTCATGGTTTACTAAGACGATTCTATGTAGAGTGCGACAAACTTATCTGATCCGGTGACGGCGTCACTTTTCTCATAGTAAAGTTCACGTTTCCATACAAAATTTTGCACCCGGTCAGATAACTTTGTAGCACTATACATTGCAAAGTAGATTAACCAGTAGCAACAGCTGCGTGTACATAAGATTTCCATAATAAACTAAGAATTGTAGTAGAGAAATGCTGGGCCGAGTTTCATAAAAAATAAGAATTGTATTTTTTATGAAACTCGGCCCAGCATTTCAACCTTTACATACTATGTGCGTGTGCACGTAACCGTTACGTTAAAGGCGAGTTTGAAAGAAAATTTAACCTGTTTTCAACCGTACTAGTAAAATTTCCATCCCCTCTCGCAGCCATCACATTGTCATTCCACGAAGAATCTAAAGTATAAGCTGAGATAACATTTTCATACTTTTACGAACGAAATTTTTACTCCATCGTGAAAACAAAACAAAAGCTGAACTCCAATAAGAGCCAATCTAAAGTTGTACCAAAAACAGAGAGAGTAAACACAAAAGTTTCGCGATAGCAGCTTCGGCTAATGGCTTTATGTAATCAACAGATATTATACTTTACAGTCAGCAGAATTTTAATAATCACTGCGCAAACTTGAAAAATACAAAAGGATCGAAAATCGCCACATTTGGGTTTTAATAGTTTTTCAGTTAGTAGGTATGGTTAATATGGCTTAACGTTACTGCGATGCAGGAAGAGGCCCGTGACCCAGCAGTAAGGGCATACAAAAGGGTTGATATCGATGTATTTTTTAACTTATTTAAAACAAGCCAAACATTTGTATTTATCTTGTGAATTTCGAGATATTAACTGCTTAGAAGTAAAGCTACTTCTGAAGCCATGTTATATCTATTAAGATGGCTTTTACATTACATAAATATCTGCAAATTATTTGATTAATCTCCAAATAAACAGCTGTCCTTATCTTCTATAACATTTCATAACTATCTGATTTTGCTATCTGCCAACTATTCGTTTGATTAAGCTCAGGACACGAAAATACAGGCTTGAAAATTTCAATAATTTCCATCATCAACTTCATTTCGTCCTATAAATTTTATCTTTCGTAAACTCATTTAATTTCTGTAGGCGATACAGGTCAGTTTTCAGTTATTTACTGCTTCTGTTTACGTAACGTAAATATTAATTAAACATTAACGAAGTAAAATCAATTACGAAAATGACAAGCGAACAGACGAAAATTTAATTTATTTATTTCCAATATCAAAATTCATGTAGTCGTTAGTGATCTTCTTCTAGTGTTAATTCATATTCTAATTCTAGTATAAAAGGTGTCGGTACTTCTTCTTTATGGCAACACAGGTCAACACAATATTGTCATTCGGTTTTAGTGTTCTAAGGACAGATTTTTCAACCCTCGGATAAAACTTATTCGTTGAATATCGTATTAAACAAACAACCGATTCAAAAATCTGTTCTAAATGCCTTTCTTTTGTTACTTCACGGTGACATTTTCATTTAATGTGTAATACTTTATTAGACGGATAAGTTTTATCCGAGGATTGAAAAATCAGCCCTAAGTCGGCTAAACTGTTTTCTCTCGCTCTATGACCGAATACCCATGGCGTGTGTTGTGTTAAGAATAAATAATGTGGTTCATAATGCTGCGACTTTCCAACAGTCCACAAAAATTGCTTCCCTAAGCCATCTTCTAACACTACTCACCCGATGTCTAAAGGAAACAAAAGAGGGTTATGTACATTGTGTCATGCTTAAGACGGAGTTTACACGTTCAGTCTGACGTCAGTTCAGTCCGTGACCTTGATCAAGCTCCATCTCCAATATATTGCTCCAGTTCATCCAAATGTTGTCTGGAAGACATCACTTTTAGTGATAAGGCCGCCGTCTGTACTCTAGGTTAAGAAATATCTGTGTTTTTTCCTTTTTTATGTACAATAAAGTGTTCTCTATCTATCTACCTCAGATTGATGCCAGATAAATGAAGCATCTAAATATTCAAATATCCGTCAGTCTGTTCCATCAGTCCACTGAATAGACAATTAGTCTGCTGTCAGTTTAACCAGACTGGTGGAATTTACTGAGGCCAGACTGAACGTGTAAACTCCGTCTTATGCCCGAAAAACTTCATCCTCAACCCAAACCTAATCAACAAGATGACATTCAATAATTCTCCTATACGAAGGCTCATTTGTCAAACATTCCAGCGATTCCAAATTCAATAGGCTGACAGAAATAATATTTATCCGCCATTTTGTTATAACAGATTTCCCGCGTATTTGGGGAAGAAAAATGACCCGGGCGCCTGATGAGTTTTTGATAGCTTTACAGAAAATAGTGGGGTGCAAAACCGAATCAATACACCAATAACCTGTCGTTTAAATCACTATCAAAGAAACAAAACAATGTTATTTTACCTTTCGGAGTCCATGGTGCAAGTTCTCACTCGAAATCCAGTTTTGTTGAGATCAACTGAAACAAACAAACGATGCGTAAGAACTAGTACCTATAAGTATTTCGCTTTTCGTGGTTGCAATGGAAGTGAAATAATTATTTCTATAGCTGACGCATATGCTTTTAGGGTTTCGTACCTGAAAAGGAAAAAAAGGAACCCTTTTAGCATCACTTTGTTGTCCGTCCGTCCGTCCGTCCGTCCGTCCGTGTCTCAAGACCTTTTACCTCGTACAGCGATGAAAGTAAGACAGTCTCTTGACTCTAAGGGACTGTTTAAAATTCACTTGTAGATAATTGTCCTTAGCACGGGTTAGTGCATTAAAAATAATATAATCATGTGGGTACAACGATATCATTCCGATGTAAAACCTAACTGCAAAGTAGGTACTCGGGGCTGCAAGTGATGCAAATTACTTCAGCCAGATGTCGCTGCCTGTACGTAATACAGAGAATATTGTAAAGAGGTTCGAAATTTCATTGATGCCGTTGAGTCGCCCATTAGCTCAGTTGGAAAGAGCGCTGGCACGGATAGCCAAAGGTCGCGGGTTCGAATCCCGGCATGGGTGGAATTTTTAGCCTCTAAATAGGTTTTTAAAATTGTCCTTAGCACGGGTTAGTGCATTGAAAATAATATAATTCACTTGTAAAAATCAAACTTCTTAAAACCTATATAGAGGCTAAAAATTCCACCCATTAAAATTGTCCTTAGCATGGGTTAGTGCATTAAAAAGAATAAAATCAAACTTCTTAGTTAAAGCAAAAAAAAAACTTTCGGCCGTTTATGCCGCAACTAAACGCGTATTTCGACACTCATGGACGGCATAGTTCATAGGGTTTGAAGTACCCAATGAACTTGGCCGTCCTTGAGTGTCGAAATGTGAAACTATACATTTGTTTCATTAAATGATAAATTATTTATCGTCTTTGAAGTTCGGAAAAAAGTGGAAGACTCGATTTCTAAACGATGTATAATATTACACTATTTTTATGTATAATATGTAGGTATTGTAGTTCTCAACTTATTAAAATGCGTAATTCAGAAATGAAATACTACTTTTTATTATCTCTTTTTTATCAAATGCCTCTAGCTAGGTCACGAATGACATCTAATCAAAACATAGCGATTTCCTTTAAAATAATTCAAATTTGACTAAACGGCTGCGCCGGCCATGCTACTCATATTATGAAGAAGTATCATTACAGTTACTACATACACATTTGTACGGAACCCTCGATGCGCGGGTCCGTATTGCGCTTGGATGGTTTCTTTATGTTGTTAGTGTATTAGAAATAAGTCAGAATGGTTTTGTTTATTTAATATCATTCCACTTCACTATAAAACGATGGCGACGTTTTCAATAATGCAGTGCAATTTCAGTGGATCGTGGGCGAAGCCGTTGTGTGAAACGCGGAATTTCAGGCTGACAAAGTGGAACAAGCAGCAAATGTACCGAAAATAAAAGTACAATACGGCCGTGCTGCGGAAACAATTGGGAAACTGGAAAAGTTCCGAGACCAACTCGCTAATTCGAGAGAGCCATTGAGATTGATGGAAAAAAAGTTTCCAACCAGTATATACGTTTTGAAAGACATTTTTTGTTTTATTTTGTTGTTGGTGGAGCCTTAGCGACTTGAATTATAAAAGTACATGATAGGGGTGACGACAGTTTCAAATAATCAAAGATTGAAGGATGTTAGGGAAAAGTAGGTACATATTAAAAGTACGTAATACTAACTATTATCTAATCTGTGGTAATACAGAGAGTATTGTAAAGAGGTTCGAAATTTCACTGATGCCGGTGAGTCGCCCATTAGCTCAGTTGGTAGAGCGCTAGCACGGATAGCCAGAGGTCGCGGGTTCGAATCCCGGCAAGGGTGGAATTTTAGCCTCTAAATAGGTTTTTAATATTAAAAGTATTCAAAACACTGATTTAGTTTTATAAAAAAAGAGATTACCATTATTTTCAATAAAATAAAAGATTATAATCTGCTTTCAGCCATTTTGACTGAAACATCCATCACACCGAGTGACGTCACGCTTAGGTTAACATTGGTAAACTTCACCCGCGCTCTGTGTGACTCGATTCAAAATCTTTCGTCATACCTATTGTTTTTGTGTACTAGCCATCAAAAGGGAAAAAAAAAATCACTAAAAAAACAAATTTAGATTACTTATATCCGATAAAGGGGTCGTACATTTTATGTAAACAACGGCATTAGTACGCACTTCAACCTTTACACGCCTGGTTAGTTTCACAATTTAGATTATGTCCGATAAAGGAGTCGTACATTTTATGTGAGCAACGGCATATTAGTGCGCACTTCAACCTTTACACGCCCGAGACAAGGCCTTTGCCCCACAGTGGCAAGTGCATATGCTGCATTATAAATCCAACATTAAACCCGTTACAAGTACGTACAGTGCTACACAAGAAATAAGTCTCTTGGATGTACCTGCGCAGATGACCAAATTTTGGATGTGCGGCAAGTTGATCGACCAATCAGATAGTTTCATTTTATGGCAGGCCGCGCGCCTTTGTTGCTATTGGTTGATTCAACGTCATCGATGCAGGTGACTATTAGTTTGGCAATATTAGCGTGAGCGAAATAGGTAGCGCTACTGCGGCAATCAATTCTGCACCTTAACCGTATCGGTTAAAGATCATGTTTAATGTACTTAAAGCTTCGGGTACTTTCGTTACACTTCTTCCTAGTCTGCGCGAACGTAGATTCCCGAAGGGACTTTTATGATGTGTAGTACTGTACAACTCATACCATTATATTCCATTCAACTCAGCCATGTTCAGAGACAGAAACAATTATCCTCAATAGCGCACAGTGGGATTACGAGCTTGGAACCAAACGTGGGATGCTATTAGACTATTATCTATCACGGTTTGTCCTTTGTACAGTTAACCATTAGCTCAAAGATACACTAATACAAATAAGTTTAATAGGGATGCACTAAAACGTAAATAATTATTGGAATTTAAAAACCTATTTAGAGGCTAGAAATTCCACCCATGCCGGGACTCGAACCCGCGACCTCTAGCTAACCGTGCCAGCGCTCTCCCAACTGAGCTAATGGGCAAGTACCGGCATCAGCGAAACTTCGAACCTCTTTACAATATTCTCTGTATTATGCGGTGTTCCCCGGTTTTCGATTTCGGTTTACCGATTTTCCCATGGGATAAGATATTTTCCCGCAGTAAAATGTAGCCTATTTGTTAATCCAGAGTGTCAGCTAACTCCATACCAAATTTTATTAAAAACAAACGTACAAACGATGTCTATATATCTTGTATTCTTTTTATATTTAAGTATATACATGTGTGCGAATTTATTATATCTAATTACATTTATCTTTATCTCAATACAATCAAACGTACAAACAAACGTACTCACAAACTTTCGTTTTTATAATATTACTAGCTGACCCATCAACCTTCGTACCGCCTAACAGTCAATACTTTCGTTATCAACCCTTGTATGTCCCCACTGTTGGGGCACGGGTCTCTTCCTGTATCGCAGGAAGGTTAGGCCATACTCCACCACGTGGGCCAAGTCCGGGTTGGTGGAGGATTGTAAGACAGTGGCGGGCCTTACTGTCAGAAGTTATCAAGCCGCCCATAAGGCCTCTGACATGGCTTAACGACTGCCATTACATGACAGCCGGCACCAACGGCTTAACGTGCCTTGTCAATACTTTATTATTATTTTTTCCTCCGTAAGAACCAAGTGTCCTTGTAGTTCAAGGAATATTCTAAAAAAAAGAATTAGCGAAATCGGTTCAACTGCTCGCGAGATTTGCGCTTACCGTGTTGGTAATTCGATTCATTTTCATATTATACTTAGATAATAATAATAGAATATAGTGTGAAGTATGATAATAACACCGTTGCTGTTTTCTGATTTCGAGCTCTACCCGATGTTACTACACACACGCACACACTCAGTCACATACGCCACCGCAGTGATTACTTGCTTTTGTTTGGTTTAATAAATAATAGCACTGATTAAAAGCCTTGGCTGAATACGGAATGAACAAGGTTAGGATTGCATTTAGATACAGACGTAATTTCAGCTTGATCGCATTTAACTATAGATACCCTAATACCTAAGCAAGAAAGTAGAATTAATGCAGTAGATATGAGGTCCTTGAGAAGTATGTGTAGTATTACTTTAAATGACAGGATACGCAATAGTCTGATTAGAGAACGTTGTGGACTGAAAGAGGATGTAGTGACAAGAATTGAGAAAGGAAAGATGCGTTGGTTTGGTTTTTTTTTAACTTGTACGATGCGATTTCATTATAAATAATGATAATTATTTACAATAACTCTCTCCGGGCACTACCCGCACTAATATCCACAAAACCCAAGGTTAGCTGGAAGAAAATACTCATTAGTATTAAGCTCGCCTTTGTACAAATATGCTTATTGTGCAATAAAGAATTATCTAATCTAATTTTGACAGCCGCATTCCGGTTATTCTATGGTCACGCCTGTAAGCGTCATCTATGAATTGCTTTGTAAACTTGTGCCGAAAACGTCTCATTGACAGCACATAAACCTTTATAGGGCTACAATACTACACGTCATAAAAGTCTGAGAATCTACATTCGCGCAGACTAGGAAGAAGTGTAAAGAAAGTACCCGAAGCTATAAGTACATTCAACATGATCTTTAACAGATACGGTTAAGGTGCAGAATTGATTGCCACAGTAGCGCTACCTACGAGTATTTCGCTCACGCTAATATTGCCAAACTAATAGTCACCTGCATCGATGACGTTTAATCAACCAGTAGAAATTGAAATTGAAATTGTTTATTCAAAACAGAAAAACACATACAAGCATTACAGTGGTCTCCACACTAGGCGTAAAACCTGAATAGTGGCGACCGAAGGAAAGAAAGTCTGATAACACTTTTGACATGGCGTATGAAAATCATTACACTATTTTTTATTTTTAATGCACTAACCCGTGCTAAGGAACAAATTTAAAAACCTATTTAGAGGCTAAAAATAAAAAATAAAAGATAAAAGAGGTTCGAATCCCGGCATGGGTGAAATTTTTAGCCTCTAAATAGGTTTTTAAATTTGTTCCTTAGCACGGGTTAGTGCATTAAAAATAAAAATAGTGTAATCATGTGGGTACAGTGATATCGTTCCGATGTTAAAACCTAACTGCAAAGTAGGTAGTCGGGGCTGTAAGTAATGCAATTTGCTTAAGTCAGATGTCGCTGCCTGTACGTAATACAGAGAATATTGTAAACAGGTTCGAAATTTCACTGATGCCGTGAGTCGCCCATTGGCTCAATTGGTAGAGCGCTGGTACGGATAGCCAGAGGTTGCGGGTTCGAATCCCGGCATGGGTGAAATTTTTACCCTCTAAATAGGTTTTTAAAAGTATGAAAATCAGTTATAACAATTTTAAATTAAAACTATAAAATTAATAAAAATCACTTATTCTACTTATTAAAAATTACGAATTCAATTTTGATGATAAAAAAATTTCAACAAAGGCGCGCGGCCTGCCATAAAATGAAACTATCTGATTGGTCGATCAACTTGCCGCACATCCAAAATTTGGTCATATGCGCAGGTACATACATCCGCGAGACTTATTTCTTGTGTACAAAGTTATTTAACCCGATGGAGGTGTCAAATTTTGTATGGAAACGTTAAGTTTGCTATTAGAAAAGTAACGCTGTCACCGGGTCAGATAAGTTTGTCGCACTCTACATTATTATTTCAAAATGGCCGGTAACGTAACGTTAACAAAGTGCTCTCTGGTAAAGACCTTCAGTTTGGTTCTCCGCTCCAGTCTAGGCTACCCGAGCTAACAAGTTGTAAAGTCGGGCCGCCGTGCACCATCGCCAATTAAAACTAAGTTGACTACAAGATTGTCTAGCTGTCTAGCCCGGCCGAGCTAAACATTTGGCAAAGTTGCGGCTCAAAATCGCGGCCGGTGGCTACACCAGTTAGTGACCTTTGCGCGCCCTTTATTTACTGTTTATTGCAATAGCGGTTGCCGTTAGTTGCCGTACCTGGCTGCCTGAAGGGTTCACGTGCGCGCGGCGCAAGATGTTAAATAATAGCGATCTTGTATCTCTGCACATATAGCATGACGGCACGAGTCGCGCTGAAATATCAAAATTTGACAATCTATGTACTGGAAAGTAGCAACGCTAAACGAGCGTTTCAAATGGCAAAAGTAGCGACTTTGCAGAACATTAATTGTCAAATTTTGACATTTTAGCACCGCAAAACGTGTGGCTAGTGCCATCGTATGTACTACCCGTGTCTTTGCAGTTCAACTCTTAGATCGAGGGAAGCTTTGACTTCAAATTGTCCCTGTCCGACAACGCATCCACGGGCGTTAAAATCATTGCGCTGCGCGTCGTCGCATTTTCCGTGGATGCTCTGAAAAATCATTGCGCTGCGCGGCGTCACATTGCCCGTGGATGCGTTGAAATCATTGCGCTCCGCGTCATCGCATTGTCCGTGGATGCTTTGAAAACATTGCGCTGCGCGTCGCCGCATTGTGCGTGGATGTGTTGAAATCAATGCGCTGCGCGTCGTCGCATTGTCCGTGGATGCTTTGAAAACATTGCGTTGTGCGTCGTCGAATTGTCCGTGGATGCGTTGAAATCAACAATGCGCTGCGCGTCGTCACATTGTCCGTGGATGCTTTGAAATCATTGCGCTGCGCGTCGTCGCATTGCCCGTGGATGCTTTGAAATCATTGCGCTGCGCGTCGTCGCATTGCTCGTGGATGCTTTTGAAATCATTGCGCTGCGCGTCGTCGCATTGCCCGTGGATGCTTTGAAATCATTGCGCTGCGCGTCGTCGCATTGCCCGTGGATGCTTTGAAATCATTGCGCTGCGCGTCGTCGCATTGCACGTGGATGCTTTGAAATCATTGCGCTGCGCGTCGTCGCATTGTCCGTAGATGCGTTGAAATCATTGCGCTGCGCGTCGTCGCATTGTGCGTGGATGCGTTGAAATCATTGCGCTGCGCGTCGTCGTATAATCCGTGGATAAGCTGAAATCATTGCGCTGCGACGACGAAGTTTTATTTTCTAGTGTGTACAAGAGTTCTAATAGTGGGCGAACCCTACATGTGGTCTGTAGGGTTCGCCCACTCGTACGCTGTCGCTTATATTATTGCGCTGCACCGAAACTAGTTCCATCGTGACCGACGCTATCGCTCGGCTCACGACTCCGGGCTCTCGGTTCGTTTCCCGCGATTTATTCCGGGACCGGTCTGAGAGATACAGGAGCAGTCAAAAGCCTTGCTCCGTCATCGGTGGCCCTTCTTTGCCTCCCTAGGTCAGTACATCCTCGTTTGGTCCAATATCTTGCACTAAATTACCCATAGCAATTTTTCATTAGCATTAAGATAGTTGAAGACGATAAGGAAAAAAAATTGGGTGCATAGCGTCGGATTTTATGAACATGCGAATAAATAGCAATGTCTGTTCGATGGTCACATAGAGACGCATATTTCCTATCTGATTAAAATATATTTCAAGTGTTACAATAAAATTTTAATGAATATAAATTAACTGAGACTGTAAAAATATATCTACTATCCGTATTTTTATCCATCCGTCCGTCTGTCTGTGTCTTTGATCTAACTACCCACCCAAAACTAATTACAGGGCCAGTACCAAAAGTTCCCTTCTGCTTAAAAGCATAAGTAATCTGCGCGAAAACAAGTCTATGAAGGATGACTGGCATTGTCGTCCGTCCGTCGGTTCGTCTGTCCGTCTGTATGAGCATCGCAAGTCATAAAGGAATATTGCATATGTGGTTCACAAGATACATAAAACTCCGCTTCCGCCACCTTCATTTCTACTTCGGACAATCGTCGCGAAAGCAAGTCTGGTGGATTAAGGATCACTGTCTTCGTCATCCTTTCATCTTCGTCATTAGTCGCACTAGCCACACAACATGAATTAATTAATTAGATAGATAGATAGAGATAGAGAACACTTTATTGCACAACCAGAAATATAATTAATTAATGAATAAATATTCATTGCCAAGAACAGAGGCAATAAAAGTTTTATTTGAAACATATTGAAACGAAAAACAAACAAAAAACAAACAAAAAAAAACAAACAAACAAACAAACAAACAAACAAACAGACAACATTTATTTCTTTATTGTTCTTACACAAAGTCTGTGTGGTTCACAAGACACTTAGGTTTCGGTATTTGACCAAAACTGCGCTTCTGCAACCTTCATTTCTACTTCGGGTAATCGTGGCGGAAGTCAAGTCTGGTGGGCCGCCGAATGAATCAGCTAGGGTTTTGAAGATTTACTGGTCCAGGTCTGTTCTTAATGGCTCGGTAAGTAAAGCGTTGGTTTCGCCGAATTTCGCAGCCGTTGACAGGAATAGAGTTCGGAAAATCTCGAAAAATATTTTTTTCTTAATACGATGATAATTTCAGAGGTACCTGTTATTTAGGCATGTATATAGTGTAATAAATAAAATTATACTATTTTTATTTTTAATGCACTAACCCGTGCTAAGGACAAATTTAAAAACCAATTTAGAGGCTAAAATTTTCACCCAATCCCGTCATGGGTGAAAATTTTAGCCTCTAAATAGGTTTTTAAATAAATAAAATTATCAACAGATACATACAAATAATTTACATTATTTCTGATTTACAGGCAGTTTATCATTAAGCCAAACTTTCTTGTCTTGTACTCAGTTCGGTGATTGCTATGATTTTCTGATACTACCTGTGTATTAGTACATTGAAACTTAACTCAGATAACGTCAAATTTAAATAGAGAGGCAGACAGAGATAAGGAACTTTGTGTCTCACTAGAAGGGCCTAAATCCCCTTTTAGATAAATGATAGATATATAGATAGAATATTCTTTATTGTACAAAGAAATTACAGTAACAGAAATAATATAAAAACATGATACAATCTTTGAATGAAATGATACAATTCACTGTTAACACAAAATATTACACTGAATTTTAACAGTGAAATTATTTCAATAACGATCGAAAAAAACGATCGCGGGTAACACCGCGGGGCACAGCCAGTACGTCATAATAACAACATTCCATTTCGCCATGTCAATAGGTCGTCAAGAAGTTGTCGAAAACATTGTAATTTTGTGATACTAACACCGTAACGGATCAAACCGAATGGCTATTTAATCAAAACGGCGAAAGCGTCGGAACATGGTTGCGAACTGTGGCTGATTCGTATGAAATTCGCCACTTCGATCTAATAGACTTTCATAAAAGTATTTCTTGCTCGTAGCATGACTAGTGACGGGTTGGAGAGAATGATCTCGCGTGGCGAGAACTTAACATAGGATGTAAATGGCATTTACAGGTTAAATATTTTTATAATATTTTAGACATCGTCTTCGCTTACCACCAGGCGTGACTGGGGTCAAGCGTCAACCTGTCTTACTTAAAAATAAAGTGTAGTAGCCGAAGCCTAGTCGAACCGAGTGATTGGAATCAGTCACTTGAATTAAGCAACAACCGCCGCTGGATGGGTGACCGTCCCGTGGCTACCGCTACTGACACTTTTCCGAGCGCTCCCTGCTTCGCGGCGTTAAGCCGTTGGTGCCGGCTGTCATGTAATGGAAGCCGTTAAGCCATGTCAGAGGCCTTATGGGCGGCTTGATAACTTCCGACGGTAAGGCCCGCCACTGTCTTACAATCCTCCACCAACCCGGACTTGGCCCGCGTGGTGGAGTATGGCCTAACCTTCCTGCGATGCAGGAAGAGACCCGTGCCCCTGCAGTGGGGACATACAAGGGTTGATAACGAACGAACGAAAAAGAAAATAAAGGGATCTGCCGCCAACAATTATCATTTTGTGTGTACATCTACTTCTCGTTTTACTCGTAGTACATTGCATCCATGATAAGGCACTCAGGTTGAGAAATATCTATGTAATGTTCATTTTTATGTACAATAAAGTGTTCTTTATCTACCTACTCGTATCTATACACAATTAACTTCATTGAAAGAGAAGAAAGATAATATTTGCATACAAAACAAGTTGACAACCTCTGTGGGAGCGGTAGCGCATCTGCCTACCAAGCGAGAGCTCCCGGGTTCGAGTCCGTCCTGGGGACAATAAAAACGCCAGGTCTTGGATGTTTACATGTTTAATGTCGCTGTTTCTGGTACCCACGACACAGGGTATCTTAGTGTGGGGCCAGAAGCGATGTATGTGCCTGTTTGTAAATTTTATGTCATGTCATGTTATTTCTTTAACGATTTTGAACCCGCCCTTGGAAATATCATCCAACCTGAGTCATTTACTGAGCTAATGGTCTTCCTTGCTAACTGTCACACTGAAAACTGAATACAAATACGAAAACTTTTCCCATTGAACTTCAAATAGGGTTGCTATCTACAATCGCTGGAGACTTAGCCCAGTGTTGTAATATTTAGCTTGAACTCGACAAAGTTGTTTATTACAACAGACAATTTCAGCAACATTTGTGGAGAGTTTTAAGGAATCGTGTTTATAAGTAAAACTGGCAGTAATTTTGAACATCTATACTCGTTTTCAAAACCTATTTAGAGGCTAAAATTCCATGTGGGTACAGCGATATCATTCCGATGTAAAACCTAACTGCAAAGTAGGTACTCGGGGCTGCAAGTGATGCAAATTACTTCAGCCAGATGTCGCTGCCTGTACGTAATACAGAGAGTATTGTAAAGAGGTTCGAAATTTCACTGATGCCGGTAGTCGCCCATTAGCTCAGTTGGGAGAGCGCTGGCACGGTTACCCAGGCATGGGTGGAATTTTTAGCCTCTAAATAGGTTTTTAAAATTGTTTTTAGCACGGGTTAGTGCATTAAAAAGAATATAATCTGTACTCGTACACACTTATCGTACTAAAAGATATTTTCAAAACCCATACTATACTAAGTTTTTCTCAAGCCATGGAAGTACGGTATCACCTAGTACAGGCATTACACATGCTTAAGGTGGCTCCAGATACTATGTACCGTTACATTAAGCAGTTTACGTAAATAAAGATTTTTAATTTCTTATACTCGGAAAGTAGTGTTGTTTTGATGTGATTGTTGGGTGGAAAATGCTGCTTCCCTCTCTAGTGAGGGAAAAACTCATACAAATTACTTCCCACCTAAGGGCCGAATTGATCCTTTCCACCCTCGGCTAACAATCTACAGTGTATTTATTCTTACTTGTCCAATTTAGTAAACAAGATTCTATCCAAATAGTAAACCAAATTACTTCCCACCTAAGGGCCGAATTGATCCTTTCCACCCTCGGCTAACAATCTACAGTGTATTTATTCTTACTTGTCCAATTTAGTAAACAAGATTCTATCCTTAAACGGTGACTTTTAGTCCAAAACTGCCATATTTCCGTAAATGAAGTAACCTGGAACACTCTTTTAGATAACACGCTGCCAATTTTATAAACATAGTTCATGATAGTTCATGAATTTGCGAGAAAATGTCTAGTTTAGGCATCTAATCTCAATTTTAGAGTGAGAATCTTGTTTACTAAATTGGACAAGTAAGAATAAATAGACTGTACTATTTTATTTGTATACTCTCTCCGGGAGAAGACCTATATGCATAAAAGTAAGCGATATCTACGATATGTATCGCCACAAACAATAACACGCATGCAAATAAGGTTCTCACTTTCATTGCCTCATTTTTGTATTCAAATTGGACTGATTTTATCTGAAGCGTTGTTGAAATTGCACGCCTGGGTTGGGAATGTAAGACGCCCACTCTCTCGATAGGAAGGATTATAAGACCAACTGGGAAAGCAGATGTTTTAAAGAAGCTCTAGATTGAAAACATTGACTATAGTATTGTTAGCTTTTAGAATATACCTCGGCTACTATCGGATATTGATAGATAATTGCAATAAGGTAAGGTTTATTTTGTATTGTTATTTACCTATAACTTTATATATTTTTTCAAAATAGTAAAACAAAAATTTTTTATACAGAGCAGGAAGTAGTATTACACTCGTGTGCTTTCGGCGAGAACCGAAGCCTACTCTAGAGCACGAGGTATATTCTAAAAGCTAACAGACTGTCTATGTTTTTAGCCGACTTCAAAAAAGGCGATGTTCCGTTCGGCAGTATCTGATTTACCGAAGACGCGTGAACCGAATTTAATTTTTATTTTGTTTGATGGCGGCTGTACACACTTGCCTTAGAACCAGCGAATTTATCTTACATTGCGTAATTTGTAGGAAGGCAGAAGCCCGTTTTTTTTTTAAATAATATTGTTTGCTTTCGTGTTTCACTTTTGCTGCTACCCACATGTTAGCCTTTAACGTCTTTTCTGTTAACTGTACTATTTTGTTGTGTAATTTTTTTCTGCCATGTCCTGCGGTAGAAAATGCTTAAGGCATTAAGTCCGCCGTATTTTACATTTGTTCAAATTAAATTAAAATATGTATTTAATAATAATAATAAACATTAATATTACCTTTATGTATTGAGTTGTGAAATAAATGTATTTTAATGAAATCAATTTTATTTCGACGTAAAGAATTTACATCCTTTTTACTAAGGCATATGAAGAGCGTTTTAAATAATCGTGTTTTTTATAAAAAGAACACATAATATGTGACAAAATATGTGAAATGTAATGTATGTAGAAGTGAACACACTTCTACATACAAATATAATATATATACGGGCTAAACACTATACCATCCTTTCGGGCAGTCGAGTAAAAAATAGTACATTACACAACCAGGGTGGTAATACAAAGAAAGGCCGAGATCGCAGAAGTTTGCGGCCCGAGCTGCAAGCGAGGGACGTAAATATGCGATCGAGAGCTTTCTTTATTACCTCCCGTGTTGTGTCCATCTTTTTATGTCTAAACTTGGCCAGAAAGCGGCTTTTTCCGTACGCGCAGCGTGCGGCCACACCGTGCCAGGTGTGGCATAAAAATACATTATGTATTTGTTTGCATTGACTTATTGCCGTAGTGAGCGTGAGGTCGCACCTTACTCACTTTTAGGAAGTTCCCTACCTTCTCTGAAATACAAACATTAACACTACTCTTTCCTGTCTCCGCATACAAAAACAAAAGCGAATTCCAGGTGCATTTCGTGTAGCGGTAAAACAAAATGCGCAATCTGTTCTCAGGAAGCCAAGCAATGAACGGTCGTTCCGTGAAAAGAATCGTCAACGGTTGAATCAACAGGTCCGCGGGTAAAAACTAGCGGAGATGTTTAAGGAAATTGGCCAACGAAGAGGGCCGTAGAGAGAGACATATTCTCGACACTTGTATGCCATTCCGCGGGATTTTGGGGCTGTCAACAAAATTCTCAAATAAATCGTATAAAATTAAAGAGTTTTGTTCAAAATTACAAAGAAACTGTGACTTAACATATTTTATGCGCCCTTCGGGTAATTCCAAACAAGGGTGCATACGAGGTTATAAAAAGCTGCTGCGACGCATGTTAGGGACGCGTTTGATAAAATTATAATGCCTAGTTTACTATGGCAATTTGATGCATTTTCAGGTTATTGGTTAGATATTGTTTTATTCTGTTTCTTATTTTTGTCTTTCATATTTAAATTCTTTGTTAGATTTGTGCTAATGTGCTAAAAAAATACTGTCAAGCGGAAGTCCAGGGATAGAGCACTCCTAGGGGTACCCGAATCACCGCCATGTATTTTTTGTATGAGTAATTTTTGTTCCCATATATTGTCCTACCTACAACTGGCGTGTGACACTAGCGCAAATACGAGAAATTTATTGCGATTTTATGTCGAAATGTGACCTTAGGTTCAGGAGTTATGTGGGAACATAGAATCGGACATACTTACTCACATACATACATACGAACCACATTACCCCAGTCGGTTAAAAGGATGCATCAGGGATAGTCCGGAATAGCCCCCGGGGTCCTGTCGTACGGCAGATGTTTTCGACCCCCGAATACATTATGTATTTTATTCTGAGTACAAAGTTAAGTGCACCTGTCGCCAAGTCTCGGCTAAGAATGTCGGGGCATTAAGGCTGGCCTTAAAGTTAAGGGGTGCACCGACTACATTCATTCACCATTCCCGCTGGCTCAGTGACCCAAACAGGATGCCATGTCTGATGATTTAATTTTAAAACTCTCTATTCCACTCGAAACCAATCCGAACGAAGGCGAGCTTTATACCAAAATTATTTTTCTACCAGCTAACTATGGGTGATAAGGAAGTGGTATGCCAGAAAAATTTTTATAAAGAAATTACTAATTACGAATCCGCGGTGGGCGCGTGTGGTAATTAAGCCCATGGTCTCTCTTTGAAAGAAGGTCTGTGCCCTGCAGGGGGACGTTTATACACATTTACATTTTAAAAAAATATCAGTGTGTATCACTAGTACAGATCGCTCCGTCGCAAATTATCCAACGTTCACAAAATGGCCACTTCTCAGTAGGTCTCTTTCGCAAAAATTTGGAAAAAAATTATTACACTATTTTTATTTTTAATGCACTAACCCGTGCTAAGGAACAAATTTAAAAACTATTTAGAGGCTAAAAATACGTAATACAGAGAATATTGTAAAGAGGTTCGAAATTTCACTGATGCCGTGAGTCGCCCATTGGCTCAATTGGTAGAGCGCTGGTACGGATAGCCAGAGGTTGCGGGTTCGATTCCCGGCATGGGTGAAATTTTTAGCCTCTAAATAGTTTTTAAAAAATTATTAAAAATATTTTGAATATTTTCTGAAATTGACAATTTGCAACCAGGACATTTCTAAACTAGTGCATTTATAGGCTAACCTTTTGCATCAATGGGTCATTTTGGGTCTATTCTCAAAATGTCCTGGTCCCAACACCAAGACATTTTCAAACCTACAGAACATATTTTGCCCGCGAGGCATACAAATTTCTTGTTTCTCACGAGACTATGACAATGGACAACAGTGCAAAAATAAAGCCCTATGATTTTATTGCTTTCTCGAGAAGAAAAGAGAAAAATAGGGGACACGTATTTTTTCTTTTGTTGCATTTATTTGGAAATAATAGATATTTTTAAGTTTTAAAATTTATTTTTAGAGCCGGATGTGACCGTAGAAGTAATACATAAAACATAATCTTTGCCTATACTTTGAAAAAAAAAACTTCTCATTGCAATTCGATTCGATTTGACACACCACAAACTAAAAGTTGTTGACAATTGACATTTTACTTTTTTTTTGGGTGACAAAGGCATACCATACCACGCTGTAGAGCCGCTGTATCTTTGAGTATTTTTCTTGCATTCCTTGAAGCTTAATCTCCAAATGGTTTTTTTATTTCAGCTACATATTTTTTTGAATTATTGTCCATTCGCGCTAATGCGACTTTTTGCAACTAGGACATTGAGATCAGGAAATTTTACGACTAGAACATTCGGCGCCAAAACAACCACTTTATCCCGTTGCAAAGCTGTTGGAATCTTTCACTATTCATCCACAGAGTGCATGCACCCTAATCCGCTCGGTAAATCCCTAATAGAGTACATCTCGACTTCTGTTATAACAATGAAATTTTAATGTTCAAGCCGGAGCTTTATTAAACTTCGTAATTTAATCCTAGCCATAGCAGCCACAAGTCGACAAAAGGCTACAGAAAAAGGGACTCGCCCGTTCTTGGACAGTTAAACAAAAGGCGACGGAAAGCCCTTATTGGTTTATTTATTTAGATAGGCGGGGCTACACAAATAGAATACGAAATTAAAGTTTAACATAACAAGATAGATCATCATCATCATTATGGGTACAATGTCCCCACCGAGGGGCACAAGTCTTTTCCCTGAGGATGGTACCATACTCCACCATGGGGGCCAAGTCCGGATAGGTGGAGGCTTGCTAGACTAGTGGCTGGTCTTACTGTCAGAAATTTTCAAGCCGCCTTAAGGCCTCAGACTTGGCTTAACGACTGGCATCTATCGGTGGCAGCCGGCACCAACTGCTTACCGTGTCTTGCGAAGCATGGAGCCGCTCGGAAAAATGCCACTAGCATTAGCCATAGAAGGTCATCCATCCATTCATTGAACGCGCCGTATGTTGCTTAACCTTCGTGATCGTTTAAGATCACTCAGGCAGCCCGGGCGATTAGATAGTTAACATAACAATAATTAACATTAGTTAAAAAGATAGATAACATAACATTGACATACAGGCACATACATTGCTTCTGGCCCCACACTAGGATACCCTGTGTCGTGGCAACCAGAAACAACGGCATAACAAACATGTAAACATCCAAGACCTGAGGTTTTTTTTTGTCCCTAGCTGGGGTTGCATGGTCTTGCATGGTAGGCAGATGCGCTACCGCTGCGCCACAGAGGTCGTCGCAGACAGAAGGCCAGTTTCTGAATGGAGAACTTCGCTAAGTAAATACGGAGTTAACTGTAGTGCTAAAACTTTCGTAAGCACAACACATTGTAGATTTCTATTTTTATTTTTAATGCACTAACCCGTGCTAAGGACAATTTTAATCTGGCACGGATAGCCAGAGGTTGCGGGTTCGAATCCCGGCATGGGTGGAATTGTTAGCCTCTAAGTAGGTTTTTAACATTGTAGACTTTTAGTCCAGATCTACTTACGGGTGCTTTTACATCGGAAGAGTCCGACCAGGTTTCGCTCCGATTCGCAGAGCTTAATCATGGTGAGCAGTGACGTAGCTCGCGTCGTCGGTTGCTCGTCTCACACTGCGACGCGAGCTCCGTCTCTGCTCACCATGATTAAGCTCTGCGAATCGGAGCGAAACCTGGTCGGACTCTTCCGATGTAAAAGCACCCGTAAGTAGATTCGGACTAAAAGTCTACAACTGTAGTGCTGTTTCTTCAAATTTCTCAGAAGAGCGTGACAGAATGTTACTTAAGTACTTAGTGAAATTCTCGGTTCAGAAACCGACCCACCATACTCTTCATTGCATGTAGAGTTAACTTTAACTTTTTAACTCGGATTTGTTTCGCTTAATATAGGAGCAGTTGGGCAAAATCGCCACTGATTGTGTTTAAGGCGCTTCGGGGCGTTAACAAGGCCCACCAGTAGAAAAAATCATAACTTGTTTTATAATAATGGATACGTTGCTTTGAATGTGGTCTGTAAGGTTTGATGGGTGATTAGTTTAAATTGATCTAATAACGTCCACTAACTAAGCAAGGACGTCACAAACATAAAAATACACCCAGACTGAGGGCACTTGCACAAATGTACCCCCCAACCGATGATGTGCCGATGTTCTTCAACACTGGTTTAATGTATGAATGACTGTATGTATGAAGGGAAAAACTTGACTGGAGCTACCATTCCAGCCATGAAAAGAGATAAATGGAAAGCCCTTGTGTCAGCCCCAGACTCCACGGAGGAGTAAAGTGAATTACATAGAATGCATGAAAGCGCGACATACTTTGAGTAAGATCAATGAATGAGTGATGTATTGTGGCGTGACGGCATTGCCCCCTCCCTCGCACCCGCATCCTGATGGTATATAGAAATTATTTTCTTGATAGTTAACCTCTTTAGGTAATACAGAGAATATTGTAAAGAGGTTCGAAATTTCACTGATGCCGGTGAGTCGCCCATTAGCTCAGTTGGAAAGAGCGCTGGCACGGATAGCCAGAGGTCGCGGGTTCGAATCCCGGCACGGGTGGAATTTTTAGCCTCTAAATAGGTTTTTAATAATCTTCATTATTTTAATGATATAGAAAATATTTGGGTTTGGGTCTAATCCGCAACAGACTGGATTTTTATGTATTTTATAGTGATGTTTATGTATATATATATATATATATATATATATATATATATATATATATATATATATATATATATATATATATGCACGCCTGCCAAGTTTTCGTTATACCTATATATATATATATAGGTATAACGAAAACTGGGCAGGCGTGCAAAAAAAAAAGGAAAAAGAAAACCTTACACATTAATTATATATTTACACATATAACACACTAAACATATATATTAAAGTAATAGTATATAAATAAATAAATATATATATAGTACATAAATAAATATATAGTATATAAATAAATATATATATATATATTTATTTATTTATATACTATTACTTTAATATATATGTTTAGTGTATTATATGTGTAAATATATAATTAATGTGTAAGGTTTTCTTTTTCCTTTTTTTTTGCACGCCTGCCAAGTTTTCGTTATACCTCCTACGGTTGACTGGTAGAAAATGCTTGTGGCATTAAGTTCGCCGCATTGTACAATTTTATCAGACTGTAGACTTTTAGTCCGGATTTACTTACGGGTGTTGTTATATCGGAAAAGTCCGACCAGGTTTCGCTCCGATTCGCAGAGCTTAATCATGGTGAGCAGAGACGGAGATCGCGTCGTCGGTAGCTTGTCTCACACTGCTAGTTCAAAAATAACAGACTGGATTTCACGCGATGGATACTCCAAACTTAAAATAACAAAATACATCATCATCATCATCCCATTATGTGCCCACACAGGGGCCGGGTCTCTACCCTAAGGAAGGTATAGGCTATACTTCACCACGGGGGCCAAGTCCTGATTGGTGGAGGCTTGCAAGACTAGTGGCTGGTCTTAATGTCAGAAGTTTTCAAGCCGCCTTAAGGCCTCTGACTTGGCTTAACGCCTGCCATCTATCGACGACAGCCTGCACCAACTGCTTAGCGTGCCTTGCGAAGCACGGAACCGCTCGGAAAACCGCCACTAGCGTGGCAAAAATGACTAATAAATGACAAAATACGTTTGGTATGAATCTGTGGTTCTGTTCCATGCCATTGTTCATTGAATTATGGCATATTCCGCCGGTCGAGATTACCGTTCTTTGAGATTACCGCCCAAGATAGTGAGAAATTATGTTAAAAAAAATCCGTTATGACGCTGTAGGATTGTAAAAGAACGCCGTTGGAGCTGGTAATTAGATCTTTTTTTACGTTTCCGTACCTCACAGCCGTATTCTTGATTAATAACCTTGAGTTAGGCGGGTGTCGTAAAATGCGACTAAGGGACACAAACCGGGGGTGGGCAGCAGCGCCCCCTGCAGTACAATTCCACCGAACTGCGATCCCAACCCGCATGCCCAGCGTGGGGACAATGGGCATTACCCCCTACGATAGCACAACGTGGCGCTCTTTAAGGGAGGGCTATGTCCAGCAGTGGACTAGTAAAGCCTGACGACGACGACGTCGAGGCTTTTAGAGGTCAAAAAACCGGTTTGCGCCCTACTTAAGCAATAACTTATTTAAAAACCTATTTAGAGGCTAAAAAATTCACCCATGCCGGGATTAGAACCCGCAACCTCTGGCTATCCGTGCCAGCGCTCTACCAATTGAGCAAGACCAATTGAGGCGTTAGGTCAGTGTTGCTAGCGCATGGGTATTGTATAGCAAGTTACAAATTACAAGCGCCCAGGTATTTAAACACTTGATACTCTGGTTATCTCAGGATGTTTTCCTTCACAGCTAGCGAGTGGTATTGTTACTTTAACTTAACAAATGGTAATCTCAATCAACAATCTCTACTTTTTGTTTTTATTCATACTCAGTTTCTAATAACCTGAGAGCGCTTTCACATACAGGCGTTTTTGTCGCGCGACTCGTAATCCATACATATTTGCTGCAGCGCGCTGGACTCGCGACTGCAGCCCTCCGAGATTGTGGTCGCATGAAACGACGCGTAGTCGCGCGCGATCAGTCGGCGTTAAGTCAGTGTTGCTAGCGCAACTGGGTACTGTATAGCTCGTTGCGAATTACAGACAAAAGCGCCTATATGTGAAAGTGCTCTTAGACAGTAGGTAAGGAAAAGCAACTAAAACATTCGGCCTTAGGATCACAAACAATAAACAGTATGCAATAAAAGTCCATCCATCTAGCCCTATTGTTTCTTTTTATCACTCCCCAAACGTTCTCTCGCCGAGACTTTTACTGCCGTTTTGCCGTGAATGAGTTGAGTTAATTCTACTGGGGAAACGTTAAAAAGGTGGGCACTTGGCAGTGGTGTTAATAAATACAGAGTGAAGCATACATGTACACACATCATTTCACGCCTGCACCCCGGGGGTAGACTGAAACCAGAGTTAGCCACGTTCACTTTGACCCTGTATAATGGTTCCCAACATGAAAAAGTTATACTACCTCTGCCCGTAAAAGGAGAAAGCCAGTATAAATTTCATTTGGTTATAAAGTAACGTTAAATCTCTTTCGCTTCATAAACGTTAGTTAATGCACATTTACATTTAAAAAAAAATTTTAGATAATTAAATTTAACGTTATCCTGTCGACAATTTATATATATAAATCTCAAAAATGGGTGACGTAATTTTAAATTTTGAAAATGATAGAAAGAACTAAAGAAATATAAAAAAATAATATGTAAAGACGTTTGCACCGTTTCAGGGTATCCTAGTTTGGGACCAACGTGGAGGTGGAATGTAACTATAAATTTTAAAAACCTATTTAGAGGCTAAAAATTCCACCCATGCCGGGATTCGTACCCGCGACCTTTAGTACGGATAGCCAGAAGTCGCGGGTTCAAATCCCGGCATGGGTGGAATTTTTAGCCTCTAAATAGGTTTTTCAAATTTATAGTTACAATAGGTTTTATTTTAAATTGACTTTAGCACGGGTTAGTGCATTAAAAATAGTATAATTGTAGCTATAAATGTCAAATTCTGAGATTTCGTCGCCACACAGGAGTTTCTTTGCCAATTTTTTTCTCCACAATGATCTAGATTTTGAAATGGACGCCTAGTTCGACCTTTGGATAAAACTTTTTCATTTCATTTCACAAAATGCGTGACTTGCACCATCGTACTACCCAGGCAGGCCAAACGATTATTTTGTATAGAAGGTACTATGTTATTTTATCTAATAAATGTTATAAAATTGGCGGCTTTATCGCTTAGACCGATGTCTTCCAGACCACATTTGAATGGAGGGTATGATTTATCAACAATTATAATAATATGAAATTTATTTTTAACATCGGTTTGCTTTCATACAAGGAAGGTGTATTTGACACAGTAGGTATAGTCAAATAATATTATTATATTGTGCACATACACGCGCGGTTATTTAAGAGATTAAGAGACACCCTTATGTTTTAGCTAATAAGAGTGAATATCGCACTAAACGATACCGTTATCCATTTGAACTCCGTAGTATACGGAGTGTTCAAGTGGAAAAGGAAAATTCATATTAAAATGAAGACTGCTTACTGAAATGATCTTTCGTTGGTGCGATATTCACACCTATCCCGCTAACAATAACAGCTAGAATGGCAACGAAAATATTAACAGATTGTGTTTTTTTTTCTTCTTTTCGACTTTCTGACGTGCCATTCAAAAGCCTATCGAAATCCTTCTCACAGTTCTAACGTTCGAATTTCAAAAAGCCTTCGAATAAGTAGACCGAAAAGAAAATGGCATCCTGCCTAAAGCACAAGAGGCCTTTTCTAAGTGCCTTTTGATTAATGTACTCGTAACAACAACGTAGAAAACTACCTATAGTCCCGCGTTTTAGATTGGCCGCATACATTCGTTTTCAGTTTTAGTTTTCCGAATGCGGACTATTCGCAAATTCCGTGAGCCTAGCGCAGACGTAAGTTTTTTCTTCATTTGAAATTATAGCGGCCAGTGCGGCATCATGGCGCGATTCTGAATAGAAATTTCCGAACTTGTGCGATAAGCGGCGGCACGTACAAAACGTAGAATGTATACAAGCGATGCGATCCGCGCTGCCTGACATTTGAAACATAAGTGCGGAAAATGTTCCGTGCGGAAAAAACGTATGTATGCGTTACTCAATACATTTTATATAGATTTGAAGCATTCGAGAATCCGAATACGGAAAACCTTTGTATGCGGCCGGCCGCATACAAAGGTTTTCCGAGCCCCAGGTTCGATCCCCAGTGCGGGCATGTACAGCAAGTCATTGGTACATGCCCGCACTGGGGATCGAACCTGGGGCTCTCGCTTGCGAGTCCATGGTTCTACCCACTGAGCTACCACAGCTTAACTGTAACATATATAACTATGAATTGTACAGTATCTAGAAACAGCGAGTCCACCACATTAAACGTCCCACTGCAGGGCACAGCCTTCTCCCAGAGAAAGAGAGTATGGGCTTAATTACCACGCGTGCCCACCGCGAATTGGTAAATTCAAGCGCTGAGGTATTTAAACACCTCAGACACTCAGATTTCCTCATATCAAATAAAATATATTGTTTTCAAACCTGCTGTGTTGTAGGTTTCAATAAATGTATTTTTACTTTACATTATGCGCTGAAATCATACCCAGCTTTCGGTGTCGGGTAAACAATTTAAATCTCATTATTTTTTCAGGTCTGAAACGCGATATTTGGCTGCCGTCATGTCGCTCTTTATTAGCTCTTTTTGATGTCCCTTTTCTTGTCTGAGGCGAAGGGACTTTTTAGGCTCCGTTTACATTACTAAACAAGGCGATAACGGCGAAAAGCCCGCCTTCTAAATGAGCACTAAACATAAACTATAGTTGCAAATTTGACCACTAGGTGGCGCTGATGGTATTTTTTCGCGATATACTTTTGTTCATAATGCCTTTGAGTATGCTTTTGTAACAGTTTATCGATTTTCTCATCTAATAGATCCAGTCAAAGTCAATTCCTACCTATACTACTCAGGTGAAGTTCGCTGGTACACTATTATAGTGCTTGGGACATCGTTATTTTAGATGGCCTAGGCTTACCTAGAACCTACGGTACAAGAACTTCTTAACCTGCGCACGTAGTTAAGAAGTTGGTGTAGAGTAGGTTACAAACTTAGTCTGAAGGTAACACTTTGGTAGAGGCCACAATCTTTCATTACTCCGCATATTGCACTCACTATTTCCACCCCCACACACACACACACACACACACACACACACACACACACACACACACACACCCTCACACACACACACATCCACATACACACACAAACACAAAACACACCCACATCCACACACATGTACTCACATAGAATTTCTTTTTTTATCTTTAGAGTTTGTAAATAATAATGCCAAGTCTCCATGTCTCCAAGTTATGTTAATATAAAATAAGCCCAAAGACAAATTATATTTATAACTGTGAATATTTATTAACTAGTGGGTTTTGAAAATAAATAAAAAATAAAACAACTCAAACACAAACATCGGTACCTGAGATAGGTTCTAGACCTTTATGTCAGACACAAAGGCTCCTCCGTACAACATTATTGATATGAAGTAATACAAAGAAGCGCTCGTGACTGAGCCGAACCGAGTGATTGAAATCAATCACTTGAGTTGAGCAACAACAGACGCGCTCAGGTGCAGGATAGGTGACCGTCCCGTGACTACCGCTAGTGGCATTTGTTCCGAGCGCTTCCGTGCTTCGCAAGGTATGTTAGGCGTTGGTCCCGGCTGTCATATAATGGCAGCCCCTTCTAAGTTCCCACTGCTGGGGCACGGGTGTCTTCCTCCATCGCAGGAAGGTTAGGCCATACTCAACCACGGGGCCAAGTCTGGGTTAGCGGAGGATTGTAAGTTCTTTATTGTACACTGGAAAAACAACAAATATAAAACAATTGCAAATATACATAGTACAATTGGCGGCCTTATTGCTAAAAGCAATTTCTACAATTACAACATTAACAAAGTATTTATATGCTAGGTCACAGACTCGATGTTCGGGTACCCACGGGTCTCTTCCTGCGATGCAGGTTCTTTTGTGTGTGAGAGATGAGTGAGTGAGTGTACGTGAGAGGGTGTGTAAACGTTGCTCCACAAGGTCCTTTGTAATTAAACCACTGGAATTAATTTACAATTATGTCTATTGTGAACAACAGAACTCGGCACGTACAGTCGGTCCGAAAATTTTGCTAAAGGGTCACTTTTTGTAATTAAGGGTAGTTCGACATGTTAGTTAGGTAGGGTTTGACTGCTCGCGTCATGTATCTGTCGCCGCCAACTGGTTAAACTAGCCGTCGAACTAACTGCCTACCTAGGACGATCATTAGGCGGCGGCATCCAATTCACGGGCTAAAGGTCATTCAGCATTGTGACTGAACGAAACGTTTTATAAACTGGCTTAAAGTGGTTAGTACCAGACGGACGTCTGCTGTAGACCTATAGTAGATTCCTCCTCTACTTTGTACTTGAAAAAAAAAGCGGCAGAAATGTCTTCAATATTTGTTTACAAACCACATTCGATCGAATTTCATAACAACAGCATGCTTACCATTGCATCATAGACCTAACGTTGCACAATCGTCAAAATCGTCAAAACAAACAAAATATTTTTTAACGTTTAAATGGTTTCTTACATTGCAATTGTTTCCAACGTTGGCCTCACACAGAAACTTAGGTTGTATTTTGCGAGGTGACAATCAGCTGTTACATTGACGCCATTTTGAAATTACGACTAAAATAAATTGAAACTAAACGGCGGCTCTTCATTCAGCCTTTTATTAGAAGGCTAACTTTCGATCAGCCGAGTCACTAGCGCTTTAGATGATGCTTTAATTTAATAAAAAGACTAGGCTTGTAATTGGATGCAGCCGCCTCATGTGCGGCCAAGGCAGTTAATTCGACAGCTGACTTAACCACTTGGCGGCGACATAATTATCTACTGCATTTTGATATCAGTCGCTGCGCAGCGTAGTTACTTGTGTGCGTACAATCGAAAATCTGGCAATGAACGCAACTGTACTTCCTCACCATGTTTTCTTTTCAAGTTAGCGACTGTTTTCATTCTTCTTCTTCTTCTTCAGGCTATATTATGTAGTCCACTGCTGGACATAGCCCTCCCCTAATGAGCGCCATAGCGCCCTGTCTTCAGCTTGCCGCATCCAGCAACTGCCGGCAGTTTTTCGCAGATCGTCATCCCACCTGGTCGGAGAGCGTCCTACGCTACGTTTGCCGAGTCGCGGTCTCCACTCAAGTTAACTCCAACACGTTTACTCCAACGTCTTCTCGTACATCTAGTAAGCCTTTTGTACGGCTTACTAATACTACAGAACTTGCTTTTTAGTAATGTAAACTGGACCTTTTAAGCGGAGGGCAGAGAATGCTTCCTTCCCGAGATAATTTGCGCTTTGAAAGTATATCCATACTTTGAAAGCGGTTAAAGTCGGAGCCCAGATAATGGTGGGTAAGTTGTATTAAAAAAAGCTTTGGAAATACTTTTCTTGCTCAGTGGAGGTAATAAAACCGAGTGAGCTGCTATTATGGATGAATACACCCAAATTTCTTAATTCTTTTTCTACTTTATTAATTCTTATTCTATTTCTTAATGCTACTTTAGCTGTTGACAGCTGAAGTAGGTAGGTATACATATTTTGACACTTCAAAAACGTTAAGATGGGCATTTCTCGAGCGCGTCATGCTAAGCGAACAGCAGCGGCAGGTGGGTCAATCCACGGTTAATCACATTTCTAAGCCGTCAGAAAGCAATGGACGAGATTAACCCTCTACGCTGCCGTGAAGCGCTCGTGGCCTATGCCATGTGGCCTTATGGGCGGCTTTATAACTTCTGACAGTAAGGCTCGCTACTGTCTTACAATCCTCCACCAACCCGGACTTGGCCCCCGTGGTGGAGTATGGCCTAACCTTCCTGAGATGCAGGAAGAGACCCGTGCCTCAGCAGTGGGGACATACAAGGGTTGGTATCACTGCCGTGGGGGTTGGCGGGATATCTATATGAATAATAAGATAAGAATGTTCTTTATGCTAGAGGTCCCGGGTTCGAATCCCGGCTGGAAAAAAATTATAAATAAAAGCGCCAAGGTCTTGGATATTTACATGTTTGTGATGTCGTTGTTTCTGGTTCCCACGACAGGGTATCCTAGTGTGGGGCCAGAAGCAATGTATGTGCTTGTATGTAAATGTTATGTTATGCTTTATTGTACACTGATAGTGTATGTCGGCGCAAGGCCAGGGTCGTGGTTGTAGGGTTCCATGAAGGGAAAATCAGGATACGATTATCAACATAACAGGTGTAATAATTTCTTCAAAATTCACAGAGGTAAAAGAGACAGTACAATGGCGTCACTCCTATTTATAGCACAGCGTCAATAAAGCTATTCTATTTTTGAGATTGTTCCAATCATTACATTTTGTCAAAACCAATAACTCAAATAAAACTTGTATGATTTTACAAACATAATGTGAGATGTGATGGAAACCTCATTATGCTACACTTTAATAATTAGTTTATTGTCAAACAATGTTTTGATTAGCAACGTGTCTAGGAAATAAATGGAAATTCACACACAATACGAGTTTTGTAATTATTTCAATTAACATCTATTTAAAAACTATTTTTATTGCATATTACAGTTTATGTAACAATATTTACACAGTAATTGGTAAAATAAACACATTTTATGTAATGAATCGGAAGGAAGTAAGAACAAAGTTTCATAAAGCTATTTTGTTATTTAAGCTTCTAAGAAAGTGGCTTTTATTCATAGATAATTAAGCTAAATAATAATAGGAATTAAAATATAGCGTAGCTACCCAAATGTTACATTATTTTCAGTATCGGCTGTAAAAGTAAACATCGCTATTTTTATAATCCAGGCGAATACAATTATGATTAAAATATGACAAATTGATAACACATAAGTCGTCTTTGAAGTAAGATTAAATGAAATGCGCCCACATGTACAAAGATAGATAGAGTCAGAATAGTCCAGAATTAACTAACATCCAATTTTTTATGTAGCTTATATACAACCCACTGCAGGGAACAGGCCTTCTCTCAGAAAGAGAGAGTATGAGCTTAATTATACCCTGCGTGCCCACCGTGGATTATCAATTTCATGTACTGAGGTAGTTAAATACTTCAGACACTCAGGTTTCCTCACGAGGTTTCACCCTACACTGTATATAGGAGTAGGTTTTCCCGGTATTCCTACACCAGCTATAAAATTTTTGAACTAAAACTTTCGTAAGCACAACACATTGTAGACTTTTAGTCCAGATCTACTTACGGGTGTTGTTATATCGGAAGAGTCCGACCAGGTTTCGCTCCGATTCGCACTGCTCACCATGATTAAGCTCTGCGAATCGGAGCGAAACCTGGTCGGACTCTTTCGATATAACAACACCCGTAAGTAGACCCGGACTAAAAGGTATAAAATTGCTATTATAATAATAGCCGCTCCTATCTATTAATCGTGAAACTAACAATGTTGACGTTCATTAGGTAAAATTGTATTTGAGTGGTGGAGTATGGCTGGAAGAGATAGAACAGAGATAAAAGGAAGAGATCCGTGCCGCAGCAGTGGAGACATACAAGGGTTGATATCGAGGTAAAATATTGTTTTTATAGTACATAAAAAAAATTGAGAGTTTTTGAGCTTCACAAATAATCGGCATAGAATAATATAATTATTTATGTACGTGGTTTAAGTACGTTCACATAAATTTCGTTGAATTCCTAATTTCAATATTTCTGTATTGCAACGACTACCCTTCTCTAATTTCTTCATATCTCCGTGTATGAAGAAGAAATTGCTTTTAGTAATAAGGCCGCCATTTGTACTATATTTTTTTTAATATAATTTCTGTTAGTGTAAGTTCTGTGTACAATAAAGAATATTCTATCTATCTATCTATCTATCTATCTATCTCTATCTAAGGTTCGTCTGCATCTAATTTGCTACAACTGCGGCAAATAAGGCTCGCTACAATATCTCAGGCTAATTTAATTATAGCTAACTACACGCCCCTTGTAAATTATTCGAGGGAATGTATAGTAGTGTGCAGTCTCACTCTGGCGAGCGTGATAACAAATTCATGACGCGTACACACAGCAAGTACAGTCTATTTATTCTTACTTGTCAAATTTAGTAAACAAGATTCTAACCTTAAAATTGAGATTAGATGCCTAAACTAGACATTTTCTCGCAAATTCATGAACTATCATGAACTATGTTTATAAAATTGGCAGCGTGTTATCTAAAAGAGTGTTCCAAGTTACTTCATTTATGGAAATATGGCAGTTTTGGACTAAAAAGTCACAGTTTAAGGGTAGAATTATGTTTACTAAATTGGACAAGTAAGAATAAATAGACTGTATACTCACTGAGCCGAGGGCAAACTAACTAAGGTATCGAAAAGCCAATTCACGTAATTACAATAGATAAAGAACACTTTATTGCGTTGATTTCGACATGTGGAGAGGATGAAGGAAGAGAGATTCGAACTCGGTCTCTGTTTGGCATCGTTTGGCTAAACAGATTTTTGTTCCCTACCCGAATGTACGACTTCTAATAGATAGAATCGCTCAGTGTTTGTTAAGTCTATTACATTGGATTGTTCACACCAAAAACTAAATCGTGTTCGGAGTGAATAAGCTGATTGTTATTTGTGTTGTTTTCTGTACTGCTACAAAGATATATATATTTTTAGCCTCTAAATAGGTTTTTAAAAAGATATATACACTTTTAGTTTGTAAGTAGTCTTAGAAACCTATTTTATAAAAATTTCACCCATGCCGGGATTCGAACCCGCGACCTCTGGCTATCCGTGCCAGCGCTATTTCCAACTGAGCTAATGGGCGACTCACCGGCATCAGTGAAATTTCGAAACTCTACACTATTCTCGTACAGAAAATACGTAATACAGATTACGCTACCTATATTCTTATATATTTTGGAAGATGCCTGGCTACCCATAGCACAGGGAATCCTAGTTTGGGAGGCAGTAACCATGTTATGTAACCGTTTTACAATAAAGTTTTTTCATTTCATTTCAAGAGTGACGAAACAAATGAAAAGAAGAAGAAATACATTTATATTTATTTATCGCCACACAGAAATATACAAAACCTCAAATAGAAACTAAATAAAAAAATAATAAAACAGAGAAACACGACAGAACACAGTAAGGGGATACGAGCCATGTCCATGCGGCGATAAAACGGCCTCAGGCTCAGTAATTGCTTCAGGTTTATTGCCAACAACACTGACTTTCAGCAAGTATACATATTACATATTTGTTTCGTTGTTACTTGGGTGGAAGGGCCGGTAAAGGACGTACAGACTTGGACCAAATAGGGGATGTATTGGCAAAGGGCAAGATAAAAAGTACCCGGAACCCGCGCGTATGCAACGGCTAATGAACGTTGATTAAGCAAATGTGATCTGTCAGGATCGTGGCAAGTGGCATTCCCAGGTCTCTGCCTACCCCTTTAGGATACATGCGTGAGGTTATGTTGTGATACGTTATGTTTAGAACACATTATTGTAGGCAAAAATGGACATTACACAGACGGCGGCCTTATCACTGAAAGCGATGCACACTGCACGAGTTCTCAAACTCAATCATTTAAATGCGGATTAACTTACTTCATTCTTTTAATCCATCCATTAATAATGTGCACTACGAATTGATCTAATTCAGGATTACCTTTTTAGATTTTTCGGTGCCAGACGTGGTAGTTAAGCTCGTATTCTCTTTCTGAAAGAAGGTCTGCGCCTTGCAGTTCGACCCATTAAAAAACAACACAAAAAAATATGTTTACCGTTAAAGAAAAAAACTCAACCGAAACCGGTTTCATAAACAACTGAATTGGATTTGCCATTTCCAAACCGAATGAGTTCATCAGCCAGCTGTACCTATAAAATAACCGATTGATTGAGTGCAAACGTCAAAATAGGGCCTTTTAATTCAAATGGATTCACTCGGCGGTGTATATGTTACAGTTAAACCTCTTAAACGGACAAACCTAGTTTTGACTGCTAAAATAAAAATTCCGAAAAATTAAGTAAAATTATTATACGTCCAATGTCGAGTTGGTTTTCGGCCTTACATGTTCAACCTACCTTACACGCTTTTTCGCGCTCCGCTGCGCTACGCGCTTCGTCGCACCTATATTTTTGTTGTCGCAGATTGAGTGATGCATCATTTTAGGTGTTTTTACCATTTGGTATTTCAAAGGTTACTGACCAGAAGCTTTGAACAAAAGTACTTTGACTAATTTTAGCAGTCAAAACTAGTTTAGACCGTTTGAGAGTTTTGACTGTAACATATACACTGTTCAAACTTTGCTAGCAGCTTGTTCGCTATATTGTGGCCGGAGAAATTACACTTACGTCGGTAAATCTCTCTTTTTTCCCGTATTTTTTGGGCGTACTAGGGAGCAACAGCTTGCGTTTCGTTCCAGCCTCCTAACTACGGCTGTTTCAGCTTTGTGTACCGACATCCGGGATTTTTGTAAAGCATTTCTTGTTATATCGTGCCGCATTCCGGGGGAGATTAGTTTGCTCTCTGTTTACGCCAGCCAAAAAGTATTTAATACCTCTTTGCTAGTCAACATTCGAAAAACATTGTATCATCCGTCTTTGGTTTTTCTTGTGGCCAAATTATTTGCGTTGCAACCACACCTGTTAATATCTATATCTAAGTATTGTATTGTATATCTATATCTAAGTTTTTAAGACGACGACTTTTACTTTTATATTTATGTATACTGACACGCACTCCGTAATACCATTATCGGTTACCTCGGACACTGACTGAAAATCTGCGCTGAGGGCTCACTCCCTCAGCACAATGCTGAATCAGCTGCCTTTTGTGGCAATTTAGACACACCGCAGGCTAAATCTATTTCTTTTTTTCGTTTGTGTCTGTTGTGGTCATATTATGTCAACATATCTGGTTATTTTGATTCTATGGCCTAGCCTTCCTGCGATGCAGGAAGAGACCCGTGCACCAGCAGTGGGGAGATACAAAGGGGTCGATATCGACAGGACGGGACGAGGGCGTGAACTCTACACAACGCGACACGTCTTTTCCGCGCCCCCTTCCACGTCCTGGGACGCGTGTACTGTGTAGTCAACGCCTAACCAAAGCCTATATACTCCATTATTATTGTGTCTCTATTTTTAACGCTCGCCATTTCCCTCGCTATTGTCACACCACTCGTACCCTTGTCGGCTGTCCAATTTACAAGGTGCGTTTGGAGTGGAAATAAAATAGGAAAACTAAATCTACGATTGGGCACCTAAATAAACAAAAGAAAAGGTGTTTTGTTTTCAATAAAGCAATCTCGCGGAAGATTTGTGGTTACGTGGTGAACACTCTATTCTATAATATAAAAATGAATCCCCGAATGTGTTGGTAAGCGCAAATCTCGAGAGCAGCTGAACAGATTTCGCTAATTCTTTTTTAGAATATTCCTTTAAGTACGAGGATGGTTCTTACGAAGAGAAAAAAAATAAAGCATCGACTGTTAGGCGGTACGAAGTTCGTTGGGTCAGCTAGTTTTTCTATACAATGAAATCCAACAGTTTGGAACATTGTATATCCTTTACAAATAATAAGAACTGGAACGACTTTAATTGTGGCTTTATTTGTAGATTAGAAGTATAATAGAACAGAAAAACTGGATAAAAATGGATAAGCCGGTAAAATAGTCAGATCTGGTCGAAGGGTAAAGTAGTAGAGATGAAAAATGAGGGAAATCGAAAAATGTGTGAAGTAATTTAAATATTTGAAAATGACAGACAGAAAACGAAATAAAAATGGTGTAAAGAGGTTTGCACCGTTACAAGTTTATACGATTTTGTTCGTCCACTCCTTGACAACGGCCTTCCCGTGTGCCATGCGCTACTTCGTTCTGTCCTCGGCCACCTTTAGAGCGATGCCACACGGGGGTTGCGGAAGCGCTGCGGATTTGGTACGCCAGATCATAAGTCTAGCGCATGATGGTATTCGTGCTATGAGGCTTTTAACAGTTAGTGATTCCACAACAAAACCCTTGAGCCCTCTGTTCTTTGGCAGATGTAATCAGCATTTCCATTATCAGCACGGTAGGCAGCGGTAGCGCATCTGCCTACCATGCTAGAGGTCCCGGGTTCGATCCCCGGCTGGGGACAAAACAAACCCCAGGTCTTGGATGTTTACATGTTTGTGATGTCGTTGTTTCTGGTTTTCACGACATATGGTATCCTAGTGTGGGGCCAGAAGCAATGTATGTGCCTGTATGTAAATGTTATGTTATTTCAACTTGCTGCACTAAAAATCTATTCACACTATGCTTTAACCGGTTCATATCTGAAGCACAAAGAAATGTATCATAGTATTATCTATCCTGCTATAACGCCAGCGCGTTTCAGATATTCGTGCTCTCTGATTGATTGCTCGATAGTAGAAGCCACGATCCTACTGTCGGTTCATTGAAAGTAACAGTTTAATAGGGGTTGCCAGACGTCGAAATTTGCTAATACAAAATTCAATTGCTTTTTTATCCACAGAAATACAGCATTATCTTTATGTTATAGTCTGTTAGCTTTTAGAATATACCTCGGCTACTATCGGATAGAATCGGATATATTCGTGTAATATAAATATCGGAACTAATTTGACATTTAAGTTCGAAATCAGAACTCGATCATAAGAAAACCGGCGAAAATAGGTGAAAACCGAAGCCTAATCTAGAGCCCGAGGTATATTCTAAAAGCTAACAGACTATACATTCAGTATACAAGCAGAAGGTACATTATAATGGGGTTACAATTTTTATGGTAGAGTTTGCTACTAATCTAATTTACTGTTGTCTAACTAGGTTATACCTGTATCGTGGGGACCAATTTCTTTATCAATGGTTTTATCAAGTCGTAAAAGGTACGTTAGATTGCATGATCTGTATATTACATACTAGAATTTAATTGGCAACTGATGTATTAGGTTTTAAGATGATTTGAGAAAAGATGGTCTGAGTGGAGTTTTTTTTTCCGCTGCCTTTTTCTCCACTACAATACGGCCCGAAGGCGGCGGCTTACATTTTACATTGTACATTGACATTCAGCAAACAGAATGTAAATTTTTGAACTAAAACTTTCGTAAGCACAACACATTGTAGACTTTTAGTCCGGATTTACTTACGGGTGTTGTTATATCGGAAAAGTCCGACCAGGTTTCGCTCCGATTCGCAGAGCTTAATCATGGTGAGCAGAGACGGAGCTCGCGTCGTCGGTTGCTTGTCTCACACTACGGGCAAGCGCGCGGCGCGCCCGCGCCGAGATAGGCGGGGCGGGTGCCGACACTGGCTGCGGGGGATTCCTGCTGGCTTGCGCCGCAGCGCCTACTGCTTTCCCGTCGTCAATGCCACTAGGCATGATGGCACAGACACAGCTCACGACATCTTCGTTCTTGCAGTGTCGATTTCGATATTCACTGTCACTGCACTTTCGTAGAACCATGATTAAGCTCTGCGAATCGGAGCGAAACCTGGTCGGACTTTTCCGATATAACAACACCCGTAAGTAAATCCGGACTAAAAGTCTACAGAATGTAAATTCTTTACGTTGAAATAAAATGATTTGAATTTGAATTATGCTTGCAGTTGCTCGTTTTCTACTGTTAGTGAAGTTCATTTAATTTTATTTGAGTTCAGTTCTGTATGAGTTTCAATAAGTTCAAAATAATTTGTATTTATTTTATTAGGAAAACTAGCAGCTAACATATACTAACATTGTGGACATGATTTAGCCGGACACTTAAACTTTTTTAAGATTATTTCAGGTTTAAATATTTACTGTTTTTCTAATATTATAAAAGCGAAAGTTTCAATCGATGGATTTCGACCACTCTTGGGCACAGCGAAGATAGTACTTAGGCTACTTAAAAACGGAAAAAATACGAAAACTATTGCTTCCTCCCGCAGCCTCGTTCGCGTAGAAATACAAAAAAATCTACGCGAACGAGGCTGCGGGAGGCCGCTAGTCCTACACCATGCTGACACTTGAAATTACCTTCCGAGCTTCCGTGCATTATTTCGTGGTATTAGATTAAAATACACATACGAGGACCTACGTCGTCTATACAAACGATATGCAACCTAGAGGTCATAAGCGAATGGCTGGTCGAAGAGAACAATTGAAACGAATCGCGCGGCGGCCACAAGAAAACTCATCTCCCATAGTAATTGCCACGGGCTAGATGCCTCCCTATACATTTAATATCACTAGCGAACCTTATAGCTATCTCTTTCACTGCCCCTGTACTAAAAAGGGTAGGTATAGAGTTTGTAATGAGAGAGTTTAGAATCAGGTGGGCAGGCCGCATCGCATTTTGCTATCAACAAAGCGTTCCGTGTTGAGTAGTTCTGGACTCTGAACAGGGATGCATGTAGGTATTGGAGAAAGGAGGGAGTAGTTTTTGACACTGGGATAAAATAATACCCTTGAGTGAGAAACCGATTTTATATTTTATTCGTTATAAACCCTGTATGTCCCCACTGCTGGGGCACAGGTCTCTTCCTGCAACGCAGGAAGGTTAGGCCATACTCCACCACGGGGGCCAAATCCGGGTTGGTGGAGGATTGTAAGACAGTGGCGGGCCTTACTGTCAGAAGTTATCAAGCCGCCCATAAGGCCTCTGACATGGCTTAACGACTGCCATTATATGACAGCCGGCACCAACGGCTTAGCGTGCCTTGCGAAGCACGGAAGCGTTCGGAAAAATGCCACTAGCGGTCGTCACGGGACGCTCACCCATCCCGTACCTGACCGCGCCTGTTGTTGCTTAACCAAGTGATTGATTCCAATCACTCGGTTCGCCTAGGCCTTTATTTTATTCAATTTAACTCATTTATTTCAAATATAGAAAGTATTGTAAAGTTTTTAGTATAGTATTATTCTAATTTTAGCACATCGTCTCATTCTAGTATTTATAGTAGTCATTACCTGCCATTTGAAGGCAGCAACAATGGTTGATATAGGCGCAATTAATTTAATTACAATTTATGTGGAACGTTTTCCACGCAATTACATACGGTAAAGTGGCGGCGGCCGACTCGGATTAAAATTTTGTATACTTTTCTATGTGATCGGAAAATCGCAGAATAAGTATTTTAAGTCACGAATAAACTATTCACTAGCCTATCAGACGTTTTACGTATAAGACCAGCTACTAGTCTTGCAAGCCTCTACCAATCCGGACTTGGCCCCCGTGATGAAGTATGAAATATACCTTCCTCAGGGAGGAGACCCTTGCCCTTCGGTGGGGCATAATGGGTTTATGATGTTGAATATATTATTATAACATGTACGAGCATCGCAAGTCATCTAGAAATACCTGGATACGTCCCTGGGTTGTAACTGCAGCCTTCACCAGCCGATGCCTTTATCGGACGCAGTTCTATTCTAGGCTCCGTAATGACGTTTGAATAGTTGTTTGTTTTCGAGTGCGCTTTGTTTGAGTTAATGGATTTTCAAGTTCAGATTTCTGTTCGATTCCGTTCGCGAGAAACCAGCTTATTGTCGTTAATATAATAATAACACAATTTTAATTATAAAAAAATATAAAGTGAAGTAACTTTAATAGTAAAGATTTTATTTTGTAGTATTAGATTTAGTTTTTTTGTTTTCTAAGGGTTCAGATGTATAAAAACATTATTTGAAATTATTGATACATTATATTATAAGGGACTACGTGCAATAGTGATGTCATAGTTTGAGTCCGATAATATTATGTAAGGCACGTTTTTGTACCACGTGACTAGAATGATTTTCCGACAGGTCACAACATGAAAAGTAGTAGCCGAAGAGAAAAAAGATACAGTTATTATAAATATCTTTTAATATGACCTCTCCGAATATAATAAAACAATTTTTGTGCAAGTTCTCCATTAATTCAAAGCTTATTACGAAAATTCTGTGCGTCAATCGGTAATCAATCGGAAGAAAAGTACAATTAGTCTTTAATATGTGAGGATATGATTCTTTCACCAAGAATACAGTAACAGCAATTTTTTGGTTCTGACTTTCCAAAGTAATCGATGCAGCCCGCCAAACTTTGTCGCAGGGATGCCAACTTGACGAACGGTTACTTTTGAATAGTGACAACGGCACTTCCGATTTCCTAGGTATGATTTTGATGATGACACTATTTTATCTAATACTTTTAACTAACGTGACATTTATTATTAGCCGATAAAGCAGTCGGGAAATCAATGTCAATGCAATCCGATGCCAGAATGATCCTATTTAATCCTGTTTTCAATAAAATTGTCCAAAATCATGACATGATTAATGTAACAAAAACCATGACGATGCCTTTAGGGGTTATTAACCGGTGGTCCGCGAACCACTGGTGGTCCTTTTGGGCATTCTAATTTCAAGTCTAATTTCAAAATAATAATGAAATGAGTGTTAGTCGCAACATTTTGCATGTTTTATTTATAAATATAAGATTAAAACCATCCTTTATTTATTTACATTTCGGTACCGCATATTACCAACTAGCTTTAACTCGCAGCATTTCACCGCCTTGTTGGGGGTTGAATTTCGAAAAAGCCTCCCATTTTGAATACCTACATCATATGAGTAATACGTGTACGAAATTTCAATTTTCTAGCCTTAAGGTTTTGGCCTTTGCGTCATCGGTCTATCACTTTTGCCTTCATACATAAATATATATAAAAACCACCAGGGTAGTCCCTGACAAAACAGAAATTTGGTAAAAAGGTCCCTGATGAATAAAAGCTTAAGAACCACTGCCTTAGAAGATTGAAGTGAAGCCAAATCTTGCATAAGATATTTTGATATAGAGTTCCTTAAAATGACAGAGGTTTCAATGTTCCGTGGCCACCGCTGGACTAAACGAGCTATTTTACATAAGTGCAAACGCAATTAATTACAAAGTCTAAATATTGTAGTTTATAGTGAAATTTGCTTTCTAAACGCCTCCGGCAGACGTCGTGTCCTCAGCTAATAGGTAGCTACGTCACTTCCCGTTTGTGGTAGGCTCTGGTTACATGATGTCTGACGATATGATATCAGGAGGGGGAGTGACTAAAATGCACAGGTGTTCAATAGATTATAATAATGCAGCCTATACAATAGGTCTCACTGTAGGGCCTGGGCCATTTATCAGAGAGAGAGTATGGAATTAATGACCACGCGTGCCCACCGCGGGCATCTGAAATATATCCATGTACTAGCTTTTGCCCGCGACTCCGTCCGCGTGGAAAAGTTTCAAGGAACAAAATTTTGCAACCCCGTTCATTCCCTTAAGGGTTAAATTTAGAAAAACCGCGAAACACGTGTTCAATCAACTGTGTTCAAGAGTATTTATTTGAACTATTTTACGAAATCAAGTTATTCAGAATTAAGCTAATTTTGTGTCGTGCTTGCGAAAGTTATGGTTCGAAAATTATTTGTTAGTAATGAGCCCTTGTTAGAGCAACTTTAAAAAAAATAGTACCTGCTTCGATCCATAGACGGCAGCGCTGAGGCAAACCCTATCTGAATGGAGGAAGGTGACAGACCAGAAACCAAAGACACCTGTCTGCATATCGGATAGTATGCAGTGAGGTTTCTTTGGGGTTTGGTCATGCATATAAAATCTACATTCTACTCTATGCATGCGAAGCGCTCGTGGCCTAGGCGAACCGAGTGATTGGAATCAATCACTTGGATAAGCAACAACAGGCGCGGTTAGGTAGGGGATGGGTGAGCGTCCCGTGACGACCGCTAGTGGCATTTTTCCGAGCGCTTCCGTGCTTCACAAGGCACGCTAAGCCGTTGGTGCCGGCTGTCACATAATGGCAGTCGTTAAGCCATGTCAGAGGCCTTATGGGCGGCTTGATAACTTCTGACAGTAAGGCCCGCCACTGTCTTACAATCCTCCACCAACCCGGACTTGGCCCCCGTGGTGGAGTATGGCCTAACCTTCCTGCGATGCAGCAAGAGACCCGTTCCCCAGTAGTCGGGACATACAAGGGTTGATAACGAACTCTATGCGTGTACGGTTTACACCACACAGTTCTGTCACTCACCCCTTGCTGCTCGCTCTTCACAGACGCGCGTACAGAGCCATCTAATTAATTTTGTTGAACCCAACTGACAACTGTCAAAAAAGCTGAAAAGGGTTCATATGTTTATATCTGTATTTGTTTACTCCCATGACTTCCTGGGCAGTCTAGCGTTTAACACGCCTGACTACTGGAGCAGAGGCCATGGGTTCGATCACCATTGTAGGCTGTCGTACTAAATCAGTACAAGTGGCCTTAGTCTGGGCGTATTTACATGTTTGTAATGTCCTTACCCGGTTACCATAGTACAAGGTATCCTAGTTTGGGACCAGGACAATTGATTGTGTTGTGTGAAGGTTAGTGCATTAAAATAGTATACTTCATTACAAGTGCGGAAAGGCTGTCATTGCAAAGAGTTCCGACAAATGTCTACCCGAGCCAAGGCGCAGCCGAAGGCGAGGGTTGACAGTCGGAACAAGTTGCAATGACGGTTACGCACGTGTACTGAACGACTATTTTTATTACAGTTGCGAAAAAAATAAGCAATTTAATAAAGAAAAAATATTTAGAAAATGGCGCCAAGCGTAAAAGAATATCAGCAGAGATTTTTTTTTCTTCACCCATTCTGGTAGGCAAAGGGAACTATGCCCATACAACCAAGTCTTCAGGAGAATTTTTTTATTGATATGAAATGAAAATGAAATTTAATGAGATGAAATGAAATGAAACCTAACCTAACTCATTCAATAAAATCATTAAATCTGATATTGAAACAAATTAGTAGCTTCTTTTTTGAAATATAAGTATTTGCATGAATCATTAAAACTTCTATGAATTTTTTTAGTAGAAACTTCATGGTTGTTTTTTCTTTTTAATAGACATTATTTTGACAGTTGGGAATGAGAATGCACGAGTTCGGGAAAGGTAAAAAAAAATCACGAGTATGTAATAGCCCACATCCCGAACGCTATACGTCCCTGCAATACGCCAGTTTTTGAGCACCTGTATTAAAAAGAATATAATTGTGTGTAAGTTATTACATTTACTACACTGATTTCTCACCATCTCCACAAAAGAATGATACCAGTATTTTTTATGTCGCCTATAAACGTCCCACTGGAGGGCACAGACCTTCTCCCAGAGAGAGAGAGTAATTATAATATTGGCCTTTTTGCATCTACTTAATGAGATGATTTATACAGCGTCCAGTGGTATCTTCACTCACACTAGATGGGTGAAGGGACCACTCCGACGCTGTAGTGCCTGGGTCATGGTTTTATAGATGGTGTAGGCTTGCCCAGCACCTATACCATCCTGACAGCTTAGTCGGCCTAGCCCACAGGAAAGACTAGTCAATACGTGCGGAGCCAACCAAGCCGCGGGTTTCCTCACGATATTTTCCTTCACCGTCTTCAGAGAGAGAGTATGAACTTAATTACCACGTGTGTCCACCTCTGTGTGGTGTCGGCCTAGAGAATAGCACCAACCCAAATTCTTCTCGCGGGTGTCGTAAAAGGCGACTAAGGGACACAAACCGGGGAGTGGGCAGCAGCGCCCCCTGCAGTACAATTCCACCGAACTGCGATCCCAACCCGCATGCCCAGCGTGGGGATTATGGGCATTACCCCCCAATGATGGCACAACCTTGCGCTGTGGCGCTCATTAGGGGAGGGCTGTGTCCAGCAGTGGACTAATATAGCCTGAAGAAGTGTCCACCTCGGATTGGCAATTACAAGCGCCGAGATATTTGAACACCTCAGACGTTCAGGTTTCCTCACGACGTTTTCCTTCACGGTTAGCGAGTGGTATTGCTACTGTAGCTTCCTTAGTGTTTCTTGATGATTCGCGATACCCACACATAGTTATATATTAGTCTTATCGCTAAAAAGCGATCTCTTCCAGACAACCTTAGGATAGATAGTACTGAAATATGAAGAGAGTAGGTAGGTAGGTGTGTATAAAATATGGAAGGACAAAAAAATATGGTGCATAAACAAAATGGCTTACATCAGTGAAAATACTTATACTTTGAAATACATAATAAATATTATATTTAGGAACTTAATCTGAGGAAATTTATAACGCATTTGCGTCAGATTTCCATACAATTTTGTCAACATTCCGAGGAACCACCTACTTGGGACAGGACGACAGGCGTTAGCGGTCCATAGTTCACATCACAGCTTGGCCACAAGCGACCTGTAACAAAAACAATTATTTCGTTAGCATATCCAGTAGCTGAAATTAAGTATACGGTTATTAAGTATTGAAGCGCTCGTGGCCTAGTTGAACCGAGTGATGGAATCAATCACTTGAGTGAAGCAACAACAGTCGCCGTCAGGTGCAGGATGGGTGACCGTCCCGTGACTACCGCTAGTGGCATTCTTTCCGAGCGCTTCCATACTTCGCAAGGCACATTAAGTCGTAAGTGCCGTAATGGCAGTCGGTAACCATGTCAGAGGCCTTATGGGCGGTATGAGAACTTCTGACAGTAAGGCCCGCCACTGTCTTATAATCCTCCACCAAGCCGGACTTGGCCCCCATGGTGAAGTATGGCCTAACCTTCCTGCGTAGCAGGAAGAGACATATAGGTAAGCAACATATATTTAAATAATAATAAACATAGATACCTAAAAATAAATACTTATTCAATTAAATACATATAAGCAACAGTTTTCCAGTTTATACAGTGAGGTAGTGGGATTTCACCAATGCCTTAAAACAAGCTCTATTGTAAAACAATAATACATACCTACTGGCATTAAACTTGCTGTGATTGTGGTTCTTTTAAAAACCTATTTAGAGGCTAAAAATTTCACCCATGCCGGGATTCGAACCCGCAACCTCTGGCTATCCGTACCAGCGCTCTACCAATTGAGCCAATGGGCGACTCACGGCATCAGTGAAATTTCGAACCTCTTTACAATATTCTCTGTATTACGTACAGGCAGCGACATCTGACTTAAGCAAATTGCATTACTTACAGCCCCGACTACCTACTTTGCAGTTAGGTTTAACATCGGAACGATATCACTGTACCCACATGATTATACTATTTTTATTTTTATTTTTAGCCTCTAAATAGGTTTTTAAATTTGTTCCTTAGCACGGGTTAGTGCATTAAAAATAAAAATAGTGTAATCATGTGGGTACAGTGATATCGTTCCGATGTTAAACCTAACTGCAAAGTAGGTAGTCGGGGCTGTAAGTAATGCAATTTGCTTAAGTCAGATGTCGCTGCCTGTACGTAATACAGAGAATATTGTAAAGAGGTTCGAAATTTCACTGATGCCGTGAGTCGCCCATTGGCTCAATTGGTAGAGCGCTGGTACGGATAGCCAGAGGTTGCGGGTTCGAATCCCGGCATGGGTGAAATTTTTAGCCTCTAAATAGGTTTTTAAATTTGTTCCTTAGCACGGGTTAGTGCATTAAAAATAAAAATAGTGTAATCATTGAGGTTCTTATTATAATATTCTTTTCTTATGTAATTTAGGCGTGTATAATTCATGTATTATTATTTCAGAAATTTTATTTTAGATTACAATTTTAACTAAATGTTGATGTATTTGTACATTTACTTGTGTTACGAGCCGCCGGCAGTGGTGACATACAAGGATTGATATCGACTAAGTATCTCTTATGGGAATCGAACCCACGATCTCTGATTTGCTAGTCAAGCGTGGTAACCGCTAAACCAACGGGGCAGTCGAGACAAGATATATCTAGGATTCCGCCTATATTGGCAGTGGTCCAGTAACTTGTTTGATTGCACTATGAAATTATATAATGTGTTCTTTTTTATTCAAAGTTTCCGAAGCGTTTAATTATTTACGTCTTTCTTTGCATTCATTTCTTCCTTGTTTAAAAGTAGGAAAGTTTATTACCCGCGAGACTTATTTATACTACAAGCAATTTGCAGAGAAGTTAGCTTTGCAAAGTCGGTATTTTGCCTAAAAATCTACATGAGCGATGGACGAAGTGCGTCTAATTATATAATGTGTATTTTTAATTCAAAGTTTCCCAAGCGTTTAATTATTTACATCTTTCTTTGCATTCATTTCTTGCTTGTTGTAAAGAAGGTAACTTTATTACCCCCGAGACTTATATTTAATACCTTAGTCCCTGGCCCCCCTTTATCTACCCCTCTGGGTTATAGGTGTGAGGTTTTGTTAGGTTGTTTTTATGTTTAAACCTACATGGTTGTGCAGGCAAGGGCCAAAGTTCATATTCATACTCTTACGGCCTCGGTGGCGCAGCGGTCTGTAAAACCGAAGTTCTCGGGTTCGATCCCCGGCCGGGTCAAACTAGGAAACGAACTTTTCTAGTTTGTCTCGGGTCTTGGATGTTATCTATGTATTTATTGTATTAAATCTATCGTCGAGTTAGCACCTATAGCACAAGTCATTTAGTTTTACTTAGTATAGGGCTAACGAGATCTGTGTAATATGTACATAAATATTTATTATTATTATTACAATAATTGAATATTTATATTACGAAACAAGTCCATAGTCTTAGAATTAGTATGAAATTGAGTCAGCAAACACATTTTATAGTTATTTATATTTTATTTTACATGGACTGGGTTGTTCCACTATCTTCTCGGTTTCCTTAGGACCCACATTTTTGGAGTATCCTCAGGTCTCACTCGTATTTGAATTAATACCTGTATTTGCTTGTTTACTGAAAACAGGATAAACAAATGTGAACAACCACAAGGACTCAGTATAATGTGCGAGCGAGAGAGAATGCCGTGTTCACAAACGCTTCCAATGCGTGGTGTTCCCACCTCGGCAAAAGTACTACAATGAAGTGTCCGTATTTAAATACTTAAATCTTCATTTAAAATTATTTTTTGCAGAAATGCTACTTTCAGGAATGAACCGTAGAATTTACTCACAATTTTTAGGGTTCTTTACCCAAAAGGCACGTTAAGCCGTTGGTGCCTGTTGTCATGTAATGACTGTCGATAAGCCATGTCAGATGCCTTATAGGCGACTTGGTAACTTCTGATAGTAAAGCCCGCCACTGTCTTACAATCCTCTACCAACCCGGACATGGCTCCCGTGGTGAAGTATGGCCTAACCTTCCTGCGTAGCAGGAAGAGACATATAGGTAAGCAACATATATTTAAATAATAATAAACATAGATACCTAAAAATAAATACTTATTCAATTAAATACATATAAGCAACAGTTTTCCAGTTTATACAGTGAGGTAGTGGGATTTCACCAATGCCTTAAAACAAGCTCTATTGTAAAACAATAATACATACCTACTGGCATCGATAAAATTACTTTAGTAATATTTTATCGATGCTACTGGCATGTATTATTGTTTTACTTAATATAATATTCTTTTCTTATGTAATTCAGGCGTGTATAATTCATGTATTATTATTTCAGAAATTTTATTTTAGATTACAATATTAACTAAATGTTGATGTATTTGTACATTTATTTCCTTCTCCAATGTAATGGCCAGTCCTTACAAAAGTCGTCTGGAAGAAACCTGTTTCAGTGGTAACGCCGGCGGCGACCGTACTATTAAATTCCTGTTTTATGTGCACAAAAGTGTTCTCTATCTATCTGTCACCGGAAAATAACAAGATCCGCCAGTTTATAAATTTCCTAGGAAAATTATAAACTTTCGTTTGATTGTAAACGTGAGATATATTGTATTATCTTACGCCCACATTTTCGCAAATTGATAAACTTACCAAATTCAAGCGTAAAATAATAAGTAAGCCTTAACGAGACGCCACCTGCAGTCTGATTGGTCCAATAAGTCACGTGTTCCTGCTCCATCTAGAAATATCGTTGATGAAGTGAAATTTACCACAGAGCTACGAAAGTTTTATAGTGGCCTTTACCAAAATAGTAAGAAGTCGATTAAAAAAGTCGAGAATAAAAAAAGTCGTTAAAATGATGTAAGACTATAATAAAGCTAAAGCTTTGGGACGTCGCAATGTTGCAAACCGAAATTAAGTTCGAATATTCAGGATGGAGCGAGCGGAGCGAAGCTCCATCCTAAAACTTCGGGTCTTAGGTTTTTTTTAATATAAGAGGGAAAAAAATGGGTCCAAAAGAACAAAATCATTCATACAGCTAGATTTTGAGGTTATATTTATAGAAAATTCAACAATAATTTTCTCGAAAACTACGCATCTCCGGCAAGAATGGATTGCAGGTAGGAATCGAAACTGATCAATTTATACTAGTTTGGCAAGTTTGATCGTACCTAAGTCTATGGACACAAGCATTGCCACTGTCGACATCAACCAATCAGAGAGCAGTGTGTTATTTGCCGTATTTTATAAAAGCGTAAAATAAAAAGCTCTTCTGTGATTGGTTGAACTGTTTAGAATCTTACGATATCGATATCCGTTAGTTTATAAATTAACGACGAGACTTCGCATATTAATAAATTTGCGAAAATGTGGGCGTAAAATAATACAATTTATCTCTCGTTTACAATCCTACGAAAGTTTATAAATTTCCTAGGTAATTTATAAGCTTGCGAATCTTGTTATCTTCCGGTGACATATCTATCAAACGACAAATGATAAAAACGAAACGGGAAAGCGCGAGTTGGACTTCCTAATAAATATGAACTGCATTACTGATTCTATTAGTAATAAGGCCGCCAATTATGCTATGCATCATTACAATTTTTTTATTAAGTGTTAAATGATTAGTTTTACTAATTAGATGATTAGTTCTACTACCGGAGGCGAGATGGGGTTACTAGTACGGAACCCTCGGAGCTCGAAACCGACTCGCCCTTTCCGGTCTTTCGTTTTACAGACGACAACTTATCAGCCGTTACTTATCAGCCGTTACAACAACAGCTCTTATTAAAGAAATAGAGCCGAATTCTGATTTATCAGTACAGGTTGGTGACGCTGGTGTCAACAGTACAAATACCTACACAGAAATATTTGGGCAAATTTGGAATTTAATCCCACATCGGGCTGTTTATGAGCTGGCTGCAAGGCGAATTCTCAAACACGCGCAAATTACATTCCCTGAATTAACTAATTCAAAGCATTCAGAGAGTAATCCCGGGGAACGCTTCGAAAATGCTTCGTAACCCGGAGGTGTAAATGTTCACTATAACAGTATAACCCATTACTACAACGGAATACAGACGAACTTAGTAGAGTTTTATAATACTTTATTCCACACGAAACATTTAACAGGACATTACGTAAGAAATGATATGTGAAAGAGATTTCTTCCAGCAAACCTTAGTGAGTCGGAGAGGCAGTGAAAACGGGTCTATATACGAGGGGAGGTCAAAAAGTTCGCGGAATCAGGGGGTAAGGGGGTCAGGACATTAACGAATGATGTGTCAGTCTAATGAGCAACTAACTGCAAGTATTTAAGTATTGTTTTTACTAATTATTATCATTTATAATGAAGTTATCGCCCCAAAAGGTACTAAATCCGCAGGTGAACTGCAACTATGTGCTACAACAACTCTTACTGTGTGTACAAAATAGGCGACAAAAGTTAGAAACAACAGAGTTTCGCTGAGTCGAAACTAAACATGATAAGACTGTGTTTGGTTTAAGTTTGGTTTGGTGAGTGTAAAAATAAGCTGTACAAACCAGTATTTAATTACTTTTATTTAGCGCTTGACTGTAAATAATGTACCGTAAGGTGAGCTTCTTCAGTCAATATAATCAGTTACTTCGCACCAGAGTCGAACATAATTTGCCTCTCTATTAATTTGGGCAAGTAATTGGAGATCATAAATATGCAAATTAGAATATCTCGCTCCAATACGTACTAAGAATGATAGAAGATAGTTTCTATGGAAATAAAGTTCCTGTCTTAACGGGGCTTATGACAATATTTACCATTTCCTAAGTTACCCTTAAGAGCTGTGTTGTGTCGGCCTAGAGAATAGCACCAACCAAGTTCTTCCCGCGGGTGTCGTAAAAGGCGACTAAGGGACACAAACCGGGGGGTGGGCAGCAGCGCCTCCTGCAGTACAATTCCACCAATCTGCGATTCCCAACCCGCATGCCCAGCGTGGGGATTATGGGCATTACGCCCCAATGATGGCACAACCTTGTGCTATGGCGCTCATTAGGGGAGGGCTATGTCCAGCAGTGGACTAATATAGCCTGAAGAAGAAGAAGAAGTTGCCCTTTGGTTATTCGGATCTAGGAGAAACTATATAAAAAAATAAATATTTTTTTTTGTTTACCCATTATTATGTTTCACTGCAGGGCACAGGTTATCTCTCAGAGAGAGAGTACGGGCTTAATAATCACGCGTGCCCAACACGGATTGGGAATTCTAAGCGTTGAGGAACACCTTAGCCAATCAGGTTTCCTCACGATGTTTTCCTTCACCGTTAGTGAGTGGTATTGCTATAACTTCACAAATTTACATAACGTACAATATGGAAGCTAATATTATTATTATAATACATAGAAGATCTCCTATTCAAAGGAATAAATGTGCAAATATTTATTTTATGTATTATTCTATCTCCATAAATGGCAAGGCCTTCGGTCCGTGGCAAGGGAAAGGAATCCAAATTGGCAAAGAAACGAAAAGAAGAAAAGAGCCCCAAGTAATCTTATTGGCAGGTTATACAGGGTGAGAAAACATAAGGGAAGGTCAGTAAATAGCACAACAACCTTCCTACATAACATACACTACCTAAAATACAGGTTTATTCCTAGTTAGAAGCTTAGTCGAACCTCAATCACTTGAGTTAATCAACAGCAGGCGTAAATTTTTTGCTTCTTGCAGATTCGCGATGCTGGTGACGAGCCGCGTGAAACGATGTGCTGCAACAGTAGGTGGGAGCAAAAAATAATTACAGTTTTAACTTGATGTATGAAAAAATAGTTCCCCTAAGGTAGACTTTTTGGACTATGGAAAAATCGATAAAACCGTAATAAAAGGCAAACTATACCACGTAGCGGGCTGGATGGGTGAGCGTGACTACCGCTAGTGGGATTTTTCCGAGCGTTTCCGTGCTTTGCTTCGCAAGGCACGTTAAGCCGTTGGTACCTGCTGTCATGTAATGGCAGTCGTTAAGCCATGTCAGAGGCCTTATGGGCGGCTTAATACCTTCTGACAGTAAGGCTCGCCACGGTCTTACAATCCTCCACCAACCCGGACTTGGCCCCCGTGGTGGAGTATGGCCTAACCTTCCTGCGATGCAGGAAGAGAACCGTGCCCCAGCAGTGGGGACGTACAAGAGATTGATATCACTGCGCACACCGCGATAAAGCTCACGTCCACTTACTCCCTCTAAGAGAAGGACACACAGGCCTTAAATACCACCATAACAGGGTTATTCACGATTTTCTTCAGCGTCCACAAGTAGTCCGTAAATCATCATAAGCTCCGACATTTCCCGCGAATTTCTTTTAATTATATTACACTAGCGTAAACGTTTTAAGCCCTCTGCAAAGAGGCCCCTGGCTAGAGACACGGAAAAAGAAGCCTTACATATTTGCAATAGGGCAGATAGTCTGTCCAAGAGCCCACATTAAATCCTTCTTTTGAGCTTTGAACAAAGGGCCTTTGAAAATTACAGTGCAGCGTAAATAGGGAGTGCTGAATTGTTCCGATTCCAGGTTCCGGCACGACTGCTTTGTTAGTCTAGTGGTCTAGCCACTTGACTAACAAAACAGAGGTTATCGGCTCGATTCCCTCCGGGGTACGAGTTTATGTGACTTTATGCATAATAATTAGAATATAATTAATGTGGGTACAGCGATATCATTCCGATGTCAAAACCTAACTGCAAAGTAGGTACTCGGGGCTGCAAGTGATGCAAATTACTTCAGCCAGATGTCGCTGCCTGTACGTAATACAGAGAATGTTGTAAAGAGGTTCGAAATTTCACTGATGCCGGTGAGTCGCCCATTAGCTCAGTTGGAAAGAGCGCTGGCACGGATAGCCAGAGTTCGCGGGTTCGCATCCCGGCATAGGTGGAATTTTTAGCCTCTAAATATGATTTTAAAACGTTATGCATGTAAGAGATTAAATGTTACCACTAGCTGACCCCGCCAAAATGTTTTTTTGTCAATGTACACAACAAATTGGAATTTGATTAAAATCGGTGTAGCCGTTTCGGAGGAATTCGATAACACAGTGACACGATTTTTTTACGTAGCCTATAAACGTTCCAACGCAGGGCACAGGCCTTCTCTCAGAGAGGGAGTATGGGCTTAAATACCGCGCGTGCCCACCGCGGATTGGCAATTTCAAGCACTGAGATATTTAAACACCACAGACACTCAGGTTTCCTCACCATGTTCTTTATATTGGATTATTTATTTAGATCTATGTATTTTTATTTAGGTACATGTCTATTTTATGAAGTTAATTTCTTTGCTTTCTGAAAATAGTTAAAAACCGTTTCTATACGGATTTATGCTCGTTTAAGAGCTCGTTTACAATTTTCCGACGTTTTCAGCCAGATGGTCCCGGATGACTGAGGTGACAGGCGTCTTTTAGAAAGCATTAAGCAACGGTTAGTTTACTACCCTCGGCAAAAATTACAAAAGTTAATTATGAAGTTACGTTCCAAAATAATTATTATTACCAATTATTTTTTATATAAAGATAATTAATAGTAGTTAAAATTAAATTTATAAACTAATTATTTTACATGAACTTAAAAATACTGATTATTAATCGAAATAAAAAAAAAATAACTCTACAGTCACACTTCTAGCAAGGGGGTCTCATGCACTTAAACACTGGTTCCCATGCTACCGGTATGTGCCAACCACGATCTCTATTAAAATTTAGATGCCGGCGGATCTCTATTGCCTCGCGTATCATTCTAGTCAAGAAACGGTCTTCTCGGGCAAGAACTTTAACTTTATAACTATAATAATAAATTATATAATTATATATAATATAATTGTATTACATTACTTAGATTTAAGAATCATGGTTGTAATATTTTTCTGGTTGTGCAATAAAGAGTTCTCTATCTATCTATCTATCTATCTATCTATCTATCTATCTTTATCGAAATGTATAAAGTGGATGGTTAACCTTAGAAAATACTGTTTTCTGAAAATAGGTTCTTATCCAGGCCTTTTGTAGCCTATTTTGTGCACAATATAAACCTGATTTTTTCTCCTTCTCTTATTCTGGAAGCTATGCTGAAAGCAATCTCTAAGAGAGCTATAAGCTCGCCTTTGTACATGTTATTTCTGATGTAATGTCCTATTATATGTTTAGTGCAAATAAAGTAAATTATTAACAATAATAATAGACCTCACCGCAAGCTTAGATATAAAAATTAATATAGTAATAATAAAAGATAGATAGATATAATTATAACTTTTTATTGTGCACCAACAATTTACAAAGATAAGGTACTTAATATCTGTATATAGTACCTAGTATACAATTGGCAGCCTTATCGCTAAAAGCGATCCTTTCCCGTCAATGTTACTTCAACATTTGACATATTAGGTAGTTTGTTTATTTACCACTGTAAAACATTGACCTAGGACAGACAATACTTCGTGACGCGGTCGGGAAGTGTGCTGAGAATGTTTTATAGTGAAGAAATGGGACACTGTTGAATGAAATGACGGTCTTTGCCGCCGAGGTATCTGTTTTTTTTCCTACACTTGAACAAATGCCGGTAAAATGTAAAAATTGTGTTGGTAATTCCGTTTATACTATTTTTATTTTTAATGCACTAACCCGTGCTAAGGAACAAATGTAAAAACCTATTTAGAGGCTAAAAATTTCACCCATGCCGGGATTCGAACCTGCAACCTCTGGCTATCCGTGCCAATTCCGTTTAGCCCGTTATGTAAGCGCCTTAACAAACCAACCTAAGTATATTTTTTAAAATGTAAAATATGAAATATGTAGCTTCTTCTGCGCGTAGACAAAACCTCTTGCTAGTTAACTCTCCGTCTGTCATATTATAGATTCATCGTTATCAACCCTTGTATGTCCCCACTGCTGGGGCACGGGTCTCTTCCTACATCGCAGGAAGGTTAGGCCATACTCCACCACGGGGGCCAAGTCCGGGTTGGTGGAGGATTGTAAGACAGTGGCGGGCCTTACTGTCAGAAGTTATCAAGCCGCCCATAAGGCCTCTGACATGGCTTAACGACTGCCATTATATGACAGCCGGCACCAACGGCTTAACGTGCCTTGCGAAGCACGGAAGCGCTCGGAAAAATGCCACTAGCGGTAGTCACGGGACGCTCACCCATCCCGTACCTGACCGCGCCTGTTGTTGCTTAACCACGTGATTGATTCCAATCACTCGGTTCGCCTAGGCCACGAGCGCTTCATAGATACATAAATAAATAAATAGATAGAGAACACTTTATTGCACAACTAGAAAAAAGAATACAACCATGATTTCTTAAATCTCCGTAATGCTATCGCTAAGAGCAATCTCTTCCAGACAACCTTGGATGAAGTGGATTGCATGTCATATAAATTGTCATTACAAATCCTTTTATTGCACTTGAATTTTAAAGTCCAATAAAAGGATAGTTTTAGAGTACAATAGTACTCGCTATTTCGGCTAAAAATTTTATAAAATTTTTCCAGATGATTTTGAGTTGTAAGTTTAATGAAAGAAAGTTCATTAATAATTCTACAATATGTGTTGAATAGAGTCGGTATACAAAATTGTGTCAAAAAAGGTGCTAGAACTGCTAGATTAAATAGTTAGGGAAACATAGTTTTATTCACACACTACTGCGCCTTGATCATGTAACTTTCCACGTATATATTTGTGTGCAAAACGAAATATCTCTGGTTTTTGGTTGTACAATAACGTGGTTTAATATCACTGTCACGTATCAGATATCCACATGCGGTATCCACTATGTGTGATATGCGCCTCTTATCTCTCTATATAACAGAGGATAAGTAAACATTCCGCTTCCGCACACAGATGCATACGTGAAAAATGGCATAATCAAGACTCTGGTAGTATAAATACTTCCACTCACACTCACTCACAATTGTTTGTTTACCTTAGGGCTGATTTTCCAATAGTCAGATGACATTTATCTGAGGAACAAAAATGGCGGTTTGACCGCTTACGTATGAACATTATGTCGAACCGCCATTTTTATTCCTCAGATAAATGTTATCTGACTATTGGAAAATCAGCCCTTAATAAAATAAATGTAATACAAAGTGCTAAGAGAATCGCGCCCTTGCCTACACGCTCCATCGAACAGACGCGCCGCGCACCGAACCCGGAACCTGCCTTGGTGGTCTGATGCAACGCTCGAATGCGCTCGGTGTATGTAACATTACATCGACAGTGTGACATAAGAGTGACAGTATGCAAGTGGAGGCACGATGGTCGGCTTCGGACCGGCCTACGTTCAAGGTTGTTTTCTTCAATACAGTCTATAAGCGGTGAACATTTCACCGGTTATAAACTGTACCTACGGAACGACTACGGAAGCGCTCGTGGCCTAGGCGAACCGAGTGATTGGAATCAATCACTTGGTTAAGCAACAACAGGCGCGGTCAGGTACGGGATGGGTGAGCGTCCGGTGACTACCGCTAGTGGCATTTTTCCGAGCGCTTCCGTGCTTCGCAAGGCACGTTAAGACGTTGGTGCCGGCTGTCATATAATGGCAGTCGTCAAGCCATGTCAGAGGCCTTATGAGCGGCTTGATAACTTCTGACAGTGAGGCCCGCCACTGACTCACAATCCTCCACCAACCCGGACTTGGCCCCCGTGGTGGAGTGGCCTAACCTTCCTGCGATGCAGTAAGAGACCCATGCCTCAGCAGTGGGGACATATATAAGGGTTGATAACGAAACAGTACCTGTGACGGTCTCGGTGGCGCAGCGGTTTGACACGCTCACTGTTATTTATAAATAACAGTTATTATTAAAAATAAATGGCTTAACGAAGCACGAAAGCGCTCGGAAAATATGCCACTAATGGTAGTCACGGGACGGTCACCCATCCCGATACTTTTATTGCGCTAAAATTAAGTAATTACTAACCATATTCACCAATGTATCCGTACTTAAGACGCACAATACTTAAACTAATAATGTCTGAAATTGATCTGTACATTAAGTACAAAAAAGTAATTTCCAAAGTACAGGACCAGCTAGTTTGGCAATTAGTAGGAGACCCGAGGGCTGGTGCTTACTTTGGCCAAAGAATAAGCCTAGCCATACAGCGAGGCAATGCCGCCAGCCTTCTTGGTACTCTGCCGCCCGACAGCGATCTGGCTCAAATATTTTATTTAAATTAGAATGTTTTAGGTTTAGTTCCATTTTTATCATTAATTATTATTATTATAAATGTTTAATTGATAATTGTACCATTAGCCTTTAAGTGATTTTGTAAAGCTCTCAAGGCTTAGATTTTCCCGCTTGTATGTTGCTCTTTATGGTGAGAAATAAACTTAATTAAAAGTGTTTTTACACGGATTTATCCTCGTTTATTCCTTTTTTACAATTTTCCAACGTTTCGGCCCTTTTTAGGTGCCGTGGTCCCGGATGAAAAAGTGCCGAAACGTTGGAAAATTATAAAAATTTAATAAACGAGCACAAATCCGTGTAAAAACAGTTTTAATTATGTCTACTGCTCGTGTTAACCTTAGAGAAATAAACTTTTGCTTTTTACTTTTTTTTTAGTGTAAAACCGAATTCGGTTCGATCCCCGGCCGGGTCAAACTAGGAAACGATCTTTTCTAGTTGTCTCGGGTATTGGACGTTATTTATGTATTTATTGTATTAAATCTATCGTCGAGTTAGCACCTATAACACAAGTCATTCAGTTGTACTTAGTAACGAGATCTGTTTAATATGTCCATGGATATTTATTTATTTATTTCAGCGGCGCCTACGCAAATCATTCTCTCTATCTCACTCTTTTTGATCCTAGGCCCTAGAACGTAGGTTCTAAAAAAAATGGTAGTCACAGGTGGTAAAACTTCTCACGTTCACTTTTAGATAAAAACGTATTATACAACAAGTTATGATTTTTTTCCGTCTCTCGTGGCCTAGTCGAACCGAGTGATTGGAATCAATCACTTGTGTAAAGCGACAATAGGCGCGGTCAGGTGCAGAATGGGTGACCGTCCCGTTACTACCGCTAGTGGCATTTTCCCGAGCGCTTCCGTGCTTCGCAAGGCACGTTAAGCCGTTGGGGCCGGCTGTCATGTAATGGCAGTCGTTACGACTTGTCAGAGGCCTTATGGAGCGGCTTGACAACTTCTGCCAGAAAGGCCCGCCACTGTCTCACAATCCTCCTCTGACCAGGACTTGGCACCCGTGGTGGAGTATGGCCAAACCTTCCTGCGGTGCAGGAAGAGACCCGTGTCCCAGTGTCGCAGTGGGGACATGCAAGGGTTGATATCGATTTTTTTTTTATTGGTGGCGCTAGATAGCGATCCCCGGCGCCTTAACGTGTGGACGCAGCATTAGTAACTACCTACTTCATGTGGTTACAAGCTCAGCTTCTCGACTTAAATCCCCTGGTTAGTCCCTCCATTATTCATGCACACACGTCTACTGGCAACTCAGCGAGGCGACGACGGCTAAAGCAGTGACCATTATTGCCATTACAGGCAGTTTACCTTAAAAGAAAACTAAAATAACATTTTAAAACCTAACTGCAAAATAGGTAAGGCTGCAAGTGATGCAAATTACTTCAGCCAGATGTCACTGCCTGTACGTAATACAGAGAATGTTGTAAAGAGGTTCGAAATTTCACTGATGCCGGTGAGTCGCCCATTAGCTCAGTTGGTAGAGCGCTGGCACGGATAGCCAGAAGTCGCGGGTTCGAATCCGGGCATGGGTGACATTTTTAGCCTCTAAATAGGTTTTTAATATAGCATTTGACTATTAAACAAATAAAGTTACTTTTATTATTTTTGATTAACATATTTTTTTAAAACATTTTTTATATTAAGTACATTACATGTTTATTCATTTCATTGGCATCAACTCTAGCGTTAGTCTTAGACGGTCACCCATCCATGTCAGGCGGACATACTTCGACCAAATAAAAGATGTATCAGCAAAGAGAAGATAGAAAGTACCCGGAACCGGCGTGCGTGCATGCAACGACTTATTGAACGTTGATGAAGCGAAGGTGATCTGTCAGGATTGTGGCAAGTGGAAGTCCCTGATCTCTGCCTACCCCTCTGGGACATATCCCAGGCGTGAGGTTATGTATGTGTTACGTTCTGTATGAAGTGCCAATACAGGATGCAATATTATGTTCATATAAGTCTATCTGATTTAACGTAAAAAGTCAATACCTTTTAAAATTAAAACGAGGTCACAAAAAACCCGAAGAGTTCCATTTTCCTATTGATCTGAACATACATAAAAATATACGGACGAATTGAGAACATATTTTTGTAAGTCGGTTAAAAACTTATGTTTAATGAAGCGGTGGTAGCTCAGTGGGTAGAACCATAGACTGGCAAGCGAGAGCCCCAGGTTCGATCCCGAGTGCGGGCATGTACCAATGACTTTGTTTGATTTCAAAGTTACGTACATTTGCGAATTTGTAGTCGCAATACCACACGCTAACGGTGAAGGAAAAAATCGTGAGGAACTGTCAGTGTGGTATAGGTGCTGGGCAAGCCTACACCATCTATAAAACCATGTCCCAGGCACTACAGCGTCGGAGTGGTCCCTTCACCCATCTAGTGTGAGTGAAGATACCACTGGACGCTGTATAAATCATCTCATGAAGTAGATGCAAAAAGGCCAATATTATTATTATTAATGTAGACTGAATATGCTTAATTTACGATAGATTTAAAAAAGTGGCAAGGCATAATAAAGCACTTTAGATTTTGGTGTCCATTTTAAGTAAAATCTAGATAATCTGGGAATATATGATAAAAACACTTCTTTAACCGCACAATACTGAAAAGACAATATAAAAAATAACTCTACAGCTGTTCAGATATTACAAAGATACACACAGAAAGAAGAAGCAAAACACATTTAGGTACTTTTACAAACATTTCGCACCCTCCTCGGAACGAAAGAGGCCTAAGTCAAAAAATAGTTTAAATACTCAAAAAAATCTCAAAAATTGAGTACCTAACAATCATAGAGAGACATAAAAAGGTATGCTCTATCCGATGAAAAGTAAAACAAAGGCACTTATTGTAAAAAAAGAGCATAGCGAATCTTCCGTCCACGGCATACCTTTTTATGACTATATGATTGTAACTCAATTTCACTATTTTTTGACTTAGGCCTCTTTCGTTCTGAGGGTGCGATTTAAATAGTCAAAAAACCACTCTGTCTGATACATCGTTGTTGTAAAACTTATTTCGTGTAAAAGGAGTAATGTATGTACCCGCCAACGAGGTACGAGTCAGTATTTGAGTAATACAAGCAGTCGATACGGCTTTACTTATAAAAACACAATTTCACTAAAACACTCCTACATTATATTACATTATCAACCCTTGTATGTCCCCACTGCTGGGGCACGGGTCTCTTACTGCATGGCAGGAAGTTTAGGCCATACTCCACCACGGGGGCCAAGTCCGTGTTGGTGGAGGATTGTAAGACAGTGGCGGGCCTTACTGTTAGAAATTATCAGGCCGCCCTTAAGGACTCTGACATGGCTTAACGACTGACATTACATGACAGCCGGCACCAACGGCTTGGCGTGCCTTGCGAAGCACGGAAGCACTCGGAAAAATGCTACTAGCGGTAGTCACGGGACGGTCACCCATCCTGCACCTTACCGCGCCTGTTGTTGCTTAACTCAAGTGATTGACTCCAATCACTCGGTTCGCCTAGGCCACGAGCGCTTCCAACACTCCTAGACGCGTTTTATTTACGAGTAACCATGTATTTTCGTATTTTCCTTGTAAAATCTCCACCACAGACTATTTTAGTGAGCGTTTTTGTATTGTTTTAATAAGGAATTGTGTTTTTATAATCTTAGTTATCTCTTAATGTTAAAAACACTTCTCAAATGCTGTTTAAATAGTCTGTGACAAATATTTACACAGTACTTCTGCATTTGAGGAGTATTTTTTTAGAGGAATCATTATAAATAACACCTAAATATTTTACATGGAGTTTAATTATACCTACTGTCAGAAAAGACAACTATGGTAAATTATCCTTTAAAAAATGAATCATGGTTTCCATGCAGTCTCCAAAATCTCCATTCAAGTCAAACGAGGTCTTATTAACCTTTTTGGTCAAGAAATAATGGCCACAAATATGGCGGATACCTTAACCTATTTGGGCGATTTTATACTCCGCAGGAATGAAGCTTCGAGGTAAACATTTTCCACATTTTATTTTTCTATTTTGATGCTGTCTGACCAAAGTCTGTGAGTCCAATTAAAATACAGATAAGCGTAACTGTAAACCGTTAACGAATTCACAAGGCATTTTACTTCTTGAGATTGCTACTGACAGAAGACAGGCTTTGTCAGGCTTTATGTTATGGTCAGAAAACACAATTATTGTTTACTCTTGTGCACTCTGTTTAATTACATCATGGACGACGAAGGGCGTTAAGACCAGTGGCCGATTGTACGTCAAGTCGTCACTTGAACGGTAAGTAAGTATCTCATATTAGAACAGGATAGTGTTGCCAATTTTTTTTCAGTCATTTATAGTATTTTCCAGAATACACTAAAAATATGCGTGCAAAAATACTTAAAAAATACACAATTTTTAAGAGTATTCTATTATTTCTGATTAGTTTTGGTGTTACCATACGAAAACCGGCCTAGTTCATATTATTTGACTTAGTCACTGATGAAAGATCTGGTACAGAGTATTTTATTTTGTATATTGACAAACCCACATTACAAGTTATGGAGTATATCACACAATGAGTACATAACTTTAGAAGCGTGAGATATTTAATTTTATATCAACGCCCTGCAAATAGAACTTTAATCTAGCACATAGTATGCTTGAAAAAATAAAACTAAACAATTGTTACAGATTCTTTTGTGTCTCGCTGTTCCACTTTATATTCAAAACGCTAGCTCCCGCTAAAATGATTGCTCTCTCAATTGCGGTCTTTTGCGGCTAGTCCCGCCGAACGGTGACCTTTAGTTCATACTATTTCGATTTGTTGGGTCACTTTTCGACTGCGTAACTATTAGAGACTGATAGATAGAGTGACTAAAAGAGTACGACTACTCATGTTGATGCTGAGACTCTTGGAATATTGTAACACAAACAGTGTTAATGTCTGTGAAAGAATTTATTTTTTTCACAGTGGCAACACTGCCGTCTCGGCTGTCACTCTTGGTCCTTTTTCGATTTGTTGGTTTACTTTGAAAGCGACGTAATTATTAGCGACTTATAGATAGAGTGACTAGAGAGTACGACTGCTCATGTTAGGGTTCAGGTCCTTGGAATATTGTAACAACAGAAACCCAATCATAATGTCAGTGGAAAAAAAAATGTCAATGGCAACACTGCCATCTCGGCTGACGCTTGAGACCTCCTCCTATTCGTCCTTTTTCGATTTGTTGGGTTACATTGAAAGCGACGTAATTATTAGAGAATGATAGATGACTGACTAAAGAGTACGACTGCTCATGTGGATGCTGAGACTCTTGGAATATTGTAACAATACACTGTGTTAATGTCTGTGAAAAAATTTATTTTTTCACAGTGGAAACAATGCCGTCTCGGGTACTATTTGAGACTGCATGACTGCACATGTTAGGATTCAGGCTCTTGGAATATATTACCTTCTGGGTGGGTTACCCTCTCCCTTAAACGAATAAAGAAAAGTAAAAAAAAACATTTTACGACCTATTTTGGGGAAAACGCGAAATGTATGACGATTTTCCAATAACCATTGGCAACGGAAATAATTCCTGTTTATTTCCGTCCTTTACTTTCGGCGTATTTTCCATTAGGTACGAGTACATTGAGTCTAGCTTCGGTTCCTCCAGAACAGTATAGTGACTTTGTAAGATTAGTCTCATCACCGACTGAAATCAGCGGCATCAAATTTTATTATACCGTACTAGCTGTGCCCAGCGGTGTTATCCGTGGTTTATCGATTTTCCCATGGGAATAAGATATTTTCCCGCAGTAAAACATTTGTTATCAATATTTGTTAATCCACGGAGTCGGCTAACTCCATACCAAATTTTACGAAAATCGCTCCAGCCGTTTAGACGTGAAGAAGTAACAAACATACACACTCACAAACTTTCGCTTTTATAATATTATTGTGATTTCTAAAACAGGAGTAACCAATACCCCACGGTAAGTAACCTATTTATACTATTTTTATTTTTAATGCACTAACCCGTGCTAAGGAACAAATTTAAAAACCTATTTAGAGGCTAAAAATTTCACCCATGCCGGGATTCGAACCCGCAACCTCTGGCTATCCGTACCAGCGCTCAATTGGTAGAGCGCTGGTACGGATAGCTAGAGGTTGCGGGTTCGAATCCCGGCATGGGTGAAATTTTTAGCCTCTAAATAGGTTTTTAAACCTATTTATACCTAAGACTTAGACAGCTATAATGATATCATTTCATTATCATTATCAGCCGCTGCCCGATGTCAACCCTTGATGTCCCCACTGCGGGGGCACGGTTCTCTTCCCGCATCGCAGGAATGTTACGCCATATTTCACGAGGGCCAAGTCCGGGGTGGTGGAGGATTGTAAGACTGTGGCGGGCCTTACTGTCAGAAGTTATCAAGCCACCGATAAGGCCTCTGACATGGCTTAACGACTGCCATTGAAAGGAAAAAGGAAGGAAGGAAGACATTTTATTGGAACAAATCAACACATCACAGGAAAGAAAAGGCATACCACTAATAGGTACATACATAGGTACATGTAAATAAATAACCGAATATTGTCAACGGCGGCTGGTTTCACATGTAGACGAAATCTGTGTAAAACAAATTATATTACTATCTTGCCTGTAATTCCTGACACAGTTCTAAGGAATTTTCAAAGAGATATTAATCTCAAAGACATTATGATTAGAAATCTAATTAGAACGCAAGCACTAGTATATCCTTTACGTAAGTGATATTCCCGAAGGAATAAATCCTTTCATTGAGCAGTTTTCTATGGGTTCCGTAGCAAGTCAAAATGAATACATTTTTAAAAACCTATTTAGAGGCTAAAAATTTCACCCATGCCGGAATTCGAACCCGCAACCTCTGGCTATGCGTGCCAGCGCTCTACCAGTTGAGCCAATGGGCGACTCACCGGCATCAGTGAAATTTCGAACCTCTACACTATTCTCTGTATTACGTACAGACAGCGACATCTAGCTTAAGCAAATTGCATCACTTACAGCCCCGACTACCTACAAACGATACCTTCCTGTAGGCTAGGCCGACTAAGCTGTCAGGCTGGTATGGGTGCTGGGCAAGCCTACACCATCTATAAAACCATGTCCCAGGCACTACAGCGTCGGAGTGGTCCCTTCACCCATCTAGTGTGAGTGAAGATGCCACTGGACGCTGTATAAATCATCTCATTAAGTAGATGCAAAGAGGCCAATATTATTGTTATTATTATTACACAAACGATAATACCTATGTATTATCGTTTGTGTAATAACAATAATAAATATATAAAAAGATATAATAATTATACTATATTAATATTTTAAATATTTATATTAATATGTTTTAACTCAGTGGGTTGAATTTCAACAACCCACTGAGGTATTTGAACGCCTCAGATTCTCAGGATTCCTCACGATGTTCTACTTTACAATTAGCGAGTGGTATTGCTAGTTGCTACTAACTTCACAAATGTACTTATAGCGACACATTATTTCGAATACATTAGCTCAGTTGGGAGAGCGCTGGCAAGGTTAGCCAAAGGTCGCAGGTCGAGTCCCGGCATGGGTGGAATCTTTTGCCTCTAAATAGGTTTTTAAAATCGTCCTTAGCACGGGTTAGTGCAAAGAATATAATTATTTTGTATGTTAGCACTTTTGGTTTGCTAGAGCGCGCGACAAGCAGTCGCATTGAAAACAAAGTTGGTACATGGCTCCACTGGGTATCGAACCTGGGGCTCTCGCCTCCGAGCCCATTGCTCTACCCACTGGGCTAAAACCGCTTTAAAACAAGCGTCTTTGCAAGGAACATTCAGGCGAAAACAACCAAAATCCCTGTAAGTGCTGTTAGGATAATTATTATCGAGACAAACGAAAGTAACTAGCGATCGCTCGAAAACTGCCATTAACAGCGGCTTCGTTAGCGTGCCGCATGCAATATGAACCATACTCCGTGCCAGATGAACCTTCCCGAGAAGTAAACAAATACACTGAAAAGCAAACGGTGTAAAAAATTTTTTTTTAAGAAAAAAAAAACGACTTTAATGAAAAGAAGAGTTTGAGGACATAACTGACAAGAACTTAATCTGCAGGTTTGCTAAAGGTCATTCAAATGGTGGCGTGGTGGCCGGGTCATCTATCTCCCTCCAAAATGTTTGAGACTGATGATGGCTGACCTCTGCGTTATGCTCGTGAATGAGTGCTGTTCGTGTGTCTGGCCGCAGCACTTGTTATGTTTTCACGAGCTATGTAAAACAATTAACTAATGCTTTGGCATTTAAAGCAATAAATGGCAATCATGGAATCTTATCATACGTATAGGTGGTAACTGATGTATTAGATTTAAGAGGACTTGAGAAAAGATGGTCAGAGTGAAGTTTTTTTCCCGCTGCCTTTTTCTCCACTACTCTACGGCCCGAGGGCAGTGGCTTTTATTTTATGTTACATTGTCCTTTGACCTTTAGTAAACAGAATGTTTACGTTGAAATAAACTGAATTGAATGTCGCCCATTAGCTCAGTTGGAAGAGCGCTGGCACGGATGGCCTAACCTTCCTGCGATGCCGGAAGAGACCCGTGCCCCAATAGTTGGGACATACAAGGGTTGATATCGATATTGATCGACGGATAGCCAGAGGTCGCGGGTTCGAATCCCGGCATGGGTGGAATTTTTAAACTCTGAATAGGTTTTTTAAAAATTGTTTTTAGCACGGGTTAGTGCATTAAAAAGAATGTAATAAAATGTATTTGGTACAGTGGACAGCAGTGCATCTACCTTTACGTCCGTGAAGTCTACTCGGTTACGTACGTTGCGGGTGATATTGCAACTAATATGCAACCTAGCACGAAACACGTTTTGAGGCTATTTATTATTGTTCTATAAGGCTTTTGAGAATTCACCTTTTCATGAACAGATGGAAACGCGTTTTGCCACCATAATGATCCAAGATAATGGGTGGAATTTTTAGCCGGATTTTTAGGTGGAGTTTTTAAAAAAAGATGCGAGATTAGGTACTTCTATCATGTCGTCACAACATTTGCACACACCTTAGGCTGGAACGTAACCATGCCGATTCGAATTGAATTGATAGGTAAAAACACTATTCACGATCTAAAACGAAACATAAGCCTTGCGTGTTACAACTATGTCATCTTCAGCTCCAACAACATGCGAGTGGGCAGCTCAACCACGAAAGTAGATCTTCCACTTCACACGAAGTCCACTGCCGTTGGGGCTTCCGATAAATGGCCGCTTCGACAAGTTCTACAACCGAGTAAACTATCATTACAATTAGGTAGCCGATTTTTGTAACGGAAGCGGTGTGGCAATGTACTCGATTTGAAAGGTCGATAGTTTTCGTGTCAATTGATTTGTGTTCAATTAACACTACGTTTTAACGATGTCTGCTGTTGAAACTTTCGAGAAATGCCAGGCAGACTTTTGCCGCAATCATAAACACTAACACATACTCGTACTCGTACGCACACACAATCATTCACCTACGTAAACAAATACAGTGCCACCATTTTATCTGTTCAGTTGATAGCGGCGCTAGTGGAGAATTTGGGCATGCTATTTAAGAAATTTACTCAGAATAAATGGAAAATTTAAAGTAAAACGCCCGTCTTTGAATGTAAATAAAATATATCTATAAATCAACAGACAGCGAAATGTTTCTTTTCAATATGGCGGATGAAAAGGCCGTAGTTACAATTGTGCCCACCTGAACAGATAACTTGGTGGCGCTGTACATACACTTTTTCCCGTTTATTTTTTACGTTGTAACGGTGCAAACCTCTTTACACCATTTTTATTACTTTTTTCTATCTATCATTTTCAAATATTTCAATTACGTCACACATTTTTCGATTTCCCTCGTTTTTTATCATTACAACATATGGGTATAACAGCAGGCGCGGTCAGGTGCTGGATAGGCCTCTGACATGGCCTAACGACTGCCATTACATCAACCGGCACCAACGGCTTATCGAGCCTTGCGAAGCACGGAAGCGCTCGGAAAAAAGCCACCAATGCCAACGGGATGGTCACCCATGCGGTAACTGATCGCGCCTTTTGTTGCTTAACCCAAGTGATCGATACCAATCATTCGGTTCCACTACGCCATGAGCGCTTCCTCGGCTTAACTAGGCCACGAGCACTACGTAGGCCATCAAGATACTATTTCTTTAAAATAACTTAGATTTGGGCCAAATATTTGCCATAAGGAAAATGAAAAATAATAGCTATATAACTCGAGTTCAAGCTTAGAGTTGCAGATTTTTGCTTACTTTCCTTATATTCGTAATGTAATAAGTGTTTACTATTAGTAATACACACTTTTATTGCACTTAAATTTTAACAATTAAACCGTACCATGCGGCGAACTTAATGCTATAGGCATTTTCTACCAGTCAACCGCAGGAGACAGACGAAAATATTGGTAGGCGTACAAAAAAAAACCAACCTCGGGTTAAGACTTACTTAGTCGCCCGAACTATCTAGTCCCTATCTCCTAACAAGTGTCCGAAAACGTTGTTTTCCCATATTAATAGGCCTACAACTTATTTTCAGACCTACCAAATACATATACGTAAAAAAAATCATAAAAATCGTTATACTATTTTCTTTTTAATGCACTAACCCGTGCTAAGGACAATTTAAAAACCTATTTAGAGGCTAAAAATTCCACCCATGCCGGGATTCGAACCCGCGACCTCTGGCTATCCGTGCCAGCGCTCTTTCCAACTGAGCTAATGGGCGACTCACCGGCATCAGTGAAATTTCGAACCTCTTTACACTATTCTCTGTATTACGTATAGGCAGCGACATCTGGCTGAAGTAATTTGCATAACTTGCAGCCCCGACTACCTACTTTGCAGTTAGGTTTTTACATGGAAATGATATCGTTGTACCCACATGATTATACTATTTTTATTTTTAATGCACTAACCCGTGCTAAGGACAATTTAAAAACCTATTTAGAGGCTAAAAATTCCACCCATGCCGGGATTCGAAACCGCGACCTCTGGCTATCCGTGCCAGCGCTCTTTCCAACTGAGCTAATGGGCTTATCATATTATCATAAAAATCGGTGAAACCTTTTCGGAGGAGTTCGTTAATAAACACTCATACGAGATTTTTATATATTAGATATATCGAAATCAACACTTGGTTTGTCCTCACTGCTGGGGCATCTCTTCCTGCACCGCAGGAAGGTTAGGCCATACTCCACCACGGGGGCCAAGTCCGGGTTGGTGGAGGCTTGTAAGACAGTGGCGGGCCTTACTGTCAGAAGTTATCAAGCCGCCCTTAAGGCCTCTGACAGGGCTTAACGACTGCCATTACATGACAGCTGAAACAAACGGCATCAGCTATTAGATATATATGCGTAGCCTGTATATGTCCTACTGCAGAGCACAGGCCTTTCTCTAAGTATGAACACCTCAGTCATTCAGGTTTCTTCACGATGTATTCCTTCCTTTGTGATGCATTCCTTAGTGAATAGTATAAATTTACAAATATACGTCATTAATGCACTGCGTGTTATCGTTTGTGTTAATAATGGTAATTAATATTTTTGTAAGCGTGCGAAGTCCATTTAACTGAATGCATTATAGATTTTATCGCAATAGGCGAGAAAGAGGCACTCGCGGCTGGAAACAGTGGTCTTTGTAAGTTTGTTTCCGACATTTTTTACAGTACTAGTTCATACCACTGAGGCGACATCCACAAGCTACGAAACGTCACACTTATTTCATGATTTTTGTTGCAATTTGACCCGTGTCGAAACCGAGTAGAGTTCACGCGAATACGCGTTTTAAGCTTTCAGTTGTAATTTAATTAAACTTTTGAGGTATACCTATACTTTATTGTTCGTCGTATTGTAATCCCACATACCTAACGGAGTTGGAAGGCGTACTGACAAACAAATTACGCCTCTGTATGTAATGTTTCGGTTAAGCCGCGTTTACTGCACGTATTTTTCATCAATTCTTGTTTTTTATCAATGCTTCAAATATGAGTATCTTTATACGACATTGTTTGGGTAACCTACGCAAAGACACACATACAAACACGCAGGCACACACACACACACACACACACACACACACACACACACACACACATTTTAATATTTATTCACTTTCTTCATTCTACATGTAACATCAAGTCAAGTAGGTACGAGAGTACAAGTATGTGTGAGCATATTTTGTTCTCTATTTCGGGAAATCCATAAAAACAACAGGCTGACGACGAATTACTGCTGTTATTAAGTTTTACGGACGTAGGAACTTAGAAGGACTTTCTTTTAGAGCTTTAATGTAATGAATTTGAATTTGTAGGACGACGCAACCAAAGAGTATATAACCAACATGAAACATGCCACGAGTAAACCAAAGAGTATATCGTAGTGGTTATATACTCTTTGGAGTATATAACCACGTAAACATCATAGATTTATTTTAATTAATCTGTGGCTCACCCACAGATTAATCAAACAAAAACTATGATTATTTTGACAGTTGCAAAGTCCCAATAAAGGCTAACGTTGGTAAACCGTTACCACAATGTTGTTGGATTGTTTCCAAATGTTGAAAGGAATCTATTTCTTCAATAAAAAAAAACAAATGTAAATGTTTTGTGTTTTGTATATTAAACTGCATAGTCTGCTCGTGTTTTTCAAGAAATATATTACATTTAAATGATTTTTTGCACGAACCATTTTCGTTGCTGTTAGCGTTGTACCGAAATAGAAAAGATTTTTTTTTTGATGAAAAACACGAGCAACACACGCCTTTATGGGTGCAGTAGACGCGGCTTTATATAGATATCTTTCTTTGCCAACTTTGAATTCTGTGGGACATCAACTTGCGGTTGATACATGTGGGCGTTGTTACGTTCTGATTTTAACAATCACTGAGACCTCTTTGGTATATTACGAAATTACAAAGAATGCAAGTAGGTAATCATAATATTAATGCTCCACAGAATGAATTAGAATAAAAGTGATTCAGGTTGTTTCTTTTTTTTAGTTTTGCGACGTCACGCGTGAAAGAATAAAAACATTCAAATCTTGTGACTGGCCACTTCCAAATAAATAAAAGAAACAAAAACTTTTTCTTTTTCGTAAAATTTCTAATGTCATCCTGGTTCTTGGAATAATAGCCAGGATTTTTTCATTAAGCATCTCTCAACAAAATAATGTTGACGAAACCTTTGCATACATAAACAATGAACCCATTGGCGTAACTAAACGAGAATCCTAACCTTTCCCAACCGCTATTTATAACGACAACTAATTAGAATTCATGACAACTGACAGTCTAAACGTATCTATCGGGCTGAATCGTAACAACCAGTTTATGCCAGAAAATATATATATCCAGAAGACCCTCCCGACTCCATTGAGATTTTTATCCCAAAGAAGGAACTCCAATTTAATTTTTTAAATGTATCGAGGTCGGTAAATCGCTTTCAATACATTTTAACGACTTGGGTTACTAAATACATTACATTTTGTGAATTTATAGATAGAGCATTACCACACGCTAACCGTGAAGGTAACTATCGTGAGGAAATCTGAGTTCTGAAGTGTCCACAGACTTCAGCGCTTGAAATTGCCATTCTGCGGTGAGCAGCATGCCGCCCATAGCCTCTCTCTCCGAGAGAAGGCCAGAGCCTTACAGTGGGCCATTAGTAGGCTGCATTATTATATTTTCAAACATTAAATACACCTTTATCAATAAATAGCACATTATTGCAAAGGCAGCGAAATACGAAATTGCAGGTCGAGTATGAGTTTGACCTCAATGATACGAGACAGGCAATAGCCATTTCAACCGAGGCATATTTTCTTAAAAAAATCAAGGGAATAAAAAAGGGCCTTCTACATATTGTGCGTTCACGTTAAGTTGACGCGTGAGAGAATTGGTAACACTGAGATGTTTACTGTTACCATGTTAAATAAGAAATCATTCCCATTACTTGGGGAAAATAAAAGGATTGAGGGCTTGTTTAACCATCTTCCGATTAGGTCCAAAAGCTAATTCACATGTTATGTCCTTGTTACCAATTCTCTCACGCGTCAAGTTAATGTTAACGCACTGTACATAATAAAACCGCAAATATTTTTTTTTATTTTACAGATGTGCCGAATGGTAAACGCATCTGTGGCTATACAGCTACGAGAACGCAATGTGCACGAAAGATGAAAGAGTTCTAAATTCAAACAGCACACCGTTTCATACAGCACTGCCGGTGCGCTCATCGTTCCAAATTCAAAGAATGCGCCGCGCCGGGAAGTGATTTTGATTTTTCAGTCTACGTAATCTATGGTACTTCGCGTGTTCTTTATTTAAAAGTAATGATAATATTTCCGCGCATATTTAAGAAATAGTATATTTCATTACAAGTGCGGAAAGGTTGTCATTGCAAAGAGTTCCGACAAATGTCGACCCGAGACGAGGCGCAGCCGAAGGCGAGGGTTGACAGTCTGAACAAGTTGCAATGACGGTTCCGCACGTGTACTGAACGACAATTTTTAACACAGTGGCGAAAAAATGAAGCAATTTAATAAAGAAAAAATATTTGGAAAATGGCGCCAACGGTAAAAGAATAAGAGCAGAGATTTTTTTTTTCTTCACCAATTCTGGTAGGCAAAGGGAACTATGCCCATACAGCCAAGTCTTCAGAATTTAGATTTTTTTTATTGATATGAAATGAAAATGAAATTAAATGAAACCTAACCTAACTCAATCAATCAAATCATTAAATCTGATATTGAAACAAATTAGTAGCTTCTTTTTAGAAATATAAGTATTTGCATGAATCATAAAAACTTCTAGGATTTTTTTTTAGTAAAAACTTCTTGGTTGGTTTTGCTTTTTAATAGACATTATTTTGACAGGTGGGAAAGAAAACGCACGAGTGCTGGAAAGGTAAAAAAAAGCACGAGTGTGTAATAGCCTACATCCCGCACGCTATACGTCCCTGCAATACGCCTCTTTTTGAGCAACTGATTAAAATAGTATATTTCATTACAAGTGCGGAAAGGCTGTCATTGCAAAGAGTTCCGACAAACACATTCGGAACAAGTTGCAATGACGGTTCCGCACGTGTACCTACTGAACGACTATATTTAATACAGTTGCGAAAAAAATAAGCAATTTAATAAAGAAAAATTATTTAGAAAATGGCGCCAACCTTAAAAGAATATAAGCAGAGATTTTTTTTTCTTGACCCATTCTAGTAGGCAAAGGGAACTATGTCCATACAGCCAAGTATTCAGTTGAATTTTATTATTGATATGAAATTAAATTTAATGAGATGAAATGAAACCTAACTTAACTCATTCAATCAAAAAAAAATCTGAGAAAAAAAATCATAGAAGTTTTTATGAGCTACTATTGTTTTCAGCTCATAAAATCTTCTATGAATTTTTTTAGTAAAAACTTCATGGTTAGTTTTTCTTTTTAATAGACATTATTTTGACAGTTGGGAAAGAAAACGCACGAGTGCGGGAAAGGTAAAAAAAAGCAAGAGTGTGTAATAGCCCACATCCCGCACGCTATACGTCCCTGTAATACGCCACTTTTTGAGCAACTGTATTAAAAAAATATTTAAAAGGACACTGACCTCAGAATGGGGATTTAAACAATACATAATATTCCAAAAAAGCTAATAAAATACGGTATAGTGAATTCACAGCTAAACAGCCATGAATGACGTCATTCACGCGAGAGAGCGCGTGTCATGTATAGCCGGCTTTTTAGAAGTGCCAATAGGATTAGTTTGATACCAATATGGCAAAGCAGCGTTTGCAGAGCGCTGGCTCGGCAAACGTTGTTTTATGATATTATTTATTTAATATTTAGGAAAACTAGTGACTAAACAACAAAATATTACAAAGCAAATATAAAAACTGGCAGTCATTGAAAGTTCCTACAGTTAGCTGTAAAGAGTAATGTTACATAATAGGTATAACCTAACCGATTATTTGTTACAAAATAAGTATAGACTAGATAACAATTAATTTTCTTGATTGAAAACGGCCAGGATTGGTCAAATGTATAATGACGTCACAGGGTCAGTAAATATAGCGATTCGAGAACCCGAGAGTTTACTTGACGTTTGTTTGCTTACTGACCAGTGACGTCTCAAATTCCTGTGCGACGCCATATTGCGAATTTGCTTTTTTCAGAAAAGATACACGAAAGATAAAGATAATTTATTCAAGTAACATTTTACAGTGACCTTACCTTGCTCCCTAAAAATGTTTAAAAATTACTATTTTCTGAGCACTTATTAAACACTAACGACGAATCTCAACTGCTTTTCAGAAACATGCCCATTCCTAGTTTTCTTTTTAAATGTCTAGAGATGAAAAGATTCTTTTTTTTGACCGTGTGGCGAGCACATGTCAACTCTGCGCGCGCACTACAAACTCCAACATTCCTGCATCGCGCAATCAAAGTGTTTCAATGACATACCATAAATATATTTAAGGTCAGACAATAGTCGGACCGGTCGTCCCCAGGCATACGATCGGCCTGGCGGGAAATCTCCCTTTACAGTGGAAGAGCACGATCACCCGCTCTTCCCTATAACCGCGCCAAATTAACATTCTATCTCTCTATCTCTATCTCTCTCTCTCTCTATCTTCCACGCGAAGTTATCGGAACCGTGGCTTCACGTCTCTCGCTTTAAGAAAGCGAACTGAAGTATGTACTCGTATGACAAAACAATGGTACATTTCAGTCAGCACTTTCACTCGCTAAAACAAAAGGCTAACACCGAGTTGAGAGGGTGACTGGCTCCATTGTTGGTCCATAAATAATATCATCTCGCTTTGTCTCTAAGTAGGATTGACAGTTGGGACATTTTTCCTAACTGACAGCATAGTAGGCTATTATATTCTTTTCCCGAGAACGAATCTTTCTTTCTGTAGGCATATACATTGATATCTAATATGTCAACCGACGCAAGAAAGAAAACAGTTCTCGCTTACGAGTTACGCCATGGCATAACGTAAACTCACGCCTGTATCCCAGAGGGGTAGGCAGAGGCCAGGGACTGCCAATTGCCACGATCCTGATAGATCACTTTCGCTTCATCTATGTTCATTAGTCGTTGCATGCACGCACGCCGATTCCGGGTACTTTTTATCTTACGAGTTACGAGAAAGCGAGAAAATATTATATGAAGGGAAAGGTTCAATAAGTTACTGGAAGGACATTATGTACAGACTAAATATTTCAAAAAAGGGATAATAAAAAGTACCTAACAGCCTGGCCTCCAGGAAAAAAGTGCGAGGACACACACTTTGCCCGGACGTAACAAAAGTTAAAATATAATAATAATTTTATATTCTTAAATACATCGACTTATGAACGTTGATGAAGCGAAGGTGATCTGTCAGATCTGGACAAGTGGCAGTCCATGGTATTTGCCTACCCCTCGGGGATACAGGCGTCAGGTTATCGTATGGTATGGTTTCTTAAATAGAACATAAAGTATTTTTTAGTTCGTTTAAAAGTGCAAGTTTTGCCTAAATTAGGTTAATGAAATGAAAAGGTTTTATTCAAAGTAGCGCAGAAACTGAACGTTACAAGTCAAACTAGGTGTCCATTTCAAAATGTAGATCACTTTGGAGAAAAACTGGACAAAAAATTAGCCTTTTCAAATTTACTTCAAGTTACTTTTATGTATCCTGTACCTTGAAGTACCTCAAGCGCATTTACAAAAAAAAATTGAGCCAATATTTTTATGCTGTTTACAAGATTAAAACACAAACTATACAAAGAGAAAAAGAGAATATTGTAATCAAATCAAATTATTTCATTCAAAATTATATAGAAACTGTGACTTATTGACAAGTAAAACTAGGTGTCCATTTCAAAGCAGTGTATCATAAATAGACGTAGAAAAGGGTCAAATATTGATTGTCAGAGTTAAAATACCTAAACGAAAATAAACTCGGAGCTCAGTTATTTCATGCTTCGAGGTCATTATTCATCATATCGTCTAAACTCACACCTGTACCCTGGAGGGGTAACTTGTGCCACCTGCAACGATGCTGAAAAATCTCTTCCGCTTTAATTCAAATTCAAATCAATTTATTTTAACGTAAAGAATTTACATTCTGTTTGCTGAATGTCAATGTACAATGTAAAATGTAAGCCGCTGCCTTCGGGCCGTATTGTAGTGGAGAATAAGGCAGCGGAAAAAAAAACTCCACTCTGACCATCTTTTCTCAATCATCTTAAACCAAAATTAATGATTGAACAACTGATTCCAGACAAACTATAGCAGATTGTTGACCGAGGGTCGAAATAATCAATTCCCGAGGTATTTAGACTAGGAATTGGTGGCTATAGTCCAAGTAGGAATTGATTCTTTTACTACCCGTGTCTACTTTACACTCTGCTTTCATTTCGAATATGAGGAAAATAAAAACTCATTTTTAATATTCAAATCTTAGCATAAAAGATTATTACCTCTTTTTTTACGTCACAGATAATTATATAACAGATTAGTATCCCGCCAATTTATGTCGACTTTTTAAATTTTAAATATGGAACTCACCGCGTAATTGTTGCGGCTTATTCCGCTCAAAGAAGTTTGCGCTAAATTCACACTTTCTGTTTTTTAATATTAAAGATGAATTTTTATTGTCCTCATATTCGAAAAGAAAAGTAGAGTGTTTAACACGGGTAAAAGACTCAATTCCTAATCGGACATAGCCGTCTAAATATCTCGGAAATTGATTCTTTCGACCCTGCCTCGTTAACAATCTACTAAACCTTCTGCTAATTAAAAAAAAAAATTTACAAGACCGCCAATCCGGACCTGGCGCCCCGTGGTGGAGTGTGACCTATACCTTTCTCAGGGAAGAGACCCGTGCCCCTCGGTGGGGACATAATGGGTTGATGATGATGAGTTGTTTGATAAGTAGACAAAATATTCTTTATTGCACACAGAAATTACAGTAACAGAAATTTTATCCAAAATCTATCAAAATATAGTACAATTATAGACCTTATTACTAAAGGCAATCAAAAATGCCTACCGCACTAAACAGTACATTCCTAATTTCCTACGACTAACTTCGTAACGTTCAGTGGCTAAGCTGAAAGGCGTGGGGCGCTTTGTCTAACATAATTAATTGAACAATAGCAGCAAGCAACAATTTAATTAAATTCGACGATGTGATAAACTAATATGGGGCTACATGACCTAAAAGTTCCAATATCGCTAGCAGCTTTACCGCGCTGCACAACATGGGAGATCCTCTGCATCAAATACGTCCTAGAGAGGTAGTCCAAGCTATGGTTCCTCAGATGACACTCTAGGTCGGTTCCTGATTTGCGAATTTCACTGAGTAAATACTTAAGTAACGTTCTGAGATATTCGAAGAGACAGCACTACAGTTAAGTAAGTAATTACTTAGCGAAATTCTGAAGAAGAAAAACATTTATTATAGAAACAGTGCACACGCCGCCGTAGGTAACAAAACAAAGTTAAAACATATTACTAAACACAAAACAAAAACGAAAGGTCATGGCGTGTCACTGCTCAGCTGTTATAAATGGCAAGGCAACTGAATTAGCAATAAGCTGATGGACTAGCCTTCAGCGCTGATTTTCAGTCAGCGCCAGGTGCTACCCCACGAGCGTCACAGACTGCGGTGCTATTAGTCCTACCAGCTACGGCACTTTTTTGCCGAAAAGCTGCATTTTGTGATGAAAGCAAGCCGTTTTGCACAGTGATAGTAGGGACAAAACTAAGCGTTTTGACCCGCAGCAGCACAAGTTTCACCCCTTAGGAACAGAGAGGGCTTCTTTGAAAAACACTTTGAAAAATTCTGACACGCTAACTGATGAACCGATTGCAATGGTTAATATCTTATTCGAAAGGGAATTACTTAATGTATTAAGTAATTCCGAAAAAATTAAAAGAAAATAAAAAACAATGACAACTTAGAATTTTTCAAAGTGGTTTCTTTTTATCAAATAAGTGGCGCCCTCTCTGTTCCTAAGGGGTAAACTTGTGCTGCTGCGGGTCAAATCGCTTATATGTTTGTCCCTACTATCACTGTGCAAAACGGCTTGCTTTCATTACAAAATGCAGCTTTTTTTCATAGCTGCTAGGACTATATACAATCATGGGCAATACCATACAGAGTAGAATACTTATATGTTATAAAGAATAATATCTAACTGAATAGAATACGTATTATGTAATAAGCTACAATAATATACAAATAAAATTATACACAAATTAGTAAATAACTCTAATTATATTGATAGAAAGATAAATATAATTAGATATAATACATTCGCACACAATATTACTTAAATCAGTTTAGAAACTGGCCCTCTGTCTCTTTAATCAAAGTTTTCTTTCTCCCTTGAAACCTGATTATTAAGATTACAATGATGTCTGGAATTAAAGCCAGTTCAATGTTATTTAAACTATGTTAAGTAAGGACTTTGAAGACTTTCTCAATTTATTTTGATACTAGATTTTGAAATGGACACCTAGTTTAATTATAAATTTTACATATTAGTGTTAGCTTACCTATTTCAACCTTTGTATTTCCCCACTGCTGGGGTACGGGTCTTTTTCTGCATCGCAGGAAGGATAGGCCATAGTTCACCCGTGGTGAACTATGGCCTATCCTTCCTGCGATAGCCCCGTGGCTAAGTCCAGTTTGGTGGAGGGTTGTAAGACAGTGGCGGGTCTTACTTTCAGATGTTATCAAGCCGCCTATAAGGCCTCTGACATGGCTTAACGAATGCCTTTACATGACAGCCGACACCGGCAGATATTTCAGTTATATCTTCTTAGTGTTTCTATATAACTGACGTCCGTTCGTAATTAAATACCATACCCGTTTAACTCGTAACGTTCTTTAAAACGCACTCTCTGTGTTATTTTGAATAAACACACTCTTATTTTGATTTTATTTATTTGATCCCGGTAAGTGCCTGTCCCGGATTATATTTATGGTACCGTCAAATAAGCAAGGGAAATAAGTGTCAGGTTCAAAGACAATTTTCCGCTTTCGCGTGCTTCTATGTTCCCGTAAGCATTATCATTTGTCATATTCCCTCTTTTCAGCAACGTTGGCTTTCTACTTAGAGCATATTTTTCGTTTGTAAAAATAGGTAGATACTCTTCCCACACAGAAAATGCCAAAAAAAACGAGACAATACTTTTAACTCGGGCTTTTTAACAAAGGATAAGTTTTATCGTCGTACGCTTGCATTCTGGAAATTTAACCTGAAAAGGTGAAGGAAAACCTGATGTTTTTCAGATTAACTTTTCGGACAATATTACGAGTATATTATCTAGATTTTAGAGGCTCCATGAGTTACGCAAAGCTGGCTAAGTTCAAACATCGTGTTGTGATTCGTGATTGATCGAGCGCAGAACGGTTATGTTAGGATGTTCATATCAATTACAATTATTGAGTAATTCGACCATTCATTAACCAAGAAAAAAAGTCCACTTCAATCTGCGAATTGCCAACACACGTTTCGTTGACTTTCAATGAATATTCTAACTTCTTTATTTTAATGGGTTTTGTATTGAAATCCGTGATATAACATTGTTTTTAAGGTATTTATCAACTTTGTATTGGCGAAATCGGCACCTCGTTTTAAGACATATCATTGATGTTAAAACGCTGACATACATTTGCTAATATCACTTGCATGTTAATTAGAAACTTAGAATGAAGATAGTAATTAACACAGTTATGAGACATTGAAATTGCATTATGCAGGTCAGCGATAAAAAGATTAGATTAATTGATTCGATTGGCCTCATATTTATAGAGTGAAAAACACGCAAACGTTTTTACTTCATCATTCGATTTCTTTTTCATTCTGTTTTGTGTTTATAATTTATACGAAATTTCGCTCATTCCTAGATTTTCTATTACTTGGCATTACTGCGCACTAACCTTCGATGAATAAGTTCAATGGACTGATACCCAGAGGTCGCGGGTTCGAATCCCTGCATGGGTGGAATTTTTAGCCTCTAAATAGGTTTTTAAAGTTCAATGGACTTTATTACTTGCGTGGTTACCTTTTACTAATAATCAATATTGTTGACTTTATATAAAAAATAATTGGTTTGTCTATTTTGGAACGTAACTTCATAATTAACTTTTGTAATTTTTGCCGAGGGTAGTAAACTAACCGTTAATGATTTCTAAAAGACACCTGTCACCTCAGTCATCCGGGACCACGGCACCTGAAAAAGTGCCGAAACGTTGGAAAATTGTAAAAATGTAATAAACGAGCATAAATCCGTATAAAAACAGTTTTAATTATGGTTACCTTTTATTCTGTTTCGTTATTATACACTCCTGGACACATCTATTGGCCCACCTTGCATTTTCAGTTTCGTTTAGTCCTAGCTAAAAATTTATATTAATTACTATAATTCAAATTTAAAACAATACGATCGAAAAAGATTGTAAAATGTATCAGGTTAAAACTGCATCAATAGTTTTTGTTTAATCTAACAATCATATTTAGGTAGGGGCCATCGAAACCTAAACTCTAAGCTGGGCCAATAGATGTGTCCAGGTGTATATTATCTTTTCGCTTCATTGGAATAAAGCGCAGAATTTGGAAATTGTGTTATATTATTTGCAAGTTATGTACATTTGTGAAGTTACAGATTATAGTAGTAAGACCACCTGCTAACTGTGGTATTCGATATCAAATTTTCAACCCTTGTATGTCCCCACTGTTGGGGCACGGGTCTCTTCCTGCATCGCGGGAAGGTTAGGCCATACTGCACCCCGGGGGCCAAGTCCGAGTTGGTGGAGGATTGTAAGCCACCTGACCGCGCCTGTTGTTGCTTAACTCAAGTGATTGATTTCAATCACTCGTACTGTACCTAATACAGAGAATAGTGTAAAGAGGTTCGAAATTTTACTGATGCCGGTGAGTCGCCCATTGGCTCAGTTGGAAAGAGCGCTGGCACGGATAGCCAGAGGTCGCGGGTTCGAATCCCGGCATGGGTGGATTTTTTTGCCTCTAAATAGGTTTCCAATCACTCGGTTCGACTAGACCACGAGCGCTTCTGTGGTATATGGCAACTGTGCTACTAAGTAAAAATAAGCATCAACGCTTGAAATTGCCCATGAGCAGCGGGGGGCCCCATCGTAATGGGCGACGGGAGTTTCTGGAGATTAAAAAATGTGACGTCACGAAACATGAGACCCCCACCCCCTGTCACACAATTTCACACGTGACATGAGTAGACATGATTAGTTCAATCGAAGTTTATAATCTGGAACATGTTCTAAACGTGTGGCAATTTTCATCTAAATCACAAAGTCAATCATTGAAGTTCATTGATGGCCTCGGTGGCGCAGCGGTTTGCCGCGCTACCTGTAAAACCGAAGGTCTCGGGTTCGATCCCCACCGGATCCAACTACGAAACGAACTCTTTTAGTTTCTCGGGTCTTGGATGTTATAGACAACATACAAGACCCGAGACAAATTAGAAAAGTATAAAAAAAACAATAATAATACATAGATCTATGTATTTATTGCGTTCAATTTATCGTCGAGTTAGCACCTGTAACACAAGTCATCTGTGTAATATGTCCATGAATATTTATTTATTGAAGCTCGTTTTGACCACTAGTAACACTGGGGATTTTTTAACTTGAAAAGGTTTGCGCGCCTCATTTTTGTGAAATAAAAAATAATAATATTAAATATAATACTAAAATCCCTCAACTAACGAAGAGGCAGGCCAGCTGCCGTAATTTTAAGGATTGTTAATCAAACAGATTTAGCGTCAAATTCCACAAGAATAATACCCGCTCCTTAAGCTAATCCCTTAATAACCAGTGTAATATCAATACAATTGATTCTGCCCTAAATCATATTAAGCCCGGGGGCTTAATAGTTCGTGAACATAAAGACATTGTTTACCATTAGGATTAATACAATAACGGTGAACAATAATTGTATGATATGCTTACGCCACATTGCGGTCCGATAGAATTGGCTAGCATTCAAGTATTAGGTACGTAACTGGTGCGAAGGCACCGGCTTACATTTTACATTACAAATTTAAATTCTTTACGTTGAAATGAATTTATTTTATTTTTATTTTTTTATTTGTACATACATCACACTTTAACCCTTAAGTGGGCAAGGGGAAAATAGTTCCCACGTTAAATTGAACTTTATCACCTTGAAATAGAGTCCAAAACCAATAAAAAAATCATACTTCCCATGCTTTATTAAGAGTTAAAAACCTATTTAGAGGCTAAAAATTTCACCCATGCCGGGATTCGAACCCGCAACCTCTGGCTATCCGTGCCAGAGGTTGCGGGTTCGAATCCCGGCATGGGTGAAATTTTGCACGGGTTAGTGCATTAAAAATAAAAATAGTGTATACATCACACTACCATTACAGGCTTGCATAATTCGATAGTGCAGGAACATTAACTTACAATTAGTTTAAAAACCTATTTAGAGGCTAAAAATTTCACCCATGCCGGGATTCGAACCCGCAACCTCTGGCTATCCGTACCAGCGCTCTACCAATTGAGCCAATGGGCGACTCACGGCATCAGTGAAATTTCTGATACGGATAGCCAGAGGTTGCGGGTTCGAATCCCGGCATAGGTGAAATTTTTAGCCTCTAAATAGGTTTTTAAATTTGTTCCTTAGCACGGGTTAGTGCATTAAAAATAAAAATAGTGTAATCATGTGGGTACAGTGATATCGTTCCGATGTTAAACCTAACTGCAAAGTAGGTGGTCGGGGATGTAAGTAATGCAATTTGCTTAAGTCAGATGTCGCTGCCTGTACGTAATACAGAGAATATTGTAAAGAGGTTCGAAATTTCACTGATGCCGTGAGTCGCCCATTGGCTCAATTGGTAGAGCGCTGGTACGGATAGCCAGAGGTTGCGGGTTCGAATCCCGGCATGGGTGAAATTTTTAGCCTCTAAATAGGTTTTTAAATTTGTTCCTTAGCACGGGTTAGTGCATTAAAAATAAAAATAGTGTAATTACAATTAGTTGCAAAATCTAGCTACTACAGCGGATAAACTAACACGAGGTACATCATTAAACTTATAACAAAAATTGTTATATGAATATAACAACAATATACAACATAGAAAATTACAAAACACCTAAACAGAAAATATAATAAACAAACTATACCATGACGGATAACATAGCACATTTAAAACAGCCTCCTTAAACCCTTTATATTTATAGTTCAGCAACAGTAAGGTTATTGCCAATTAGATTATTTAAAAACCTATTTAGAGGCTAAAAATAGGTTTTTAAATTTGTTCCTTAGCACGGGTTAGTGCATTAAAAATAAAAATAGTATAATTAGATTATTTCCAACCAACAGAAATTGCCAATCTGCGGTGGGCACGTGTGGTCTCTCTGAGAGAAGGTCTGTGCCCTGAAGTGGGGCGTTTATAGGCTACATCGATATCGATATCAACCCTGGTATGTCCCCACTGCTGGGGCACGGGTCTCTTCCTGCATCGCAGGAAGGTTAGGTCATACTCCACCACGGGGGCCAAAGCTACATAATATGTAATAAAAAAGTAGGATAGTACGTTTGGCAAGCAATATGGCATTGATTGTGTGTCCCATTGTCGCTTTTATGTAACTGTCTGGTTCATGTATAAGCCGCTGTAATACTGCCGCTGCCGTGAAACCTATCAATTGCTGCGTTTATACCGCACGCGCTAAACCGCGTGATGACATTCTTTATTGCTTTTGTTTCAAGGGAGCTACGTGAGGAATTGCTTTGTTATTATTTTTTACTAGCTGACCCAGCGAACTTCGTACCGCGTAACAGTCGATTCTATTTTTCTCTCCGTAAGAACTATCCTCGGATACGGAATACAGAACTATCAAGGAATACTCTAAAAAAAGAATTAGCGAAATCGGTTCAGCTGCTCCCGTAGTGTGGGGCCAGGAGCAATGTATGTGCCAGTATGTAAATGTTATGTTATGTTATGCTCCCGAGGTTTGCGCTTACCAACACATTCGGCGATTCATTTTTATATTATAGATAGATAAAGATATAGCTGATATACAGCCCACTCGGACGCTGCAGTGCCTGGGACATTGTTTTAGATGAAGTAGGCTTGCCCAGCACGTATGCCGTCCAGACAGCTTACAGGAAACAGCCAGCCCACAGGAAAGACAAGCCAATACGTACAGATTATTAGAATATTTTCGGGGCTTAATCGCGTAGTAATTTATTGCTATTTTACCTCGACGTTTCGACGACGTGACAGTCATCGTGGCCACGAGAAGACTGATGGCTGGCAGTGCTAACCCCAAACCCTGCAAACCCCACCAGGGTTTGCAGGGTTTGGGGTTAGCAAAAAGGGGACTTTAAAGAAAAAATCGGGAGACGCCAAAAAACTTCGACAAAAAAATAACTTTTTGATGAATTATGAGTTTAGATTAAGTAAATTAAGTTAGTGAAGCAGAAAAATACAACACAAAAAGCACATGCTTTTTTATTCAATAAAGATATGACTTAAAGTTTGTGTTACAAGACCATAAAATAACAAAACAAACCTTTTGACACTCAAGACCTTTGACAGTTAGGTAGATTGAAGTTAGTAATTTGAGTTGCCATTAACTAAAAAAAATGCTTCTATTTTGGCCAGCCCCTCTAGCATAACCACCAAAACACGATATGATAAAGCGATTTATCATGTTGAACTGTCAAAAAACGTTGGATATAACCGCCATATTTAAAAAACGTTGGATATAACCGCCATATTTAAAAAACGTTGGATATAACCGCCATATTTAAATTTTAATGAAGGATTAAACTGTTTTTTGACAGTTCAACATGGTAAATCGCTTTATCATATCGTGTTTTGGTGGTCATGCTAGAAGGGCAGAGGATCAAAAAATCTCCAATGGCTATGCACTCTTCCAACAAGTACAACAAAAACATGTTGCCTCTTTACACTATTCTCTGTATTCTCTGTATGTCGCTGCCTGTACGTAATACAGAGAATAGTGTAAAGAGGTTCGAAATTTCACTGATGCCGGTGAGTCGCCCATTAGCTCAATTGGAAGAGCGCTGGCACGGATAGCCAGAGGTTGCGGGTTCGAATCCCGGCATGGGTGACATTTTTAGCCTCTAAATAGGTTTTTAAATTTGTCCTTAGCACGGGTTAGTGCATTAAAAATAAAAATAGTATAATTTAAGTTTAGTTTTAAGCTTTATTTTTTGTTATTGTTGTTTTTAATTTTTGTAATTTTTGTCTAAATAAACGATTTTTCCTCTTTCCTTACAAATTTTCTTTTTACCTTACGGGGTTGATTGTCAAATGTCATGTTCTGATAGACCGTTTCATTATCTTTCAAATAAGACCACACAGTCATATCTTGTCATACTTAACATACGGTTTATGATCGCTCGAAGGAAATACTTGCCGGCCTCGGTGGCGCAGCGGCTTGGCACGCTGACTGTACAACCGAAGGTGTCGGGTTCGATCCCCGGCCGGGTCAAACTAGGAAACGAACTTTTCTAGTTTGTCTCGGGTCTTGGATGTTGTCTGTATATTTATTGTATTAAATCTATCGTTGAGTTGGCACCTGTAACACAAGTCATTTAGTTTTACTTAGTATAGGGCTAACGAGATCTGTGTAATACGTCCATGAGTATTTATTATTATACTTGATGATGTTCGATTTGTTTGACGTCGAGTTTATATTGTGTGAACACGTCTCACACCCAGGTTTTCACACGATGTTCGGGTCTCTTCGTGCATGGCAAGAAGCTTAGGCCATACCTACTCCACCACGAGGGCCAAGTCCGGGTTGGTGGAGGATTGTAAGACAGTGGCCGGCCTTACTGTCAGAAGTTATCAAGCTGCCCATAAGGCCTCTGACATGGCTTAACGACTGCCATTACATGACAGCCGGCACCCACGGCTTAACGTACGATTAACGTACGTGATTGGAATCAATCACTCGAGTTAAGCAACAGGCGCGGTCAGGTGCAGGATGGGTGACCGTCCCGTGACTACCGCTAGTGGCATTTTTTCCGAGCGCTTCCGTGCTTCGCAAGGCACGTTAAGCTGTTGGTGCCGGCTGCCATGTAATGGCAGCCGTTAAGCCATGTCAGAGGCCTTACGGGCGGCTTGATAACTTCTGACAGTAAGGCCCGCCACTGTCTTACTATCCTCTACCAACCCGGACTTGGCCCCCGTGGTGGAGTATGGCCTTACCTTCCTCCACTGCAGGAAGAGACCCGTGCCCCAGCTGTGGGGACATACAAGGGTTGATATCGATCGATATCGAATCTATTCTATTCTAAACGTTGACGTGCTGTCGACTATTCGTTCGTTTGCTCGCTAGCCGGTTGGTTGTACAACAAGCTTTACTTGTACACAAACACAGCGCTAACCTAGTTCCTTCCTTAGTTGCACAAACGACGCGTGTAAACGAATACGAATAGAGAAGGTACAGGTTGTCGAATCGAACACGCGAGGTCTGTACTTTTAGGTTTAGAAATATTTGGGCATAGTTAGGCTATTGTTCGGAGAGCGTAATGTGGATAGACCTTTATTGGTATACGTAATAAGGTACACAATTGTTTAACTCTCGACTGCCTCGTTGGTCTAGCCGTGGCGCTTCAAGGCGACCAAGACAGATGTCGTAGGTTCGCACTGGGGGCCACAGTACATTGCCTGGTTACCACAGTACAGTGGTGTCCTAGTTTGGGACCGAGTTGTAGAGTTAATAATAAAACTGGAACGACTTTGTGCTTTAATTTGTTTTTTGTTTTATTTACAATATAAACGAAAAACTGGATAAAAACAGAATAAGCAGGTAAAAATAGTCAGGTCTAATTCTCTCTCGAAATCTCGAAAATGTGTGACATAGTTTTAAATATTTGAAAATGATAGATAGAAAAAGAAATATAAACAATGGTGTAAAGAGCCTATTTAGAGGCTAAAAATTCCACCCATGCCGGGATTCGAACCCGCAACCTTCGGCTATCCGTGCCAGCGCTCTTTCCAACTGAGCTTATGGGCGACTCACCGGCATCAGTGAAATTTCGAACCTCTTTACAATATTCTCTGTATTACGTACAGTTTTTAAACTGTTCTTAGCATGGATTAGTGCATTAAAAAAAATATAATGGTGTAAGGAGGTTTGCATCGTTACACAGTGATTGTGTTGTGTGCAAGTTATTATTATAAGTTACTACTGTAGCTTCTCTAAAATCGCGAAGTATGACCGCATAACGGATTCGCAGGTTGTTCAGCGCACTCACAGATGCCGCGACCAGGTCGAGACCTCTCTCTTCTTCAGCACGGAGACGAAAAACGAATGTACGCAAAAGGAGACCACGGACCAAATTACGTTGGTCGATACAGGAACCGATTTGGCGAAATAAATGTTGTGAAAACTGCTGTTATTTATTGAAGAACCTATTGGTGAAGTACGGATGACTACAGTCAGTGATTGTGGGTAGTCACTTTTAGTTCCTCTCAGTGGACCGACACACAACACTCACTACGTCTACTCGTGACCACAGCAACTGTAAAAAATACTTAAGGCGGCGGACTTTTGTACATTTATTTAAGTGCAGTAAATGTGTAAAAAAAAATAGCTATTTGACCCGTATATCGAAATATTGGCGAAGCTTAATTTTTCTTAATGTCCAGCTTTGGGCACCCAAAAGCTCGGCTTTTTTGACGGCCAAGTCCGGCTGTTTGATTTTTAGAGATGCCAACGCTAGTTACAAACATGTCAGTGGGTTGACCGGAAGACGTAAAGAAACAACGTTCACCCACTAAACTATGACAACTCTTCTCCCAAAACACTAAACGTCGTCAGGCTATACTAGTCCACTCCTGGACATAGCCCTCCCCTAAAGAGCGCCACGTTGTGCTATCATAGGGGGTAATGCCCATAATCCCCATGCTGGGCATGCGGGTTGGGGATCACAGTTCGGTGGAATTGTATCTACTGCAGGGGGCGCTGCTGCCCACCCCCCGGTTTGTGTCCCTTAGTCGCTTTTTACGACACCGGCGGGAAGAATTGGGTTGGTGCTATTCTCTAGGCCGACACCACACAGCAAAGCACTGATGAGGTGTCAAATATTGGCCAAGCTTCAAATAACCTCATCCTTTCACCAATTGAGACTTCAACTCTCTAATGACGTGATTACGTTTCTGACCATTGTTCCGTCCGTGTTATTTTGTCAAATCTGCGGGAAGACGAGCCGTGATTTGGTTACACAATGACCTTTGGGTTGACTGTGGTCCAACAACTCGCAGGTCTTCGGGCTGTGGTCCAAGCACAATAATTACGCGGTGAACAGGAAAGTGGTTACTTCGCTGGGATTTAGCAATACAATACTATTTTTAAAAAACCTATTTTAGAGGCTAAAAATTCCACCCATGCCGGGATTCAAACCCGCGACCTCTGGCTATCCGTGCCAGCGCTCTTTCCAACTGAGCTAATGGGCGACTCAATTTCTTTATCAGTGAAATTTCGAACCCCTTTACACTATTCTCTGTATTACGTACAGGCAGCGACATCGACGTGTTTTTTAAATATTTTTTTATGCAGTGACTTTAATTCATCGTGACGTCATTGATGTTAGAAGTCGCTGCAAGCAGACGCTTCCGCTTGTTCCTTGCACCAAGGTTTAATTTTGAACCCAAACGCATTATTTCGTTGCCATAATCACGGTAAGACACGACCTCCGCTATAATTATAGAGGAGATTTTTCAACGGCTCATAGTGAAAGTAGAACGCAATTTTATAACCTAAAGATGTTTACTTTAAACAAAAACCTGTTTCTTCTATCTATCATATTGCGGTGCATGCTTAATCCAGAATTCCTTGCAGAAAACTAGCAGTCTGTTGCTGCAGGTGAAAACCTGTAAATGTCTCACTAACTAGTTTATAAGTTTCATGTGTTGTTTATTAGCTGTTGGTTTTCTATATAACAAATAAAAAAATAAATAAAGAGTTTCATCAAAAATCTAAGAAAATATTTTTCCTCCTGCTACTACTATATAAGAGACAAGCTAAATACATTTACTCTACATGTACTAAACAGGGAGAAATGGAAAAAAGTAGAGGAGGCCTTTGCCGAACAGTGGGACAAAAAAGAGGATAATTAAAGAAAAAAATTATAAAGAACTCCCAAAATAAATAAAAGATGAATATTTCCAAAAATAAATGCACCACAAAATTGATGCTCATAACTAGATATAGACAAAATTATAAAATTACTACTTAGAATTAAATTAAATTATTAAATTAAATTATTAAATTATTACTTATAAAATTATAGAGAGGAATTTTAGAAAGCATCACTTTATTCTTCTAAGGCTGACATTCAGAGACGAATCCCAAGTTCACGCTTAGAGCAGTCTTAGCAAAGTAAACTAAAGTCATACTTAGTAAAGTGCCGAAATTTTCGTATTCCCATTCGATCGGGAGCCGGAGTTAAGCATGAGCTAAGAGAAGAATTGTCTTTAGAAAGTCATCTATATTGTCTATTATTTTTTACACGAGAGCAGGACAACATCATACAAGTTTATGTATCTGAGAGTGAAATAAAAAGCACACAGATAATGCTCGTAGAACATCAGTGAAATGACGTTTGGAGTCGTCTGTGAGCGAAAGAATTTTTTACATTCTTTGGTTGGCGGTTGGCGCGAGTTTTATAAGTTGGCGAAAATTGTACCTATTCTCAATCTGTAAATGATTATTCATTATTCATCATAGGTCTGGACCTAGGTCTCCCAAGGCGTCCACTTCTTCTAAAAAGTCTATAACTTCAAAGCGATTCATTTTCTCACAAAACTCCGCAGTAAACACAATGCTAATCACAAACTCCAACCAAAACAATACGACAAAAAGGTAACCTCAAAGTGAAGAGAACCAAATGACAGATGACAGTTCTATCTAAGTTCACGTAAAGTCACCAATATTGGCTACTTACACTTAGCTAAGTACCATTTCATACTCATCTTGATAAGATTCGATTCTGAATACGAAATATTTCTAAGTACGTGATTTTGACATTTCTGAGACCGGTCTTAGCTTAGTTTTCGTCTCAGAATGTCAGCCTAAGTGCTTCCTATGGAATTTTGAAGCACCTATGCCAATTGCTCAAAATATATTTCTTCGTTTTGGTATTTAGTGTTTGGAGTGTTTTTTGAAAACGCATTTTGTTGAGTATATCCTAATTAACAGCCTTTGTTTTGTTTTGGTTTTAGCCATTAGCTAAATTACTAGCTTTTCCGTTATTAGCCGTTACGTATGTTTGTGACGTAACTCACATGAGATTAAAATGCTTTGTAAAATAATTCCAAAGGGAACAAACGAACGAACGAGCGGGCTAGTAAACAAACAAAAAAACAATAAACAAACAAACAAACAAACAAACAAACAAACAAACAAACAAACAAACAAACAAACAAACAAACAAACAAACAAACAAACAAACAAACAAACATCCTATACTCGTTCTCAATGGACATAGGCCTTCCCCCTTTCACGCCACTTCCTATTGTTCTCGGCCACCACTGCCACCAACTTGTCTCAAGCTTAGCCAGCCAGTGGGCGTCCTGCGCCAGTTCATGGTCTCCACTTAGCAACGGTACATCGACTAGGCGTGACGACACTATCAAATAATCAAAGTTTTTACGATATTAAGGGAAAGTACATATTATAAGGATTTATAACACTGATTTAGTTTTACAAGAAAAAAGAGATTACCAATGTTTTCATTAAAATAAAAGATGATACTACTGCTTCAGCCATTTTGACTGAATCACCCATCACACCGCGTGTAGTCATGCTTAGAAAACTTCACCCGTGCTTTGATTACGATGTTTTTTTACCAGAGCGTGAGGTCACATTTGACGACACTGCGAGCTGTTTTCCCACAGATTTAAAATAATTTTAGAAAAATCTCTTTAACCTTCGTTAAACTTTAGTTTACTACTGAAATATAGGTTTTTTTTTTGTAAATAATGTGTCTCCACATTACGGAAGAGGTTTAAAAAATCTTTCGTCATGCCTTTTGTCATAGTAAATAATTATTGCAGTAGCCAGAGGTCGCGGGTTCGAGTCCCGGCATGGGCGGAATTTTTAGCGCCTAAATAGGTTTTTAATAATGATTGTACTTCTATGGAATATGCAATTGTGAGTCGCAAATAGTCTACTTAACTCGTCCGCGGGTAGAGAATGCAGGAGCAGTCGATAATAATAGAATCCGTAGTGCACATCCCTATCATATATTCATGACCAACCAATGTAGAGCCAGTGCAGTGAAAGAGCACCTTTTAATAGAAAGGTCAAGAAAAGTGTTGTATTGAAAATTATACAGAAAATGTGACTTATTGTACGTTATAAGTAGAAGAAGTAAGAAGTAACATTTATTATAAAAAAAACAGTAACATAACAAGACGAACCGAAAATAAAAACAAGAAAATCATACAAACTGAAGGAGAATATGAAGGAAGAGTAAAGAAGTAGGAAAACTGGGCAAAACATATAGAACTCACCTTTAGGCGCTATGCAAAAAAAACTAGCGTCACCACATATATACAAACATACATAACCTTACGCCTGTATCCCAGAGGGGTAGGCAGAGACCAGGGACTGCTACATGACAGATCACCTTCGCTTCATCAACGTTTAGTATTTTCTAACCTTAGAAAATACTAAACGTTACTAAATACTGAACGTAAAAAACACAAGCACTAGACATAATTAAAACTGTTTTTATACGGATTTATGCTCGTTTATTACATTTTTACAATTTTCCGACGTTTCGGCACTTTTTCAGGTGCCGTGGTCTCGGATGACTGAGGTGACAGGCGTCTTTTTGAAAGCATTAACGGTTAGTTTACAACCCTCGGCAAAATTACAAAAGTTAATTATGAAGTTACGTTCCAAATAGGCAAACCAATTATTTTATATAAAGTCAACAATATTGATTATTAGTAATTGAAGTTAAAATTAAATTTATAAGTTAATTATTTTACATGAACTTAAAAATATACTGATAATTAATTGAAATAAAAAAAAAAAATTTCAAGTAATAATCAGTATTTTTAAATTATTTTTTTTAATTTCAATTAATAATCAGTATTTTTAAGTAAGAAATGTAATAAACGAGCATAAATCCGTATAAAAACAGTTTTAATTCATCAACGTTCATAAGTCGTTGCATGCACGCACACCGTTTCCGGGTACTTTTTATCTTCCCCTTTGCTAATACATCTCCTATTTGGTCCGCCTGAGACGGCCATAACCAGGCCTTCCACTCACATTTGCAATATATATTCGTTTCGTCAATCTTTCTTCCTTAGCGCCACCGATGGAAAAAAGTCGTACCGTCTTTGGAAAAACTAAACATCATAAATCTTTATACTATTTTTTTTTAATGCACTAACCCGTGCTAAAGACAATTTTAAAAACCTATTTAGAGGCTAAACATTCCACCTATGCCGGGCTTCGAACCCGCGACCTCTGGCTATCCGTGCCAGCGCTCTATCCAACTGAGCTAATAGGCGACTCACCGGCATCAGTGATTTTTAGCCTCTAAATAGGTTTTTAAAATCATAAATCTTATATAAGGTATACTTATGGCTCTTTTTGGAACCTACGGACAAGAATCTAGGACTTTTAACAAAAACGGATGTTTTTTAGATCGATTAAAATTCTATGTATGTTCTAAAAATAGTTGTCACAGTTGTTAAGGTACACGATGTTCACTTTATGAAAAAAAATTACTACTTATAATTTAAAAACCTATTTAGAGGCTTAAAATTTCACCCATGCCGGGATTCGAACCCGCAACCTCTGGCTATCCGTGCCAGCGCTCTACCAATTGAGCAATCAATCCAATTTTAAATTTGTCCTTAGCACGGGTTAGTGCATTAAAAATAAAAATAGTATACTTATAATTTATAAGAAGTTATGATTTTTTAACCGACTTCAAAAAAGAAGGAAGTTATCAACCTTCTTCTTCTTTTTCTTCTTTAGGCTATATTATGTAGTTCACTCCTGGACATAGCCCTCCCCTAATGAGCGCCAAGGCGCCCTGTCTTCAGCTTGCCGCATCCAGCATCTGCCGGCAGTTTTTCGCAGATCGTCTACACTACACTACGTTTGCCGAGTCGCGGTCTCCTCTCAAGAACACGTTTACTCAAACGGTTATCAATGCGACGCGTAATATTACATACTTATTTTTATTCCATTGTAGTTAACACCGCGTAGCGGCTTAACGCACGCCAATTCTTTCTGTTCTCGTCATCTTCATCCAATTGCTACCAGAAATCTACCTCAGAGCCTGTCAGAATCCTGACGTTTTCGACAGAAATTTATATGTATTTCGACAGCTAGACGGTAGGAATGCTTTGGGATTTTGTGCCCGTATTAAAGGGCCGGACGAGAGAGGGAACTTGAAGGAAAACATCGTGCGGAAACCTGAGTCACAGAGGTCTTCCTTCACATACCTCAACGATTGAAATTGCCAATAAGCGGTGTGCACACATGACAATTAACGGCCGCTTGTACTGTACTTTTATTTTTTAAGTCTCTTATGTAACTCCTGGTGTACAGGCAATAATAGTACATTAACCAAATAACAACGAACTCCGCTTTACCGCCATTATTTTTTTTTGTAATTTTTTTTCCTTTATGGAAAAGGCTAAGAGCTTAAGCCCATACCGCCTCTATTTTTTTTTATTTTACAGTGTGTGCCGAAAGGTAAACGCATATGTGGCTATACAGCCACGATAACGCAATGTGTATAGTGTAGATAGAACACAAAAAAAGGTCTAAATTCAAACAGCACACCATTTCATATATTGCCGATGCGCTCTTCGTTCCAAATTCAAAAAATGCGCCGGGAAGTGATTTTGGTTTTTCAGTCTACGTAAATATGATACTTCGAGTCACGGATGTAAAAAAAAGACTTCGCGTGTTCTTTATTCAAAAGTAATGATAATATTTCCGCGCATGTTTGAGAAAATAATAATATTCTATCTACCTATTAAGCCCAGCTATTCTCCCCCTGAGAGAGTACCTAGTCCGTGCCCTGCAGCGCAATGTATGTGGGCTGTATTAAGAGGGGCAGATCTCAGTGTCACTCAATAAGTAATTAAGTAATTAAAAACTCGTAGTAGCTCGAGGCCTCGAGCCAAACTCGATCGGAGGTCAAAAAGAAATGTCCCAGTTTGTCAAAGCTACCTACTTAAGACAACATAAAAAAAAACTTCAACCTACAAACGGAACTGGTTTTTGGCAAACGCTCACAGGTTTAATAATAATTGTGCAATGGAGCAGCCCTCTATTATGTGACTTAATTACATAACATCGTGAAGAAACCCATCGAATGAAGCGCTCGTGGCCTAGTCGAACCGAGTGATTGGAATCAATCACTTGAGTTAAGCGGCAACAGGCGCGGTCAGGTGCAGGATGGGTGACCGTCCCGTGACTACCGCTAGTGGCATTTTTCCGAGCGCTTCCGTGCTTCGCAAGGCACGCTAAGCCGATGGTACCGGCTCTCATGTAATGGCAGCCTTCAAGCCATGACAGAGGCCTTCTGGGCGGCTTGATAACTTCTGACAGTAAGGCCCGCCACTGTCTTACAATCCTCCACCAACCCGGACTTGGCCCCCGTGGTGGAGTATGACCTAACCTTCCTGCGATGCAGGAAGAGACCCGTGCCCCAGCAGTGGGGACATACATGGGTTGTTAACGAGAAGAAACCTGCTGCCGACAGCGAGCTGACCTGACCCTCCTGTGACTGCTACTTATTTGTTACGCTTTACTCGTCGCCTATAACAAAAGTAATTTTTTAATACAATGGCTCAAAAAGTGGCATATTGCAGGGACGTATAGCGTGCGGGATGTGGGCTATTACACACTCGTGCTTTTTTTTTACCTTTCCCGCTCTCGTGCGTTTTCTTTCCCAACTGTCAAAATAATGTCCATTAAAAAGAAAAACCAAACATGAAGTTTTTACTAAAAAAAATCATAGAAGTTTTTATGAGCTACTAATTTGTTTCAATATCAGATTTAATGATTTGATTGAATGAGTTAAGTTAGGTTTCATTTCATCTCATTGAATTTCATTTTCATTTCATATCAATAAAATAGTAAATTACACAACTAGGGTGGTAATACAAAGAAAGGCAGAAGTTTGCGGCCCGAGCTGCAAGCGAGGGACGTAAATATGCGATCGAGAGCTTTCTTTATTACCTACCGTGTTGTGTACATCTTTTTATGTCTACACTTGGCCAGAAAGCGGCTTATTGCCAGGTGTGGCATAAAAAATCTACTGAAAACTTGGCTGTATGGGCATAGTTCCCTTTGCCTACTAGAATGGGTGAAGAAAAAAAATGTCTGCTTATATTTTTTGACGGCTGGCGCCATTTCCCAAATAATTTTACTTTATTGTTGCTTATTTTTTTCGCAACTGTATTAAAAATAATCGTTCAGTACACGTGCGGAACCGTCATTGCAACTTGTTCCGACTGTCAACCGACATTTGTCGGAACTCTTTGCAATGACAGCCTTTCCGCACTTGTAATGAAATATACTATAGTTGTACTTAGTATAGGGCTAACGAGATCTGTGTAATATGTCCACGAATATTTATTTATTTAAGAAGAAGAAGAAAAACATTTATTATAGAAACAGTGCACACGCCATAGTAACAAAACAAACTTAAAACATATTACTAAACATGACATTCACAAAAAACAAAGAAAAAAAACGAAAGGTTACTGCGTGTCCCTGCTGCTATAAATGGCAACTGACTCAGCAGTATGCTGATGGACTAGCCTTCAGCGCTGATTTTCAGTCAGTGCCAGATTCTACCCCACGAGCGTCACAGACTGCGGTGCGAACAATCATGGGCAGTACCATATTGAATAAAATACTGATAATCATATTATGTTGTATAGAATAATACCTATATCAATAGCATACATATTATCTATACAGAATGAAAAAGATACTTAAATAGTTTTAATTAAATGAATAATTAGCTTTAATTATAATTGTTGTTACTTTAATTTAATTATATTTACTTACTACACGTAAAATAAACTAAATATCAAGTTTTTTTTCGTAAAGACTAAAACGTCCCACTGCAGGGCACATACCTTCTCTCAGATAGAGAGAGAGAGAGAGAGAGAGTAGGGACTTAAGGGGTTCGAACCCCGGCTGGGGACAAAAAAACCACAGGTTTTGGATGTTTACATGTTTGTGATGTCATTGTTTTGGTTCCCACGACACAGGGTATCCTAGTTTGGGGTCAGTAGCAAAGTATGTGCCTGTATGTAATTGTTATGTTATGTTAATTACCACGCGTATCCACCGCGAATTGCTAATGTCAAGCGATATTTTAAAGAAAATAAATTTTTTATTTTTTTAAACAAGTAAATAAATTTCAGTCTATGAAACCTTATTTCAGACTATGTTTCCATACAGGCAGGCGGTACAAAAAAAGAAAAGAAAAGTTTTTTGTTAAAAGCTGTACGGAATTTTAAATAGAGATAACGACTGGAGCAAAATATATTGTGCTGTACCTACCTTTGTAAATATTTTTTCTTGGTGTACAATAAAGAATATTTTTATCTTTTCTTTTGTCCCGTTCGCTACCGAACCGAGCGTGACCTTTCAGTTTTGTTCAGTGTTCAAAAAAGTAGTTTCCATCATCATCATCATCATCAGCCATTTGACGCCCACAGCAGGACATAGGCCTCCCTCATGGTTTTCCAAGCTTCCCGGTCTAGTGCCGTCCACATCCAGCGACTCACCGCAACAGTAAACAGGGCTTCAGATTCTGCTAATGCATTGTAGTGCAATGACCATTGCATGAATCGTCATCGTCAGGCTATACCAGTCCACTGCTGGACATAGCCCTCCGTAAAGAGCGCCACGTTGTGCTATCATAGGGGGTAATGCTCATAATCCCCACGCTGGGCATGCGGGTTGGGGATCGCAGTTCGGTGGATTGTACTGCACGGGGCGCTGCTGCCCACCCCCCGGTTTGTGTCCCTTAGTCGCCTTTTACGACACCCGCGGGAAGAATTGGGTTGGTGCTAGGCGTGATCGTTGCAAAGACGAACCGTTTTATAAGACCGTTTTGTGTTCCGCGACGATAGGACCGTTTTACGTTTCGTTATAAAGCAGTGCCAGAGACTCTAAAGCAGTGCCAGCGTTCGTTCGTCGCGAGACCAGTCCTTAGATTGTTTGACGCGGATATGTCCTTTAGTGCTATATTAATAGAGCCTAGAACGTAATGAGATCGTAGCGACGTCGTCGTCGGCTCCTTGCTTGTTCCGTTCGTTTTGGTCTGTGATACAATAAAGTAATCTTTATGTCTATGAGTATACAGTCGAATATCGTGTAAAACAACTTATTTTTTCCGATGTTTTCGAGATTTCGTCTCGTTCGCACTCGTTTGACCGTCCTCTGCGCCTTGCTCGTTCGCACACAATGAAACCAGTTGCGAACGAGGACCGTTTCGAGGACCTGTTTTCGTTCCAGAAAAAACGGTTGCGTTTCGTCGTCGAAAAATCGGACAACGACCCACTCCTAGTTGGTGCTATTCTCAAGGCCGACGCCACACAGCATTGCATGAACATAGCGAATATGGCGATTTGATTTCGTTGCTCTGCATTAACTCTAGGCGCGCACATACATCAACCCTTTTAGGCGTCAATGGTATGAAAAACTCCTCACGTGACCGGAACATGTCTCTGTCACGGTACTATATTGCACTAACAGAATCGAGGCTTAGGTCGTCAGGCCACCAGATGGTCTGACCACGCTGCGTCGTCCGATCCGCGAAATAAGTTTCTTTGGTTGATAATTGAGATAACGAGACGCCAGGAATCCGTCAGGATCCACGAAATAAGTTTTTTTGGTTGATAATTGAGTTAACGACACCAGGAATCCGTCAGGATTTTCGTGTGGCCCCTGCACTATGTCATATAGTGCAGGGGCCGCACGCAGGGACCTGGATCTTAAAACTAGAATTCGTGGTTTAGCAGTCCACGCGATAGGTCCAGTCCTTATTGTATAACTTGTACATGCAAGATACAAGTGAAGCTAATGTATTGCTAATGCATAGTTATATATCGAACGGGTCTAATCGCGATTATTTATTAGGTAAAACGTCTTCTTCTTCTTCAGGCTATATTAGTCCACTGCTGGACATAGCCCTCCCCCAGTGAGCGCCATAGCGCAAGGTTGTGCCATCATAGGGGGGTAATGCCCATGATCCCCACGCTGGGCATGCGGGTTGAGGATCGCAGTTTGGTGGTATTGTACTGCTGGTAGCGCTGCTGCCCACCCACCGGTTTGTAACCCTTAGTCGCCTTTTACGAAACCCGCGGGAAGAATTTGGGTTGGTGCTATTCTCTAGGCCGACACCACACAGCACAGGTAAAACGTAATTACGTTTATTTCCTGAAGTCTCGTTTTAGCAACTTAATAATCGCGATTAGACCTGCTTAGAATCACTCGTAGACCCAGCTGCCTGAGTGACCTTAAAAAGGATCTCGAAGGTTAAGCAAAGCAACAGGCGCGTTCAGTGCATGGATGGGTAAACTGTCTATGACTAACGCTACAGGCATTTTTCCGAGCGGTTCCGTGCTTCGCAAGGCACGTTAAGCAGTTGGTGCCGGCTGCCGTCGATAGATGCATGTCATTAAGCCAAGTCAGAGGCCTTAAGGCGGCTTGAAAACTTCTGACACTAAGACCAGCCACTAGTCTTGCAAGCCTCCACCAATCCGGACTTGGCCCCCGTGGTGGAGTATGGCCTATACCTTCCTCAGGGAAGAGACCCGTGCCCCTCGGTGGGGACATAATGGGTTGATGATGAAGAACCGTTTAATATGTAACTATGTATGAGTATCGCGAATTATTAAGAAATACTATAGCTATGCAGCCTTGTAAACGTATCACTGTGGGGCAAATGGCTTCTGTCAAAGAGAGAATGGAGGCTAATAGAAGCATGTAAAACCTAACTGCAAAGTAGGTACTCGGGGCTGCAAGTGATGCAAATTACTTCAGCCAGATGTCGCTGCCTGTACGTAATACAGATAATATTGTAAAGAGGTTCGAAATTTCACTGATGCCGGTGAGTCGCCCATTAGCTCAGTTGGAAAGAGCGCTGGCACGGATAGCCAGAGGTCGCGGGTTCGAATCCCGGCATGGGTGGAATTTTTAGCCTCTAAATAGGTTTTTATTATAAAAGCATGTTAAAAAGGGACCGGTTCCAACATCCGTGTCGCAGTACTTACAGGAGAAGATACTGTAGCGCACACAAGTTGGGTGGCAGCTTCACTTTGGCGTCATAAAATTTTATGGCCCGATGTAAAAGTACCATAAAAACTTTAACAGCGCTACGTATGCGGATTCAGCTAACTGAATAAAACATAACAAGGGAATTGATATACAGAGGTTGTCAAGTAGACATACACATTGTTGCATAAAACATCATCATCATCAACCCATAATGTCCCCACCGAGGGGCACAGGTCTCTTCCCTGAGGATGGTACTATACTCCACCATGGGGGCCAGTTCCGGATTAGTGCAGGCCTGCAAGACTAGTCTTACTGTCAGAAGTTTCAAGCCGCCCTAAGGCATCTGATTTGGCTTAACGACTGCCATCTATCGACGGCAGCCGGCGCCAACTGCTTTTAACGTGCCTTGCGAAGCACGGAACCGCTCAGAAAAATGCCACTAGTGTTAGTCAGACAGTTTACCCATCCATGGGCTGAACGCGCCCTGTTTTGGTTAACCTTCGTGATCGTTTAAGATCACTCAGGCAGCCGGGGCTGCGAGCGATTTGCATACAACATAACAATAATTAAACTAGGTAATACTTTGTAGACGTGGAACGTGAGACCCAGGTTCGATCCCCGGTGCGGCCAAAAGGACCTCCGAGGACGAAGATTTTCCAGTGACGAAGAAATGAAGGCGGCCGTAAACGAGCATTTTGAAAGCAAAGACGGCGAATATTTTTTTACCGGGTTAAAAGCTCTTTTAAACAAATGTAAGAAGTGTATTGAAATAGAGGGAGATTACATTGAAAAATAAATTTTTTATACATTTCTATCAGCATTTTTAATACCTTAGACTCAAAACTTTTCAGCCGCCCCTCGTATTATCGAACAAAGTAGGTAAATTCATAATGATAGTTGCATCAGCCATGTCACTGAATAATCATTGATTGTGGGTATGTGTACACATTAAATTGACAAGCAAAAACATACTAAAAATATTGAAGGGTAGTTTTAAAAAAGAAAAGGGAAACGGAGTGGGGTTTGAAAGTGGCTTCACGTCGCACGCTAGCGGCGGGGAGCCATTGCGTTCCCAAAAACGTTTCTGATCGGATCTCCTGAACAAACTTCATATTATGTGATGTGAAGTTACCGTAGCAATACCACTCGCTAGTTGTGAAAGAAAACATTGTGAGAAAACCTGAGTGTCTGAGGTGCTCAAATACCTCACCGCTTGAAATAGCCAATTCGCTGTGTTCACGCGTGGTAATGAATTCAATACTCTTTCTCTCTCCGAGAGAAGGCATGTGCCCTGTATTGTGACGTTTATAAGCTACATAAAAAAAATATGTGCAGGGATGCGAACTCAGGACCTCACGCGACGAATCGCTACCAATGATTTATCATCATTAGCATAATGGCATATTACAGTAGTAATGACACGGTAGGTTTCATCATTCATGCATGAGCACACCTACAGCTACAAACGACATGCACCAGTAGAGTAACCTAGGGTTGGGCAAATATATCGATATATAGAAATATCTATATATATTTTCAGTAACATACTATTATTGGTACAATGTCGATGTCAATTTCAACCCTGTATGTTTCCACTGCTGGGGCACGGATCTCTTCCTGCATTAATCGGCGCTTAATTTTTGTGTCGATATAGAGACGGCACACCAAAAAAAAAAAAAAAATTACTATGATTTGGTAACTCTAAGTATTCTACGCTCTACCATTAATTGGTGAAATTTATTTTCGGTTAACAAAATTTAAATATTTTTAAGAGCTCTGCCCAAGTTTCGTATCGTGTACGACAAGTCCGATCTTTAAAGAAAAGGATGTGCGAGTGAAATTTCCTTTAACTGATTTCAGTTTCGTTCAATTCGAACATAAACTAAAATGTGCTTATAGATAATGGCTGGTTTCATAACACTGTGAATTAACGAAAAGTACTGGACTTTTTTGCAATCGTTATGTATTGAGCAAAAATATTGGTATATCGATTTTTATTTATATCGAAATTATTATTATTATACATCGATGATACATTTAAAAATTATTCATAAGATATTCTTTTCAAATTGCCCATCACTAGAGTAACCCGCAAATAACAGATGCCATCCGATATCGCATGCGGCTTCGCACGCAATGCGCCCGCTGGACTGTACATAAAGCACGGATTCGCTAATTGGGGAAACCCTCAGGACCTGCTGCTAGATTTTCGTAATAATAAACTGTCATATAACTTGAGTATAATTAGATAAAAACATATTTAGAGGCTAAAAATTCCACCCATGCCGGAATTCGAACCCGCGACCTCTGGCTATCCGTGCCATAATATAATCTAATCCAAATAATATAATCTTGTGGGTACAGTGATATCATTCCGATGTAAAACCTAACTGCAAAGTAGGTACTCGGGGCTGCAAGTGATGCAAATTACTTCAACCAGATGTCGCTGCCTATACGTAATACAGAGAATATTCACTGTTGCCGGTGAGTCGCCCATTAGCTCAGTTGGAAAGAGCGCTGGCACGGATAGCCAGAGGTCGCGGGTTCGAATCCCGGCATGGGTGGAATTTTTAGCCTCTAAATATGTTTTTAATATAGCATTTGCCTATTAAACAAATAAAGTTACTTTTATTATTAAATTGTCCTTAGCACGGGTTAGTGCATTAAAAAAATAATATATGATTAGATATTTTAAAAAAATATGTATAATTCTGCACTGCAAAATAAACATATTTGTACAGAGAAGAGCTTAGAAAATGCTATGCCCCGCGGTTTTACCCGCGGCCTATCGTTTTTCCCATGCGAATACATATTTTCCTGCCGTAAAACGTAGCTGGATGCGGCAATCTGAAGACAGAGCATTAGAGGAGGGCTATGCCCAGCAGTGGGCTAATATAGCCTGAAGAATAAGAATAGAAAACGTATACTACGTGTTAGTTCACGGTGTCCGCTAACTCCGTATTTTTTTTTAAATTAAAATCGCTCCAAACGACTGTTTAGGCCATACTCCACCACGGGGGCCAAGTCCAGGTTGGTGGAGGATTATAAGACAGTGGCGGGCCTTACTGTCAGAAGTTATGAAGCCGCGCATGAGGCCTCTGACATTGCTTAACGACTGCCATTACATGACAGCTGGCACCCACGGCTTAACGTACCTTGCGAAGCATGTAAGCGCTCGGAAAAATTCCATTAGTGGTAGTAACTAATTTATGGACGGTCACCCATCCTGCACCTAACCGCGCCTGTTGTAGCTTAAGTCGAGTGATTGATTCCAATCACTCGGTTCGACTAGGCCACAAGAATGATTCTTCTACAAACTGCAGTTCGAGAGGGCGCTTCGATACGCTGTATGGCATTGATCAGATTCCTGAACCTGTATTTGTATGCATATTTATTTATTTATGTATGGAATTTAAAAATGTGACTTCGTTCGCTTTTTTACACCGCCCGATGATGTCTGCGGTATTATGTGGGGTTTGTGAGGTAAGGGTAAGGGCCGGTAATGGATGTCCAAGAGCCTAGATACTTCGAGAACTTATGAAAAGCTGTTAAACGGAGCTTAATACGGCCCAGGTTCGATCCCTAGTGCGAGCATGTACCAATGACGTTATTTCATTTCAAAGTTACGTACATTTGCGAATTTGTAGTCACAATACCACACGCTAACTACAAAGGAAAATATCTTGAGGAAACCCGCGGATTTGTTGGCTCCGCACGTATTGACTAGTCTATCATGTGGGCGAGGCCGACTAAATTGTCAGGATGGTATAGGTGCTGGAGCATCCGAGTGGTCCCCTTACCCATCTAGTGTAAGTGAAGATGCCACTGGACGCTTTATAAATCATCTCTTTACGAAGATGCAGACGCCAATACGGCCATATTGACTTGAATAGCAGAGGGCATATCGGCGTTAAAGTAGCGGTATTTCAATTATTTATTGATCTCCATTTGTTTCGTAGAGCTGACGTCGCTATCGGTGGTCCCAGCCGCCGAAGTAACTACTAAATGAACATGGATCACCAGAGTTTGAAGCGACTGAATGTACGAGTATCATGATTTAGTTATGAAGCTGAAGTAAATTGGAGGTAAAAGGTTTATAATTGACGTGCTACAGAGAATGGGCATTGGAATGGATTTGATACGGGCATCGATTAATTTATAATAGACAGATAGATAGAGAACACTTTATTGCACAACCAGAAAAATATTACAACCATGATTCTTAAATCTAAGTAATCATATACAATTGGCGGTCTTATCGCTAAGAGCGATCTCTTCCAGACAAGCTTTGGATAATAAACTATGCTTCAACTAAAACATTAGGTAACTACTTACTAGTACTCTATGAATCAATCTATGTCAAAACAAACGACTGATAGCTTTTTAACAGACTTCAAGAAGGAGAAAGTTCTCTATTTGTCGGAATCTTTTATTTAGTTTTATTTTTTAATGTAAGTATGTTCCTCGATTAATGGAAGACCCCTATTACGATTCGATGTTTTTTTGTTGAGCTGATGAAGTCAGGATCCGATGATGAAACCCTAAAGAATTCAGGGAACTCTGCAAATTTTAAACGCACACTTGCTCTCGGAAAACACAATTGGTTGAAGTTTCAAAGTCTGTGATATTCAATGAAAATAGATTTTTTAAAACCTATTTAGAGGCTAAAAATTCCACCCATGCCGGGATTCGAACCCGCGTCCTCTGGGTATCCATGCCAGCGCTCTTCCAACTGAGCTAATAGGCGATTTACCGGCATCAGTGAAATTTCGAACCTCTTTACAATATTCACTGTATTACGTAAAGATTTTTTAAATAAAACATATTAGTCCCCTTGAGAAAAATAGTGCCGTAGTGTGTTGCAGTCTGTTTCTATTTTTTATTTATCACAGAAGATTAACTGATTCTTAGCACGACAAACCAAGGGTACGACGTGGAAAGTGAAGACTCTTAAAAACTAATTTTGGGAGTTTTTTGTAATTTTTTTCTCCAAAACGATCTAGATTTTGAAATGGACACCTAGTTTTACTTGCAGCGTTCAATAAGTCACAGTTTCTGTGTAATTTTGTTTAAAATGCTTTGATTTGATTTTGATTAAAACTATTGGACTATTTAAACCAAGGTCCCTAATCCTTAAGCTCGGGATAGCTCCCCGCGTCCCCAAATGTCCCCAAGGACATCGAACGAAAATAAAACCCAAGCCAGCCCTTTGGAAGTATACACGTTCATATTAGCGTAGCAATAGAGGTAAGAACTTCATGTTATTAAATTTTCGCACTTACTACACTAGCTTTGAGAGCTACTTCGGCGCAGCACGGACAGTTGTTGGGATAACGCACCTGTAACAAGAAAAGTTTCGAATCAAATGTATGATAAGTAATAGTAAAGCTTCAAGGATTATTCAGGATGAAAACTTAGTGTTTCCTTTTGAAAACACGATTACTCTAAAAGAATCCTGAAATGCTGTTACGGTATAGGGATATATTTTTGAATATTTTAATATTATATATTTAAATATTTTTTTGTTTTGTATTTCTGGCTTGTGGTGTCGGCCTAGAGAATAAAACCAACCCAAATTCTTCCCGCGGGTGTCGTCAAAGGCGACTAAGGGACACGAACCGGGGGGTGGGCAGCAGCGCCCCTGCATAGAACTCCACCAAACTGCGATCCCCGACCCGCATGCCCAGCGTGGAGATTGCGGGCAATTCCTCTCAATGATGGCAGAACCCAACGCGCTCATTAGGAGAGGGCTATATCGAGCAGTGGACTAATATATAGCCTGAAGAAGAAGTAATATTTTTTTATGTCACTTATAAATGTCCCTTTGGGAGGACACAGGCCTCTCAGAGAAAAAGTATGGCTAAATTACCACGCGTGCCCGCCGCGGATTGGCAATTTCAAACGCTGAGTGAGCTTCGACACTCAGGTTTCCTTACGATGTTTTTCTTCAACGTTAGTGAGTGGTATTGCTATCTACGGAAGCGCTCGTGGCCTAGTCGAATCGAGTTATTGGAATCAATCACTTACGTTAAGCAACAGGCGCGGTCAGGAGCTCGATGGGTGATCGACCCGTGACTACCGCTAGTGGCATTTTTCCGAGCACTTTGGAACGTTGTATAAGTTTTATAATAATAAATAAACTCTGGAACGACTTCAGGTGTAGTTTTATTTGTAGATCTATAGTAACTTCAAAACAGAAAACTGGATAAAAACGGATAAGCAGGTAAAAAGTCAGATCTGGTCAAAGCGTAAAGTAGTAGTGGTGAAAAATGAGGGAAATCGAAGAATGTGTGACGTACATAATTTAAATATTTGAAAATGATAGATGGAAAAGAAATAAAAATGGTGTGAAGAGGTTTGCACCGTTACAACTTCCGTGCGTCGCAAGGTACATTAGGCTGTTGGCGCCGGCTGTCATCTAATGGCAGTCGTTAAGCCATGTCAGTGGCCTTATGGGCGGCTTGATTACTTCTGACAGTAAGGCCCGCCACTGTCTTACATCCACCAACCCGGACTAGGCCCCCGTGGTAGCGTATTGCCTAACCTTCATGCGATGCTGGAGACCCGTGCCCCAGCAGTGGGGACATACAAGATTTGATATCGATAGCTGTAACTTCTAACAAATGTACATTAATTAGTCATTCAAACCAAAGTCATTGGTACATGTGGAGCAACTGATTTTGAAATTTTGATAACAGTTTAGAGAAAAAACTATCTATGGTTACATACAAAACATACGGTATGGACTAGCGCACCCAGGGTTGCAAACTAATTTTTAGGTAGATACTTACATATCATAAATAGTATAGGAATAAAGTCTTTTCGCAGTTTTTCAGAGCTTTTCCCGAACTTCAAACACTAAATGATAAACATAACACTTAGAATTTTTATATTTTTCTGATAACCAGCATGACTTTTTTTTCTGATAACCAGGGACACCCTGTATATGAATAAATAAAACCTGCTTGAACTCCTTTTTCCTGCAAAATCGTCTAACGTAACACATGGTCTTCTATCTAGAAGGAGTAAAATAAAAAAAACATGAGAAAGAATGTTTACGGAACCATTATTGTAGAAAGAATGTTACAGATTGTTGTATTTTTACGAAATCTCTAGCGATAATTAATATTTCACTTGAGTAAGGTAAGATTTGGGTAAGGTTTGACTAAGTAACTTTTTAATTAAGCAATAGGATGCCTGGAGCTTTTTCACTCAGAATGAGAGTAATTTTTAAAGCGGATTTCTGCCTAATTAATGGGCTGTTTGCGTAACGCTCTCCTCTCGCGTTCCATTTTTTAAACCGTAAATGTGTTTATGATACGTACTGGCCGGTTTACCATCGCCATTAAAGTAAAAGAGGTAATAAAAATTAAAAAGCAAAAATTGCACAAATTAAATAGCAGTATATTTCGAATAAAATTGCAGGCGAATCGGAAGAGAATGGAAACGAAAGTTTTGGATTATTCATCCAATGCGGGGTAAGCATAGACACTAACAGCCTAACTAATAAACTTGGTGTAAGTATTGTATACCTATGCAGTGTTTTGTCTCTTTTCTTCCAATTGAAAATGTCATTCAAATGACGTGAACAAAACGGTGTGTAACTATGCCAGGCTTATACGGTATTAGTAAGAGCCTTAAATTATAGGTACTTTATCAAGCCATCGAAATAACAGTGAAACAAATGTTCCTTAGTGTAAATCACTTTGACCAACTTCCGATTAACCGGTTTCTGCATTGAGAATTTCACTAAGTAAATACTTAAGAAACGTTCTGTCACGCTCTTTGCTGAGAAATTCGAGGAGACAGCACTAGAGTTATGCATTTACTTACCGAAATTCTCAATTCAAAAACTGGCCCTTTGATCAACAGCTGAAAATCAGCAACACATTTGCTTTGTGAAATCAGATAATAGTTATGCTGTGGCATACGCACATATAGCCATATAGTGCCTTATAATTTCGGGTATAACATAACATTTACATCCAAGCACATAAATTGCTTCTGGCCCCACACTAGAATACCCTATGTCGTGGGAACCAGAAACAACGACATCACAAACATCACATCTAAGACCGGGCTTTTTTTTGTCCCCAGCCGGGATTCGAACCCGGGACCTCTTGCATAATAGGCAGACGCACTACCTCTACGCCACAGAGGTCGTCGCACATTAAGTAATTTATTGGAATGTAATTGAAGAATTTTATTCATTGTTATGATTTAAATTGAATGTAATTTGAAAATTCTTTTTATTTGTACACAACATAACATAACCTCACGCCTGTATCCCAGAAGGGTAGGCAGAGACTGCCTCTTATTTTTATTTATTAGCATGATTTAATTGAATGTAATTTGTGTATTTAAAAACATATTTAGAGGCTAAAAATTGCACCCATGCCGGGATTCGAACCCGCGACCTCTGGCTAACCGTGGCTGGCACGGTTAGCCAGAGGTCGCGGGTTCGAATCCCGGCATGGGTCGAATTTTTAGCCTCTAAATAGGTTTTTAAAATTGTCCTTAGCACGGGTTAGTGCATTAAAAATAATGTAATTTGTGTAGTCCGAGAATTCCATTTTTATACATTGTTACGATTATTTTTATATCCTTATGATTTTCTGTGTAAGCGCAAATAAATTTCTTATCTATGTATCTATTTATCAACTTTTATTTTTTTATTGATATTAGCCCTTATTGTAACTGATAAGAGTACACGTATGTAAACGTTGACGTGTTGTGGACTTTACCACAGATTTTTTCTAAACGGTGGTCAACCAAAACTACAAACTAATTCTATTCTACTCGACGTACAGTCGGTCGTGAGGAAACCCGCGGCTTGGTTGGCTCCGCACGTATTGACTAGTCTTTCCTGTGGGCTAGACCGACTAAGCGGTCAGGATAGTATAGGTGCTGGGTAAGCCTACACCATCTATAAAACCATGTCCCAGGCACTACAGCGTCAACCATTCACACCAAACCTCAAACCAACCAACCACAAATTCGCAAATGTACGTAACTTTGACATTAAACAAAGTCATTGGTATATACATGCCCGCACTGGGGATCGAACCGGGGGTTTGCTTTGCGCGTGTGTGTACTGTGACGATACTTCTTTATAGCAGCTGGCCGGCGCAGCGACTTCTTCTTCTTCAGGCTATATTATGTAGTCCACTGCTGGACATAGCCCTCCCCTAATGAGCGCCATAGCGCCCTGTCTTCAGTTTGCCGCACCCAGCATCTGCCTGCAGTTTTTTCGCAGATCTCATCCCACCTGGTCGGAGGGCGTCCTACACTACGTTTGCCGAGTCGCGGTCTTCACTCAAGAACACGCTAAAAAGTCGTAGCCGTCTAGGCATATTTTAAATTATTTGTTTAGGTGTGAGAAAGATAATAAAAAGAAAGTATTATTGCTAATTCAGCGTTTCAATAACCCTTTAATTACATTTAATTCTGCTTTTCTCTACATGTGATGTTGACAAAGTCGATAAATGAAATACGTGACTGTGATGAAAATCATTAAAATATCTATCAAGTCGCTTGCTCGTCCTCAATATCGGTCGTATCATTAGATCACAACTAACTATTATCGCTGTAAAAACTAACTCATCTACGAGGAAAGGAATGCAATCCCAGCATACCGGGATTCGAAAATACTGAATTTCGGCATTCATATGGCCGAAATAATCTCGGTCGAAAATTCGGCGGGATCCCGCTGGACAAGCGGGATTTCATAGAAGTGTTACTCTGCCCGCGACGGCGTGTGGATGTCAATTTGATAATTGATGATATTTAAGTGACTCCATAGTCAATTATATTGCCATCAATATAATTATGTTTCTGACATTACGGGACTGCGTCAATGGACAACTTATCTTTCTGAAGTTTATATTATAACATATTTTAATCTTTCGCGACTTGTACACATAGTTAGAATAACAACAATAAATTACTACGCGATTAAGCCCCGAAAATATTCTAACTACGATGTTTATATTGTTTTGTAAAATTTGTCTTAATTTTATTGCCAAAAACTATGTAATAAGCATTTCTTATTTACCAAAAAGCTGTTTAATTTGGTTAAGTTTAAACCCATGAAAAAGAAAGTTCATTATTTCTTCGGTACGCTTGGTTTTATAGGAATTAGTCCATCCTGCTGGATCCAGCGGAAGAAGAAGGTTGGTCCTGCAAATACCTGAAGTACCAGAATATTCTTTACTGTACAAAGAAATTACAGTGACAGAAATTATATAAAAATATAGTAGAATAGGCGGCCTTATTAGTAAAATCAATTTCTTCCAGGCGACCATAAACCATGCAACGAGGATTAAATACCCTAAACAGATGCACCTAAACGATTTTAAGACTGTTTTAGCAGTCGGGTTTTGGTTTTTAACATAAGTTTTTTTTACGACGGCATACGACTCGTCGAGTAGCGTTTATGGCGGGCGACGAACGGTTATTTCAGCACTGAAAACCGCAACAGGTCCGCGTTTGCGAGGCTGTGTTGATAGACAGGGCTTGCGGGGCTTAGAGTGCTAAGACGTATAATCCGTTCGAGACGCATAATCAAGTTCAGAAAAGCGGCTCTTTTTGTGTTGCGTTATATGGAACACTTATTATAGGTTAAAATAGGTTTAATTTATGAACAAGCTGTGTGTTGGCTGTGTGGTGTCAGCCTTGGAATAGCACCAACCCAAATTCTTCCCGTGGGTGTCGTAAAAGGCGACAAAGGGATACAAACCGGGGGGTGGGCAGGAGCGCCCCCTGCAGTACAATTCCACCAAATTGCGATCCCCAACCTGCATGCCCAGCGTGGGGATTATGGGCATTACCCCCAAATGATGGCACAACCTTGCGCTATGAGGGGAGGGCTATGTCCAGCAGTGGACGTCTGGAACCACGTACACATGAATCCGTGCTTTAGTCAAAAAAAAAATGCTTGCTCCAATTCACTTACAAGTAGTTAACATTTTGGTAAATTAGAATTAAGATATTATTGTCTAGAATAAATAGCATACATATCGCATTAGGCTAAGCGTGCATGTAATGGTATGTATTTGAGGAAAGTAAATAAAATGAAAAAAAAAAAATCACCGCCCGATATCTTGAACGAAAATTCGCAGACGGAATGAGTTTGCGATGGACCGAGAGCAATTTAACTAAAAGAATTCTAAGTCATAATATTTATTTTTATGTAGTTTATTACGTCTATGTGCACCGTCGCACCTTTCCTTAAGCAACTCTCCATCGTCAGTTGTCTGAAAGAAATTGCTCTAAGCGATGAGGCCGCCAATTGTACTATATCTTTATCCTCCTAAGCCCTGGAGGTAACAGTTACTTCAAGACTTCTAAAACTTCTTGAAGAACTTTTTGGTCTTGTTGTCCAAAAAATTATGAGGAAAATATTGGACCTGGAACAGTAAGTTTTCCAGACTTCCTACTAAATCATTGGATGTGATGATGATTGGCCTTTTTGCATCTACGTAATGAGATGATTTATACAGCGTCCAGTGGTATCCTCACTCACACTAGATGGGTGAAGGGACCACTCCGACGCTGTAGTGCCTGGGACATGGTTTTATAGATGGTGTAGGCTTGCCCAGCACCTATACTATCCTGACAGCTTAGTCGGCCTAGCCCACAGGAAAGATTAGTCAATACGTGCGGAGCAAACCAAGCCGCGGGTTTCCTCACGATGTTTTCCTTCACAGTTAGCGTGTGGTATTGCGACTACAAATTCGCAAATGTACGTAACTTTGAAGTTAAATAAAGTCATTGGTACATGCCCGCACTCGGGATCGAACCTGGGGCTCTCGCTTTCCCACTGAGCTACCACCGCTGGATGTGAAGTAAGAAAGTTATTCGTGATGTCCTATTTTGAAGACGCTAGGGCTTAGGAGGATATATTTTAAAAAACCTATTTAGAGGCTAAAAATTCCACCCATGCCGGGATTCGAACCCGCGACCTCTGGCTATCCGTGCCAGCGCTCTAACCAACTGAGCTAATGGGCGACTCACCGGCATCAGTGAAATTTCGAACCTCTTTACACTATTCTCTGTATTACGTACAGGATATATTTACTTTATGTTCATGTTTTCTGGTGTACAATAAATAATCTTATCTCATACGTCCCACTTCAGGGCACAGCCCTTCTCTCAGAAAGTGAGAGTACGGGATTAATACCACGGGTGCCCACCACGATTGGTAACACCAAGCGCCGAGGTTTTTGAACACCACGGAGATTCAGGTCACTTCACGATGTTTACCTTCACAGTTAGCGATCACATTCCTATAACTCCCGAAATACCCGGGATAAATATCCCGGTCGCTATACCTACGGGAAGGGCGCAGACGAAGCTGAAAGATTCCGTCTTCGAAATTGGAAGTAAATTTAATATCGTGCTGAAAGGAGGTTGAAGAAAACTGAGACGTGACAGACAACCTCCTTTGATTGAATTGACACAGTTTTTTTTTAATATTGCCAGTAATTATTCATTCACTGACAGCTAGTGTTCAATAAAATTAAAAATATACTTTTATTCATACTTAGCTGACCCTTATTGGGCAGTTAGTTTTGCCATATTAATTAGCCATTAATATTAACATAAGTATTCAAAATTCAAAAAATCGGAGTGCTTAAAATAAATGCTTTGTTTAGCTGACGCAAAAAAAATTGTGTAAATTACAAGGTGATATTAACTCTTTTATCTCCCCACTGCTGGGGCACGGGTCTCTTCCTGCATCGCAGGAAGGTTGGGGGCCAAGTCCGGGTTGGTGGAGATCTTACTGACAGAAGTTATCCAGCCGCCCATAAGGCCTCTGACATAGCGTAACGGCTGCCGTTACATGACAGCCGGCACCAACGATTTAACGTGCCTTGCGAAGCACGGAAGCGCTCGGAAAAAATGCCACTAGCGGTAGTCACGGGACGGTCACCATCCTGCACCTGAGCGCGCCTGTTGTTGCTTAACTGAAGTGATTGATTCCAATCACTCGATTCGACTAGGCCACGAGCGCCACATAAACTATTAATTTGAAAACTATATACATCTGAGTAAACATTTCTTTTATAATGAATAATTATTCTTTCTACTTCAAAACGATTCTTACTTAGTATTTATCCGCCCGAGAGTAAATAACCATAAAAACCAGTTTCTACTGAGTATTTAACGAAAACTGACAGTAAATATTATTAATTGGTTTTTTACAGTAAAATCTTTTAGTTAGGGTCTTATTTGATCGGTATTGATGAGATCTTTGTTTAAACTTGGGGAGCATGGTCTGATGATAGCGCTGGAAGGTGTGTATGGGATCTCCTCAACGGATAGCAGTAGACCATTTGAGTTTGTACTTATTCGATTAGTATTTATGAGATCTTTGTTGAAACTTGGTGACAAGTTCTTAGATAGCACAGGAAAGTACCCAAATTCTAGTGCCATCATCAGACCCTTCAGACACTAGATCTTCACAACGGAATAGTAAACTATTCGAGTTTCGCCTTATTTAAACTCTATATTATAGAGATCTTTAGCAGAACTTTCTGATAAGATCTGATTACGGCAAAGTAAGGTGATTAGTTAGTTAAATCTGGGAAAAAGAACGTGGTTACAGGATCTCCTCAACGGAGAACCTAGAATGATTCATATTCATTTATTTTATGATATTCATTTATTTGATTTCAATAAAATCAAATTAACAAAAAACATAACATACCTTAACATATTCACACACCCGTATCGCGTACGCAAAGATCAGCGTTTGCCACTTGCCATGATCCTGACAGATCTTTTTCGTTTTACCAACACACTCAAAATCTAATTATTGAAATATTTTTGCAGTATTTCAAAAGTTAGTCTCAAATAATGGAGTCCTAGTAAATAATAAATATTGAATTATATTTCAATTGGGTCAGAAAAAAATGTTACATTATTGTATTATCATTTGATTTCACTATAAACATGGCAACATTGACAAAGGATAAATAACAAAAATAATTGGTTTGTCTATTTTGGAACGTAACTTCATAATTAACTTTTGTAATTTTTGCCGAGGGTAGTAAACTAACCGTTAATGATTTCTAAAAGACACCTGTCACCTCAGTCATCCGGGACCACGGCACCTGAAAAAGTGCTGAAACGTTGGAAAATTGTAAAAATGTAATAAACGAGCATAAATCCGTATAAAAACAGTTTTAATTATGTCTACTGCTCGTGTTACCCTAAGAAAATACTAAACAAAATTTCTGTTTGCTCAAATAAGTCATTAACTTATGAACCTATTTAGAGGCTAAAAATTCTACGCATGCTACCCAACGCTTCCCTTATAAGTTACATTTGCTCTTGGTAAATGCTAGTGATAACCACGTGAAATATGTTTCCGCTGTGGCCCTCATTATCGTGGCCATTCAGGCTGAACGCTTGGTAAATTAAATTAGGTACCTTAGTATATAGAAACAAGCTTAATTAAGCTAGGTGAATATCAGAATACTAACCGACGCGAAGGTGATCTGTCAGGATAGCGGCAAGTGGCAGTCACTGGTCTCTGCCTACCCCTCTGGGAAACAGGCGTGACGTTGAGTTACATATTAAAGGGGGTCTAATCGCGGTATTTATTAGGTGAAAAGTAATTACCTTAATTCCCGAGGTTTCGGCAACGTTGCAGTTGCCATGGTCATGGGTAGACTGAGTGGCGAGTAAAGTTTCATACCTACTATGTATGAGCATCGCGATTCATTAACAAATACTAGGTTATGTTTTGTTATGTAATATACTGTATATATATATATATATATACTGTACTAAAATCTATAGATTATAGTATAGATAACCGTGCCCCAGCAGTGGGGACATACAAGGGTTGATAACGATAGTATAGATATTACTATATTCTCCATCATCATCAATCCATTACGTCCCCACCGAGGAGCGCAGGTCTCTTCCCTAAGAAAGGTACCTTTCTTGGACCATACTCCACCACGGGGCCTAGTCCGGATTGGTTGCAAGACTAGTGGCTGGTCTTAGGTCAAAAGTTGGATGGGTGACCGTTTATGACTAACGCTATTGGCATTTTTCCGAGCAGTTTCGTGCTTCGCAAGGCACGTCAAGCAGTTGGTGCCGGCTGCCGTCGATAGATGGCAGTTGTTAAGCCAAGTCAGAGGCCTTAAGGCGGCTTGAACACTTCTGACAGTAAGACCAGCCAATAGTCTTGCAAGTTGCAACCGTCCACCAATCTGGACTTGGCCCTCGTGGTGGAGTATGGCCTACACCTTCCTTAGAGAAGAGACCCGTGCCCCCGAGGGGCACGGGTCTCTGCTGGACATAATGGGTTGATGATGATACAAGTGGGAGTCAAACCCACTACTTCTTGCATGATATCAAACTGTATACCGCTAGACCCAGACGATCAATGCAATAAATTCAAACTATCATACAGAGGCCATAACGGGTTCTACCAGTAGCGGTTTTTGTGATATAAATTATACGTAACAGGCAGTACCCGCAACTACTTTCGCGTAGTAAACGGATAAGCCCAAATTCTGTCCACTCTGCAGTGCAAGTTCATTCTAAATACAAATTAAGGTAGGTGGACCATGGAAGGCCACTCTAACGATTAAACACTTTTTATTCGTTTATTTACTGGATAAATGAAGGAAACAAATTATTAAGTAATACTAGGGATGATAGCTCCAGACAAGCTAGTCCCTTCTCCTTCGTCTCAGAGAGAATGGAAAAAATGTAATACCAAGATAATTTATTACAACATGTTAAGTGGTGATCGTCGTAATTTAACAACATTGAGAAACAATAACTAGAAAGGCAGACAATAAGGACCATTACTTCTCGAGTTAAACAATCAGAAGTTGATCTCTCAGAACAAACAGCGAAGTTTCCTCCCAATTACGTTGTCAAGAGGCATAGAGTTGAATGTTCTCGATCATGAATGATCCATAAAAGGACCCTTCGCAGTACTCGGGGTTGCCAGGTAGCACATCTGTACCGCTTTTGATAAAACTACAGTTTATATTATTGATCATAACAACCCTTGGGATTACACTATTTTTATTTTTAATGCACTAACCCGTGCTAAGGAAAAATAGGTTTTTAAACCCTTGGGATGTTCCCACTGCTGGGGCACGGGTCTCTTCCTGCATTGCAAGAAGGTTAGCCGGGCCCAAGTCCGGGTTGAAGGATTGTAAGACAGTGGCGGGCCTTACGGTCAGAAGTTAATAAGCCGCCATAAGGCCTCTGACATGGCTTAACGACTGCCATTACACGGCAGCCGGCACCGTCGGCTTAGCGTGCCTTGCGAAGCACGGAAGCGCTCGGAAAAAATGCCACTAGCGGTAGTCACGGGACGGTCGCCCATCCAGCACCTGAGCGCGCCTGTGGCTGCCTAACTCATGTGATTGATTCCAATCACTCGGTTCGACTAGGCCACGAGCGCCACTGCGCCACCAACTGTTTAACGGATATTATTATTATTAAATTCTTTATTGTACCAGTAAAAATTTTACAATTGGTGGGCTTCGTATTAAAGAGTATTTGATTCTAGCCAACAGGTGGCGTGGTGTATAGAGTATATATTATATAGTGATTCGAATCCTCCAATTTTTTTTTTACAAATTTGGGTTAATCGTCTATGCAATATATAGTACAAGGAATTGTTAAAGTATACCATGAATGCAATTCAATAAAATTGGGCTCTGGCTTACCTTCCAAAATGTTTGAATGCTACTTTGTTCGCTTGGAACCTGAATTAAAAGTTGAATCCCCCTAAAAGTTACTATTGTTACGTCTTCATCGCATGCCAAATTTTATCCAAATCCGTATAGCAGTTTAAGCACAATTGAAGCAAGCAATTATTCACATAAAAAAATAAGACCATAAACACAATACCTCCTGTCAAACAGCTCACGATTGTAAAGGGACAATCATACAAAAATGCAGCACAACTGTAAAGGATTGTAAAATAGCTGCACACGATTGCAAAACATAAACTGTAGCTAAATTCCAAATTTGAATTTTAATAACACACACCTAAGCGCAAGAGTAAAATATTTAATCAATATCATAGTGGTAATATTCTTTAATAGGTAGTGTACGGGCCAACCCGAACAGTTTCATAGTATACGCGATTTGCTTGTCAGCGATTCTGCCAGGCCGCGGACCTTTATTGTCACGTAGCGTTTGATCGGCACCACCTAAGTTAGTTCACAACATATAGCCGTTCCATTCAGACGGACACGCGTCGCGTCCTCATTATCAGTATCAGTTTAACTCACCCTTCATCTTAGTCCTAGTTAATATTGACATTATATAGTTATAAGTTTGCATTCGTATCATGTGTCAGTACTTAGTGTATCCCCGTACAGGTAGATTGTTTCATTAAAAAAGCAATTTCAAAAGTCTTCATGTTTTCCAGTAACAACTTAAATCTCTCTATATTTTTAATGATTTCAGGTATTTAATTTTTCCGTTCTGGCAGCCCCAGCCGTATTGCACGAGAGGCAATTTTTTCACGTACAATAAGAACATCTGAGAGGGTTCCAACACGTTTCGAGCAGTCACGTGTGAATTGCTCGGATCAGTACTAATATACTTGAGAGACTGTTTGTCACGTTTGGACTAGGAAACCAGTTTTCGGTAGGAAATGGTTGGATATATAATGCCTAATGATAGCCCACGCGGTGCGAAGATAACTTTTTGTTCACTAATTTGATATTTTAATGACATTGCATTATTATTATACTATTTTTATTTTTAATGCACTAACCCGTGCTAAGGAAAAATTTAAAAACCTATTTAGAGGCTAAAAATATTTCACCCATGCCGGGATTCGAACCCGCAACCTCTGGCTATCCGTTCCAGCGCTCTACCAATTGAGCCAATGGGCGACTCAGCGATGTAAAACCTAACTGCAAAGTAGGTGGTCGGGGCTGTAAGTGATGCAATTTGCTTAAGCCAGATGTCGCTGCCTGTACGTAATACAGAGAATAGTGTAAAGAGGTTCGAAATTTCGCTGATGCCGGTGAGTCGCCCATTGGCTCAATTGGTAGAGCGCTGGCACAGAATGCCAGAGGTTGCGGGTTCGAATCCCGGCATGGGTGAATTTTTTAGCCTCTAAATAGGTTTTTAAATTGCATTATTATTATTAATACTTTTTTGAACTTAAATATTTAAAAATAAATCGTACAATGCGGCGGACTTAATGCAACGAGCAATTTCTACCAGTCAAAGGCAGGAGGTAGACAAAGTGGAAAAAATATACCTAGAATTTATTAAGATTACGAATAATAAAATATGACGAACAAATATGATTATACTATTTATTCTTATTTTTAATGCACTAACCCGTGCTAAGGACAAATTTTAAAACCTATTTGGAGGCTAAAAATTTCACCCATGCCGGGATTCGAACCCGCAACCACTGGCTATCTGTGCCAGCGCTCTTCCAATTGAACCAATGGGCGACTCACCGGCATCAGTGAAATTTCGAACCTCTTTACACTATTCTCTGTATTACGTAGACTACCTACTTTGCAGTTAGGTTTTACATCGGAACGATATCACTGTACCCACATGCTTATACTATTAATTTTTATTTTTAATGCACCAACCCGTGCTAAGGACAAATTTAAAACCTATTTTGAGGCTAAAAATTAAAAAAAAAATCCTTTTAAGATTTGAAAATGCAACGGATGAATCCGCGCCAAGAAACTAACTTGGTGATCACACGTGAAAGCGTCAACTATTATGCCCTTTGAGATAGCAGATATTCTGGATTTTTCTTCGCAGATCTTTTATCAAAGGAGGTATTTTGCATACGGGGATAATATGTATTGATAGAATTCTAGAGGCTGGACATTGATCTCGAGATTAAAGGTTTTTCGTTTCAATCCAAGTATAAAAATGTCTTTGGGAACTACCAAACCTATTTTGTATTGTAGTTTAAGTTAGACCTGAGATTTCAGCACTTAAGGTCAGTTTCTGAATTGAGAATTTCCCCAAGCTAACTGTAGTGCTGTCTCTTAGAATTTCTCAGAATAATGCGATTATAATAGAAAAAAAAAAATATTAATACGAGTAAGTCAAATTCTCAAATTAGAAACCGGCCATTTGCTTCATAGTTGGGCCATTGTACGTAGCTTGCTACGGCTTAGGTATTTTATCACTTCAGATACTTGGGTTTTCTCACGATGTTTTTGTTCACAGTTAGCGAATGGTATGGCAACGATAATTTCACAAAATAAAGTATATAACTGAAAAAACAAAGTCATTGATTCATGCCGGGATTTTTTTCTATTTTGGAGAAAGTATAATTATATGACACAGGGGGGTTAAAATGGGGCTCAATTTGTTTTTTCTCTAACCGTTTTCCAGCCAGCCCCGCGGTTGAGCGAGGTAGAAAAAAACTTTCAAATAGACTTCAGTGAACGCTTGGTGTACTCGCTAAGAAACTTTTAAACAATAGGTACATACGACATTCAATGCGTAAACAAGCAAACAAACAGATTTACAAGACTACGTAGTGTCCTGACGCCTGAACTAGGATAACCTGTATCTTAGTGGTCAGGGGTCAACAACCTTTATATTTTAGATGCAAAATCGCGTCGCAAAATCATATGGGAAATTTGTGTCTACCTGAGATTGGCTTTTATACCATAGAAGACGCAAAAAACTTAGGAAAAGTTAGAAAACAAACGCCATAAAAATATGTTTTTCGCGATCACAAAAATAGCGAGCAATATAGTTAGTCTAATAATAACTTAAGATTTTGTTTTTTTAATTTAATTCTGGTATACGTTTTCTTATAATAGGACTCTGCAGCGCCCGGGACTTTGTTTTAGATGGAGTAGGCTTGCCCAGCACCTATACCACCCTGACAGCTTAGTCGGCACTAAGTGTGAAGAAAAACATCGTGAGGGAACCCGCGGTTACGTTGGCTCCGCACGTATTGACTCGCCAAGACAATATAATGGCGAAATACACATCCCAACCTTTATGCTGATTTGTTGTAATGGATGCCACAGCTTTGGGATTTTAACTGGCCATTGTTTAGATCCGACCCCATTTGCCGTAGGGCCATAACGTTGTTAGGCGCAGTACAACGCAATTGTCCAGTTAAGGACGATGGGCTTGCCCGTATTATGGGGCCTAGCCAATCTAGGGCCTTTTCCTGTACGACCCCATACACCAGAACCCGCGGACACAGATTAAAAAGACAAAGTTACAGGAGAATCTGGGTGGGGCCGGTATTTTTTTTTTCTTCGCAGGGAAGTTATCGAGCTACCAGCCAGCCAGCCTGTTAAGTTGAGCAAGGAGGAAGTATTAAAAAAAATTGGTTACTTTTGCCTTGTTGCCCATCACAGAGACTGCTGGTATACGGCTAGAGATAACAGTTTTCATTGTTGATTCAGTACATAAAATAAACTGACGCCTGTATCCCAGAGACGCAACAAAAGACCAGAATTTGTCATTTGTCACAATACTGACAGACCTCTTTCGCTTCATGAACGTATTTTCACAAATAAAAAATACTACCTTAGTATTTATTTAAAAGACCTCTTTCGCTTCATCAACATTCTTTCACAAACAAAAGAATACTACCTTAGTATTTTTTAGAAAGACCTCTTTCGCTTCATCAACATTCATTCACAAACAAAAGAATAAAACCTTAGTATTTCTTAAAAAGACCTCTTTCGCCTCAACAACATTCATTCACAAACAAAAGAATAAAACCTTAGTAGGTATTTCTTAAAAAGACCTCTTTCGCCTCATTAACATTAATTCACAAACAAAAGAATAGTACCTTAGTATTTCTTAAAAAGACCTCTTTCGCCTCATCAACATTCATTCACAAACAAAAGAATAAAACCTTAGTAGGTATTTCTTAAAAAGACCTCTTTCGCCTCATCAACATTCATTCACAAACAAAAGAATAAAACCTTAGTATTTCTTAAAAAGACATCTTTAGCTTCATCAACATTCATTCAAAAGAACCTTAGTATTTCTTAAAAAGACCTTTCGCTGCATCAACATTCTTTCTCAAACAAAAAATACTACCTTAGTATTTCTTACAAAGACCTCTTTAGCTTCATCAACATTCTTTCACAATCAAAAGAATACTACCTTAGTAATTCTTAAAAAGACCTTTTTCGCTTCATCAACATTAATTCTTTAACACGTTAAACGCCAAGGTGGAAGTGGTGATAATTAAAAAAAAACTTTTGACCGTAAATTTGTTTGTTATGACTTATGACTGAATACTTGTAGAAATAATTTAATGATATTATATAGTTTATGAGTTATTTTAAAAAAACTGTCAGAGGTCACTAATGACCCCCATGGCGCCCTGTGATGGAAAGTAAAAAAACCGTTACCGTAGCGCCGCGTCGCCCTTTGTGCCGGTCACCCTCGCGCCTCAGTCTGTCCGCGGCAGTCAATCAGAGTGTTTTTGTTTCGGCTGTGTTAAGATTTGTTTTATTATGATTTATTGGATATAAATATTATTGTTTTGACTTATTCCACACACTAGACAGTTAATACACTACATAACTTTGCGGAGTGATAGTTTCCGAGAAAAGATAGTTTCTCAATCAATCACTCATTCCTAAAGAAGCTATAAATGTTGTGTTTATTTATGACGATTACCCACAGGCTTACACCCAAACCCCAAACTAGGATACCCAGCAAAAATGATTAACTAAAATATTACTACATCTTTTCACGTACTGTCTTAATTTCCTAACTTCCGACTGTGGCACCTAAGTCCCAGACAAAATTTTTATACTTAGGCGCCATGCCGGTCATCCCAGTACACCAAATAGCTACTAACTTGCATTTACGGGCGCAGGACAGTCTCTTGAAAACAGGTCTGACTTGAGGTCACTAGTGACCCCCAAGGCGTACTAGGACGTACCATATGAGGTCACCGGTGACCCCAGTGACATTTGACGTGTTAACAAAAGAACACTACCTTAGTTTTCCTTAAAAAGATTGCTTTCGCTTCATCCTTTCACAAACAAAAGATTATACTACCTAGTATTTCTTAATGACTCGCTATGCCCATACATAGTGTAGCGCTTTACTTATAGAAACAGATTTTCTTACTGTGTTTACTATCGATAGCCAAGCCTATCTCGGAATCGACTGATACCTAAACCAATCAACGAACTCAGACAAGACAGCTGCGCCGGGCAGCTATTATAAAGAAGTATCGTTACAAGACGTATCTAGACCCCTGCCCCAGCAGTGGGCACATACAAAGTGATATCATCATCGTTACAATAATTATATATTAAACGGTTCTTACTGCGATTATTTATTAGATAAAACGCAATTAACGTAATTCCGGAAGTTTTGGTAACGTTTGTAATTACGTTTCACTTAATAAAAATCGCGATCAGACCCGTCTAATATATAACTATGTACTATCGTTGTCGTAAAGAAAAGACAAGATATGATAAGAATTCTTTCTAGTACACCAGAGCACATATTATCAAACATGTAAAGATACAAAGCATTTATTTATTAAAAAATAAGTAACCTTTCGGATCGTGGCAGGTGGCCGTCCCTGGTCTCAGCCTACTCTTCCAGGATACAGGCGTGAGGTTATGTTATATTTATGTTATGTAAAATAAGTACTCTCTGCTATTGATGCAAGTTAGCGTTCCGCCACCAGCCACTAACGTTGACGTATAGGTAAACGCTCAACACTGTGGCTGTACATAATAAAACGTATTCTATGGCCACATAACCCGTGAATGAGGGCTAATGTTAGGTCTGAAGCCTTGTTTATCGCGCCAATTGGACCTTTCAGCCCTTGCTAACTTACCTACCCCTTTTGCCTTGGTCGAAAATTTATTGGTAGCTGCCACTGCTGGCGGTTAAAATATATGATGTTTTTAACTTGGCAAAATTATTGCAAAACCTATTTAGAGGCTAAAAATTCCACCCGTGCCGGGATTCGAACCCGCGACCTCTGGTTATCCGTGCCAGCGCTCTTTCCAACTGAGCTAATGGGCGACTCACCGGCATCAGCGAAATCTCGAATCTCTTTACACTATTCTCTGTATTACGTACAGGCAGCGACATGTATTACGTACAGGCAGCGACATCTGGCTGAAGTAATTTGCATCACTTGCATAACATTATATATGATGTTCTTTACTTGGCAACATAATTGCAGCTTCAAGAGGAGCTGAGGTATCCGAACACCTCAGGTTACTTCACGATTCCTTCCTGTTACCGAGTGGAATTCACTATAACTTCTCAGCGCTTGAAGTTGCCAATCCGCGATGGGCCCGCGTAGTAATAAAGCCCATACTCTTTATCTGAAAGAAGGCCTGTGGCCTTTAGTGGGACGTTTATAGACAATTTTTTTTTTCGAGAAGATAAGCTTGGCGAGATGCAAAAATCGCGATAGAAACATTATTAGCCTTATTTATATTTATTTTTAATGCACTAACCCGTGCTAAGGACAATTTTAAAAACCTATTTAGAGGCTAAAAATTCCACCCGTGCCGGGATTCGAACCCGCGACCTCTGGCTATCCGTGCCAGCGCTCTTCCAATTGAGGTAATGGGCGACTCACCGACATCAGTGAAATTTCGAACCTCTTTACACTATTCTCTGTTACACTATTTTTTTTTTTTTTTTTTTTTTTAATGCACTAACCCGTGCTAAGGAACAAATTTAAAAACCTATTTAGAGGCTAAAAATTTTCACCCATGCCGGGATTCGAACCCGCAACCTCTGGCTATCCGTACCAGCGCTCTACCAATTGAGCCAATGGGCGACTCACGGCATCAGTGAAATTTCGAACCTCTTTACAATATTCTCTGTATTACGTACAGGCAGCGACATCTGACTTAAGCAAATTGCATTACTTACAGCCCCGACTACCTACTTTGCAGTTAGGTTTAACATCGGAACGATATCACTGTACCCACATGATTACACTATTTTTTTTTTTTTTTTTTTTAATGCACTAACCCGTGCTAAGGAACAAATTTAAAAACCTATTTAGAGGCTAAAAATTTTCACCCATGCCGGGATTCGAACCCGCAACCTCTGGCTATCCGTACCAGCGCTCTACCAATTGAGCCAATGGGCGACTCACGGCATCAGTGAAATTTCGAACCTCTTTACAATATTCTCTGTATTACGTACAGGCAGCGACATCTGACTTAAGCAAATTGCATTACTTACAGCCCCGACTACCTACTTTGCAGTTAGGTTTAACATCGGAACGATATCACTGTACCCACATGATTACACTATTTTTATTTTTTTTTTTTTTTTATGCACTAACCCGTGCTAAGGAACAAATTTAAAAACCTATTTAGAGGCTAAAAATTTTCACCCATGCCGGGATTCGAACCCGCAACCTCTGGCTATCCGTACCAGCGCTCTACCAATTGAGCCAATGGGCGACTCACGGCATCAGTGAAATTTATGTAATCATGTGGGTACAGTGATATCGTTCCGATGTTAAACCTAACTGCAAAGTAGGTAGTCGGGGCTGTAAGTAATGCAATTTGCTTAAGTCAGATGTCGCTGCCTGTACGTAATACAGAGAATATTGTAAAGAGGTTCGAAATTTCACTGATGCCGTGAGTCGCCCATTGGCTCAATTGGTAGAGCGCTGGTACGGATAGCCAGAGGTTGCGGGTTCGAATCCCGGCATGGGTGAAAATTTTTAGCCTCTAAATAGGTTTTTAAATTTGTTCCTTAGCACGGGTTAGTGCATTAAAAAAAAAAAAAAAAAAAATAGTGTAATCATGTGGGTACAGTGATATCGTTCCGATGTTAAACCTAACTGCAAAGTAGGTAGTCGGGGCTGTAAGTAATGCAATTTGCTTAAGTCAGATGTCGCTGCCTGTACGTAATACAGAGAATATTGTAAAGAGGTTCGAAATTTCACTGATGCCGTGAGTCGCCCATTGGCTCAATTGGTAGAGCGCTGGTACGGATAGCCAGAGGTTGCGGGTTCGAATCCCGGCATGGGTGAAAATTTTTAGCCTCTAAATAGGTTTTTAAATTTGTTCCTTAGCACGGGTTAGTGCATTAAAAAAAAAAAAAAAATAAAAATAGTGTAATCATGTGGGTACAGTGATATCGTTCCGATGTTAAACCTAACTGCAAAGTAGGTAGTCGGGGCTGTAAGTAATGCAATTTGCTTAAGTCAGATGTCGCTGCCTGTACGTAATACAGAGAATATTGTAAAGAGGTTCGAAATTTCACTGATGCCGTGAGTCGCCCATTGGCTCAATTGGTAGAGCGCTGGTACGGATAGCCAGAGGTTGCGGGTTCGAATCCCGGCATGGGTGAAAATTTTTAGCCTCTAAATAGGTTTTTAAATTTGTTCCTTAGCACGGGTTAGTGCATTAAAAAAAAAAAAAAAAAAAATAAAAATAGTGTAATCATGTGGGTACAGTGATATCGTTCCGATGTTAAACCTAACTGCAAAGTAGGTAGTCGGGGCTGTAAGTAATGCAATTTGCTTAAGTCAGATGTCGCTGCCTGTACGTAATACAGAGAATATTGTAAAGAGGTTCGAAATTTCACTGATGCCGTGAGTCGCCCATTGGCTCAATTGGTAGAGCGCTGGTACGGATAGCCAGAGGTTGCGGGTTCGAATCCCGGCATGGGTGAAAATTTTTAGCCTCTAAATAGGTTTTTAAATTTGTTCCTTAGCACGGGTTAGTGCATTAAAAAAAAAAAAAAAAAATAAAAATAGTGTAATCATGTGGGTACAGTGATATCGTTCCGATGTTAAACCTAACTGCAAAGTAGGTAGTCGGGGCTGTAAGTAATGCAATTTGCTTAAGTCAGATGTCGCTGCCTGTACGTAATACAGAGAATATTGTAAAGAGGTTCGAAATTTCACTGATGCCGTGAGTCGCCCATTGGCTCAATTGGTAGAGCGCTGGTACGGATAGCCAGAGGTTGCGGGTTCGAATCCCGGCATGGGTGAAAATTTTTAGCCTCTAAATAGGTTTTTAAATTTGTTCCTTAGCACGGGTTAGTGCATTATAAAAAAAAAAAAAAAAAATAGTGTAATCATGTGGGTACAGTGATATCGTTCCGATGTTAAACCTAACTGCAAAGTAGGTAGTCGGGGCTGTAAGTAATGCAATTTGCTTAAGTCAGATGTCGCTGCCTGTACGTAATACAGAGAATATTGTAAAGAGGTTCGAAATTTCACTGATGCCGTGAGTCGCCCATTGGCTCAATTGGTAGAGCGCTGGTACGGATAGCCAGAGGTTGCGGGTTCGAATCCCGGCATGGGTGAAAATTTTTAGCCTCTAAATAGGTTTTTAAATTTGTTCCTTAGCACGGGTTAGTGCATTAAAAAAAAAAAAAAAAAATAAAAATAGTGTAATCATGTGGGTACAGTGATATCGTTCCGATGTTAAACCTAACTGCAAAGTAGGTAGTCGGGGCTGTAAGTAATGCAATTTGCTTAAGTCAGATGTCGCTGCCTGTACGTAATACAGAGAATATTGTAAAGAGGTTCGAAATTTCACTGATGCCGTGAGTCGCCCATTGGCTCAATTGGTAGAGCGCTGGTACGGATAGCCAGAGGTTGCGGGTTCGAATCCCGGCATGGGTGAAAATTTTTAGCCTCTAAATAGGTTTTTAAATTTGTTCCTTAGCACGGGTTAGTGCATTAAAAAAAAAAAAAAAAAAAATAAAAATAGTGTAATCATGTGGGTACAGTGATATCGTTCCGATGTTAAACCTAACTGCAAAGTAGGTAGTCGGGGCTGTAAGTAATGCAATTTGCTTAAGTCAGATGTCGCTGCCTGTACGTAATACAGAGAATATTGTAAAGAGGTTCGAAATTTCACTGATGCCGTGAGTCGCCCATTGGCTCAATTGGTAGAGCGCTGGTACGGATAGCCAGAGGTTGCGGGTTCGAATCCCGGCATGGGTGAAAATTTTTAGCCTCTAAATAGGTTTTTAAACTATTCTCTGTATTACGTACAGGCAGCGACATCTGACTTAAGCAAATTGCATCACTTACAGCCCCGACTACCTACTTTGCAGTTAGGTTTTTACATCGGAATTTTTAGCCTCTAAATAGGTTTTTTAAAATTATTAGCCTTATTTATATTTATATGTTTTTATATATATTTATTCACTGAAAACAATGCAAAATTACAACATCATCAGTTTGCCAAATTGCTAATGCAGTTTATCGGCAAGCTCTTGGTAACAGTTCTTTGTAACTTACTAAACTAACATTACTTTCTACACAATTAACATTATCGATAATATAAAAACGCTATTTCACTAAAACGCCACCTTTTTTGTTAATCTGTTGTTACGTATTTTCCTTGTAAAATCTCCACCACATACTACTTCTGTGGCGCAGCGGTAGCGCATCTGCCTACTATGCGAGAGGTCCCGGGTTCGATCCCTGGCTGGGGACAAAAAAACCCCAGGTCTTGGATGTTTACATGTTTGTGATATCGCTGTTTCTGGTACCCACGACACAGGGTATCCTAGTGTGGGGCCAGAACCAATGTATCTGCCAGTATGTAAATGTTATGTAATGTTACTTTAGTCAGCGTTTGGAGAGTTTAGAGAGCGTTGGCAGCGGAACAGTAGAACGCCGGCTTGTCAATCGAGAGGTCGTGAGTTCGAATCCCAATACCAATGACTTAGTTTTCTAAGTAATGTATATTTGTGAAGTTATAGTTGTAGACCTCCCGATTGAGAAGCCGGCGTTCTACACCGCTCCGCTACCACCGCTCGTGAGGAAACCCTAGTCTGAAGTGCTACCTACCCCAGAGCTTGCTACGTACTATGGCCCAACTGTGAGGCTAAGTGCGGAAGTCTAACTTCCGAGACCACGGTAGGTACCTACTTGAAAAAGTGCCGAAAAGTCGGAAAATTGTAAAAATGTAAAATTAAACGAGTAAAATCCGTGTAATTCTAAAACCGATTTAGAGGCTAAAAATTCCACCCATGCCGTTATTCGAACCCGCGACCTCTGGCTATCCGTGCCAGCGCTCTTCCCAACTGAGCTAATGTGGGACTCACCGGCATCAGTGAAATTTCGAACCTCCTTACAATAATCTCTGTATTACGTTTTTATTCTAAGTAATCATTGTTTCACTTTCAGGTTTTGAGGAATTGTGTTTTTTGTAAAATAAGGGCGACCGTCTTTTAAAGGCTTTAATGCTTGAACTTAGTAACAGGAAAATACCAAGAAATAAAGAGCCACGCTTCGAAATCGTTTACGATCTTTTCATGCGGTTCTGCAACTGAGTAGACGGAGCCGCTCGACACGACTTTTCACTTTATTTCCAGCCAGTTTCATCAGTTCAAGAAAAGAGTTCTTTGTGAAAAGAGTTGTGCGTAGAATTTCACGGCGGATGTTCGAAAGAAAGTTCTTAAACATAACATATAAACACACATACAGACAGAGAGACCTGGCACTTGCAGGCTTTAGAGCACAGACTTTCCTACCAGACCTAGCTATGTGTCGCTACGGTCTTGAAGGGGAGTAATGTGGCGAGCACATGTCAACTCTGCGCGCGCACTACAAACTCCAACATTCCTGCATCGCGCAATCTAAGTGTTTCAATGACATACCATAAATATAACGTCCAACTAACGATAGTTGGACCGGCCGTCCCCAGGCATACGATCTGCCTGGCGGGTAATTTCCCTTTACAGTGGAAGAGCACGATCACCCCCCGCACTTCCCTATAAATGTAATAATAATAAATAAATAAAATTCTTAAAACCTATTTAGAGGCTAAAAATTCCACCCATGCCGGGATTCGAACCCGCGACTTCCGGCTCTCCGTGCCAGCGCTCTTTCCAACACAGCTAATAGGCGACTCACCGGCATCAGTGAAATTTCGAACCTCTTTACAATATTCTCTGTATTACGTCCTTAGCACGGGTTAGTGAATAAAAATAACATAAATAAAATTCCTCATCCTCACAACCCTTATGGTAGCTCCAGACAAATTATTTCCTTATCCTTCGTCTGAGAGAGAACGGATCTCTTCCACGTCTGAGACGGTCTTCCGGGTCGTCGTGGACTTAGGACGCCCTACGCTATGGTATCCAGGCAAGGACATCACAAACATGGAAAACCCAGACTGAGATCAGGTGCACGAATGTTCCGCGACCCCCAGTGGGAATGAACCCACGACCTTCGGAATGGTAATCAGACGTAATACCGCGTATCTGTATGAAGATGGATACGTTTTGAGCTACTTTGCGACATAGCCTATTTACGTCCCACTGCTGGGCACAGGCCTTCTCTCAGAGAGAGTATGGGATTAATTACCACGCGTGCCCACTGCGGAAACGTATAATAAAAAAAACAAAGTCATAGGTATACGCCCGCTCTGGGAATCGAACCCGAGTCTCTCGCTTCCGAGTCTAATGTTTTACCCACTGGGCTACCGCAGCTTACTTTTAGTTCTTTTATTTTTTTGAGTTTATGTTCCGTAGACTGTACAGGTACCACACATCATAAAAGTCCCTTCGGGAATCTTCGTTCGCGCAAACTAGGAAGAAGTGTAACGAAAGTACCCGAAGCTATAAGTACATTCAACATGATCTTTAACCGATACGGTTAAAGTGCAGAATTGATTGCCGCAGTAGCGCTACCTATTTCGCTCACGCTAATATTGCCAAACTAATAGTCAACTGCATCGATGACGTTGAATCAACCATAGCAACAAAGGCGCGCGGCCTGCCATAAAATGAAACTATCTGATTGGTCGATCAACTTGCCGCACATCCAAAATTTGGTCATCTGCGCAGGTACCTACATCCGCGAGACTTATTTCTTGTGTAGCACTGTACCTAGCTAGAAAATGGTCGCAGCAATTTAAATAATTGAGCGATTTCATTCCGGTGGGGAAATTCATAATCAATCGTTCGATCGGCCTGTTATGTCCAGTTACGCTTCGTTATGACATTTGCAGTTTCGCAAACTTTTTCGTTTAATGTTGCAACGGAATTATTGTAATCTTCTTCGCAAGGACCTTACTCTCGAAGTCACCGACACCGTGATGACTTGACTGCCTCGTTGATCTAGCTGTTAAGGCGCTTGGGTACCAAGACAGAGGTCGTGGGTTCGATCCCACTGGGGGCCGCGGTACATTCGAACAAGTGGCCTCAGTCTGGGTGTATTTTTATGTTTGTGATGTTCTTGTCTGGTTACCATAGTACAGGGTATCCTAGTTAGGCACCAGGTCAAGAGTCTCAAGCAGGATTTCTTTCTCTGGCCGACGCAGCATTAAACACAGCCCTTCACTGGCGTTCATCAAGTTTATCATTAGTACATCTGATCGGGAAACCGGGTACACAAACCGGGAGGTGGGCAGCAGCGCCCCCTGCAGTACGATTCCACCGAACTGCGATCCCCAACCCGCATGCCTAGCGTGGGGATTATGGGCATTACCCCTTATGATAGCACAACGTGGCGCTCTTTAGGGGAGGGCTATGTCCAGCAGTGGACTAGTATAGCCTGACGACGACATCTGATCGGCCGGAAGAGCGAATTCTTCCTAATACAGGGTTAAACTTAAACGGAAGATTTGACCCTATCCTTCTTACCACCGTTCACAATCATCATGATCAACCCATTATGTCCTAACCGGGAGACACGGGTATCTTCCCTGGGGAAGGTATAGGCCATACTCCACCACGGGAACCAAGTCCCGATTGCCTGTATTACCACTGTTACAAATAAATTATTGTGTATTTTAGAATCTATATTCAAAAGGTGGAAAAGTAAGGAATTAAGAACTTATTTGTTTGAAGAAATTATTTCCGGAACAGCCTGTATTCTAAAGCCCCGCAGCGCCACAAAGGGCCATGATGACAGCCTGATGCAGTTTAATTAAACACAGCCATTCAACGGAGATTTAAAGGTGGTTTGTAGAGATGGGATCGTGTCGGGAAATTTTCCCATGCAAGGAAGTTTCAAATTTATTTGTAACTCCAGTTTTTAACAACGGCCAAAACTTGACGCAAATTAGGGAACACTTCAGCTGTATTGTATTTCAAGATATTAAATGATTTCACCATTATTATTCATTAATTGTATTGAGTGCAAGTTCGATTGGCAGTGAATGTAGTAAAAAAAAATTATTCAGGAACATGAAAATCCAAACTGATACGCAAAGGAAACATTTTTTAAAGTGCATTCCTTAAGAAAATTTAACTTAAAATAATCATTATTTAACCTTAGATCCGTGCCCTAGTGGCTTAGAGTGATTGGAATCAACCACTTAGGTAAGCAACCGCAGGAGCGGTCGGGTTCTGGATGAATGATCATCCCGTGATTACCGCTAATGGCATAATGTGCTTCGCAAGGCACGTTGATAACTTCTGACAGTAACGCCCGTAAGCGTCTTACAATCCTTTACCAACCAGGTTGACCCCCATGATGGAGGTGTAACCTAATCTAATCTTCCTGCGATGCAGGAAGAGACCCGTGTCCCAGCAGGGCACACAAGGGCTGATATCGAATCACTCTTACGATGATTATTGAAATTTTCATGTCACAATAGCTTGGAGAATATGGAAATACTAGATACCGGTTTGTTTTTCCGGAACAAATATTTTCCACCCAATATTATTTTTCCCGTTCGATCCATCCCTAGTCGGTAAGTGTAATATTTTGATCCGCGCCCACGGCCGAAGCCAGAGTCTTGCACAAATCCGAGAGCGATAAGCTGTGGGTTACGGGCGGTACGCAACTCGGACTTTTTGCTTTGAATCTAGAATAAATAACCCTCTTTAGTTGGGAGAACTAATTATAGGGCAGAATTAGATTATAGGGCTTTTCTGGTGGCAGGATGGAATGTGGACGCGATAATGGCCGCTTAGATAAATCTACAGACTTGTGCAATCTGCTCTTATACTATTAACAGACGATTAGGAAGACGCTGTCAGGATGATGTAAATAACATAACATAACATTTACATACAAGCACATACATTGCTTCTGGCCCCACACTAGGATACCCTATATCGTGGGAACCAGAAACAACGACATCACAAACATGTAAACATTCAAGACTGCTGGGCAAGTCCATCTAAAACAATGTTCCCAGGCACTGCAGCGTCCCAGTGGTCATCTAGCGTGAGTGAATGTGCCTCTGGACGCTGTATATTATCTCTTTCTTCTTCCTCTCCACTAGTGGAGATTGTTTCTTGCCATTCAAAATAGATTTTCGACTCTGGCTACATGCGTCCATTCCCGATGTTTCTGAGCCACGACTTCCTTAGTAATAGTAGCTTCCACACAACACCTGAGCTGGTCCCAAACTAGTATAACATGCCATCAGAGTGTGTTCCGCGGAACCCTAGGGTTCCACGATACCCATGTAGGGGTTCCGCAAGATATTCGAAAAAAAATAATTGAAACGCTTCTCGCTAAGTGAAGTATTTAGTACTAAATAGTAACTGTTACATTGTAACGTGCATGCAACGACTTATGAACGTTGGTGAAGCGAAGGTGATCTGTCAGGATCTTGGCAAGTGGCAGTCCCTGGTCTTTGCCTACCCCTCTGGGATCTGTGCACGCCTGTGCGTGAGGCTATGTATGTATGTATGTATGTATGTATGTATGTATGTATGTATGTATGTATGTATGTATGTATGTATGTATGTATGTATGTATGTATGTATGTATGTATGTATGTATGTATGTATGTATGTATGTATGTATGTATGTATGTATGTATGTATGTATGTATGTATGTATGTATGTATGTATGTATGTATGTATGTATGTATGTATGTATGTATGTATGTATGTATGTATGTATGTATGTATGTATGTATGTATGTATGTATGTATGTATGTATGTATGTATGTATGTATGTTACATTGTACTTTTATTATGCGTATTAATAAAGAATACATTTTTCAAAACAATCCTTTTATCAATTGGGTTCCGTAAAGTATTTCGCTCTACAATAGGGTTCCGTCACCAAAAGTTTGAGAACCGCTGTACTACGGTAACCAGGCAAGGACGTCACAAACATTTTCTTCTTCTCTCAACACACCTTCCTTTGTCATCTCATTACGAAGATGCAAAGTCAAAGGTTTTATGTATCGGATGGGAACATACCTAATCTTTCCGCTAACAGTCAAGTGTCAGTTCTCACGGATTTGCGCGGGATTGTGGGAACCAACCTGGATCTGTCAGGCGGCGCAATGGCAAAAACTTACGGCGAGAACAATATGGCGGCGCTATCGTAGGCTTAATTATAATTACGACACAAGATTAGTGGCTCGCTTGTGTTCTCTTGGGAGAGACGGTTTCGCAAATTAGGTAGGCATAGAGCTGAGCACTACAATTATACAGAATTGAGTAATTCGCGGGTTCTCGAGTGGAGCTTTGCTCTGTAGCTTGTGTGTTTATTTGTTATCTATAGAAAACCAACAGCTGACAAACAAAAGAGGTTCGAAATTTCACTGATGCCGGTGAGTCGCCCATTAGCTCAGTTGGAAAGAGCGATGGCACGGATAGCCAGAGGTCGCGGGTTCGAATCCCGGCATGGGTGGAATTTTTAGCCTCTAAATAGGTTTTTAAATTTGTCCTCAGCACGGGTTAGTGCATTAAAAATAATATAAGCTGATAAACAATATATTCCATAGAATATCTTATAGAGAAATGTTGTATATCGTTTATAAATAATAAGAACTGGAACGACTTCAGGTGTTATTTTATTTGTAGATACGTAGTAATATTATAAAACAGAGAAACTGGATAAAAACGGATAAGCAGGTAAAATAGTCAGGTCTGGTCGAAGGGTATGGTTGTAATGATGAAAAATGAGGGAAATCGAAAAATGTGTGACGTAATTTAAATATCTGAAAATGATAGATAGAAACAGAAATAAAAATGGTGTAAAGAGGTTTGCACCGTTACAATAATAGTAATTTGTAATTATACTATTTTTATTTTTAATGCACTAACCCGTGCTAAGGAACAAATTTAAAAACCTATTTAGAGGCTAAAAATTTCACCCATGCCGGGATTCGAACCCGCAACCTCTGGCTATCTGGCACGGATAGCCAGAGGTTGCGGGTTCGAATCCCGGCATGGGTGAAATTTTTAGCCTCTAAATAGGTTTTTAAAGTAATTTGTAAGCCAATTACAGCAACAGAGTGCTAGGATTTCTGATTTATGTGGCCTACAAACGCCATCTGTAAAGCACAAGCCTTCTCTCAGTGAGACAGTATGGGCTTAATTACCATGCGTGCCCATCACAAATTGGCAATTGCAAGTGTTGCGGTATTTGAATACCTCAGACACTCAGGTTTCCTCCACGATGTTTTCCTTCACCGTTAGCGAGTGGTATGGCGACTATACTCGTACATAGTAAGTAAGTAAATAAATAAATAATACCGAGTTACACAGCTGCATGAACGCCTGGACTTAATTAAGACTGCAACAGGTTTCACGTGGAAACTACGTCAAGGAGTTATCTTGTTTCACGCGGAGCTTACGTGTGATGTAGTGTCTACTTGAGAATTATAGCAGAAAAGGGTACGATTCTAGTAGCGTCTCAACCACTAACGAGACGATAAACAAGTAGGAATAGTAAATTTACAAGGCAAGCTCATAACGGGAAACAAAGAAGAATGGAAAAAATAGGTTATATTCTTTTTAATAAGGAAGAAGGGCTGGTAAGGGACGTCCCAGACGGACTTACATCGACCAAATAGGAGATGTATTAGCAAAGGGAAAGATAAAAAGTACCCGGAACCGGCGTGCGTGCATGCAACGTCTTATGAACGTTGATGAAGCGAAGGTGATCTGTCAGGATCGTGGCAAGTGGCAGTCCCTGGTCTCTGCCTACCTCTCTGGGATACAGGCGTGAGGTTATGTATGTATATGTATTCTTTTTAATGCACCAACCCGTGATAAGGACAATTTTAAAACCTATTTAGGGGCTATAAATTCCACCCACGCCGGGACTCGAAACCGCGACCTCTGGCTAACCGTGCCAGCGCTCTTCCAACTGAGCTAATGGGCGACTAACGGCATCAGTGAAATTTCGAACCCCTTTACAATACTCTCTGTATTACGTACAGGCAGCGAATACAGAGAGTATTGTAAAGGGGTTTTTAAAGGAATAGGTTACTAAGAGCTAATAACAGATGCCCGCCTATAGATACAACGCAGTCAAAAAATGTATGGACTTCATGCTTCGCGCTTCAAACTTACAATCATGATTTCACCATTATGAATATTATCACTTATATTAACACTAATATTTATCCACCTGAAAAGAACGCCACACTAATTAAGCGTTTTAGAGTTATGTTTATAAAAAAAGGATCTGTTTTATAAATTAGTCCGTTCATATTTGCTTCAATCTGTGTTTCCGTCGCAATTAAAATGTTTTCTTTCTTAATGTAAAGGTTGGTGCGCTGCAATCTGTAGCTACTCAGTTACAGTACTACACATCATAAAAGTCCCTTCGGGAATCTACGTTCGGGCAGACTAGGAAGAAGTGTAACGAAAGTACCCGAAGCGATAAGTACATTCAACATGATCTTTAACCGATACGGTTAAGGTGCAGAATTTATTGCCGCAGTAGCGCTACCTATTTCGCTCGCGCTAATATGGCCAAAGTAATAGTCACCTACATCGATGACATTGAATCAACCAATAGCAACAAAGGCGCGCGGCCTGCCATAAAATAAAACTATCTGATTGGTCGATCAACTTGCCGCACATCCAAAATTTGGTCATCTGCGCAGGTACATCCGCGAGACTTATTTCTTGTGTAGCACTGTACAGTCTGTTAGCTTTTAGAATATACCTCGGGCTCTCGGGAGTAGGCTTCGGTTTTCGCCGAAAGCACACGAGTGTAACACTACTTCATGCTCCGTATAAAACTTTTCTCCACTATTTTGAAAAGTTATGAATACATCCGAATATATCCGATAGTAGCCGCGGTATATTCTCAAAGCTAACAGACTGTACACGTAGAACAGTTGTTTGGTTTCACGTCATTAATTGCACCCCTTTCGCTACAATTTCAGCATATGTAACACAGCTGAGCGCTACTACTTAATTAATGTCGCAACAAGTTACCCGTGGCTCTCCTGGCAGCTACAGGCACGTGTTTCAATATAACACGTGATAATATTAATCATTTATTGGATAATACGGTGAGACGGTGAGACGGTGAGACGTCGAGACAATGAGCCACTTCGATAGGTGTCTCGTTATCTTAACGAACAAACGTCAACACCAATTGACATCATATAATTTTTTTAACATAATATGTATTTTACTATATTATTTTTAATGCACTAACCCGTGCTAAGGACAATTTTAAAAATCTATTTATAGGCTAAAAATTCCTTGTATTTTACTGTCTTAAAGGAAACTAGATACGAAATGAAACGACCTATATTTTTTTATTTTCGGAAATTCGATGATTTTCATTCATAATTTTCAGTTTGAATTTCGTCTTATTCTAAAAGGACGTAACCGCCATATGACGTCACACATACGGCTTAATAATACAAACACCCTTGCCGCCTTTTTAAAAACCACTGGAATTAAGGAAAGGAAAAGTAATTTCACCGATATGACATTTGAATGAAATTGAAAATATCATTTTTAATATTAGGCAAAGGTACCTCCTCATTCCAGCGTACATGTGACGTCATCACTCAATTTTTAGTTTTTATTTATTTTCTCTAAAATTAAGCAATAATAAAAATTCTAAATATTTTTTTCGTTATCAAGATAGCAAAATTAAGAAACGGTATTTTTAGTTTTGCGCGTTGCAAAATATGAAATGTTGTCAATTTTTTCTGAAATGACAAATGCTATCTGAACTGCCCAGCAGGCACAGGCCTTCTCTCTGAGAGAGAGATAGTTTGGGCTTAATCACCTCGCGTGCCCACCGCCGATTGGCGATTTCAAGCGCCGAGGTACGTAAACACAGGTTTTCCCACGATGGTTTTCTTTACCGTTAGCGTATACGTAACCTACCATTCTATCCGTTAAGTATTTGGATATAAGATAGTAATAAAAACTGACATAATTATTATTACAGATAGATAGAACACTTTATAGCACAACCAGAAAAAAGAATAATCATAATTTCGTAAGTCTAAGAACGGCTTGGTCCGGACTTAACCCCCGTTGTGGGTTACAGGGGGGAAGGGCCCGTGCCCCAGCAGTGGGGACATACAAAAGGGTTGATACCAATACTGTCAAATCTAAGAATGATACTTATTTACTATCCATCATCATAATCATCCCATTACGTCCCCACCGAGGGGCACGGGTCTCTTCCCTAATGAAGGCAAGGCCATAGTAGGGTAGTCAATTCTGCATTGGTGGTTTGAGTCGAGTTTCTATTGTTTAAACACAAATTGTAATATGTTGTATGATGAGGAAAGTTTACGTATTTGTAGTGTGAGTGTTCACGCTGAAGCGTGTGTTCATGTTTAGGATTTACTTGAGATACTTGCATCTGCACCAAAGGTCATTTTTGTAACATCGGTCACAGAATTCGGTAATATGTTGTGTGGGCTGCATTATGCGCATTGTTTTAATTAATAACCTCATTCTGGCAGTATAGTATTTTCTAAGGTAACAAGACCACTAGACATAATAAAAACTCTATTTACACGGATTTTACTCGTTTAATTTTACATTCTTACAATTTTCCGACATTTTGGCACTTTTGCAAGTACCGTAGGCCCGGAAGACTTCCGGAATCTTCCGGGCACTTTTGCAAGTACCGTGGTCCCGGAAGACTCCGGAAGTCTTCCGGATACGACCACGACCACGTCAGAAAATTGTAAAATAGTAAAATTAAACGAGTAAAATCCGTGTAAATACAGTTTTAGTCATTCTGGCAGTGTTTCCTTTTCATTTATTACTGGTTACCATAGCACGGAGTATCCTAGTTTGAGATCACAAGTGATGGTGTGATGTAGTACTTATTTTTTATCTTTAACAAGATATATAAAATGAGAATACAAATGATACATAATTATCAACTCTAAAACGAAAGAATATTTCTGTTGTGGCGAGCAGATGTCAACTCTGCGCGCGCACTACAAACTCCAACATTCCTGCATCGCGCAATCAAATTGTTTCAATGACATACCATAAATATAACGTCCGACTAACGATAGTTGGGGCCGTCCCCAGGCATACGATATGCCTGGCGGGAAATTTCGCTTTATAGTTGAAGAGCACGATCACCGCTCTTCCCTATACTGTCATGTCTTAAAATGAAACCTCTTTGCTCGTCCACTACAGGACGTAGGCCTCTCCCAAAACACGCCACTTCCCTCTTTCCTCAGGCATCCTCATCTAACCAATGCCAGGATTCTATCTCAGATCGGTGTAGCGAGCCGATGGGAGCCCTACGCTGCGTTCGCTAGTTCGAGGTCTTGTACTTGAGGCCCTTTGAACCCCATCGACCATCGGTTCTTCGGCATATATCACCGACCCACTGAAACTTCAGCATGCTAATCCTATAGGCTCTGTCAGTCACCTTAGTTCATTGACGGCTTTTAAAAAACCTATTTAGAGGCTAAAAATTCCACCCATGCCGGGATTCGAACCCGGGACCTCTGGCTATCCGTGCCAGCGCTCTTTCCAACTGAGCTAATGGGCGACTCACCGGCATCAGTGAAATTTCGAACCTCTTTACGTAATACAGAGAATGTTGTAAAGAGGTTCGTCGACCCGGAAAAATTCCGGGTCGACGATTCGAACCCACGTCTCTGGGATACCGTGCCAGCGGTCATACCAACGAAGCCATTCTGACCTTGCATCGACTATTCAACATTTTGCTTTCTAGCCCCTAGTTTCTCGTAGATATCTGTTAAAATCTGTCAGTCAAATCTGTCAATCTTGTCAGTAAAAAAAACACATACGCATCGGATTGAGGACCTCCTCCTTTTTGAAGTCGGTTAAAATAACTAAGGATGGTATTACACTTATCAAATATCTTTGTCCAATGTACGATTTGATCAAAGAAATTGGAAGAAATTGGATGACTTTATCAAATGTCTTGGTAACACCGATATTTGATCAAATATGAATGACACTTAAATCAAAATGGCTGCAAACAAGATATCGTGGACGATTCCAATGACATTTTTTTTAATAAATACTTTTTTTTTGTTTTGACGTTTGGTTTTTCATTAATAACATAACGATAATAATAGCAGCACTTAAAGACGCAATAGCAACACATGAAGACGCTCCACGTTCCTCCATTTTCTTAAGACTATGCAAAAAATATTGGACACAGTTATTGGACAAGTGGAATGGGCTTACCTCAAAGAAATTTTATAAAATATTTGTCAGCAAAATTGGACAAAGATATTTGATAAGCGTAATATCACCCTAACAGTGGTTATCAGTAGGTTATTAACAGGTAGTTAGACTTTTGCTGTATGTTTTATTTGTGCTTTAGCACTTTTACTTGTAATTTCCTGTGTAATGCTTCGTATTGTGTATGTCTTGTGAAATGAAATGATTTATTTATCCATCCATGCATCCATCCATCCTGTCCGAGTCCGACTGTCCGAGAGTCCGACCTCCCGTCCGTCCGTCCGTCCGTCCATCCATCTTTGCTGATCACATTCACAAAGGATTTAGTGCCATCTTTTGGCGTAATTTTCGTTACGTCTCAACTCACGTCAAAAATAAATTAAAATCAATATTGTAGACAGGCGCTCAACAAACCGTCTATAAGCCGTGCAAACTGTGCGCTACAAGTGCGGTTTCAAGTTGGAATGATTGCCCTGATCGGTCTGAACAAAACAATCGTCTGCACTGATCAGGAAAACTAGGCACGTGCTCTCAAAACGTCACCTACAAAATGCGACCCGCAGCGAACAAGAAAGACGGTATTTCCTTTAGAAACGTCACTTTACCATCGTCGACTAGGATAGTATGTGAAGCAACATAAAGTCCTTCTCACGCGCGCGATTTGGTATTGGAACTTTAAAAAAGCAGCCATTTGAATTTCCTAGTATACTTTTCTAGTTTCCCAGAAATATCTGGATAATTTCCTTTTTTACGCACAATAAAGAGTTCTTTATCTATCTAGCTACCTACCTATGTATAGGTCGTAAAATATAGCTACTACAGTTCAACGTATACAGATGCGAAAAAACTATCAACTATTCCACAAGATGAAATGTACATTTTAACCCCACAGATTAACAGTAACAAGACTGCCAAGTCTTGTTACTTGTTAATCTCTGGGGTTATACGCAATGTATATCGAATTGTCAAAGTAAAATAATATGAATTGTAAATTCATGAAACTGCTAGGGGAGCACAGCGTCACGATAAAAAATATATCGCTAGCGTCATCTTGCTTTATTTTACCGCGTAAAGCCGCTACCGGACAGTGGGATAAAACTTTTATCTTGACCTTGTGCCCTAACTCCTCTATCTTCGATCTGTAGAACTTGGGCTGCATGTACTGTCGCTAAGTGTCACTGCGGGAAGAAAAACACTTATGTCTGGCTACCAACCCGTGCCAACTAGGCGACAAAAAAGTAGCGAACACTTTTTCTGCGTCGACGCCTCTAGTTCGCACCGCGACGCATTGTCCTCGAATCGATCGATACCGATAGCGATTGGTGTGAAATAATAATGCTGTTAGCCGAGGAACAATAGGGCAGAGGCTGTTATTAGCACGCGCGGGTTAAGCGGTTTGAAAGTGTGGCAAAAGCTGTGCTATAAATTATGCTGGTGCACGTCTCTCTCATTACTTTTCTTCATTTAGCCTATAACCGTCCCACTGCTGGGCACACACCTTCTCTCAGAGAGAGAATAGGGGCTAAATTACCACGCGTGCCCACCGCGAATTGGCAACTTCAAGCGCTGAGATATTTGAACACTCAGACACTCAGGTCTCCTCACGATGTTTTCCTTCACGATTAGCGAGTGGTATTGCTGCTGTAACTTCACAAATTAACACCTGGTTTCTGGTACACTAACAACGCGTTAATCTATTGTTAACAGCTGTCAGTTAGCCGAATTGCATACGAAAAAAACATTTGACAGCTATTAACAGATTGTTAGTGTACGAGAAACTGGGGGATAGACTTTTAATTGCCCGAGTGTGTCCTTGTAAACCTGTAATAGCTGTGAGTCTTACTAGAGTCTAAAATAAAATAGGTACATAACACAATCATTGGTACCGCACGTGGAATCGAACCTGGCTCTTTCGCTTCCGAGTCCTCTGTTCTACCTACTGGGCAACCGCCGCTAGATGTTTATGTATGATAAGTAAAGTCTCTTTTCAAACAAGATACAGTTTGTTAGCTGCGTAATATGTCCATGAATATTTATTTATTTATTATTATTATTATTTATTATTTTAGAATATACCGGATAGAATCTGATATTCGTGTGATACCTCGTTATCAACCCTTGTATGTCCCCTCTGCTGGGGCACGGGTCTCTTACTGCATCGCAGGAAGGTTAGGCCAAGTCCGGGTTGGTGGAGGATTGTAAGACGGTGGCGGGCCTTACTGTCAGAAGTTATCTAGCCGCCCATAAGGCCTCTGACATGGCTTAACGTGCCTTGCGAAGCACGGAATCGCTCGGAAAAATGCCACTAGCTGTAGTCACGGGACGGTCACCCATCCTTCACCTGACCGCGCCTGTTGTTGCTTAACTCAAGTGATTGATTCTAATCACTCGGTTCGTCTAGCCACGAGCGAATATGATACTTAACTTTAAGTAACTACCTATTCAAAATAGTGAAGATAAGTTTTATACGGAGCAGGAAGTAGTATTATACTCGTGTGCTTTCGGCGAAAACCGAAGCCTACTCTAGAGCCCGAGGTATATTCTAAAAGCTAACAGATTGTAGTTATTTTACCCAAAGTATGTAAGCCAATTACATACTAAAGACCTAATAAAGATTGCGATTGAAATGCAAAGGTGAAACTAGAGATCGGTTTTTAATATCTGTGTATGTAAAGTAGTTAGAAAATGTTATTAAAAGTTTTGAAAAGTTACGATCAATAAGCCGCCGAGCTGCGATCCCCAACCCGCACGCCGAGCGTGGGGATTATGGGCATTACCCCCTATGACAACGCAGCATGGCGCTCTTTGGGGGAGGGCTGTGTCCAGCAGTGGACTAGTATAGCCTGACGACGATCAATAAATTCTTTGAAAGCCCTCATCGTCATTCCTTTAGTAAAGCGAGTGTAGCATACTTTTTTTTTATCTTTTGTGGGAAACACAAGTTATTTTATTATTTATTTAGGAGACAAAGGAGACACTAACAATTATGGGATATAAACGATTTGAATTACATAAACCAGTGAAGTTTCCACTAATAATTATTACATACCTCTTCAAGGACAGACTTATTAATTAAAACATGCATAATGAAGTTCGAAATTAATCAAAATTAACTAAATATATTAGAAACCATATTATTACATTAATTACACCATTATGTCACATTACAAGTACTAAAGTTTAATTTTTATTATAATTATTATTTTCCTTCATTCTAATAGCTTCTCTTTAGTTTTAAAAGGCCAAAAGTTTGTAGCAAAAAGGTCTAAATTGTTTAAATTCTTATTATTATCTACAGCCAGTGTTGTCAATATTGGCAATTTCAAGCCACCGCGGATCGGCTTGAAATTGCCAATCCGCGGTGGGCACGCAGTTTTGTATACGAAGATAAACGTTGAAGTAACTCGCCGGGCTATAGCGCCTATAAATTTTTTACAATAAAACTTATTTATGATGGTACCTAAGCCTTTTACCGACAGCACAGCTGCACACCTTGTATTCCGGCGTCGGCCTCGGTGGCGCAGCGGCTTGGCACGCTGACTGTAAAACCGAGGGTCTCGGGTTCGATCCCCGGTCGGGTCAAACTAGGAAACGAGCTTTTCTAGTTTGTCTCGGGTCTTGGATGTTATGTATGTATTTATTGTATTAAATCTACCGTCGAGTTGGCACCTGTAACACAAGTCATTTAGTTGTACTTAGTACAGGGCTAACGAGATCTGTGTAATGTGTCCATGAATATTTACCTATATTTACCTATTCCTCTTTGTTTATTAAGTAAATTGAAATACAACCTCACGTCTGCATCCCAAAGGGGTAGGCAGAGACGTTTACTCCAACGGTTGTCGGTTCATCGCGAGATATGGGGATTGAGATTGTTGGGTTTGCCAACGAGAAAATATGTAGAAACGCAATAACAATGCAAAAGAACAAGAGAAAAATGAATGTCCATATATATGTACCACGAAACTTCCTGCCGATTGTAAACTCTATGATGGCGTAGACACAATTCATGGCGATTCCGTGGTGATTTAACCCCTTACCCTTTAGTGACATATTGATCGGGTCTAATCGCGATTATTAATTAGGCAATTGACTGCACTTGCCACTTCAGTCTACCTGTGACCACGACATTGCATCGTTGCCGAAGCGTCGGGAATTGTACCTATACCGTTTTAGGTTTGACTGCGTCGTTGGTCTAACTGTTACGGCGCTTGGCTACAAAGACGGAGATCATTGGTTCGATTCCCACTGTGGACCGCCGTACGCCGGACAAGTGGCCTCAGTCTGGGTGTATTTTTATGTTTGTACGTCCTTGCCTGGTTACCATAGTATAGGGTAACCTAGTTAGGCACCAGGTCAAGTGCCTCAAGCAGGATTTCTTTCTCTGGCCTACGCACTTGCGTTGTTCAAGTTTATAATTAGTACAACTGATCGGCCGGAAGAGCGAATTCTTCCTAATACACGGTTAAACTTAAACGGAAGATTCGACCCTATCCTTCTTACCACGGTTCATCATCACGGTTCGTGTTTTGACAACCATGCCTGGTTACCATAGTACAGGGTATCCTAGCTTGGGACCAGGTCGAGTGATGGTGTTGGGTGGAAGTTATTATTATTACGAGTACATACACATACATACATAACCTCACGCTTGTATCCCAGAGAGGTAGGCAGAGATCAGGGGCTGCCACTTGCCGGACAGATCACCTTCGCTTCATAAGTCGTTGGATGCACGCACGCCGGTTCCGGGTACTTTTTCCCCTTTGCTAATACATCCCCTATTTGGTCGACGTATGTCCGCCTGGGACGTCCCTTACCAGCCCTTTCACTCACATTCGCAGTATTTATTTGTTTCGTCAATCTTTCTTCCTTCATCCCCTCCACAAAACTAAACAAACTTGAGCGTCTTCAAAACCTTTGTATACGTTTCATATTTGGTCTGCGCAAATATGACCACGTCTCTGAATTTCGTTCACAACTCAAGTGGCTCCCAATCCGTCTCCGCCGGAATACGCATATACTCTCTCTTCTATATTGCGTACTGTTTAATCCAAGTACTCCTTCCTATCTAAAAGAGCGCTTCGAGTTTCTTTACTCCTCTCATATCCTTACTCTTCGCTCTTCCCAAAACCTGCTCCTAAAAATCCCATCCCATCACACCACTATCTACGGTTGTTCCTTCACCGTGCAGGCAGTCCGATTATGAAATGCCTTACCGGTGGAGGTACGGAAAGCCAAATCCCTTCCCGTTTTTAAGGCTATGGTAAAGGAGTTCTATCTCACTACTACACTGTAATACTGTTATTATTTAATTTTGTAATATTGTCCTGCTGTTGTTGTGTTCTACTTATGTCCTTTAAATGTGTATATTTTGTTAATTATTTATGTATTTATGTATAATATTCATTTTTTATTTTTATTTATTTAAATTATTTGTATGTATCTGTTGATAATTTTATTTATTCACACTGTTATTGAGGCATGTATTTGGAACCTCTGAAATTAATGTTTTCTATGTTTTTTTTTTTTTTTGTACATCTACTTCCTTCTCTAATGTATTAGTCCAGTTCATCCGAAGGTTGTCTGGAAGAGATCACTTTTAGTGATAAGGCCGCCGTCTGTACTCTTAGGTTAAGAGATATCTGTGTAATTTCCATTTTTATGTACAATAAAGTGTTCTCTCTCTCTCTCTCCCTCACAATTATTATTATTTATACCTAACAAATAAGCGCTGTTAAAGCCGCTATGCTATGTGGTGTCGGCCTAGAGAATAGCATCAACCCAAATTCTTCGCGCGGGTGTCGTAAAAGGCGACTAAGGGACACAAACCGGGGGGTGGGCAGCAGCGCCCCCTGCAGTACAATTCCACCAAACTGCGATCCCCAACCCGCATGCCCAGCGTGGGGATTATGGGCAATGATGGCACAACCTTGCGCCATGGCGCTCATTAGGGGAGGGCTATGTCCAGCAGTGGACTAATATAGCCTGAAGAAGAAGAAAGCCGTTAAATATGTAACTTTGTATGATCATCCCGAGCCATACTCCCTTTTTGGGAGTAGATACTGGCATTAGAAAGTATACAGCGTTCTTAAGATTACGCTAGGCATTGAATCTAGGCTACATGTGGCTTGTCTGGCGAAGCAACGGCTGTCAAAACCGGCAACATAGCCGCGCATCAAACGCTAAGTAATTTAATTAATTTCCACCGTATCGTATACGAATGTTAATTGCATCCGTGAACCGATTTCTCCCGCACAAAATGTCATAAATAGCATTAATGCTATTCACGGCACATACTGCGGAGGCTCGCAAACGTGACGATGGCGAATCTATTGGGAATAGACGAGTTAACATATAATTGGCTGTTTTATGCAGAAAGGCGTGCCACTTTTCGATTAAAAAAGTTTTTTGTATATGTCCGGCCTCTGTGGCGCAGCGGTAGTGCGTCTGCCTACCATGCGGGAGGTCCCGGGTTCGAAACCCGGCTGGGGACAAAAAAGTCCCAGGTCTTGGATGTTTACATGTTCGTGGTGTCGCTGTTTCTGGTTCTCCCGACACAGGGTAACCTAGTGTTAGGCCCGGAGCAATGTATGTGCCTGTATGTAAATGTTATGTTTTGTTTTATGTTATATATAACTGTACTACTTTGGCCGCGACTTCGTGTGTTGTAGATAATATCCTACAGTCTATTTATCATTAAGTACTTGTCCAATTTATTATTAGAATATTTTCGGGGCTTAATCGCGTAGTAATTTATTGCTATTTTACCTCGACCTTTCGACGACGTTACAGTCATCGTGGTCACGAGAAGACTGAGGGCTGGTGCCCGCTCGCATCAAATGATGTGTTGAAGTCGCGAAAGTTTAAAATGTGTTGTCCAATTTAGTAAACAAGATACTAACCTCGAAATTTACATTTGATGCCAAAACTAAGAATTTTCTCGCAAGTTCATGAACTTTCTTTATGAAATTGGCAGCGTGATAGATATAAAATAGTGTCCCAGGTTACTAAATTTATTTGACTTATTGCCAGTTTCTGAATTGAGAATTTCGCTAAGCAAATAGTTAAATGTAGTGCTGTTTCTTCGAATTTATCAAAAAACAAAGTGACAGAATGATATTTAGGTATTCACTTAGTGGAATTCTCAATTCAGAAACCAGCCGTATGGCAGTTTTCGACTAAAACTCATACCATACCAGTGATACTAAAATAGACAAGTACAGTGCTACCCAAGAAATAAGTCTCGCGGATGTACCTGCGCAGATGACCAAATTTTGGATGTGCGGCAAGTTGATCGACCAATCAGATAGTTTCATTTTATGGCAGGCCTTTGTTGCTATTGGTTGATTCAACGTCATCGATGCAGGTGACTATTAGTTTGGCAATATTAGCGCGAGCGAAATAGGTAGCGCTACTGCGGCAATAAATTCTGCACATTAACCGTATCGGTTAAAGATCATGTTGAATGTACTTATAGCTTTGAGTACTTTCGTTACACTTCTTCCTAGTCTGCGCGAACGAAGATTCCCGAAGGGACTTTTATGATGTGTAGTACTGTAATGATAAATAGGCTGTAAATACTAGCACAGGTTTGTAGTATATGCTACTCAAATGTTAACTACGATTTTCGTCAATATGTCTTCTATTACGTAAAATATCCATCTGTATATACAATCAGCTATAAGCAGGGCCGAGTGTTGGGCATAGGCCTCTTCTCTTAACCAGAAAAGCAAATACTTGGAAATACCAAACTGAGCCCATTTGAAGAAGAAGAAAAACATAGTAGATTGTAGGATTATAGTACATTGCACACGCCACAGTAACAAACTTAAAACATATTACTAAACACATAAGTTATGTTTTTGTTTTTTGTGAACAAAAAAAACGAACAAAAACGAAAAGTCACGGGCGTGTCCCTGCTGCTATAAATGGCAACTGACTCAGCAATATGCTGATGGACAAGCCTTCAGCGCTGATTTTCAGTCAGTGCCAGGTGCTACCCCACAAGCGTCAGACACTGCGGTGCGATAAATTCATTTGTACAAATGCACGGCTGCTCCCAGTGGGAATCAAACCCACAACCTCTGTCATAGTAGGTAATATCTTTACACAATTGCCTGACATCAACAAACAGGACGGGTTTCGTACTCCAATATTATTTCGTGTTCCATTCCGTCGTAATATCGCGCACACGACCGTCTCGAATGTCTCAATATGAAACTGAAGCCGTTTGAAGCTAACTTCTTAAGCAAATCCATTGTGTAGGTATTTGACGGTTCGTAGGTAGGCTCGCATTTTCCTTCGCTCGGCTTTCAGAAGGTAACAGTCGGTTATTGGAAACTGAACGGGGATTAAAGATACCTTTGTATTGTCAAGGATAAGTAATCCCATTCGGAGTTACATACCTATAGCTTTGATGTCAACCCTTGTATGTCCCCACTGCTGAGGCACGGGTCCCTTCCTGCATTACAGGAAGGTTAGGCCATACTCCACCACGGGGGCCAAGACCGGGTTGGTGGAGGATTGTAAGACCGTGGCGGGCCTTACTGTAAAAAGTTTTCAAGCCGCCCATAAGGCCTCTGACATGGCTTAGAGACTGTCATGTAATGACAGCCTGCACCAATGGCTTAACGTACCTTGCGAATCACGGAAGCGCCCGGAAAAATGCCACTAGCAGTAGTCACGGGACGGTCACCCATCCTGCACCTGAACGCGCGTGTCGTTGTTTAACTCAAGTGGTTGATTTCAATCACTCGGTTCGACTAGGCCACGAGCGCTTCATAGCTATAGCTTAATGTACCTAATATTTTTGAACTGCAAGTTGTTGATTGCACTCATGGGATCTCGTTAGGTAGGTAGTCTACCAACCTATCTATCGATTTAAAATGATTTGAGAAAACTTGGCCAGAGTGGAGTTTTTCTAGCTGACTTTTTCTCCACTACAACTCGACCCGAAGACAACAATAACATTGTGTATTGACATTCAACAAACAGACTGTAGGCCAGTTTATGAATTGAGAATATCGCCAAGCAAATAGGTAGTTAACTGTAGTGCCTCTCTTTTCGAATTTCTCAGAAAAGAGCGTGACAGAACGATACTTAGTGAAATAGGCGTGAGGACATTGTCAAATAATCAAAGATTCGATATTAGGGGAACGTACATATTAAGTAAAAGGATTTAAAACACTGATTTAGTTTTACATAAAAAAAAGACATTATCAATATAATACTGCTTTCAGCCATCTTGACTGAAACACCAATCACGCCGCGTGAGGTCACGCTTAGGTAAATATTGGTAAACTTCACCGGTGCTTTCTTGTGACTACTAGTGATTACGATGTTTGTTTACCTGGGCGTGACGTCAGATTTAGTTTTCCCACAGATATAAAATAATTTTAGAAAAATGGCTTTAACCTTCATTGAACTTTAGTTTATTACATACATACATAACCTCACGCCTGTATCCCAGATGGGTAGGCAGAGACCAGGGACTGCCACTTGCCACGATCCTGACAGATCACCTTTGCTTCATCAACGTTCATAAGTCGTCGCATGCACGCACGCCGGTTCCGGGTACTTTTTATCTTTCCCTTAGTTTATTACTGAAATATAATATAATTTTTCTATAAGCAATAATTGTGTCCCCACATTGTGGAAGAGGATTTAAAAATACTTCGTCATGTCTATTCTCAATTCAGATTAGATTACTTACTTTATTCATAATGATAGAATTACATGTCAATGTTTCATTGTAAAATTAATTACAATTAAAATAAAATAAGATAAATTAAATTACACGTCAGTTATTAATTTACTGGATAAAAAAATCATTAATGTCGTATGGTGCCATCTCGAGAAGACTACGCTTCAGTTTTGTTTTAAACATATAGGACTCTCGGTTTAAATAATATCGCGCGGCAGCTTATTATATACCTTCGCTCCAAAGACCTTTGTACACTTACTAGACATCGGCCCTGTAAATTCGTCGTCGTTGTCGTCAGGCTATACTAGTCCACTGCTGGACATAGCCCTCCCCTAAAGAGCGCCACGTTGTGCTATCATCGGGGGTAATGCCCATAATCCCCACGCTGGGCATGCGGGTTGGGGATCGCAGTTCGGTGGAATTCAACAGCAGGGGGCGCTGCTGCCCACCCCCCGGTTTGGGTTTAGGTGTTTACCCCCCTGTAAATTGTTTACGTTGAAATAAATTTATGAATTCTGATTTCCTGAGTAGCGTTATCAGGCGGGCGCCCGCATGCGAAAATTAACGGGACTGGTTGTCAACACACGCCCGTAGCTCCGGGGCGTGTAAGGGTGTTTTCACATCACGTCGCAGCGGTTGCATCACCGCTGCAGCGTTGCTGCGGCGTCATCCGTTAAGGCGCTTCGGGGTGCTAACGAGCGCCACCAAAGTAATAAAAATTTCTTTCAAAAAGTAAACATCCTTCATAAATTACTCCTAACCACTATTAAAAAAATTTTGACTTTAATAAAATCGGTTTAAGTTCTACCTAATATGTTCATACTACGTTCTAACACAGCTTAGACAGTTCTAAAAATAGTAATCGCAGAGATTAAGATTTTTGATGCTTACTTTTGAAAAAACATGAAGTATTATAAAACAAGTTATATTTTTTTTCCATTGGTGGGGCAGTTAGTTAGTTAGCACCCTGAAGCGCCTTAAGCTGCTTCCACTTGGGGGTGATATGTGGCTGCTTCGCAATTCATAGTACACTCGGACAGACCAATTTATGCTACAAAGATGCTACTCGTATTGTAAATGGCCATGTTTTTTTCACTCGGACCGCGCTCTACTCAGCTTAGCTACTAAGCTGAAATAGCAAAAACAAAATGCCACCCATAGTTTCGTACAGAAAAAGTGAAAAGATATTGATGTATGCAGCTGTGGAAGTGTTGTGATGTGTATGGTTTCCACTTGTCTTTCTCTTTTCCTTGTATACTTTTACTGTCGAAATTCGGCAATAAATACCTACTTATATTTCATACCCCTTCTATTCATCGTAGCAGTAAATTTTTGGTCATTTTTGGAACGATGAGCTGAAGCTGTAGTAAAAATCTCAATTCACCACCGTGTGTACACCATCGTCTTACAGTTTTTAGTCACTAAGATGTGTCACTCTGTCCGAGCCCAATAAGATCGTCACAACACGGCTTAAAGCTCCGTATAAATCGTAGACTGATTAACGACAACGGTGCCGCTGCCGCCGCGGTGCCGGTGTCATGTAAAACTGCCTTACATTGAATATAACCGTGGTCCTAACTAATATTGCAAGTATCACAAGTACTACCACGTATCAATATTATCATCGTCAGAATATCTTTAGATTCGTAGAGTGAAATCGTGTTTTGTTAGTGTTAAAACCTGCGCAGACGAGGGACTACTCCCCTGGGTACTTTTTTGTCCGTCGATATTGATCTCTAATTGTATCGAATAACGCACACGATGGACTAAAAGTACAACGTACAAAAAGTCCCTTAAGTTACCGAGGACATCAAGAGACCGGACTGGACAAAAGTTCAGCGTTTTCTTGTAAAACGCCTTTTCTTTTTCAACTTCATGTACTTAAATAACAACACACATAAAATCATAAAAATAATAACATGGCCGGTTAAAGAACACACTTCAGGTAAGAAATATCAATAATTAAAGTAAGTAATATAATAAAGTAAATAGCGTACGCATACTCAATTTCCAGGGAACAAAATAACCGCACACCATAGGCGTTGAGTCCGCGACAAGTACTCGGAGGACATTTTTTACGATTCAGGGACTTTTGTTCCTTGGAGACAAAAGTCCCTCGTCTGCGCAGGCCTTTATAATTTCCTCATTGTCGATCGATCTCGATATCCCTTTGCCAGTCCCAACTGCTGGGGCACGGGTCTTTTTCTGCGACTCCTCTTCCTCATTGTGTTTTGTTAAAAAAATACATGGAAAATATTAAACAATAGAAAAGCAGCTGTAGCAATAATATTTGCAATCGCATTGAAACGTAAACGTAGGAGGAAGCATACTTCACCGGATTTCAAAACGTTACACAAGAATTTAAAAAACCTATTTAGAGGCTAAAACACAAGAAAACAATAATCAACAAAATTCACGCCATTATCAACGTCATGGCTTTGTTAGCAATGAAAGAGTTTGTTTACACAAAGACAAAAGCTGAATGAAAATAAATATACACACGAGAATTTAAAAATGAAGTTCGTAAACATTCGTCAGCAGGTCGATCTTAGCACGCGTGCACTCTACTCAGTTACGTTAATGGCGATTTTGTGACGAAAATGTAAAGGTGGATGAGCTGTCGTCTGTGCCTACTATTGGAGGTGATATATATGCACATTTATTGGCCGGTTATAATCCTATCCCGATACACGAATGACACCGATTTGAATATCGCTAGATGACCATTATTTGTTGTGATGTGCGACACATGCAGAAAAATACATTTACATACTGGCACAAACATTGCTTCTGGCCCCACACTGATACCCTGTGTCGTGTGGGAACCAGAAACAGCGACGTCACTAACATGTAAACATCCAATACCTGGGGGTTTTTTTCCTTCCCCAGCCGGGGTTCGAGCCCGCGACTTCTTACTTCTACAGAGGTCGTCAAAATATATCAACCGAGCGACATCTCTAGCGTTTTACTATCATCCACACTCTGCTGGTAGTTTTGCAGGTAGTTGCCTGCAGTTTTTCGCAGATCGTCATCTCACCTGGTCGGAGGGCGTCCTACACTACGTTTGCCGAGTCGCGGTCTCCACTCGAGAACACGCTTACTCCAACGGTTGTCGGTTCAGGCTTCACTGGGTGATTTCTACTATACCTTTCTAAAATAGCCCCCATACTTGCCAAGAGACCTCAGAGACCTTAGTTGCATTTCAGCCGTATTTAAGCAATGAATTAGCGAAGCCTTCTGCCCACTGGTCTCGCCAAAAAGTTTCGTTTATCTAACTACTAGCTGGTGTCCGCGACTTCGTCTGAGCAGGATTAGTATTTCGACTAGCTTATATAGCGTGGCACCTATACCATCCTGACAGCTTAGTCGGCTTAGCCCACAGGAAAGACTAGTCAATACGTGGGGAGCCAACCAAGCCGCGGGTTTCCTCACGATGTTTTCCTTCTCAGTTAGCGTGTGGTATTGCGACTACAAATTCGTCAAAAGCGTCGGCGTGGTCCCTTCACCCATCTAATGTGAGTGAAGATGCCACTGGACGCTGTATAAATCATCTCATTAAGTACTTAATGCAAAATGCAAAAAGGCCAATGTTATATAGCGTGGCGTAGAAAAGAACTAGGTAACTTTATATGACATTAAAATTATCACATAAATAATTTTTCGGTCGCATTCGAAAAATATAATGGCGTGATAATATTGCGTGACCCGCATGCCCAGCGTGGGGATTATGGGCATTGCCCCCTATGATAGCACAACGTGGCGGTCTTTAGAGGAGGGCTATGTCCAGCAGTGGACTAGTATAGCCTGACGACGACGACGACGTGACAATATTGAGATGTTACAGTCGCACTGTAACAACTGTAACAACTATAATATTTTTTTAAAAACCCATTTCCACCCATTCCGGGATTCGGACCCCCAACCTCTGGCTATCCGTGCCAGCGCTCTTTCCAGCTGAGCTAATTTGGCGACTCACCGGCATCAGTGAAATTTCGAACCTCTACACTATTCTCTGTATTACGTACAGGCATCGACATCTGGCTTAAGTAAATTGCATCACTTACAGCCCCGACTACCTACTTTGCAGTTAGGTTTTTACATCGGAATGAAATTGAATGGGTGGATTTTTTTAGCCTCTAAATAGGTTTTAAAAAAATTGTCCTTAGCACAGGTTAGTGCATTAAAAATAAAAATAGTACCTATAATTATAATAATTGTCAACAAAGGAAATATGGTATCTAAGCACTGGGGAGCCCTAATCATAGGCCTATAGGTACCTACTGCAGTATGCTCCTATAAACTATATTTAACGGTTTTTTGTGTAACTCAAGCGGTTTTGGCAGCGCACGCCAGAATAGCTCGCAGATGGTAGACTTTTTCCTACTTACTTGACACGTATCGTCAAATTTTGGACAATTCTCACAGTATCTTTATAAATTGTCGCCTATGTGTTATTTATGATGTATAAGCTTTATTGTAAAGTTTTATTTTATCCTCTAGGAAGACTAACAGCTATTACAGGTTTACAATACATAAGTAGATAAAGAGGACATACTCAGTCAAGTCTTCACAATTAGTTTATTTCATTTCATTACATTAAAATCCACTCGGTAGTTTTTACGCTAAAGAGTAACAAACATCTAGCCATACTTACAAAATTTAAGTAGGATTGTAAAGGTCTGTGAAGATAAACGAAGGTCAATCCACCAATCCCACGCAAACAGAGTCAATAGATTGCAAAAGTTTAGCGTCTAGTCGACAAATAGGCGACAGTACACTCGACATCACGTCAACTTATACATACGAAGCCTCTAATCAGTTACGCTACGACGACTTTGCAACAAAACTGTATAGCTTGACCTGCTGTCTACTTTACCTACCATGTTTTATTGACCGTGGTCTTCTTAAACCCGATACTTAATGCCGGTTTCTTGCACGCTAACAAATTGTTTATGAACTGTTGACAGATGTCAGTTGGCCAAAATGCATACAAAAAACCAACTAATTACAGTTTTGGAAATTAATTTCCCAAACACTATACATACTAATGCTTAGTTCTGTAATCACTATTTCAGATTTTATCGCAATTCAAGGAAGTGATTCCGGACTGACAATTATTTTATCAAATCATACTTGATTTTTTGTCTCAACTCAAAGAAGTCATTTCGGACCGACAATTATTATCCTATGTATATTGCGAATTACCCACCAACCGATAAAAGTACACGGAACCGGCGTGCGTGCATGCAACGACTTATGAACGTTGATCAAGCGAAGGTGATCTGAGTGGGTCTCTGCCTACCCCTCTGCGATACAGGCGTCAGGTTATGTATGTATGTAATTATTATTAGTTCATAACAGATTGTTAATGTACTAGAAACCGGGCGAATTTGATGGTCAAGCGACCATAGGGTCATTGGACGACAAGACAACACAGCAGACATGACTTACCTTGCTCTATCGATGATGTAGGTACCCACAAGCGGTAGATCGCGTAACGGTCTGCCAAATTAGGTGGTCGATTCAAACTTCGAACACCGAAATTCTTTTTCACACCCAATTAGTATCCAACCAGCACTCTCCGACACCACAATAGACACTTTTTCCCGTCAATCCGACGCGAAAAACCACACAATCCTACCGCTCAAGAGTTCGAACAGGAGACAAAACTCCACGAATTGCACCACACAACTTTTCTCGCAAACTTCGGGCAAGCGTTTCGAGAGGCGAACGATCGATGGAAACGCGATTGAGTTTAGCAATAGAACGGGTTTGTTTATTTGCATAAATTTCGCACACTTTAGCAGCTCGTTTGTGTTTTTGACCGCGATCTGGTGGACGCCATTACGGGCACACGTCACTCGCGCGCGGCGGTTCTTGCACGACTGGGTTTGGTTTTTGTTGGGCGGCGCCGAGGCCCCGCTAAGAAGCGACAGGTCTCTTTTCTAGCGAAACGCGCTTAGTTCACCTGTCGACTCGCTACATTCTACTATTAGTAAAGCCAATTTTTTTAGAAACTTTTCGGCGTAGAACTTTATACCCAAGGAAGTTTAATGTTACGTATGCAATGTTACAACTTTTTTGAGAGTACGAAGTCGGTTATCGTTCATAGGTTTTGGTTTAGTGCGATAGAGGGCGCTAGATTCAGCGTGAAGCCTGCTAGGAGGTGTTGAGAAGCAACTGTTGGCTGTTGGGCTTTGCAGGCAGCGCTCAAATGGCGCATTGGCGTTGCGCGGTCAAAGAGTAAGCAGAGTGCAAAGGTGAAGTATAAAGTATTAGGTAGTAACGGACTAATTGAGATATTATTTTATGAAGGACAGCCTTATATTATTAGTAGATGAAGCTTATTATTATTATTCTTTAAAGTTGAATAGGTTATATGAATAATTCTGTTAATATAATAAACAGTGTCTTATAATAATTGTATTGAAAATACATAACATTATCCTTTTAGATACTACGCTAGTACATAAAAAATAATTAAGTACTAATTTTACTGATACATAATTTGAATTTTTGCATGAAATTTGCAGAAGGCCATTATCTACGTTAAGACCTATTTTGTACCACGTGAGAAGTAATAAACGAACTTCAGATTGAATTGGAAGCCTTTGCAGTTAAAACAATTTACCAATAATTTGAAGTAACTTTATTGACATTGCCTTTATGATTTGTAATCTGTAGCAAATGCCACTATTGCGAAAACACCCCCAAAAGGAAATTTAAATAATAAATATTCGTGGACATATTATTTATTACACAGATCTCGCCAGCTCCATACTAAGTACAACTAAATGACTTGTGTTGCAGGTGCTAACTCGACGATAAATTTAATACAATAAATACATAGATAACATCCAAGACCCGAGACAAACTAGAAAAGTTCGTTTCCTAGTTTGACCCGGCCGAGGATCGAAGCCGAGACCTTCGGTTTTACAGTTAGCGTGCCAAACCGCTGCGCCACCTAGGCCATCGGTGCAAAACATACAAAAATTGTCTGTTTTCATCAGAGTTGCTCGAAAAGATTGGCGAGTAGTCACATTAACTCAGTTACTAATCAATCTTAACCTATTTTCCCGTCTGTCTCGACTTACTCTTTGACACATGCAACAGTCTGCAAACGGCCTGCGTGGATCAGCGTACAGTTAGCAGCGAAACGATGTCACCAAAATCCGACTAATCCGGTAATCGACTTATTTAATAGGAATGAAATTGTATACCCATAAAACCTGACATAAAAATATAGGTAATAAAACGCAAAAAAAAACATTTCAGGTTTTATAAAGTCTTAAAAAAGTGAAAAATATTTAAAAACCTATTTAGAGGCTAAAAATTTCACCCATGCCGGGATTCGAACCCGCAACCTCTGGCTATCCGTGCCAGCGCTCTACCAATTGAGCCAATGGGCGACTCACGGCATCAGTGAAATTTCGAACCTCTTTACAACATTCTCTGTATTACGTACAGGCAGCGACATCTGACTTAAGCAAATTGCATTACTTACAGCCCCGACTACCTACTTTGCAGTTAGGTTTTAACGTCGGAACGATGTCGCTGCCTGTACGTAATACAGAGAATAGTGTAAAGAGGTTCGAAATTTCACTGATGCCGTGAGTCGCCCATTGGCTCAATTGGTAGAGCGCTGGCACGGATAGCCAGAGGTTGCGGGTTCGAATCCCGGCATGGGTGAAATTTTTAGCCTCTAAATAGGTTTTTAAATTTGTTCCTTAGCACGGGTTAGTGCATTAAAAATAAAAATAGTATAAGTGAAAAATAATTTCACTTCTTTTTATGTAGCCTATTTAAGTCCCACTTCAGGGCACATGCCTTCTCTCAGAAAGAGACAGGATGGGCTTATTTACCGCACGTGCCCATCGCGGATTGGCAACTACAAGCGCTGAGGTATTGGAACACCTCAGGCACTCAGGTTTCCTCACAATGTTTTCCTTCAACGTTAGCATTTGTGAAGCTATAGTATGGCTACTATAAATCAACAAATGTTCATAACTTACAAAACATTGTACGTAGTAAACATGTAAGTCATTGGTACATGCCCGCACTGGGAAATGAACCTGGGTCTCTTGGCATTCTTCTAACCACTACCGCCGCTCATGTTTCACTTAGTTATGCTTCTATTCTCCAGGAAGCGCTCGTGGCCTAGTCGAACCGAGTGGTTGGAATCAATCACTCTAGTTAAGCAACAACAGGCGCGGTCAGGTGCTGGATGGGAGACCGTCCCGTTACAACCGCAAGTGGCATTTTTCCGAGCGCTACCGTGCTTCGGAAAGCACGTTAAGGCCTGGGTGCCGGCTGTCATGTAATGCCAGTCGTTAAGCCATGTCAGAGGCCTTCACAGGACGTTCTGTGGGTGGCTTGATAACTTCTGACAGTAAGGCTCGCCACTGTCTTACAAACCTCCACCAACCCGGACTTGGCCCCCGTGGTGGAGTATGGCCTAACCATCCTGCAATGCAGGAAGAGACCCGTGCCCCAGCAGTGGGGACATACAGGGTTGCAATCGATGTTTCTATTTTGAATCCTTTGATTCAAAGAAAAAAAAGGAATACCAACAAGACACATCGCAGAAACAAAATTATCATTAAACACAGTTGATTATTTTGTGATTTGATTAAACACAGTCGACAGCACACCAACCCTTTCACTTTCGCTGCAAAGTCGAGGTGCACGCCGCAAAGGTCGACGTGCGGCAGAATGTACCTGTAGCAAGATACTTCGCTCGTTACGAAGGCAACTTTAATGCTGAATATTGCACCCGCAGGACTGTCCGGAACAAACGGCAATGTTCCCGGGAATCGCTATCTTGTTGGGAAACTCTCTCCCTACCTACTGGATTGTTTGTTTATTAGACGAAGAGTCACAGTAGAAATAAAGAGTAGAGTTGAAGCTAACCTAGGTTACTTCTTTCTGGTTCAGTACGGTCGCGGTCTAAGAATTTTTATCAGTTTTCAAATTAGATTCTTTATCACCACACTATGTGCAGTAAAGTCTAAAATGCTATATCTAGGTACGTATGTATTACTTTTTAATAGTTTTAGCATCGACTCTAACAAAAAAAGTCTCTTTTCTTTACTTAAAAGTTGACATAATTGAATTTTTTACAATGACATCTATCAAAAATACTAGGATTGAAATAATAGAAATTGATTGTAAAACCATGGCAACCTCGCTTGGGTGAATCTCTATTGCTTCTTCTATGCTCTATGCCTAATCTTTGCTCTATGCCTAATCAAATCACATAATATCATCGACCATGTGGCATAGATTTGTGCATGCAATCACCAACCATAAGATGGTAAACATTTTCAAACCGCGAGGGTACATCTAACCGAGAGGTTGTAAAGATTCTGTAATGATGCACTTATTAAAATGCGTATTACATCAATAGTAATACCTTTTTTTCTCTCTTTTTATTTACGGATAATACTTTTTTTTGAAGCGCTCGGGCCTAGTGGAACCGAGTGATTGGAATCAATCACTTGGGTTAAGCAACAACAGGCGCGGTTAGGTGCTGGATGTGTGAGCATCCTCAGAGGCCTTAGGGCGGCTTGGAAACTTTTGACAGTAAGACCAGCCACTAGCCTTGCATGCCTCCACCAATCCGGACTTGGCACCCGTGGTACAGTATGGCCTATACCATCCCCAGGGAAGAGAGCCGTGTCCCTCGGTGAGGACATAATTTTTTTTTTTACATAAGATTTACATACAAGTACATACATTGCTTCTGGCCCTACACTAGGATACCCTGTGTCGTGGGAACCAGAAACAACGACATCACAAACATGTAAACATCCAAGACCTGGGCTTTTTTTTTGTTCCCAGCCAGGATTCGAACCCGGGACCTCTTGCATGGTAGGCAGCGCGCTACCGCTACGCCACAGAGGTCGTCGTTAATGGATGATGATGATTCTCTTTTTATTGAATCCCTAGGCCACCTTGGTCTTGAGTTGACTGACACCTAAACAAAAGGTTATATATGTCACCGGAAGATAACAAGATCCGCAAGTTAATAAATTACCTAGGAAATTTATAAACTTTCGCAGGATTGTAAACGAGGATAAATTGTATTATTTTACGCCCACATTTTCGCAAATTTATTAATTTGCGAAGTCTCGCGGTAAATTTATAAACTAACGGATATCCATTCGTAAGATTCTAAACAGTTCGACAGTTTTTTAATGCACTAACCCGTGCTTAAGGACAGTTTTAAAAAACCTACTTAGAAGCCAAAATTCCATCCATGCCGGGACTCGAACCCGCGACCGCGACCGCTCAGTTAGCCAGAGGTCGCGGGTTCGAGTCCCGGCATGGGTGGAATTTTTAGCCTCTAAATAGTTTTTTTTAAATATTCTTTAAATTATTTAAACTCTAAACTTTGATATTTAGTCCGGTAATTAAGCCCATACTCTGTATCTGAGAGAAAATGCAATAGGAGTTTATAGTCTACATAAAAAAAAACATTTTTAAACCTATTTGGAGGCTAAAAATTCCACCCATGCCGGGATTCGAACCCGCGACCTCTGGCTATCCGTGCCAGCGCGCTTCCATCTGAGCTAATGGGCGACTCACCGGCATCAGTGAAATTTCCAACCTCTTTACAATATTCTCTGTATTACGTACAGGCAGCGACATACGGCTGAAGCAATTTGCATCACTTGCAGCCCCGAGTACCCACTTTGCAGTTAGGTTTTTACATCGGAATGATATCGCTGTACCCACAAGACTATATTCTTTTTTTAATGCACTAACCTGTGCTAAGGACAATTTTAAAAACCTATTTGGGGGCTAAAAATTCCACCATAAAAAAACTGATCAGACGGCTGCGCCGGCCACCTGTTATAAAGAAGCTAAGTATCCTTACAGTACCCTTTTATATCCCAGGAGGAACCCTATTACGGGTACCACCGGCTCGGGGGAGCGCGGCAGTTATGTCGGACTCCTCGCCCTGATAAGGGCGGTATACCGACTGAAACTCCTGGGGTGTTCCTCCGCACTCGCAAGGGACGGGGCCACGGTAACGCTTGCGCACACTACCGCGACCCCGTCTGTGGGCGCCCTCGCGGGCACTTCTTCGGGGGGGGGGACCTCCCCCTATTCCGCTGAAGGCGGTGAAGAAGAGCGGTGGTAGCGAAGCGGTGTAGAACGCCGGCTTCTCAATCGGGAGGTCGTGGGTTCCAACTCCGGCATGTACCAATGACTTTGTTTACTAAGTATGTACATTTGTGAAATTATAGTAGCAGTACTACTCGCTTACTGTGAAGGAGAACATCGTAAGGAAACCCTAGTGTCTGAGGTGTTAGCGTACCTCAGCGCTTGCTACGTACAATGGCCCAACTATGAGGCTAAGTGCGGAGATCTCAGGTCTACTAACTTCCGCTGAAGGCGCTCGCTCCGGAGCACATGGAGAGCCTTCCAGCACGGGACCTCTGAATCGAGCGGCGGGTCCTCCGCTCCCACGAAGCAGCCGTGCCCGGTGAGGACCTGCGCCAGGTGTCAGTAGCCTTACAGTACCTACTGGAACCTTATGGATACCTAAAATGTATTTATTACAATTTAGAGAAACTTGTAGCTTACATAAAAAAACGCACGCACAGTGTAGGGTTCCGTATAGAAAAAGTGTTTTTTTAACTATAGCGCGTGCGTTCTAGACTAAGTTTGTAGTTTTATGTCCATTTTTTTCTAAAATCATCTAGCTATTCAAATGGACACCTACTTTTACTTGTACTTATAACTTCAATAAGTCACAGTTTCTTTGTTTTGTATAAAACACTTTGATTGATTACGTTGCGCTTCACGCTTCAAACCTCTTACTTCGCGTTGACACATATTTTTTCGTTAGCTCGATGCTTTAACGGTGATATTATGTTTGGAGTTGCCGGTAGTAAATGCTCGGCACTTTAATACCGGCAACTCCAAAATCCCGAAATAAAACATCAAATATTTCTTACAAATATTAGCACGTGCGGCTGTACAAAGTACCTACGTATAAAAAACACATATTTTTTCGCAATTTCAATGTTCCGCTGTAGGGAACAAGCCGTCTCTCAAATACCTATGGACCTATGGACTTAATCACCACTCCTACTATCATTGCATCTCTAGCCCGTTTCTTCCGTGTAACGACTGGACTATTAGTTCTGTATGTAATAAATTAAAATATTAAGTACTTGGTCTTATTCATAAAAACACTCCTGCAATGGCTGTTAATCAGAGGAGTTAGGACCCGTGTTCCGAAAGGGGTAGAACCTCGATGCTAGTCGTGCGTTTTAAATGTCAAAAGTCAATTAAATTTTTGGTAAGACTGCAACTACAGTGCGTTCACATTAACTTGACGCGTGAGAGAATTGGTAACAAGGACATAACATGTGAATTAGCTTTTGGACCTAATCGGAAGATGGTAAAACAAGCCCTCAATCCTTTTATTTTCCCCAAGTAATGGGAATTATTTCTTATTTAACATGGTAACAGTAAACATCTCAGTGCTACCAATTCTCTCACGCGTCAAGTTAATGTGAACGCACTGTAGCCGATGTCGACTATTTCTGCCACAGATTAAAAAGACTCAATTTCTGCCAGGATCACGTCTTGGCACGACATGCGCATAATAGGGAGGTTAACAGAGTATTCTTCTTCTTCTTCGTCGTTTCCTCATGATGGACATGGGGAAAATTCCGCCACCAGCTCTCTCCATTTGATTCTATTACGCCAGACGTATAGCTGCTTGTAGGGTCCTTCCCGAAGCTTTAGTTATTATGTATGCTGCAGTCAGCGAGCATACACTTAGCGGTACCAACCACTTAATAAATTTCGATAAAGTTAAAGTTCTAGCCCGAGAAGACCGTTTCTTCCCTAGAATGATACGCGAGGCAATAGAGATCCGCCGGCATCCAAATTTTAATAGAGATCGTGGTTGGAACATACCGGTAGCACGGGAACCAGTGCTTAAGTGCATGAGACCCCTTGCTAGAAGTGTGACTGTAGAGTAAAAAATTAATTTAATTTCAATGAATAATCAGTATTTTTAAGTTCATGTAAGTAATTAGTTTATAAATTTAATTTTAACTTCAATTACTAATAATCAATATTGTTGACTTTATTTATAAAACAATTGGTTTGCCTATTTTGGTACGTAACTTTATAATTAACTTTTGTAATTTTTGCCGAGGGTAGTAAACTAACCGTTAATGATTTCTAAAAGACGCCCGTCACCTCAGTCATCCGGGAACACGGCACCTGAAAAAGTGCCGAAACGTCGGAAAATTGTAAAAATGTAATAAACGAGCATAAATCCGTATAAAAACAGTTTTAATTATTATGTCTGTCCAACGCGTTGGTGGTCGTCCTCTACTTCGTTTCCCGTTCGCTCGACCGGTGATGATAACATACTCCAGGTATGTCCGAAGAACTTCAGGATGCGTTGGGTGCAGATTGTGGAGAGCCTCGTGTTTATCTGAAGTTCTTCAAGAATAGATACGTTTGTGCGACGTTCGGTCCAAGATATACGGAGCATTCTCCGCCAGCACCACATTTCAAACGCATCTATTCTTTTCAGAATACGGCTTCTTTAGTGTCCAGGTTTCCGAAGCATACAGAAATATAACAGAGTATACCGAAACTTAAATGTCAAAAGTCGAGAGTTTCCGGTATATTAGTTGTCAAATTCTGACATTTCAGCGCCACAAAACGCGAGACTCTCGCATACCAGGGATGTCAAAAAAAGACGGATGCCACACGGAAAAAAAGGAATGCTTAATCGAAGAATATGAATATTCTCAGACATATTGTTTTAATTGAAGTAAATATTATTTTGACTTAAGTAAATATTCTCAAGCCAAGAAACAGTGTTTACTTGATTAAAGAATAATATTATCTTCCTTTTTATTCTTGACTGAAGAAATATATTTTTAATTGAAGATTAACTAATCTCAATTGAAGAATATCACTATTTCTTGACAGTAAACAATAAAAATATTAAACCAAAATAGAAATCTCTTCATTCAAGACAATATTATCTTAAACAAAGAAAAAAAATACTTCCCTTAAAACACTAACAATTGAATCGAATTAAGAAATATAAATTCTTATCTTGAGAAAGTTTTCTCGATACAAAAACATTATCGTCTCGTTTTGATTGACTTTCCTTATTCTTGAAGGAAGACTATGAGAATATTTTAGTTCAAGAAAGCTTGCTTAGTTCTAAGAAAACACTTTTTTTGGTTCAAAACATATCGTTTATTTTTGACATAAGAATCACAGTATCTTCATAAAAGAATATTAATATATTGATCTAAAACTCAATGAATTTTAAATCAAGATTTCATATTTTCTAAAGAGAAGACAGCATTGTTTCGCATAAAAAGAATTTATATTCTCCCATCAAGAAATTGAGATAACTTCCGACCAAATTATATTATTCTTGATTTGTTATTCTTGACTTGAGATTTTTTGTTTCAACAGAAGAAAAAGTTTTTGTTTTAATTTTAAAAATACATTTGTCTTTACTGAAAATAAAGGTATATTCTTGACCAAGAAATTATTTACTTGCGTCCATAAAATACATATTGTTGAGCAGAAATTACCATACACTTGGTTAGAGTTCTTTTTATCTTATTCTCAAGCTTTTAGGTGTTTTAAACCAAGGCTATATATTTTATCAATGCATCACAATACTATTTTGCATGTCAAGAATATATATTTTTCCATCAATAAATTACCAATACTTGGTACCAAAATAAATTATTCTTGAATATTCTTGACTTGAGAATATTCGTTTTGATTGGAGGCTAAGGGTTTTTATTTAAAGAATAATGTTTCTCTTCACTGAACAAATATACATATTTTGAACCGAGACATTATTTCCTAGAGTCAAAAAAATCACCATATTGTACCTATAGCCGAAATAACTAATTATTCTTCGCTAGATAGTTTTCATATTTTGGACGCAAGCTTTAGAAACGTTTCAAACCAAGACCACATTTTTTTGATGTAACACAATATTATCTTACGTTGCAAATATATATTATTTTCCATCAAGAAACTCCCATTACTTTTTACCGAAATAGATTATCCTTGACTTGAGAATGAAGTTTCAAAGAAACAAGGGTTATTTTACTTTAAAATGCGTTATCTCTTCACTGAAAGAACTGATTTTTAACCAATACATTTCTTTTGTTAAAGAAAATCTTTGTGTTCAGCCAAAATTACTACCTACCTACTTATATTCTTCGTTGAATAACTTTCACATCTTGTTTTCAAGCATCATGGTGTTTCAAACCCACACTTAATAGCGGCCGGTGTTCGCGTAGCGTTCGTTAGTAAAATCAAAAATATAAGACAGAAAAGTCATACCTACCTATTTATATTTAGTAAATCGAATGCGATTCTAAAATGTGCACCTTTAAACTAAGGTGCACTTATAGTTTTTCATACGATCGTTTCGGAAGGTAGGTTAGAATTTTAAGGACAAAAATGCACTCATTGGTGCCTTTTTGATATCATATTTAATTTTAGGGTATTATTAATAAAACTTATTACTACATTTATATTTACATTGTCTCTTCAAAAGACAGCCCAGTAAAAAACAAATTTACAAACACAGGCGTAACTCTAAAAACCCGGCCAAGTGCGAGGCGGACTCGCGCACGAAGGGTTCTGTACCATTATCTATGAAAACGGCAAAAAAATCATGTTTGTTGTATGGGAGCCCCCGTTAGATATTTATTTTATTTCAATTATTTAGATATTTTTAAAGTACATAATATAGCTCAATATTCTATGAATATTTTTTATCGTCTACCTGTTGCCGTTATCAATATTGAGCAAAAAAATAGATATTTGTTGTGCGAGAGCCCCCCTTAAATGTTTACTTTATACCGTTTTTTAATATTTGGTGTTATAGATGATGTATTTCTGTAGCCGCTATAACAAGGCAACATAAGTACCTACATCATCTGTTTTCGTTGTATCATGTAGTTTCGATAATTATTATTTTTTTACGAAGTAATTTCGTTACGTAGTATTAGTGTCGTGAAATCGTCAGTATCGCAGTAACCATGTTACATCGGCATCAAAGCTATATTCTTCTGTATTCAATTTAGTTTTTAAAGAGATGCTTCTATATAGACTTAAAAAAAGACTAGGTATCAAGAAAAAAAACCGGCCAAGTGCGAGTCAGACTCGCGCACCGAGGGTTCCGTACAAACCTGTATTATAGACCTGAGTATTTGGTATGAATTTCAATTTAATACCTCTACGCGTTTATGAGGAAATGGGTAGTAAGTTTAAAATTATTAAAAAAATATATATTATGTGATGTAACTAAAAATTTATGGTTTTCGTAATTTTTCCTTTATCTATGCTATAAGACGTTGCTTCGTACCAAATTTCAAGATTCTGAGTTCACGGGAAGCACCCTGTAGATTTTGATTCCCTTGCAAGTGTCGAAAATTTGCGGCATAAACGGCTGTATCTTTTGATTGCGTTGGCTTAGAAGTTTGATTTTTTCACAGCTTCAAGGGACAGTAGACCTGAGTAATTGATATAAATTTCAGCTTCATACCTCCACGCGTTCCTGAGAAAAAGGGTCTTGACAGACGGACGGACGGACGGACAGACGGACAACAAAGTGATCCTATAAGGGTTCCGTTTTTTCCTTTTGAGGTACGGAACCCTAAAAACACGTTGGTAGAGGCGACAATAGCTTCACGACGCATCTACATTATGAAATTATTTGCATGACACTAACTTCACCAAAAAAATCGCGCAGGACACGAAATTCTTAAGCTGTCGCGAAATTAATGCATGCATTACAAAAGTCCTAAATTAGACGTGAACATATCGATAAAACTCATATCACGACATTAATTTTCATGCCACAAATACGTAATATAAAATCGGCTTTACGGTTCATGAGATACAGCCTGGTGACAGACGGACAAACGGACAGCGGAGTCTCAGTGATAGGGTCCGTTCCGGGTCCTTTGGGTACGGAACCCTAAAAATATACATAGGTACACTTGTTAAGGAATGGGGAAATAACACCAAAAATGAACTTTGCAGCCCCTGTAGGTACTTGATAAGAACAAAATATTCCTACAACATCTTTCTTCTAGCTTCATCTAATCTAATTAAATACCTATAACTATAAAATTCTTGTATCAGTTGTATCACAGTGTTAGGTTCTAGGTACTCGGCCGAAAAGACCTGACCGATTTTGACGAATTTTTATAGGTAGGTAACTATGTATATTCGGTACGTTTGAGAATTAGGTCGTTATGTATCTATTTTGTATATACCCTAAGTGATAATAAGGGCGTGGTCCTCCCAATTTTTTTTTCTTAATATAATTACTAGGTACCTACCTAGTTACCTAGGTACAAATAATTTATAAGGCGAAACAACGTTTGCCGGGTCACCTAGTAGGTATAAAAAGTCAGTTATGTAGGTATATAGAAATAAGATTTTCGCCTTTCCTGTAAAGTGCTTTTCCTGTTTAGATCTAATTAATTGTGCTATAGGTATTAAGCACCTACTTACAGACCTAAGGCAAGCTAAACAAAACACTATCAGTTAAATTCGGTTACTAGACCACCAAGATTCATAGTTTTGACTTCACGTCACTTAAAATCTAATTCAAGAGTACCTATTTCACCTCAAGAAACATATTCTTCGACGTAAACAAAAATTTTTAAATAAGCCAAACGTGTCTGAACGTGTCTGCCTGCACTGCGCCTGTATGCATGCACTATAGACGGCGACGTACAGCGCTGACTAAAAGTGTTGCTAGTTTAAGACTCATCTCCCAGTGAAATGCGTATTTCGAGATGAATATGCCCATTATTTTGCCAAAAAAGAAACATTAGCGTAGCGAGGGATTCACATGGACGAGACGCAAATAACATTGCACATGTGCGAAATACATATCTGTTCATCTCAATTCAGCGAGGAAGGGCGCAAAAATAGTAAGAAATTTAAATTACGCTTTTACTCCAGCTGGTGAAGCTAATAGAGATTCTCTTTCCGAGCCTTTGAGATGAAAAACCTTTTTGTACAATTTGACAAAATAAAACTGAGTAAAAACGGGCTGAACTTTCTATTCTTGGGTTTCCGTAACTCAAAAGACAAAGAACCCTTATAACTTCGAAGGGAGGGTCGAGGTGGATAGACAGGATATACAGTACGTCGAAGAGTAGGTATACAATACTTGGGCCAGATAGTCTCCTTCGAATACAGGCAGAATAATGAAATCAATCATCATAGCGAGATCTCCTGGAAGAGCTTCTGGTCCATGAAACAGTTAATGAAGGGCAAGTTAGTACCTACTTGCCTGAAGCAAACCTTAATAATTCTTGTGTATTACGCCCATCCTAGCCTACGACGGTGAAAAACCTGCTCTGAACGAACATCTGAAAACAAAGTTTAAGGTTTGCCAATGGGCGATGGGGCGCAGCATTCTAGATGCAAGAAGGATTGACCGAAAAAAACACCACGCTCGCTCGCTCCAGAACCAAAATGACTAATATTGGATCTGATGTGCCCGCAAAACTCAAGTGGAATTAGGCAGGCCGGGTGGATCTACTCGAATTGTCACTAATTCGTCATTGTTGTCATTAATCTCTCACAGTTCTCAGCACAACAGAAAAGTACTAAGTATACAGTTATTGTCGTTACAGTATATAAGAATGTCAGTCAACTCCAACTAATATAGAAATAAAAATATCTTTAACAACTGTTGCACTGACAACATATAAGTGTGACACTTCCAAGGACAATGACGCCGTTAATTTGAGTAGGCCACGTAATCCGTATGGGTCCAGACAGATGAGCGAAAATTGCCACGCGACGAATATTGCATAAATCTCGGCAGCTGCTTATGTATTGCAAAAACATAAGCAGCTAATAGTATTATTATTATTAGCTGTTCATAATACTTGCTATAGGTACACACAACAAAAAAAATCATACTGTGAGGGTGTTTTGGCACGTTTAATTGCAATAAACAGTAGGCACAGTCTTCAGCACATGAAATCTCTACAAGCGTTCATGTAAATAAGTAGATATTATTTAACAAATCTAGTGGTTGGCAAAGGAAAGAATATTTTGGGGTTTTTAGGGGTTGTTCTGACGATTGAAACTTACAATAGCAGTGAATTGAATTACTTTTTTTAGTCCTACAAGAAGATGACATTGAATGCAGCCGAGAACGACCGAACGACAACGTACGGCACACAGCTGATGGGCTTATGAATTCATCCATCAATCACAATTCGATTTTGAAACTTTTCTGATTTATAACTTGTAAGATTGTGCTATAAAGTACGATGCCGAAAGTGTAAAATAAAAGTACCAACAAAATTCTTTTTATTTCATGAGTGAAAAGTATTTGTTAACCTTTCACTTTTGTTCACATACCAATGAAATGGTACATAGATAACAAATTCAAAAAACCAAAAATTTGAGGTTTTCAGGGGGATTTAAACATTTTCTTAGAGGATTTTTTCCGAAGGGGTTGGCAACACTATGGTCGTTGTTCCGCGCTGCGTTAGCGCCATTTCTTTTTTTCCGCGCACCCGCGCAGTGCATGCAGCGCATCACATGGATTTAATTCGCTCTCGTCCTATTGTAGTAAGAAAGTGAAAATGAACATAGAAAAATTGCTAACGTCATGGGAAGTGGACAAAGACATTCAATGATGGGTTGGTGGGTAAAGTTGGTAAGTTTTTCTTTTTCGTGGCCTTTTTTTGGTATTTTTTTATTCATAATGCGATACTAATCATATAGTCCGTTTTAGATACTCCCAGAGATGATGTTGTGTGATTAAAAAACAACACAGAACCTTGTGATGATGTTATCAAGAAGTGGAAAGCTACTCATGAACTCCGCCAATTGACACAGTATCTATGACGCTGTAGAAGGATTTATCGCAAATTGGCCCATATTTATTTTACCATTAAACATGTCAGAAGCGATGTCTTGGTAAGATTTTTTTAATCTCCATTAATGAATGCGTCACTTTTGTCATATTAAACTTGACGTTTTCATATTAAATTTGACAACTTTACTGGATCAGATACTTTGTGGCATTATACAGACAACTCATTGGTTTTCTTTTTCAGATCCATTTAGACTTCGTGGCAATATATCCTGAAAAATCGAATAAATTTTACCTATTTTGGGACGAATTTATGGAAAAAGTTAAGAATATTAAAAAACATCAAAATTCGAAAGAGGAGACAGTGGCGTTGGTCGAATATATTGACGGATTAACAAATACCGGTGAGTATATACATAACATTTAACGTTTACATACAGGCACATACATTGCTTCTGGCCCCACACTAGGATACCCTGTGTCGAGGGAACCAGAAACAGCGACGTTACAAACATGTAAACATCCTGGGTTTTTTTTGTCCCCAGCCGGGATTCGAACCCGGGACCTTTCGCATGGTAGGCAGACGCGCTAACCACTGCGCCACAGAGATCGTCGATACATTTTAATTATATTTTTAATTAGCCGATTTAGTGTTCCACTCCTGGGCGAAGGCCTCCTCTTTAGCTCTCAACTTCTCCCTGTCACCCCGGCAGAAAGTTTGCGAGGTCGTCCCGCCATATACCTAATTTAATTATAAATCGATTTAAAATTGTACTTTTCTCATAGGGGTGTAACTGTAAATTATTGCTCATTATGCCCTTTATAACCTGCATTAGATAATACGAGCAGAGTAGATAAAATATTTTTTTTTTTTTGTGAAAATCGCCTAAAAAGTTACTAATATGGTTTAGCTTCTAACGTTTGCACTTGACGGGTCTGACGGGGGTTTCGCGGGGCGGGGCGGGAGAGTGCGCCCGCGCGCTCGCCGCCTGCGCCGCAATACCGGGGATTTAAGGTGACTTTCACTAAAAAATTTTTATATTTATTTTTCTTCAGTATCATATAAATAACCACCCCTGAGTCGGATTTAACTGTACAAATCAACACCCTGTAGAAACCAACTTTTAAATTTAGTTATCATCATCAACTCATTATATCCCCACCGAGGGGCGCGGGTGTCTTCCCTGAGGAAGGTATAGGCGATACATACTCCACCATGAGGCCTAGTATGGATTGGTTTTGGATTATCCAATATTTTCCTATTTCAATCCTCCAATCTTGAAATTAGAAAAAAATCATAATAATTAATTTAGTTATTATTATTTTAGATCACAACCTTGCATCGCAAATCGAGCTGCTGTGCCATTTGGTGCTGCCAAAGGGACGGTTGAATAAACGGGAAAAGTTTTCAATAAAGGAATGTAGTGAAAGTTTCATTGTCAATGTAAAGGTAAAAACCGAGTACCTGCACATAGAGTTTTTATAGTTTTAATCAGCTTTTCTATATTTTTTTAAATGATTTTTGCGCTTGTATCTTAATACTTACCATGTTGAGTGAAACGGGCGTTTAAATGGTGACCTTTACTTTCTAGACACCTGGGGATGTACAAAAGAAAATTGACGAAATATTCACCACCGCATCAGGAAAACAAAAGGCCGTCCAGCCGTACATCATACATTGCACTTCCGACGAAGATTTCCACGGTAAATTTTACCTGATTATAGACAAGGTCAGGTACGTCTATAAATCTGCCTATAAGGCCTTTAATACACTATTCAAGTGTTTAATTTAGACAATAGGTATATGTTCAATTTTTATCGATAATAAATAAGTGTTGCCTACCATTAATCAATCTGTTTACTTTCATTCCTGTATGTATAGTATACCTACCATTAGCTGGAGTTTTTTTATGTGAGACGTTTCAACAAAGCTTGTTAATGTTAATTGGATAAGCATTTTTATGTAACCCTCTACATAAAAATGCTCATCAATGCCTTAGCAATAGTTAGCTTAAGAGTTGTTTGTTTTATGGGAATACCTACGTGTAAGAGGGTACAGTCTTGTAATGAGACAATATTCTTTTGGATGAAGTGTCATTGGGATAAACTTAAGCTAGAAAATATTGTCTCAGTATGAAGCATAAAAAATATCCTCTCAAAACGAATGTCTCTTTAGCTAAGAATAGTAGAAGCTTCTCCCAAGATAATATTCTCTTAGTAGGAAACAAACAAGTATTGTCCCAAAATGTATGTCTCTTCAGCTAAGAATATTAGTACCTTCTCCCAAGAAAATATTCTCTCAGTAGGAAACAAACAAGTCTTGTCCCAAAACGAACGGCTCTTCAGCTAAAAATAGTAGTACCTTCTCCCAAGAAAATATTCTCTCAGTAGGAAACATAAGACTCTTCTCTCAAAACAAATGTCTCTTCAGCTAAGAATAGTAGATGCTTCTACTAAGACAATATTGTCTTATTATGAAACAAATTTCTTTTCGGCTAAGAATAATAGTAAGAACATATTGTTTTAGTATGAAACAAAGAAGTTTTCTATCGAAACAAATTTCTCTTGATCTAAGAATGGTACAGTCTTCTCCCTAGAAAATATTGTCTCAGTATGAAACAATGAATTGTTCCTACAAAACACATTTATTTTCAGCTAAGAATATTAGAGGCTTATCCTAAGAAAAAATTGTCTTAGTATGAAATACATTTCTCTTCGGCTAAGAATACTAAAGGCTTCTCCTAAGAAAATATAGTTTTAGTATGAAACAAAGAAGTCTTCTATCTAAAGAAATTTCTCTTGATCTAAGAATAGTACAGGCTCCTCCCAAGAAAGTATTGTCTCAGTATGAAACAAAGAAGTCTTCCTACAATATACATTTCTATTCAGCTAAGAATAGTAGCGGCTTATCCTAAGAAAATATTGACTTAGTACGAAATAAACGAGTCTTCTCTCAAAATAAATTTATTTTTAGCTAAAATAGTAGACGCTTCATCTAAGAAAATATTGTCTTAGCATAAAACATCGAGTCTCGCTGCAAGACAAATATGTTCTGTTTTAAGAATATTAGCAGTTTGAAGAATGAGTGAATGACTGAATGAATGACTGTTCGGAGACAGTTTTTCTTTAGCTAAAACAATGTATGGTCTTCAACGAAAATATATCAAATTCTTGCTTATTCCTGAAACATTATATATTCTTTCATCAAGACATTAGTTTATTTCCGAAATAAAACTTAACTTTCTTGTTTCAAGAATGAGTGTTTTAGATGAAGACAACAAAACTGAGACAGTATTTTACTTCATTCAAGATAATATTGTTTCCGCCATATATGAATCACGGATTGTCTTGACCAATAGGATATTGTCTTAATCTAAGAAATCTTTTTTTTCCGTGCATCTCGCATTGAAAGGGTGTGAAGCACCCCTAGTCCGACACTTTCCGATCCGATCACTCTGCCGCCATTACGCTCCAGGCAGCAGTGCCAGTAAGTCTTGTTTGACACAAAAGAAAATTTTAAGAAATGTCGTCTTATGTGGTACGGTGGTGTAAACACTTCTCGAAAAAATGCAATAAGTCTCATGGGAGCACCTACCATGCGTAAGTAATGTTTTAAGTTACTGATTCGTGATATTTTTCCTTATTAGGTTTTGTTTACTTTTCTTTATTTACTTACAAATTGGGATGTCAAATACCGCAGTGTTACCAGTTTTTTTTCGGGAAAAATTCCCGAAAAGTGGAGAAATATGTATTTGTTGCATTTATTAGTGTTTTATATGGAGTTATGGAAATACGCAACCGTAACCCTTATAAAATAACAATCTTTAGTAACTTTAAATATCTAATTGTATGAAATTTGCCGCCTCATTTCTGTACAAGCCGTGCTGTGTGTGGACATCTTACAACGTTGTGCATGAGCCGTCTATTTCTTTTTATAGTGCCAATGGCTATACCACAAACATAAAAAACAAGAGATAACCTACAATAATTATTGACAGCTGACATCCAGCTGATATTAGTTAAGTTGTCAAACACCCGCCACCGTCGTAGGTGGCAGTGATATTACTTAGATATTTTGTATCCTAAACTTTCCACTGATTCGTCACATGTGATAATGTGAGTAAATTAAGCGCGTGAGTTAGTTGGTGACGCTGTTTCACGTTAATTTGTAAATGTAATTAGTTTCTCTTTCTAATTCTTGTTTCTTATTCGTTTTTAACAATGTTTTAAAAATTTAAGAAAAAATAAAAGGCAGTTTTTATAGGTATCTGCTACAAAAACAATAAATTTGTCGATTCCGAAACTCCCAAATTTTTTTTATACAAAACTTCACTCCATATTAGAAAAGTGTAAAGTAGTAACTCCATAAAATAAGTAAATATAGTTACACCCGATTTGATTCTATAGTAACAAAGTAAAAGAAAGTGCTATCAATGCTAGCTAACATCTCAACTTTATGCAAATATGCATCCGATTATCCGATCTCTAGTCATAACCAATCCCTCAATCGAGGCCCCACTTCCTTCATAAAAGCCTTTTAAGTCACTCAGTAATGTATGATAAAAGTGAAACCTTCACTAGATTAGGTAAGTTTACTTTTCTGATAACATGATTTAAGGCGTTTCGGAGCAAATCATAACTTTTTTATAGAACGTTTTTATCTAAAAGTGAACATGAGAAATCTTAACAACTGTGATAACTATTTTTCAAACTTACAGTCTAGAACATAATTATGATCAATAGATTAGAACTTTAATGGATTTCCGTTAAACCGGCTGTTTTTGGCGGAAAGTGATTGAAGTCCTTGGTTGTTGATTGTAGTTCCTAGACTGTATGTTTAAAAAATAGTTGTCACAGTTGTTAAGATTTTTCATGTTCACTTTTAAAATAAAACGTATTATAACACAACTTATGACTTTTTTCCATTGGTGACGCTAGTTAGCACCCTGAAGCACCTTGATTCTCTTGATTTGAAAAAGTGGGCAAAGTGATATTAGTCTGGCAACACCAATGGCAATGGCACGCATACATAAAGAGACGGCGGCCATTTGTCTGCTTCAGTCGTGATTATAGAAGGTTCCATCAGTCTTTTTTTGACATCCGTGTCGCATAGATAAAAAAAAACAAATATACATGACAGTTTTTACAAACTGAGTAAAAACGGGCTGAACTTTCTATTCTTGGGTTTCCGTAACTCAAAAGACAAAGAACCCTTATAACTTCGAAGGGAGGGTCGAGGTGGATAGACAGGATATACAGTACGTCGAAGAGTAGGTATACAATACTTGGGCCAGATAGTCTCCTTCGAATACAGGCAGAATAATGAAATCAATCATCATAGCGAGATCTCCTGGAAGAGCTTCTGGTCCATGAAACAGTTAATGAAGGGCAAGTTAGTACCTACTTGCCTGAAGCAAACCTTAATAATTCTTGTGTATTACGCCCATCCTAGCCTACGACGGTGAAAAACCTGCTCTGAACGAACATCTGAAAACAAAGTTTAAGGTTTGCCAATGGGCGATGGGGCGCAGCATTCTAGATGCAAGAAGGATTGACCGAAAAAAACACCACGCTCGCTCGCTCCAGAACCAAAATGACTAATATTGGATCTGATGTGCCCGCAAAACTCAAGTGGAATTAGGCAGGCCGGGTGGATCTACTCGAATTGTCACTAATTCGTCATTGTTGTCATTAATCTCTCACAGTTCTCAGCACAACAGAAAAGTACTAAGTATACAGTTATTGTCGTTACAGTATATAAGAATGTCAGTCAACTCCAACTAATATAGAAATAAAAATATCTTTAACAACTGTTGCACTGACAACATATAAGTGTGACACTTCCAAGGACAATGACGCCGTTAATTTGAGTAGGCCACGTAATCCGTATGGGTCCAGACAGATGAGCGAAAATTGCCACGCGACGAATATTGCATAAATCTCGGCAGCTGCTTATGTATTGCAAAAACATAAGCAGCTAATAGTATTATTATTATTAGCTGTTCATAATACTTGCTATAGGTACACACAACAAAAAAAATCATACTGTGAGGGTGTTTTGGCACGTTTAATTGCAATAAACAGTAGGCACAGTCTTCAGCACATGAAATCTCTACAAGCGTTCATGTAAATAAGTAGATATTATTTAACAAATCTAGTGGTTGGCAAAGGAAAGAATATTTTGGGGTTTTTAGGGGTTGTTCTGACGATTGAAACTTACAATAGCAGTGAATTGAATTACTTTTTTTAGTCCTACAAGAAGATGACATTGAATGCAGCCGAGAACGACCGAACGACAACGTACGGCACACAGCTGATGGGCTTATGAATTCATCCATCAATCACAATTCGATTTTGAAACTTTTCTGATTTATAACTTGTAAGATTGTGCTATAAAGTACGATGCCGAAAGTGTAAAATAAAAGTACCAACAAAATTCTTTTTATTTCATGAGTGAAAAGTATTTGTTAACCTTTCACTTTTGTTCACATACCAATGAAATGGTACATAGATAACAAATTCAAAAAACCAAAAATTTGAGGTTTTCAGGGGGATTTAAACATTTTCTTAGAGGATTTTTTCCGAAGGGGTTGGCAACACTATGGTCGTTGTTCCGCGCTGCGTTAGCGCCATTTCTTTTTTTCCGCGCACCCGCGCAGTGCATGCAGCGCATCACATGGATTTAATTCGCTCTCGTCCTATTGTAGTAAGAAAGTGAAAATGAACATAGAAAAATTGCTAACGTCATGGGAAGTGGACAAAGACATTCAATGATGGGTTGGTGGGTAAAGTTGGTAAGTTTTTCTTTTTCGTGGCCTTTTTTTGGTATTTTTTTATTCATAATGCGATACTAATCATATAGTCCGTTTTAGATACTCCCAGAGATGATGTTGTGTGATTAAAAAACAACACAGAACCTTGTGATGATGTTATCAAGAAGTGGAAAGCTACTCATGAACTCCGCCAATTGACACAGTATCTATGACGCTGTAGAAGGATTTATCGCAAATTGGCCCATATTTATTTTACCATTAAACATGTCAGAAGCGATGTCTTGGTAAGATTTTTTTAATCTCCATTAATGAATGCGTCACTTTTGTCATATTAAACTTGACGTTTTCATATTAAATTTGACAACTTTACTGGATCAGATACTTTGTGGCATTATACAGACAACTCATTGGTTTTCTTTTTCAGATCCATTTAGACTTCGTGGCAATATATCCTGAAAAATCGAATAAATTTTACCTATTTTGGGACGAATTTATGGAAAAAGTTAAGAATATTAAAAAACATCAAAATTCGAAAGAGGAGACAGTGGCGTTGGTCGAATATATTGACGGATTAACAAATACCGGTGAGTATATACATAACATTTAACGTTTACATACAGGCACATACATTGCTTCTGGCCCCACACTAGGATACCCTGTGTCGAGGGAACCAGAAACAGCGACGTTACAAACATGTAAACATCCTGGGTTTTTTTTGTCCCCAGCCGGGATTCGAACCCGGGACCTTTCGCATGGTAGGCAGACGCGCTAACCACTGCGCCACAGAGATCGTCGATACATTTTAATTATATTTTTAATTAGCCGATTTAGTGTTCCACTCCTGGGCGAAGGCCTCCTCTTTAGCTCTCAACTTCTCCCTGTCACCCCGGCAGAAAGTTTGCGAGGTCGTCCCGCCATATACCTAATTTAATTATAAATCGATTTAAAATTGTACTTTTCTCATAGGGGTGTAACTGTAAATTATTGCTCATTATGCCCTTTATAACCTGCATTAGATAATACGAGCAGAGTAGATAAAATATTTTTTTTTTTTTGTGAAAATCGCCTAAAAAGTTACTAATATGGTTTAGCTTCTAACGTTTGCACTTGACGGGTCTGACGGGGGTTTCGCGGGGCGGGGCGGGAGAGTGCGCCCGCGCGCTCGCCGCCTGCGCCGCAATACCGGGGATTTAAGGTGACTTTCACTAAAAAATTTTTATATTTATTTTTCTTCAGTATCATATAAATAACCACCCCTGAGTCGGATTTAACTGTACAAATCAACACCCTGTAGAAACCAACTTTTAAATTTAGTTATCATCATCAACTCATTATATCCCCACCGAGGGGCGCGGGTGTCTTCCCTGAGGAAGGTATAGGCGATACATACTCCACCATGAGGCCTAGTATGGATTGGTTTTGGATTATCCAATATTTTCCTATTTCAATCCTCCAATCTTGAAATTAGAAAAAAATCATAATAATTAATTTAGTTATTATTATTTTAGATCACAACCTTGCATCGCAAATCGAGCTGCTGTGCCATTTGGTGCTGCCAAAGGGACGGTTGAATAAACGGGAAAAGTTTTCAATAAAGGAATGTAGTGAAAGTTTCATTGTCAATGTAAAGGTAAAAACCGAGTACCTGCACATAGAGTTTTTATAGTTTTAATCAGCTTTTCTATATTTTTTTAAATGATTTTTGCGCTTGTATCTTAATACTTACCATGTTGAGTGAAACGGGCGTTTAAATGGTGACCTTTACTTTCTAGACACCTGGGGATGTACAAAAGAAAATTGACGAAATATTCACCACCGCATCAGGAAAACAAAAGGCCGTCCAGCCGTACATCATACATTGCACTTCCGACGAAGATTTCCACGGTAAATTTTACCTGATTATAGACAAGGTCAGGTACGTCTATAAATCTGCCTATAAGGCCTTTAATACACTATTCAAGTGTTTAATTTAGACAATAGGTATATGTTCAATTTTTATCGATAATAAATAAGTGTTGCCTACCATTAATCAATCTGTTTACTTTCATTCCTGTATGTATAGTATACCTACCATTAGCTGGAGTTTTTTTATGTGAGACGTTTCAACAAAGCTTGTTAATGTTAATTGGATAAGCATTTTTATGTAACCCTCTACATAAAAATGCTCATCAATGCCTTAGCAATAGTTAGCTTAAGAGTTGTTTGTTTTATGGGAATACCTACGTGTAAGAGGGTACAGTCTTGTAATGAGACAATATTCTTTTGGATGAAGTGTCATTGGGATAAACTTAAGCTAGAAAATATTGTCTCAGTATGAAGCATAAAAAATATCCTCTCAAAACGAATGTCTCTTTAGCTAAGAATAGTAGAAGCTTCTCCCAAGATAATATTCTCTTAGTAGGAAACAAACAAGTATTGTCCCAAAATGTATGTCTCTTCAGCTAAGAATATTAGTACCTTCTCCCAAGAAAATATTCTCTCAGTAGGAAACAAACAAGTCTTGTCCCAAAACGAACGGCTCTTCAGCTAAAAATAGTAGTACCTTCTCCCAAGAAAATATTCTCTCAGTAGGAAACATAAGACTCTTCTCTCAAAACAAATGTCTCTTCAGCTAAGAATAGTAGATGCTTCTACTAAGACAATATTGTCTTATTATGAAACAAATTTCTTTTCGGCTAAGAATAATAGTAAGAACATATTGTTTTAGTATGAAACAAAGAAGTTTTCTATCGAAACAAATTTCTCTTGATCTAAGAATGGTACAGTCTTCTCCCTAGAAAATATTGTCTCAGTATGAAACAATGAATTGTTCCTACAAAACACATTTATTTTCAGCTAAGAATATTAGAGGCTTATCCTAAGAAAAAATTGTCTTAGTATGAAATACATTTCTCTTCGGCTAAGAATACTAAAGGCTTCTCCTAAGAAAATATAGTTTTAGTATGAAACAAAGAAGTCTTCTATCTAAAGAAATTTCTCTTGATCTAAGAATAGTACAGGCTCCTCCCAAGAAAGTATTGTCTCAGTATGAAACAAAGAAGTCTTCCTACAATATACATTTCTATTCAGCTAAGAATAGTAGCGGCTTATCCTAAGAAAATATTGACTTAGTACGAAATAAACGAGTCTTCTCTCAAAATAAATTTATTTTTAGCTAAAATAGTAGACGCTTCATCTAAGAAAATATTGTCTTAGCATAAAACATCGAGTCTCGCTGCAAGACAAATATGTTCTGTTTTAAGAATATTAGCAGTTTGAAGAATGAGTGAATGACTGAATGAATGACTGTTCGGAGACAGTTTTTCTTTAGCTAAAACAATGTATGGTCTTCAACGAAAATATATCAAATTCTTGCTTATTCCTGAAACATTATATATTCTTTCATCAAGACATTAGTTTATTTCCGAAATAAAACTTAACTTTCTTGTTTCAAGAATGAGTGTTTTAGATGAAGACAACAAAACTGAGACAGTATTTTACTTCATTCAAGATAATATTGTTTCCGCCATATATGAATCACGGATTGTCTTGACCAATAGGATATTGTCTTAATCTAAGAAATCTTTTTTTTCCGTGCATCTCGCATTGAAAGGGTGTGAAGCACCCCTAGTCCGACACTTTCCGATCCGATCACTCTGCCGCCATTACGCTCCAGGCAGCAGTGCCAGTAAGTCTTGTTTGACACAAAAGAAAATTTTAAGAAGTGTCGTCTTATGTGGTACGGTGGTGTAAACACTTCTCGAAAAAATGCAATAAGTCTCATGGGAGCACCTACCATGCGTAAGTAATGTTTTAAGTTACTGATTCGTGATATTTTTCCTTATTAGGTTTTGTTTACTTTTCTTTATTTACTTACAAATTGGGATGTCAAATACCGCAGTGTTACCAGTTTTTTTTCGGGAAAAATTCCCGAAAAGTGGAGAAATATGTATTTGTTGCATTTATTAGTGTTTTATATGGAGTTATGGAAATACGCAACCGTAACCCTTATAAAATAACAATCTTTAGTAACTTTAAATATCTAATTGTATGAAATTTGCCGCCTCATTTCTGTACAAGCCGTGCTGTGTGTGGACATCTTACAACGTTGTGCATGAGCCGTCTATTTCTTTTTATAGTGCCAATGGCTATACCACAAACATAAAAAACAAGAGATAACCTACAATAATTATTGACAGCTGACATCCAGCTGATATTAGTTAAGTTGTCAAACACCCGCCACCGTCGTAGGTGGCAGTGATATTACTTAGATATTTTGTATCCTAAACTTTCCACTGATTCGTCACATGTGATAATGTGAGTAAATTAAGCGCGTGAGTTAGTTGGTGACGCTGTTTCACGTTAATTTGTAAATGTAATTAGTTTCTCTTTCTAATTCTTGTTTCTTATTCGTTTTTAACAATGTTTTAAAAATTTAAGAAAAAATAAAAGGCAGTTTTTATAGGTATCTGCTACAAAAACAATAAATTTGTCGATTCCGAAACTCCCAAATTTTTTTTATACAAAACTTCACTCCATATTAGAAAAGTGTAAAGTAGTAACTCCATAAAATAAGTAAATATAGTTACACCCGATTTGATTCTATAGTAACAAAGTAAAAGAAAGTGCTATCAATGCTAGCTAACATCTCAACTTTATGCAAATATGCATCCGATTATCCGATCTCTAGTCATAACCAATCCCTCAATCGAGGCCCCACTTCCTTCATAAAAGCCTTTTAAGTCACTCAGTAATGTATGATAAAAGTGAAACCTTCACTAGATTAGGTAAGTTTACTTTTCTGATAACATGATTTAAGGCGTTTCGGAGCAAATCATAACTTTTTTATAGAACGTTTTTATCTAAAAGTGAACATGAGAAATCTTAACAACTGTGATAACTATTTTTCAAACTTACAGTCTAGAACATAATTATGATCAATAGATTAGAACTTTAATGGATTTCCGTTAAACCGGCTGTTTTTGGCGGAAAGTGATTGAAGTCCTTGGTTGTTGATTGTAGTTCCTAGACTGTATGTTTAAAAAATAGTTGTCACAGTTGTTAAGATTTTTCATGTTCACTTTTAAAATAAAACGTATTATAACACAACTTATGACTTTTTTCCATTGGTGACGCTAGTTAGCACCCTGAAGCACCTTGATTCTCTTGATTTGAAAAAGTGGGCAAAGTGATATTAGTCTGGCAACACCAATGGCAATGGCACGCATACATAAAGAGACGGCGGCCATTTGTCTGCTTCAGTCGTGATTATAGAAGGTTCCATCAGTCTTTTTTTGACATCCGTGTCGCATACATAAAAAAAAACAAATATACATGACAGTTTTTACAAACTTAACATTACATAATACCTGTACTGCGAAAGATTGCCCACAGCGGCGATTTTAAGCCAGTGTCTATTTATTCTATAAGCGTCATAGAGCAATTATACTCTTTGCTCCCAGTCATACTACTCTGGCTGCGAGGGTAGTACATCGACTCTAGTCGTGCGTTTAGTTCTGTTATGCAGTGACCAGAGAATACTAATATACCTTGGACCTCCTTACTTGACTAGCAGCATTTAAAAAAATACTGTTTTTTTTCAGACAGGGTTCGAAGAATTGATTGAAATTGAAATAAGTAAAACAACCAAAAGATTTTTAAAATAAATATAATGTATAATTAATTTATATTTTTCACTACATATCACGTTCAATCACAATTTGTGTGATGTTACAATTTTATTCCATTCAATCTTTATTTACAAATTTCAAACCGAGGTTTACTCACAATGCCTGAGACAATCTCGGAAGGGAACAAATATTACGACAGCTGAAACTCATTCTTTAAATTATTTGAGTTGAATGTCAGGTAGTCCGTCTGACATTTAATTCAATTAATTTAAATTCAATGGGTATTTTTCCTTGTGTCAAATAGAGTTGGAACCACTGTTAAACTCCGTGCACTGCTCTATGTTTTATAAGGAAACCACAGATAATAGACCGAATCTGACAGTTATTGCTACAGAATTCATCTGTGAGGAAAAACGCCCATTGAATTCAATTGATTGCTCTCATACGGTACAAGGCTGTTGAAAGAATTTAGCTCCAATTTACAAAAACTGCTTTGTGAAAAATGTAAGTATGTAATGATCTATAAAAAAAATTCTGCGAAACCTTTATGGAGAGAAGCATTTTTTTTATAATTCATTCACCTATGAGAAACTGGCTATTAGAACACACTTTGAGCTAAATTACTTTGAGAAAAATTGTCCACCTTGTAATAATACTTAATTGTATTTGTATGAATTGTTTTACTAAATATCACTTAAGATTCAGTAAAAAAAAGTGGTGCAATTAGACCTTCTTCCTATTAATTTTGCCTTAACGCTGATTTCACGCTATTTCGAAGACTAGTAAATTTTTTTTGACGTTATTGTTATTTTAGTTTATAGCTTATTTTATTTTATTTACACTACCTAACTTACATTAACAACATTCATACATTGACTTTTCAGGAGGTAAGGTACCAGACAACTTCGTTTAATAAAGAAGTATACTTTTTAGTGACATATAGGGCCGGTTTCTGAAATGAGAATGTCATAAAGTAAAGACTTTTTATGAAAACAATTCAATTTTAATATTGTACTCATTTACATGTCTAAACGGTCTGTAGTAAAAAACTTTAAATACATACCGTAACGCAATAAACAGTAACGTTCTGACACTCTCTTTTCTTGGTAATTCTAAGAGACAGCACTACAGTTAACTATTTACTTAGCGAAATCCTCAATTCAAAAACTGGCAAATACTATTTTATAAATCTCAAATAATACTATTGAGGCAGTATTTATTATTCAACTTTTCCATACCCATTTGTAGGCACAAAAATGTTGAATGATAAACAAGGGCTTTAGTGATCTTAGAGCTAATTTGGTCCCCTTTCTGTTAAGTGTTTTTTTCAAAGACATGGAGTAGAATTTCTAAAAAGTATGTTAAATGAAACTACTTGAAGACTCCAGAGAAAAAGATGAACTTGTCACTTTTTTCGAAACTAATCTGTGAATGCAGTTTTGTAGGGTATTTCCGTTACTCTAAGACAGAGTTTACACGTTCAGTCTGGCGTCAGTTCAGTCCGTGACCTTGATCGAGCTCGGATTGATGCCAGACTGATAATGCATCAAAATATTCGAATAACCATCAGTCTGATCCATCAGTCCACTGAATAGACAATCAGTCTGCCGTCAGTTTAACCAGACTGATGGAATTGACTAACGCCAGACTGAACGTGTAAACTTCGTCTAAGATACTTAGTAAACTGAACAGGGTAAAAAACAAATTAGTCTCGGAGTTATTGACGCTTAAAAAATCGCATACAGGGAAAAAGTGGCATAAGTCAAACTTTCAAAATGCAATATCTCCAAATGTTTGCTGCTTGACTAGTTTGTCTTTTTCCGTGGGGTCTTCACTTACAGTTGTATTTTTTGATAAATTCTTATGCCTATTACGACGTTCACTAGCGCCACCAATAAACATTAATTCATAACTTTTCTTATAATACGTTTTTTGAAAAGTGAAGAATGAAAATCTCAGTAAATGGCAATAGGTAGGTATTCTTAAAACCTACAGCCTAGGGCAAAGAAAATAGAATTTAACCTACTTTCGCTTTTCGAGGCAGTTTCTGGCAAAATGCATTATTTTCAAGGTTATCTAAATATTATGTAACAATATTGTCTTCTGTATCATTAAGAAAATGTCGAACAAAATATCAATGAACATTCATTCAGGGACAGCGGACTAAAGCACATAAGTCAAATGGTCACAAAATTATTGTTCATACCATACCATTAAATTAAAGATCAGTTTCATTAAATTTAACTAAAAACATGTACGTTCATGTCATTGTTTCATGACGGATGTAATCTACGTTGATGTGAATTATTTATTAAAAATGTTCTAGAGTAATAATAAGGCTCTCTAGGTGCTTTAATTTGCCGACCCTGGAATTATGAAGTCAAAAGGTAGTCAATACTCCCATACTACACCCTGTTATGAAGTCAAAAGTGGTCAATATTCCAATACTAATTAGATGCATAAACTGTAGCATGTGTGTCAAAAAATTACTGATTAGATAAGCCAATTTAAAAACCTATTTAGAGGCTAAAAATTTCACCCATGCCGGGATTCGAACCCGCAACCTCTGGCTATCCGTACCAGCGCTCTACCAATTGAGCCAATGGGCGACTCACGGCATCAGTGAAATTTCGAACCTCTTTACAATATTCTCTGTATTACGTACTAGATAAGCCAAGTCATGCAATTAGCGAACGATACGCCGCGCCAATGACATCAGCCCTTTGTCCCGAAAAGATAACGCAGTCATTCGCGCGGGATAGCGCGCCAATGTAAACTCAGCTCCGCCTTCCACATTTAAACACAAACCAGCACTCGAAGATTTCCGGACGTCGCGACGCGAGAGGTCATAATTGAATACAGTCGCCTATCTACTTAGACTAATGACGCCTCTATTTAGTCCGGCGGTGGCTGGTGGCTGGAGTGCGGCTGGGGCGAGGGCTCACATTTGTAGGCGCGCGGGAACAGCGAGCTGTTAACAATAGACAAAAACAAATAAACAAAAGTGTATTAAAGATAAGATAAAAAATATTTATTTGCCGTAACTAATCTAAGTTTACATTTACTGGCGGCACCCACACTAGGAAACTCCGTATCGTGGGAGCCAATTTTTTTACATTAGAAATTTTACTTATAACTTGTACTGTACTGTTATTTTATAAGTCCCTTATGTAATCCCTGGTATACATGCAACAAAGAATATTCTATCTATCTATCTATAACCAAGAAAAAAATACCAAACATGCAACTCGGAAATATCCTTAGATATAAAAACAAGTTAAAAAAAAATCCAATATAATTCCAAATTATAAAATAAAATTAAAATTATCCAACATAAATATTACTGGTAGTGCATTAATCTACTAATATTACCTAACTGCCAAAATATTACGTGTTTTGGGTGTTAGTTCGGAACACAAGAACTATTCCGATGCTTACAGTGCTACACAAGAAATAAGTCTCGCGGATGTACCTGCGCAGATGACCAAATTTTGGATGTGCGGCAAGTTGATCGACCAATCAGATAGTTTCATTTTATGGCAGGCCGCGCGCCTTTGTTGCTATTGGTTGATTCAACGTCATCGATGCAGGTGACTATTAATTTGGCAATATTAGCGTGAGCGAAATAGGAAGCGCTACTGCGGCAATCAATTCTGCACCTTAACCGTATCGGTTAAAGATCATGTTGAATGTACTTATAGCTTCGGGTACTTTCGTTACACTTCTTCCTAGTCTGCGCGAACGTAGATTCCCGAAGGGACTTTTATGATGTGTAGTACTGTACCTAGTAATCTTTAGTAACAGTTCGGTGTCATTATAATTTATGTATATAAAAATACTTAGTTGGAGGGATCAGGGATGGTCGCGAATTATAGAAATAACAGCGGGTCTCATTCTTAGCGAGTCGATGGCAAGCCATCATCGTGGTGAAAGGATTTGCCAATCGTAAGGAACTCGCTGTTGATGACAACATTGAAATAATATAAATAATAATAAATAAATATTTATGGACATATTACACAGATCTCGTTAGCCCTATACTAAGTACAACTAAATGACTTGTGTTATAGGTGTTAACTCGACGATAAATTTAATACAATAATTCCATAGATAATATCCAAGACCCGAGAAAAACTAGAAAAGTTCGTTTCCTAGTTTGACCCGGCCGGGGATCGAACCCGAGACATTCGGTTTTACAGTCAGCGTGCCAAACCGCTGCGCCACCGAGGCCGTCTGAAATTATTAACTTATGAAATGAACCTGAAACTATAAGATCGTGCCGATGTCAATTCAATTGAAATTGAATAGCAGTAAATTTAATTATATTGCCCTAAACTGCATGCATTTTAAACTTCGAATTACATTTCATTGCGTAGCAAGTATATTCAATGCAACTATTCCAGCCCGCCTTTAACTTTACATGCTGCAGATATCGAATTTACTTTTTTAGTCATGTAAAACCTGTAGGTCCTAAGGGCGCGTGCGCTTATTTTTTCGACCGCGGGCAGTCATCACCGATACCCTGGTGGAGAGATATGTGCATTGCAACCAATTGCATTTGAATTACATTTCAATTATAATTAATTGAATTAAGTTAAATTGCATTGCAATCATGGAATTGCATTGCAATCATTGAATTGCATTGCAATCAATTACGTTGCACTTGCGAATATTACATAGCTTCTTTAATTTGCCTCCCGAACTCAGATTAGACCTGTAGCTGAAAGGTAGCTTGTAGGTAGACGGCATGACTGGTATGGAGTCACCGGCGCGTATTGCGAGGTCACTGTCTAAGACTATGGGAGCATTGAATTGCATGAAACTTATTGCATCGTTTCCAATTAAGATAAGTTAAATTGAATACTATTGCAACACACCATTTAGTTGAATTAGTGTGCATTCTATTGTTTAGTTCATAACGTCAGCCCGTTTCTTGCTTTGTTAGCCAAGTGAACGGATTCTTTTGATTTATTCACACCGGATTTGTCTTACAAAACAATCTGTTAATCTACCTTTACTGTCCAAAGTGTACACAAAAAAAACTGAAACGAGAAACGTTAGGTTATTCTTAACTTGTTGCTAGGGGGCGGCTTGTAGGCGGCCTGTGTGGCGGTTGGCATTTAATTGCACTGTAATCTATTATATTGCCATCAACTGCATTGAATATTTTCGAATTGCTATAAGTTAAATTGCTTACCCACGTCTGATTACCATTCTGGATTTCATGGACGTGATTCGGAGTGGAAGCCGTCATACATTTGTACGGATGGCATCAGTGTGGGTGTATTACCATGTTTGTGATGACCATGCCTGGTTACAATAACACAGGGTATCCAAGTTTAGGCCTAGCACACGTGATTGTGTTGTGTGGTCATCATTATAATATCAAGTGGTCATTGATCGATATCAACCCTTGCATGTCCCCACTGCTGGGGAACCGGTCTCTTCCTGTATGGTAGGAAGGTTAGGCCATACTCCACCACGGGGGCCAAGTCCGGGTTGGTGGAGGTTTGCAAGACAGTGGCGGGCCTTACTGTCGGAAGTTATCAAGCCGCCCATAAGGCCTCTTAACATGGCTTAACGACTGCCATTACATGACAGCCGGCACCAACGGCTTAACGTGCCTTGCGAAGCACGGAAGCGCTCGGAAAAAATCCCACTAGCGGTAGTCACGAGATGGTCACCCATCCAGTACCTGACCGCACCTGTTGTTGCTTAACCCAAGTGATTGATTCCAATCACTCGGCTCCGCTAGGCCACGAGCCCTTCGCGAGCGAGTGCTTCATCATTATTATTTAATTGGTATACTTGGTGCCTTGTGTTCGACCCTCAACGTACCTGTAACTAGGAGGTGGCTCGTAGGCGGGCGGTGTGGCTGGCTGTGGAGTCGCCAGCACGTGCTGCGAGGCCGCCGTCACCGACACCGTGGGGGATAGGTCTATGCACGACGCCGGGATGTTTAGCGGCGTGTCTGATGGCTTAGAAGACTTGCAGCAGCATTCTGTTGGGGAAGAGAGGGTAGTTTTTAGAAGGATGGTTAAAGGGTAGTTTTAGGAGCTAGTTAATGGCGTTGGTCTTCCAAAGTTTGGGTGGAGGTCACACCGTGCGCTCTGTTGAGAGATATGCGGAGATGGATAGAGGGAGAGAGTGAGGGAAATAAAGGTCCTTCCGAACGTCTGATTCAAAAATACTTTGCTTCAGTTCGTGCTTGTAGTTTCAGTTTGTGATTATTTTCCAGGAGGAGCGTCCTATAACCTATTTTCATTTTCTTTCCTCATCTTTCATGCCCTGCCTCCAAACGCACAGCCTTCCAAATGGTTCTTCATTTATCTATCTTATCAGAACAAGGGTTTAAGAACGAGTCATAATCCTTGTTCAGTAAAGATCTATCCGGGGGGTGGGCAGCAGCGCCCCATGCAGTACAATTCCACCAAACCGCGATCCCCAAGCCGCATGCCCAGCGTTGGGATTATGGGCACTACCCCCCTGCTATTATATACAAAATAGCTATGATGGCACTGCTCTTTCATAGCTATTTTGTAATATAAACTCTTCTAAGCGGACGCTCCGCTAGGGAGCTCCGCTGTGCGCCCTCCTCGGCCTCGAGGGGGGTCGCTCCCGATGTGGGTTTAGGGGTCATTAAAACCAAAACCAGTCCCAAGGTGGTGTTTAGTGGGTAGGCGCACTTCTTGTGAGTCCCACATTGGCAGCACGGCTGGGTCCGTGCTGTTATGCATGAGCATTCACCACCTCCCTCCCCCGTGTCCTCCGGAGGGTGCCCTTCATAGGGTTTAAAAAAAATTGTACTAAGTAGTCTGCTCCTCGTAGTTCAGTTTTATTCAAACGCTAGGCTGCCCCCCTTCAACAATAGTAAGACCCCTCGAGTCACTTGTTGGGATTATGGCCACTACCCCCCAATGATGGCACAACCTTGCGCTATGGCGCTCATTATGGGAGGGCTATGTCCAGCAGTGGACGAATATAGCCTGTAGAAGTAGAAGAAGAAGAAGTATTGGTAGTAGAAGACTCACCCCAAGCCAGACAGAACATGAGTATGGTGGCGCAGACCAGCATCCCCACCACGAGGTAGCTCCACGGCCCGTAGGGCTTCAGCGCGGCAGCGAACTCCATGAGCGCGTTCGTTTTCTGCTCGCCCTCGCCAATGCGCACTGGAATGGAAAAGGGTTGGATTGATTGCATTTTTGTTATTTATTTTCTCAAAAGAAGACGTGGAATAAACCACAATTACATTATTTCCCAAACTGCAACCTAGCAGCAGTTGCTAATGCCGTTTACTGGCAAGCTCGTGGTAACAATATTGAATGTAACAGTCTACAGAACCAACAGTATCGATAGTGCTTTCTGAAGCATAGGATGGGTTACAAGCTGCTTGAAACAAAGCGCTTAAGCATTCCATAAATTGTGCGTTTTTGTTGTGGACACGCTTTGTCTGACAGATGGACACGAATAATCACTTCAAAATATGGGCTTGTTAATTTCTTGGACTCTGTACTTACAGAAGATTACTATTACCCTAGTAATTTGCACGCTTTGGTTTGAGAAGTCCGTGGACTAATGTGATTTAGACACTATACCCACTATACTAGGGGCGTTCTGCTGTGATACCCAGGGATTCTTCTGGAGATAATTCTTTACAACCTATCTTCAGACGATAGTCTGAACTCGAGAACCTTATTTGTTTCCCACTGGCAAACTGTGACGAAACCCACTGAAAACTTCACGGCCACATCTTCCGACCAAAAATTTTCTAACGCAATCCATTTATTCAGAAGGACCAGATAAAAGCAGGTTCACTCACTTATCACACTAGGCTTGGTGACCCGATCTTGCTGATCTAGTCCTAGCAGCTCCGGGTTTCTCGCAGCGAACCTCCTCAGCACCTCCAGTATTGGTGGGTCCCTCCGATGTGAGCAGACAGCTGAGTCTTCGTCCTCTCCTCCAGGACAGTGACGCACTCCGTCGCAGACCAGATAAGAGGAGACGCATAGGCTGGTCATGCCGCAGACGAATTGGGAGTCGTTGTTGCAAAGCGCTCCTGGAATTGGAGAGTTGGGGTGTTTGTTAGTTATGTTAAGGAGTAAACATCGAGAGCGAAGTTGGGCAAATTTGGTAGTATTATTCCGTACAAAAGGTAGATGGATAGATAGAGATAGAGAACACTTTATTGTACATAAAAACGGAAATTACACAGATAATTCTTAACCTAAGAGTACAGACGGCGGCCTTATCACTACAAGTGATCTCTTCTAGACAACCTTTGGATGAACTGGACTAATACATTACAGAAGGAAGCAGTGAGTATCGGGATACTTTGACTATGGTTTGACTGTACTTTTTGGCATTTAGAATCATATACAGGAAGGATCATTACATTAATTTGACTACGTGGAAGGACAAAAAACAAAGAAACGATAATTTCAGAGGTACCTATATAAATACATGCCTAAATAAGCAAACACCTCGAGGTTGCATGAAAAATTTAACAACAGAATCCTATTGGAGACACTTCGACACATTGTTCTAAAATTGTAGCAATTGAGCTTCGAGGTCTTTACGACTAAACGCTACATGTTACGCCTGGTTCTACCATATTGTGTTGACAAGGTTTTCGATAAGGACGATGTTAATTTGAAGCGACTGGCACGTGTCTTCATTGGATTAATCACTCAGTGTAGGTCACGGTGCTACTATCTCGCTAGTATGAACAAGCTCGAGTATATTATACAGTCTATTTATTCTTTCTTGTCCAATTTAGTTAACAAGATTCTACCCTTAAACTGAGACTTTTTAATCCAAAACTGCCATATTTCCATAAATGAAGTAACCTGGAACACTCTTTTAGATAGCACGCTGCCAATTTTATAAACATAGTTCATGAATTTGCGAGAAAATGTCTAGTTTAGGCATCTAATCTCAATTTTAAGGTTTGAATCTTGTTTACTAAATTGGACAAGTAAGAATAAATAGACTGTACGTAGTAAAGTAAAAAGATTTTTTTTTGTTTCACAAGTAAAGGTACATAAAAATATATACGTTTTTCAAGTAATTAGTTTGAAAATGTACATAAGGCAGTTAAACTCTAACTCTTAAACTAGGAGAAAACCTGTATCTTAATAGCTATTGATTCTACTTATATGTGAGTAGACTTTCACAACTATACATTGTAACAATCTGTGGTTGGTATAAATCTTACGAAAGAGACCGCTTTAGTATTTATGGATGTATCTATGTGTGTATGTGTTGTATGTAAGTGTGTGTGTGTATGTGTGTGTGTGAGTGTGTATGTGTATGTGTGTAGTCATGGTATTGTTAATGATGGGATGAGTAAAAGCCTTTTGTAAAGTAATAGTAATAGTAAGTCTGACAACCAGTCCTCCTATTACGTAGCATTCCACTCTGTCGAGTGAAGCATTTAGACGACTCCTAAGTGTCAAAAAATGTATGCATTTGACAGCCGGAGTAGCTCAAACAAAGTTTTGTAGTACTTTTGTATGTCTACTTTCGTAGTACTACTATCGTGTGGTCACTATCGTATTTGTTGGGTTACGTTGGTTGATGGCAGGATTAATAATAAGGCGCGCGTGTAAGTTGGGCAGGCGTTGGGTGCGAACTGTCCGTTTATTTTATTGGACTATGGGTTGCGCGCGGCAGCGCGACATCTGACACTACTCCTACAAAAGTAAAACACAACGTCACTCAACTCAGTGGACATTTTTACGTGATAATGCCCCTGGACCTAGATTCTGTTAATGCATTGTAGTACAATGACCATTGCATGAACATGGCGAATTAATTTTTGCTGCATCAAGTCTAATTAAATATTTTAGGCGTCAATGATAAGACAACCATACAGATACAATGACTACTGCCACTAGCAATAGTCACTGGATGGTCACCCACCCTGCACCTGACCGCGCCTGTTGTTGCTTAACCCAAGTGATTGATTCCAATCACTCTGTTCCACTAGGCCACGAGCGGTTCCACTATGTTCCACTATCCTATTTGCTGCATACAAGTATGTGCACAGGAAGACAATGGAGATTCCATTAATAGGTCATTCATCCATGTGTAGATTATACAACAAAGGCATCAGAATATTACACGTATGTGCAAGGTTTGTAAACTGATGCAACATTCAATATCCACACCTGTTTCAATATCATTCGAGCTACTTACCTATATCTTCTGTTTGAATGAATCATTCATTATCGATCAATCTTTCATACGCCTAATGCTCGGCTATTGGCCGTATTATATTAGATTACTTAAATAAAGTTACTTACATTAACAGAAACAGCCAAAGTGTAATTGTTATGTAAAATTGCTATGCTATAAATACATACATACATACACACACACACACACACACACACACATACACCCTCACACACACACACATACATTACATACATTCCATCCATCCATCCATCCATCCATCCGTCCGTCCGTCCGTCCGTCCGTCCGTCCGTCCGTCCGTCCGTCCGTCCGTCCGTCCGTCCGTCCGTCCGTCCGTCCATACATACATACATACATACATACATACATACATACATACATACATACATACATACATACATACATACATACATACATACATACATACATACATACATACATACATACTCGTACATACATCTACGTAATGACATGATTTACACGCACGTATAAATCATCTTTTATAAACAATAAAACTGGAACGACTTTAACTGTTTTATTTATTTTATATTCATAATAAAAACAGAAAACTGGATAAAAATGGGATAAGCAGCTAAAAATAGTCAGATCTAGTCAAAATGTAGTACATAGGCTGCTACTTATGTATGCGGAATCTGGGATTCCAATAATTTTAAACGCAATGTCTGACCTCCATTGTCAAATTCGTTCTTTTTTTAAATACTGGCCGCTAATATTTTTCACTCATATACGTTAGTGTTTTGTTTTTGTTGGGTTTAAAATGTCATATCGCTGAAAAAATGGAACTCACTCGTGAAAATATTCGTGCTATGATTTATTACGATTTTCGACGTGGTTTAACGCAACAACAGTGCGTAGATCAATTAACTTCGACTTTTGGTGGTGAAGCTCCATCAAAACGACTGTGTATCACTGGTTTAGTGAGTTTAATCGCGGGCGCAGTAAGCTCACGGACGAAGTTAAAGAAGGTCGCCCGAAATCGGTATTTGTGCCACAAAATATTAAAGCTGTGCGAAAACTAATAATGCAAAACCGCCATGTTATGTATCGCGAGATAGAGGCTATTCTGGTTATATGTATGACGAGCATTCATAGGATATTACATGACCATTTGTCTGTAAAACAAATTTGTTCGCGTTGGATCCCGCACAACTTAACTCAGGATCAAAAAGATGCTCGCGTCGAATGGTGCAAGAAAACCTAAAAAAAATTCAACGGAGGCAACTCAAAATCTGTTTATAAAATCTACACAGGTGACGAATCCTGGATCTACGCGTACGATCCCGAAACTAAACAACAATCAACAGTTTGGGTGTTTCAAAATGAGCCGAGCCCTACGAAAGTGGCTCGTGCAAAAAGCACTGTAAAGCAAATGGTGGCCTGGTTTTTTGGTATTAATGGCCATGTGGCTACAATACCACTGGAGAATCGCAGAACGGTTAATTTGGAGTGGTACACGACCATTTGTTTGCCGGAAGTATTTGAAGAAATACGCCAAAACAACCAGCGACGCAGAATCATACTTCACCATGACAATGCCAGCTGTTATAAATCTCAGGAAACAACTACTTTTTTGGATGGTCAAAAAATAGAATTGATGGGTCATTCACCGTATAGCCCTGATTTGGCTCCCAATGATTTCTATTTATTCCCAAATGTAAAGAATAAATTACGTGGTCAACGATTTTCGACCCGTGAAGATGCCGTAGATGCGTTCAAACAGCACGTTTTGGAGATACCTCAATCAGAGTGGAAAAAGTGTTTTACAAATTGGTTTCATCGAATGCAAAAGTGCATCGATCATAGTGGAGAATACTTAGAAAAACAATAAAAGCATATTTAGCCATATACATTTGTTTATTTTTTCTATTCCGCATACATAAGTAGCAGCCCTCGTAATGATAAAAATGAGGGAGATCTCGAAAATGTTGAATAATTTTTTTTGAAAGTGATAGATGGAAAAAGAAATATAAAAAATGGTGTAAAGAGATTTGCACCGTTACATATTGATGAGCGCAGACGAGTAAAGTGATCCTAACAGGCGCACTAGTACAACCAAATGCCCCTACTTTTGTGGTCTATTTATTAAACCTCACCAAGCCACGTCCCATCGGGTGAATTTGGAATTTGAAAAATATGGCAATGACTTCGGCGCGGTAGATTCTCTCAGCTCGGATAGGTGTGAAAGACAGAAAGAGATAGTATCTAAATTCAGAGTAAGTAATTTCATAATAAGTCATCGAATGCAGAAAATCGTTCAACATATATTAGGCCATATAAGCACCGTACAAGCGCGTACCTCCGAGATGTCTTTTCAAGCCCATTCAATATGAAGAATGGAGACTAAAGAGTGTTAAACCTACCACTATTGACAGCAGTAAGCACGAGCCGCAGTTTTTCAGTGTGCTGGTAGGGCGTAGTGGGCGGGTTCCACACGATCCTCAGTTTGGGCGGTAAAAGTCTGGCGCCAGCCTTAGCCGCCACCGCCGCTGCATTCCCGCCGCACAGCCTGAGCCGCCATATTGGGGTTTTTGAGTCACCGATGTACTGGAAAACAGAGAGAGGATTTAGTCAGTCGGTTCTAAGGGATAAGACTGGGCGCTATGACGCTCGTTAAGGGAGGCCTATGTCCAGCAGTGGACTAGTATAGCCTGATGATGATGATCTAAGGGATCAAGCCACATTCGAACGGCTGGCATTCTGCTTAAGATTGTCGGTGAAGTGAGCCCTTTAATTCATGAATGTTTCTGCAGATCTGTGCCGAGAAAGACCTTACAGGGCCTAATGGTGCCCTAAATTACCGTTGAAAGTGAACGCAATAGGTTTGAAGAGTGAGTTCTGTACTAAGTTTGATGGTAAATTGTGATATTTAATAGTGTAATGGACACCATTAGACAAGTGTCAACTTACGCAACGTCAAAAGCATTAAAGTGAAAGTGGGAGAGAGGTTGGATCGTATTGGTAAGCAGCTTCAACATCGTGGCAATAAACATCTTTGAATTGGGTTGATATGGTGTAGTGGTAGATCAAGAAAATTCGATTTTACAGTTGTTTACTCTCTCTTAACTCCTTTTAAACGTCTCTATTAAACGTCGTATTCGAATCAAAAGTCAACATATTATCACGAAAGGTATTTTGGTATTTATGGTCGACATCGTTATCGTTATCAACCCTTGTATGTCCCCACTGCTGGGGCACGGGTCTCTTCCTGCATCGCAGGAAGGTTAGGCCATACTCCACCACGGGGGCCAAGTCCGGGGTGGTGGAGAATTGTAAGACAGTGGCGGGCCTTACTGTCAGAAGTTATCAACCCGCCCATAAGGCCTCTGACATGGCTTAACGACTGCCATTATATGACAGCCGGCACCAACAGCTTAACGTGCCTTGCGAAGCACGGAAGCGCTCGGATAAATGCCACTAGCGGTAGTCACGGGACGCTCACCCATCCTGTACCTGACCGCGCCTGTTGTTGCTTAACCAAGTGATTGATTCCAATCTCTCGGTTCGCCTAGGCCACGAGCGCTTCTTAAATAAATACTCAATAGTTGTACCGCCGTATCTATTTATATGGTCGATGTAAACGGGTGTAAGGCGCGTATCCCCTAATTGTCAAAAAAATATTTCAAATAGAAGAATTTGATTTTTCTTTGGTCTCTGCCTGCCCCTGCAGGTGTGAGTTTATATGTAATGTAATATGTAAAGAATTTTTATTCCATTCCAGTTGAATGTCAACGTAATAACTTCCACATAAAAGTATACATAATAATAATATTGTGATTGGTTTCAAACCGCGGAAATATATCAATTGTTCCATATACTCGTATTTTCATGTGTCGTAGGAAATAATATTAAACTTTAGTTATAAAACCCGTAATCTAGAGAGAGGCCCTTCTATAGAAATCTGGAAGACAGCTGTAAAACTTCGTTATACCCCATTTCACAATGGATATTTCCATCAACTCAAAGAAACTTCTCGATGGCATTGCGCCACGTCTCAGCCGTCATAATGTCCTTTGGTCAATGAAAAGAGCAACCAACTTAACACCAATTGACCTGCAGCCATCGAACGCGTAACCTCATCAAATTACGACGCTGTTACCTTGGTGTCTTTTAATTTTGTTGTTGACAACTCATTATGGCCGCCCTATTTTGTGTGACCCAATGTAACTAGGTCAGTTTGGCATAGGAAAGGTTTCTAGCTCCCGACCTTCAGTAGCTTTTGCTACATGGGGTTTTAATTGCACAAATAAATATTACTCATGCCACTTTTTGGAACAATTTAAGGCAGGTTAGAAGGTGGCCCGGCTCTTATAGGGTGACGATATTGGCAATTATTGCTTGTTTTTCATTAATAGATAATATAATAGTACGTACTAGCTGTGCCCCGCGGTGTTACCCGCGGTTTATCGATTTTCCCATGGCAATGAGATATTTTCCCGCTGTAAAAAATAACCCATGTGTTAATCCAGGGGGTCAGCTAACTCCATACCAAATTTTATTAAAGTCGCTCCAGCCGTTTAGACGTGAAGAAGTAACCAACATACGCACTCACACAAACATACAGTACAATGGCATCCTTAATGCTTACATTAATAATGGTTTTGATATGATTAACCGACTTGATTGAGAGCGAATTGACGCGCAATGAAGGATGCCTGTAAATAGACCCTACAGTAGTTTTTGATATGATATGATATGATAAATTATTTATTTACACTTACACACACATTCATAAAAGTACAAAAACAAACAGCATAGGCAGAGTAGACACAATTACACAACAATAATAATAAATCTAACATACCAACATGCAAGGATGCAAGGTACGGTATGTACCTGCATCATAACATAACGAAAGATATGAGACATCATTTCTGTGGGTGGGTGTGGCAAGTGCAAAATGGTACTGACTCAGCATGTGCTGAAGAAGCGAGCTACTCCAGCGCTGGTATTATGCCAGTACCAGGTACTACTTTTGCTACATGGGGTTATAATTGCACAAAAACTTTTTGGAACAGATTCTAAAAGATGACAAAACTGTGAAGGAAAATTAATCTTCAGTAGATTCTATCAACCTTGGTAGTCTTTATTAGCCTAGCCAACTACCTAGGTATTACCTAGTTCAAATCCTTTATAAGTACCTAATGCTACTTACGCCTGCTTCTAAAATCTTATATCTTCAGCATGTGCAATATTTTCAGCCTCTTTAGATTCCCAGTTAACATCACAAGGCTATACCAATCAATGACTACCGGTTGCCTGTTTGATAGAACTACTATTCAACAATTCGATGTATATTACTAAGTCGATTGAACCACAGATTAACATGTCTCTCAAGTAACACACTCTGCTACGCAATGTAGCTGAAATTATCACAATAAAGTACGAATTGGGGTACAAATGTTCATGCTTTTTTTTTTCATTCCTAAACTAATAGCCCAATGTAAATCTTCTAACGCGTACCATTCACTTGTATTTGGATTTCCTCGTCCATTATTGTATTCCTACCTAACAGGCCCGGACTATCTCATTGTTTCTTCTTCTTCTTCAGGCTATAATGTAGTCCACTGCTGGACATAGCCCTCCCCTAATGAGCGCCATAGCGCCCTGTCTTCAGCTTGCCGCATCCAGCATCTGCCGGCAGTATTTCGCAGATCGTCATCCCACCTGATCGGAGGGCGTCCCACACTACGTTTGCCGAGTCGCGGTCTCCACTCAAGAACACGTTTACTCCAACGGTTGTCGGTTCTTCGCGAGATATGGCCATTGTTTGTCCGTCCATATTTCTGCGCCCATTTCTAAGCTACAATACCTACCTGGTTCTTCATACACTGTAAACCATTCAACGACTTACAATCATGAGTTTACAAGCGTCCGTGGAGTTGGTGACGGGTGCTGAATCGTCAGCCGAGGTGTCCTGGGCGTGGGCAGCATTCCTGGCGCCCCACTTGCGGGCTGGCGCTCCGGCGGCCGGCGCCGGCGGGTGCACCTCCCCTGCACTCCTGTCCCAGTCCAGAAGAGATTCCTGGAAGAAGATGAAAAGAGGTGTTAAATATGGGTACCATTGAGCTCTTGAAAACTGACGCCAATATCATCAGTGGTGGTCTATGATCAATTGAAATACCAAAGGCAATTTAGACGGTGGCTGAGGTCTTACAGGCTGTCGATATTGGTAATTGTAGCTAGTTTATCATTAAAAGATAATATAATATTATTCTTTATTGTACACCAAAACAAATAATTTACAAAGAAACAGTGCAGTGGCAGCCTTAGTGCTTTCATCGATAATGGTTATGATATGATTATATGACTTTATTGAAGGCGAATTGACGTGCAATCAAGGATGTACTCGTATGTACAGATAGACTTCCCCCCGTTTCTGGTACAATAACAAGCCGTTAATTGGGTTAAAAATCATTTGACTGCTATTAACAGTAGATTAACAGATTGTTAGTGTACGAGAAACTGGCGGTTAGTTTGTAGGTCTGTTGCCGATGGGCTGAAGAAGAAGTGCGGTCACTTAAAAGCTGTTATTGAAACGGCGATTGCATGGTTTGGCACTAGACAATTCCTCCATATCTAGATCCAGATAATACGGCGTTAAAATGACCGTCATGTTGACTGAAAGTCTTCGAGTCGTCGAGGAGAAGGGGTAAGCCCCTAATATCCTACTATCTGTATGACAATATGCATCCATCGTTAGCACAAAAAGTCACCTGACCAATACGTCATTTATATAAACGACGATTTTCATTCATCCGACCATTAGAGTATCAATGAGTTGATTCATAGAATAATGCTTCTTGTCATTTACTTATCTTTATCGATTTGCGGTTGTGGTTACCCGAGCGCTCTGGCAATAATGTTTATGGGTAAAACATAAATTATTTCTAGATACTTAACGCGAACTTGATTGCATTTTTTTCCTCATTGCGTAACAGTTGTTAAATGGGCTCTAGATAGATAGATAGAGAACACTTTATTGCACAACCAGAAAATATTACAACCATGATTCTTAAATCTAAGTAATGTTATACAATATAAAACATACAATTGGCTCTACCAAAACAATTAATAATAATAAATTCCACAAAACTTAAGATAAGATAAGATAAGAATATTCTTTATTGTATACCGGAAAAATAGTATCTAATCTAATAGTAAATAAACTTAATCATTTGTCCTGGTTTCAAACTAAGAAACTATGTGCTAGGCAAGAATAACACTATAATGTAAATAATAAATAAATATTTATAACAAATAAATAAATAGAGACCCGTGCCCCAACAGTGGGGACATACAAGGGTTGATAACGATAACGAAATAAATATTTATGGACACATTATACAGATCTCGTTAGCCCTATATACTAAGTAAATGACTTGTGTTACAGGTGATAACTTGACGATATATTTAATATGTATTTATTGATACATAGATAACATCCAAGACCCGAGGCAAACTAGAAAAGTTCGTTTCCTAGTTTGACCCGGCCGGGGATCGAACCCGAGACCCTCACTTTACAGTCAGCGTGCCAAACCGCTTCGCCACGAGGCCGTCACACTAATACACTCAGACTGCGGAAAATTTTAATATATGCTAGCTTTCTGAGCTCTTTCAAAATCATATCTTTTCAAAATATCTCAACACCGTTTTAAATTGTGTAGTGCCTTGGACTAAGTCAGAATTGAAATAACTCATTCGCCGGAAAATCTAGTCACGACGCTGATCATCTCAGGACAAAATTAGTGTGTTACGGGACAAAATAATATATACTTAGTGTTCGCCTAGCCAGTATGAGTACTAAGCGAAACAAACATGATTACTCTCTATTTAGGAAACTACAATGCAACGCGCATTTCAACAATGTATAATCGGAACATGAAATTATATCCACTTCGCAGACTGTTGCGAATTTGTTGAACTCATGACTAATCCCGGCCACACTTCTATTTCAGTAAGTACATAATGTTCGTTGGTAAACCTTATACGTAGAATCACGTTTGGTATTTCGTTGGCTGGCGCCACCCAGACAGGTTTCCTTAAAAGCCTTCTGAGATCAGACGGCACCTGATTTAGAATGGAATTTTTATTTTTAGCTGCGCTCTTTACGTATTCAGATCGTGCGTTTAAAGGTAGGCACGTGTGCCGTTTATTTGATAAGACCCCTGTCTGTCGTTGTAACATGCCCGTGTATGGGCTGTACAACACCAGGGAGCTGCTATTTGGTGCTGCCTTATAAGTCTGTGCTAGATTATTTATACAGGCTTCAACAGTGGCACCTGCTAGGAAAGTAGGTTATGGAGAGTAGGATTACACATCACTTCGTAGTTTTTTTTTATTTTTATTAGGGAAAACAACAGCTTCTTATAATATTATTATACAATCGTTTTTTTTTCATAAAGTTGTAACGGTGCAAACCTCTTCACACCATTTTTATTTCTTTTTCTATCAATCATTTTCAAATATTTAAATTATGTACACATTCTTCGATTTCCCTCATTTTCCATTCACTACTACTTTACGCTTTGACCAGATCTAACTTTTTTACCTGCTTCTCCGTTTATCCGTTTTTATCCAGTTTTCTGTTTTACTAATCTACAAATAAAACCACACCTCAAGTCGTTCCAGTGTTATTTATTATTATAAAAGTATACAACGTTACACAGTGTAGCCAATAATAGTTTTCCTCGACTGTTTTACTAAAACAGTGCTGAGACGTGAAAAAAAAGAAACAATAAATAAACATGAAACAGGTGAGTCTGAAAATGCAGTTTTAACGTGCCTAATTAAATGGCAAATATATATAAGTTTATATATATATTTAATATGATATTACGTTCCATAAATAAAATAAATATGTTATATACTACATACAAGTATATAAATAAATAGTACAATTATTATATGTTTAGAATATAATTGTACAAAACAGGAGGGTGCTTAGCCCTACGATTATAAATCTTGGGATCGGAAAACCACTAAGCACTAATACCAGAAGCGGACCTTATTTTAATCTTATATATTACTTGCGGACATTACCTAGCATTCTTTCAGTTTATATGCTCTGTGTTCCTTATTGATAGAAGACTAGGTAGTGTGGGTGTATTTCCATGATTGTGATTGGGTAGAAGTTATAATTACCACAACCGGGATTCTTTGTTACTCGGCATTTCTTCTTCCTTGATGTGTTCGAGATTAGTTGCGGCTTATATTAGCAGTCGATTGTAAAAGTTACGAGAAATCGTTGTCTATATATATGGGCTTCTTAATAAGACAGATGGAAGTAGTGGAGTTGTAAAAAACTCAGCGCTTGATTAAGCTGATGGGGTTGAGAAAACCATGTCCATATAAGAGGCGCATGCTTCACCTCCTCTACATATTCATTTGTAGGCAACGTCCACGGAATGGCAAATCACGAAACGCCCTTTGTGTAATAGTTGACTGTATTCGTGGTTGGCTATTTAATTAGGAAGTTTTGTCATAAGGTGTGCTGTAATTATAATGTGATGTTTATTTAATATTTCGGGGTCATTCTGTGTGGATCATTACTTGTTTGGATGATTGGTTCAATATTAAGTAAGACTTATTGTACACTTGTTTCAGTGCAATAAAAGCATTAATATTAATAATTGTAATATAATTATTGTTGTCTTCAATCCAAAAAGTTCGTGATTTTTTTGAGGAATCATACTTGCAGGGAGTTGTCTAACATAAACTATAGAGCTGTAATTCCAAATACCGTTCTCAAAATATAATTATGTCTCAAACATATTTCTATTCCGCTCATAAACGTCATCATCATCACTTGAAATTTCACTGATGCCGGTGTGTCGCCCATTGGCTCAATTGGTAGAGCGCTGGCACGGATAGCCAGAGGTTGCGGGTTCGAATCCCGGCATGGGTGAAATTTTTAGCCTCTAAATAGGTTTTTAAATTTGTCCTTAGCACGGGTTAGTACATTAAAAATAAAAATAGTACAAAAAAGGAAATTTACTCTAAACTTTTGCATGTTTTGTTTTGTTCATATCTCCATGTATATACCTAAGGAGTTGTGTGGTATTAGTGCTTCGCTTCTTTTATTGCCCGCGATGATATCTCAAAACGTAAATGATGACAATTATATTGTTCCAAGGGTTTAGAGTAGATCAAGAAGAAATCTGGATGATGCAGTTAAAAAAAATAGTTTAAAATTGATACAGAACAGATTTAAAACAAATGATAAAAATAGTGTAAAAGAGTACACCGTTACAATAGTACCAACATACTTTTTGACTATAGATTTTTATTCATTTTTTGTCAATTATTTCTCCAAAATGATCTAGATTTTGAAATGGACACCTAGGTTTACTTGCAACGTTCAATAAGTCACAGTTTATGTGTAATTTTGAATAAAATATTTGATTCGAAACAAAAATTGCATGAAAACTTTTCAACTTTTGAATATGGGGCCGTTAACATTGACGTAAAAATCAATCATGCGTATTTACGCATGATCTTTGATTAATAACGTTGCCTCAAGATGCGATTTGTTTCGGCAATTAGCGACTTCGTAACCGAAATGTAGCGCAAGAAAATTGCGCATTTTCATGCTTTTTCACAACCTGTTCAAAGCAGCGATTGAAAATAGCAGTAAGCTAAAACAATAGGTGTTACGAGACACACACAACAATGCCTTGCTTCATATGTAGCTTTAGGAATGGTTTAACACAGTTGCGTCAATATCAACATGCAGGTGTACCTAGCAGTAGTTATTTAGTTTTTACTACTCTTAGGCTGACTTGCGTGACATTTCGCTTAACTTGACTTTAAATAAAATTAACTAAACACGTTTTCTCTGCTAAATTTCTTTAAACTAATCATAATCAGAATCGTCTTGCACAACACTTGTCATTCCGTTATTTAGCTAAATATAGTTATGGACGAATGCGTGTCGGTAAAGCAGACTTTACGTTCCGTTTCACGTCTGAACTTATTTCCGCTGACAAAAATGAAGTTGGTTAGAAATAAAAATCTGCATGGAACGAAACAAGTTACAAAAAGAAAACAAAACTTTCAAAATGTCATTCTGCGCAACATCTGTTCCTTTTATTTGTTTGGTTCTTTGTTTAAAAATCAACTTCTCGAAGCACACCAAACAAAGATTTTATGAAAATAACCTCACTTCTCATATTGACACTGAACAGCTGTGAAAGTAAGATGGCGCTAACTATGATTAGCAGAGTTAAATAGCCAATCTCGGCTGTTTAAATATGACAGTCGCCTAAACATAATTAAGAACAACATTTTTGTTGTGCAAGTCGTTAATGTTCGTTAAGAACCTAATTTTGATTAACTCGTATTTAAACAATATTTAAAAGCGTTACGCAAGTCGCCCTACCCCCTTGTTTATGTGCTACTATACAGTAGCATTGTAAACACAGGTGTTGTCAGCTAGTGCCTACAAAAAAACAAAAACATCAACTGATAGCAGGTTAACTGATTTGAAAATTCCTTATTGGTAAATACGTAATTCCCCTAAGTAAGTACACAAATACATACGATAGGTAAATTCAGAGGTAGATTATTTAATCTATTTTTACGTCTGTTTCTTGTAATATCTCCACCACAGACTATTTTAATCGGCCGGCGTTTGTTGAATACTTTGAGGAATCGTGTTTTTATAGGTTAGACCGTACCTACGTTGGGAGCTTTTCGTCCATTTTTTCTTCAAAATATATTTTGAAATTGACACCTAGCTTAACTTGTTACGTTCATTAAATAGCAGGCAACATCACACTTTTACTACAGCAGTCTCTGTGTTACATTGAACGAAAACATTTTGATTCTGATTGTTAGTGTACGAGAAACGCTTAGGTCACTCAGCTAGATGTTAGATGTACCTAATTATAGCAATTTTTGCTACTTGTTATCAATATATTTTAGATTTTATTATTTGTGTAGATGCACATACTACATTTTTTTAAACAATCCACTCCATTCAAAGGTTGTTTGGAAGAGATCGCTCTAAGCGACAAGACCGCCATTTGTGTAACATAACTTAGATATAAGAAATCATGGTTGTAATTATCGTTTTCTGGTTGTGCAATGACGTGTTCTTTATCTATCTTCTTCTTCTTCAGGCTATATTATGTAGTCCACTGCTGGACATAGCCCTCCCCTAATGAGCGCCATAGCGCCCTGTCTTCAGCTTGCCGCATCCAGCATCTGCCGGCAGTTTTTCGCAGTTCTCTATCTATCTACAGTATCGTAACACTAAAAATCCGTGCATGGCTTGCCATGTTCGCTCTGCTACGCCAACATTGGTCACTCGCCCGTTTCGTGACTGATCTAATCAAACACATACATATTCTTACCCGCCTTTTCGCCGACTTACCAGGGAGCCAATTCTCACTCTTAAGTCTTATGACTTGAATTTTACATAAAAAGTCGAGCGACAGCCAAAATCTGTATTCTGAACGCAATGCTAGATTGAATACGAATGAGAAAATAAATGTCTAAGGAGTCTGTTGAGCTATCTTATTTTTATGCGACAAATGTTATTTTGCGTCTACGTTTTCAATTTGTATGGGCGAGAATCGGTTCCCAGGGCCCTATTTCATAGAACAAAAATTCACATTTACTTTGGCAATTCGATATACGACGTAGAGTCGATTGAGACACGGATTCCTAAGTAGGAAGTCTCGGCTACGCAATTGAATATCGAAATTCATAATAAACTTAGGTTTTTCAGACCATTTTGTCTGGGGTATTATTCTGTTAACACAAGAGTTTACAAAATTAACAGAAAACCATAAAATTTTACAGATTTGAATACATGGACACCTTATAGATTTGTAGAAAAAATATGTGGCAAAGACAGTGGCTTAATTACGAATGGGTTCTTGCACTTTTGCATAAGCAAAATCCAGGAGTAGGAGCTTAAATAAGTGCTCCGAATTGTCCGATTTAACCTACTACGAACTGTCAAACACATACATATTTAGACACTTTGGAATCGTCCAACAGGATTATATTATTTTTAACGCACTAACCCGTGCTAAGGACGATTTAATACGTACTTTAATTTGTACGTAACACAGAGAGGGTTCGAGTTCCGGCATGGGTGGAATTTTTAGTCTCTAAATAGGTTTTTAAAAATCGTCCAGCAGGTTAACCTGATAGAGTGGACAGTAACGTGATAAAGGGCACATAACAGACATGTCAAGACCAAGGCCAGTCAGATGACTGCAGCTATTACCTTCCTATTCAACAAAACGGTGGTAAGGCAACAATGTGCAGGGACCTTGGCTGTGTCTAGGTTGTACACATAATAAGAGAAGGAAGTGCAGGTTTGTTCAACTATTCTGAAAACTCTACGTAACACTAATATTGCTTTGTTGCATCTGCGAGAGTACTAAGGCTAGATTGTAGATAAATATAAAAAGTGCGGGTATGTTCAGTTATTCTTCTGGAAGACTGTCCGTCCGTAGCACCAACATTGTGATTTATGATTTCTGAAATTCGAAATACATAACCTGAAACTTGAAGGGGCGATCTAGGACCACCTGTCAAAGATCTGTAGACCAAGAGGCCAAGTCGGTCAGCACTAGGTGGCTTGAACTGGAAGCTGTCGCGAACCACAGTCAGATATCGAAATCTGTGTATGTGGCCCTATGCTCCCCTAGGAGTTAAAGGACCGAAGAAGAAGATCAAATGACGAAAATTTTTGCGTTCTGAGTGCTTAGTGCGAGTTTGACAGATCCAATCGAATGACTTTACTACCGCGTTAATCGAGCATCGAGTAGTGAATATGAGTAAGTTAACCGTTCGAACTGACAAAACGCTGTCACAGTACAACTCGCACTCGCGTTTATTCGTGTTTTGGCTGGTAAACGTGTTCACTTCTCAACGTAAACCATTACAACTCGCACTCAGCAATTTTAATTTCCATACTTGTCGCTAGGTGGCGCTTCCTCGATGCCATAGAAATATGAGTTTACGTTAACGCGATCGAGTAGTTAAAAAACTCGCACTAAGCACTCTGGTCTTTTCCAGAGGTTCTCAAATATGGGCCTGAAAATGCGGCGAAATGGCTCCAGTAAAGGATAGTAGGGCAGTGTTTGCTTCGCGCTCGACTTGGCATACAACGAAGGTGATTATTATTCGGGTTCGAATCCCGGCTGGAAACAAAAAAAAAAAGTCCAGGTCTTGGATGTTTACATGTTTGTGATGTCGTTGTTTCTGGTTCCCACGACACAGGGTATCCTAGTGTGGGGCCAGAAGCAATGTATGTGCCTGTATGTAAATGTTATGTTATGTTATGTTATGTTATACTTCGAATGAAATGAAATGAAAAGGTTTTATTCAAAGTAGCGCAGAAACTGCGGCTTAATGGACGTTACAATCCAAACTAGGTGCCCATTTCAAAATCTAGATAATTTTGAAAAAAAAAGAAATGGACAATAAAACTCCAAGATGAATAATCTTCGTCGACTTTGAATATGCGCGATAATGTTCCTCAGTAGGGCCATTTTCCTGTTACGTTGTATCACTTAGTCAATAACTTGCACCAATCTATGTAATTTGTTAGGTGGGTAATGGTTACTTCAACAATTCAATGGACGGAACTGCATGGCAGCCAGTAGCATGGTTGAATGCTGGTTGAGTAATTGTGACATATTGACGTTATGTTATTTCATCGAGCCCTCTACAAGGTCCAAATATGTCCGAGCTTATCACAATGGGTATTAAAGCCACCGAGATCTACAGTCTATTTATTCTTACTTGTCCAATTTAGTAAACAAGATTCTAACCTTAAAATTGAGATTAGATGCCTAAACTAGACATTTTCTCGCAAATTCATGAACTATCATGAACTATGTTTATAAAATTGGCAGCGTGTTATCTAAAAGAGTGTTCCAGGTTACTTCATTTATGGAAATATGGCAGTTTTGGACTAAAAGTCACAGTTTAAGGGTAGAATCTTGTTTACTAAATTGGACAAGTAAGAATAAATAGACTGTAGACTTATCTAAGAGGGCAGTCACGAATCAGTTACACCCTAAGGTTACAGATGAACGAAGAAATTAATATACATCAGTAAGACCAGCTACTAGTCTTGCAAGCCTCCACGAATCCGGACTTGGCCCCCGTGGTGGAGTATGGCCTATACCTTACTCAGGGAAGAGACCCGTGCCTCTCGGTGGGGATATAATGGGTTGATGATGATGATGATGTTGATGATGATGAAGTTCACAACAAATGAGGTTGGAGAGAGAGAGAGAGAGACCGGGAACGATGGCGTGATGAGGGGAAAAGGCATATTGCTTTTCTTTCCTCTGCCGAAGTGGGATAATGATAATGAAGTTCACAACATAATTTCTCAATTTGAATACAACAGGCAAATATGAATACAACAGGCTGCAGGCTGTAAAATATATGAAATTGAGTTATTGATTGTTTTCAACATGTATTAATTGGATTTTCACTTTCAACCTCATATTCTTAAGTTGTCTGAAGAAGACAGGACAAGGCGGAGGGCACGCGTGGTAATTAAGCCCATACTCTCTCTTTCCTTCTGAGAGAAGGGAAAAAGTGGGACGTTTATAGGTCACATAAAAACTTAAAGGCACAAGAAAGGTTGGTACGTTGTCGACGGTAGGTACTAATAGTTCATCGAAGATTATGATGCATTATTTTTATCGTTTACGTGTACCTGTAAACGCTACACAATAATCATCCATTATTGAGTAACTTTAGTCCACTTCCAAAGGAAAAAAATATATCGAACGTGTCATATTTACCATGACTGGTTTACACGAAGGTTACAAAAGTAAGTGAACTTGGCCGTTTACGAGAAAAACAACGTTTAGCATGAGGTGGAGGATATAGTAATATACGACACCAGTTGTTGTCCGTTTGTCTCACATTTTTCCTTCAGGAACTTCCATTCTGATAAACAAGATAAAGATAGATAAGATAATTATTTATTTGCACTTTTTGATCGATGTATGTCCGCCTGGACCGCCGGTCCACTCACATTCGCAATATATATTTGTTTTGTCAATCTTTCTTCCTTCATCCTCTCCACATGTCCAAACCAACGCAACATTCCTTTCTCAATTCTAGTCACTACATCATATTTCAGTCCACAACGTTCTCTAATCAGACTTGCGTATGCTGTCATTCAACTCAGGGCACCCTGGGAGATTAAAATAAATTAATATAAGTGTTTAGTCTAATCTAGTTACTCTAAGAACCTATTTAGAGGCTAAAAATTTCACCCATGCCGGGATTCGAACCTGCAACCTCTGGCTATCCGTGCCAGCACTCTTCGAATCCCGGCATGGGTGAAATTTTTAGCCTCTAAATAGGTTTTTAAATTTGTTCCTTAGCACGGGTTAGTGCATTAAAAATAAAAATAGTATAGTTACTCTAAGTGCATGCTACGTACACAAGTTTCGGGTTATAGGCTAGATCAGATCTATAATGTATGTCAATTTGGTAAATATGTCTCCGTATAATCCAATAATACTATCAACTCTATATTTGCTCCTTATGGTGGGTAGTTGAGAGTATCGGTTGAAGTAACGCTCATCTAAAGAAGAACCAATCTTTGCAGATGAGTGATAATTACCTCAACCTTGAAATGTAATTTGACAAGAGGTATCTACTGAACGTAAAGTTGTTTGTTTACCTATGTCACCTCTGGTGCGTCGCCACAGCTTAATGCGTCGATGACACAAATATTTTAAATTCATAGAAGTTCTTGAGCGGTGATAGCCCTAGGTGTGGTGTTGGCCTAGAGAATAGCACCAACCCAAAGTCTTCCCGCGGGTGTCGTAAAAGGCGACTAAGGGACACAAACCGGGGGGTGGGTAGCAGCGCCCCCTGCAGTACAATTCCACCGAACTGCGATCCCCAACCCGCATGCCCAGCGTAAGGATTATGTGTATTACCCCCCAATGATGGCACAACCTTGCGCTATGGCGCTCATTAGGGGAGGGCTATGTCCAGCAGTGGACTAATATAGCCTGAAGAAGAAGAAGAAGCCCGATGGGTAGAACAATGGACTCGAAAGCTGAAGACTCAGGTTAGATTTCTAGTGCGGCCATTTTATAAGTTATGTACAGTGCTACACAAGAAATAAGTCTCGCGGATGTACCTGCGCAGATAACCAAATTTTGGATGTGCGGCAAGTTGATCGATCAATCAGATAGTTTCATTTTATGGCAGGCCGCGCGCCTTTGTTCCTATTGGTTGATTCAACGTCATCGATGCAGGTGACTATTAGTTTGGCAATATTAGCGTGAGCGAAATAGGTAGCGCTACTGCGGCAATCAATTCTGCACCTTAACCGTATCGGTTAAAGATCATGTTGAATGTACTTATAGCTTCGGGTACTTTCGTTACACTTCTTCCTAGTCTGCGCAAACGAAGATTCCCGAAAGGACTTTTATGATGTGTAGTACTGTACATTTGTGAAGTTATAGTAGCAATACCACTCGCCAATCGTGAAGGAAAATATCGTGAGGAAACCTGAGTGGTTGACGTGCTCAAATACTTCAGCGCTTGAAATTGCCAATCTGCGGCGGGCACGCCTGGTAATTAAGCCCATACTCTCTTTCAGAGAGAAGGCCTAGACCTAGACCCAGCAGTTCGACGTTTATAGGCTACATATAAAAAATAAGTTGTTGCTTAGTAATAGTTAACTGTAGACTTGTGTAGAAAATGTGCTAGTAAACTCTCGAAAACAGTTTGAGCAAATTTATAGGTACTAGAGAAACACTGCCATAACGCAAGCTTGCAATGGGTCCACGCTTAGATCAGCTAAGGCAGCTACCTGGTTCTCCGAAGCAGGCTGTTATTTATGTTATAAAATAAGCCGTCCGACCAGACTAGGGGCTCAAACGACCAGCCATTAGCTCTAAAAATAGACGCGGCTGCAGTTGATTACATGTCACCAGAATCCAAGACATCTCTGAGAATTAACTTCCAATGGAAACACAGACCATTGAAGGCTGGCATTTTAGTGGCTTCTTAGGTAACGTATCACCAATGTTAGAAGACACGTTTGATTGCTGACACGTGCAAGAAAGCTGAGGTCTTCGAATGGGGGTAAGTAGTGGTAACTGAACAAATGGTGTCGCAAAAGTATCTGAGTATGTCGCTTCTTTCAAGGCTAACGCAAAGAAATGCGCGTAACGGTCGTGTTAGAATCTCGCACGGTCACAAATCAGCTTTATATGTCCTCTCCAGCTAACAGTTAGTTGATGAAGGAACGTATACTCATTCAACTTAGGAAACCATGAAGGAACAATCATGAAACTTTACTATGTAATTTTAAGGTCATTCCACTCAGTAATGTATATATCAAAAATGTGAAAGTCTTTATACTTTTTAAACTAATTACGACAGAAATCGCGGCCCACTTTAATACCATCATCATCATCAACCCATTCCGTCCCTATCGAGGGGCGCGGGTCTCTTTCCTGAGGAAGGTATAGGCTATACTCCACGGGGGCCAAGTCCGGATAGGTGGAGGCTTGCAAGACCAGTGGCTGGTCTTACTGTCAGAAGTTTTCAAGCCGCCCTAAGGCCTCTGACTTGGCTTAACGGCTGCCATCAATCGACGGCCACCGGCACCAACTGCTTAACGTGCCTTGCGAAGCACTTTAGGAGGCGTTGTGGAAAATATGAATATGTTTGCTAACATCATAACTTTTCATTGCGTAAACAATCAGCAGACTAACAAAGCAGCAATTACACGGTTAATATTGAACACAATGGGTGATGATACTTGGTAATAATCATGGTGATGATCATACTTAATCATTTGTAATATAATAAAAACGACACAACTGTTTCAATAAGTACTACAATTATTAGTACATATACATACATACAAAGACTGTCACGTGTAGAAGACAGACTAGGGATAGAGCAGTATACAGAGACTTCAATGCTGCCTCCCTTTTACCCGCACCAAATTCTGCAATGGTTAAGGATTTAATGCTCTCATTAGATGGATTAAGGGACCACTCGGATGCTGTTTTTCAGATGGCGTAAGCTTGCTCAGCTCCCGCAAAACTGTGAAGGAAAACGTCGCGAGGAAACCCTCAACTTAGTTGGCCCCGCACGTATTGACTTATCTTTCCTGTTGTCCTGATTGTTTCATAATACTGTAAACTGAAGTTTAATGTATTTACGATGTGTACGCGATATACACATCGTAAATACATCATAACTTCACAGGTTTGTCGCAATTCCACTGCAGGAAAACCACTCAGTTAAAAGGGACTCTTCTGTTTTTTACGTACGTAAATCGGCCAATTTGCAGATTGACTGTAATTTGCAAATTTAATGTCAAGTAAGACATACCAGTAATCGAATCAACTTCATGAATTGTCCATTCAACTTTGAGCGTGGCCGGTTTATTAATAAAAAAAACTTGGAACGAAGGCTTTTTGCCTTTTACGCACTACCCATGGAACAAAAAATACAAAAGCAATATCGTCAGTTGAACATTGTCTGGTGAGCTCTGCGTTTCAACCAATGCCTCGACAAGTTTGTCAGATAAGGTAGGTAATAACATTAAAAGAACCGTTGAACATAGGTCACTGGACATTGGACAGTCAGTCGTACAACACTTTAATTTAAGGTTCTCTGGGGTCCTAACTGGAATAAAAAACAACTTGTTTTATAATACGTTTTTTTTTCAAAAAGAAAATGACATCATAAACCCTCACTACTGTGATTACTATCAAATATATACTAAATGTAATATTTATACTATTTTTATTTTTATTGCACTAACCCGTGCTAGGCTAAAAATAGGCTAAAAATTCCACCCGTATCCGTGCCAGCGCTCTTTCAAACTGAGCTAATGGGTGACTCACCGGCATCAGTAAAATTCCGAACCTCTTTACAGGCAGCGACATCTGGCTGAAGTAATTTGCATCACTTCCAGCCCCGAGTACCTACTTTGCAGTTAGGTTTTACATCGGAATGATATCTCTGTACCCACATGATTATACTATTTTTATTTTTAATGCACTAACCCGTGCTAAGGACAATTTTAAAAACCTATTTAGAGGCTAAAAATCCACAAATTTAGTATATATTTTACACAAGCATGGTTTCTTAAATAAAAAATATGCGATAAAGTTAAGAATATTAGTTCTTTTAAAGTTGCCTAACTGTTGTCATGGGCAACTTCACAAAGCTATCTACGATATATGAAGATAGGTATTGCACAACCAGAAAAAATATTACAAACTTGTGGACACTGGTGTGATACTCCTTCCAATACTAGCTGTGCTGCAAGTAGGTACTTACAGGCCTAGAACTACGCACAATAACCAGTCGACGACATATACCAGAACACACCCACTTAAAGCCTTGAATATGTACAGGCTGAGCGTATGGTAAACGACCAGTCGACTGATCGAGAAGTTTTGCAAATTGTTATTAACTTCTCAATGATGTATCCAAGCTTTTTAGAGCCTCTATTCATTTATTACAAAAGACGATGTAGGGAGTAGGGTGTTGAACAAAACTTAGTGTTCCGTAAAAGGGTTCGGAAAAGGGTTCGGAAAAGGGTTATTGAAAAAACCTATTTAGAGGCTAAAAATTTCACCCATGCCGGGATTCGAACCCGCAACCTCTGGCTATCCGTACCTACGGATAGCCAGAGGTTGCGGGTTCGAATCCCGGCATGGGTGAAATTTTTAGCCTCTAAATAGGTTTTTTAAATTTGTTCCTTAGCACGGGTTAGTGCATTAAAAATAAAAATAGTGTAAAGGGTTATTGTCTTACGTGGAAAATGGGGCAGTTAGAACGCAGTAAAAAACGTACGTACTACGTAATAAACATAACATGTCATCAACAACTTAGGAAGTAGTTAAAACTAAAACAAAAATATATTAGTTTCGATATCAACCCTTGTATGTCCCCAGCCCCCACTGCTGGGGCACGAGTCTCTTCCTGCATCGCAGGAATCATATTAATGTTAAAAAGTAGTATTTACCATTTGTAGTGGGGGCTGGGGACATACAAGGGTTTGTCCCCAGCCCCCACTGCTGGGGCACGAGTCTCTTCCTGCATCGCAAGAAGGATATTAATTTTAAAAAGAAGTATTTACCATTAGTACTGAAATAAGTTTTTAACGAGTCTAGTTGATTACACTATTTTTATTTTTAATGCACTAACCCGTGCTAAGGAACAAATTTAAAAACCTATTTAGAGGCTAAAAATTTCACCCATGCCGGGATTCGAACCCGCAACCTCTGGCTATCCGTACCAGCGCTCTACCAATTGAGCCAATGGGCGACTCACGGCATCAGTGAAATTTCGAACCCCTTTACAATATTCTCTGTATTACGTACAGGCAGCGACATCTGACTTAAGCAAATTGCATTACTTACAGCCCCGACTACCTACTTTGCAGTTAGGTTTTAACATCGGAACGATATCACTGTACCCACATGATTACACTATTTTTATTTTTAATGCACTAACCCGTGCTAAGGAACAAATTTAAAAACCTATTTAGAGTCTAGTTGACCTGAGTTGGTGAAATAAATAAATTTAGTAATAATAAATTTCTCTTAAGATTATGTATGTAAAGAAGACGTCTTTATACCAGAAATAAAATAATAGGAAAGAAACTATTAAGAAAACACGGTGTTGAAACACGATAACAAACACGATCTGTAGTTGTCTTGGGTACCCTGAGTAATCCTGCGCATTATATCTCGAGCCAACAACACGATGTTAACCGACCGATTGACACCATCCTTGACTTGAAAACCTCGTCAACCAAGCTATACCTCCTCTACAATCAACACCATATTACCAGTATCGAAAGGTATGCGATCACGCCACTACAACCTCAGCTAGATGTCGAAAACAAGTCTGCCGCTTATATGGTAATATCAAATATTTTTCGTTCTTGTTATGCCAGTATATTTAATAGAGTTTTTGCGTGAAATAGTCACTAAATCTTTGAAAGAAGTTGCTGCAAAATAATATGGTAGGGTTGAATGAATTGCGGACCCGTTCTAGGTGGAAAGCCTGGAATTTATAGTAAAGTATTTCACATAGAAAGGTTTACAATTTTCGGGGAAGGGGAAGACAATTCAAAGGGAAAGGACACCAATTTTAAAAACCTATTTAGAGGCTAAAAATTCTACCCATGCCGGGATTCGAAGCCGCAACCTCTGGCTACCCCCGTTGATAGCACAACGTGGCGCTCTTTAGGGGAGGGCTATGTCCAGCAGTGGACTAGTATAGCCTGACGACGACGACGACGACCTCTGGCTATCCGTGCCAAAATAATATAACCAATTTTCAATTCGATCGTCATTGTTGATAAGACACAGAAGAACAAGTCCTAGCGAAAGACCATGCTAGACATAAGAGCTTATACCCACAGCTGTGACAAAGTGGCTTCTACAGCAACATTAATTCTTATTACCGGGACACCGTTGTACCTTTATACAACAATGGGTGACAACACTTTTATAAATGATTATCCAAGGTGAAAGTAACATTAAGCTACCTAAACTTTCTCCCGATAATTTGGGTTGCAGTGACTTACAATTTATCTAATGTCGTTTGGCGCTCGTTCGCCTAAATAGGCCGTGCGCTCATTTTGAGCAAACAGTGTTTGGAGCCGGTTTTAACCCAAAAGAGGTACTGATCTCGTTTTACACCCTTTCCTTTTATACCGTTGTTGAATCTTGGCTAAGCACTGAGTCATTAGGTACATACAAATCCTCTCAGAAGAGAGGCGTCTGTTGACGTCAAGCTTAACGGATGTTTAGATAAAGGGAAGCATAATTATATGCAGCTTATACGACTACATCCTGTAAAAGGCATAGGTCATCTCAGAGAAAGTGTATGGGCGATTTTATGTGCTGACTTAAGTATAGGGGAAGAAACTGATAAATTTACAATATGCTTAACAATATTAATGTTGCCACGTTGTCGATACTTCAGCATACGAGATGACGGACTTTGCGGACTTTGACCGTTTTTCCAAAGTGCTAATTTCTTGTTAGTACATACTCGTATGTAGGTACTGGGTTTGGTTCTTTATATCTTGATTTGGTATGTACAGTAACAGTATACTGTAGGTACTGTTACAGATTTGTTCAGGAGATCCTGTACAAAAAACTGGGTTTTGCAGAAATATCTTTAAGTTCTGTATGCATATTGGTAGGAAGGCTGTTCATGGTGTATTTACACGTCATTATCTGGATTATAAAGCTACACCGCAATAGGTTAATTTTAGTCGCTAAATTTAACCACATTCAACTTTCCTTCAGTAATATTCTTCAGGATTTTTGATCTGAAATCTTATCGTCCAATCACATTAGCCTGCCATTTAACTGTATTTGCAATGGAATCGATCTCAATCCAAAATCTGTTCATCAAATCATCTCAATCATCATCTGCTGATCAAATGTTGACTGTATTTGTTGTACAGTTAATTTTTTTATTCCTACACGATCTAGCTGTTCAAATGGACATCAATATTGAAAATGTAACAACGTTCACTAAATCACAGTGTCTGTGCTAATTTGAATAAAAACATTTAGAATTCCTCTGCCGTTGACTTCACCAATTCAAGTAGATTTGCTCATGAGTCAATATTCTATTTAACATACTAGTAACATGGTCGCCTCAAGTCTGGGTATCGCTTTTTGCGACATTAAGAACAAGTTCTCGTTGCCAGGTGGTCTGACGTAAGCGAAGAGTTGCAGAATAGCTATTCATAATCTTGATTTGTCTCTTTAGAGCCCTTTAGACTATGCTAAAGTCGGTTTCCGGGCAGAGCGGGTGTCAGACACCCAAATTCCATGCCATCTGTCCTAACGCCATGCGCCTTTGACTTATGACTAGCTGTCAGCGTGTAATGTAAAGGCAGTTCTTTACTCCATAAAATATTTATCAAACTAAAGGTGTATGCCAAACCACTCAATGTAAGAAAGAAAGTGTGATTTAATGAATATTGTATGTTAAACTAGGTCTACATTTAAACATTTAGATAATTTTGGAAAAACATGGACAAATAATTAGACTTTAAACAAAATTTTAAGTGTAATTTTAAACCCAGAAGTTAGACATTTAACTGGCTTTAATTCTAGGCATCTGTGCTTTCAACGTGAACCTTTACCGCCGCTTAGTTAGAAAATCTTATACTACAATGAAACTGAAATTTAGCACCTCCGATTTTTTTTATGTTCCGTGCTTTTTACTAAGGGCGCGTACAGCTCGGCTAAAAAAATAGTAATCTGAGGTGAAATACAAGTACCTAATACGTAATAATAGTACGTTAGTACAAGTAATACATATTTATTAAATGACTTATAAATTATAAATTATAATACATGTAATTAAGTTATTAGAGAACACTTTATTTGCATGAAGGAAGTTATTAATACTTTCAAATGTCAACTTTCGAAGCTGAAAATAAAACTTGGTATTTCGTAACAACATCTGCTTTTTATCATAAAATAGTAAAATAATGAGAGCCGATCATTTACTTTAAACATGTTAAATTGTATGCTTCCGCATTTCAAGCAATTTCGCTTTTGAATATTTCATCGGTACAAAACTCGACGGACCAGTATTTGTAGTCATAGCATCATGCTTTGGGGCTGCAATCGTCAAATATTAAGTCGCAGAAGGTTCAAACACCTGCGTGGGTACTGAGGCAGGTAGCTTAACGTCAGTCGCCCGCTTGAAATGTCAAAAGTCGCGAGTTTCCATTTATTATGTACATTGTACACAATTTATAGTGTACATTTATTGGCTAATTCACAAAATTGCAATCCCTCTAAAAAGGGTACCTTCTTCTTCTCCAGGCAATATTAGTCCACTGCTGGACATAGCCCTCCCCTAATGAGCACCATACCGCAAGGTTGTGCCATCATTTGGGGGATAATGCCCATAATCCCCACGCTGGGCATGCAGGTTGGGGATCGCAGTTAGGTGGAATTGTACTGCAGGGGGCGCTGCTGCCCACCCCTCGGTGTGTGTCCCTTAGTCGCCTTTTACGACACCCGCGGGAAGAATTTGGGTTTGTGCTATTCTCTAGGCCGACACCACACAGCAAAAGCAAAAGTGTGCCTAATGTTTAGCAAAAACTTGGAAGTTTTTCAAGGCACATCTACAGATGTCTGAGGTACTCCAGTTTACCGTGGCACACACTGCAGAACACAGGTCTATTGTATCCAACTTGATTGTATCCGATACTTCTGTCACCTTCCACTTTATGTCACGACTCCTACGTATGTAGGCGTTATGTAGAATATGCCATACCCATAACCGGTTAGTTGTCTAACCATTTTCGGAGGGCATCTAATTGGACTAGCCTTCTATACGCCCAGAGGTCTCTGCCGAATAGACAAGAGGAAAATGGATTTTCCAATAGCTGAGTTTACACTGGGCGCTCTATCTCGCGGAATTGACGTCTTTAACGGCTAATGAATATCGATAAAACTAAAGAGGTGTGTCAGGCATATCATCAAATGCGTAAACCTAGCATTCGTTCATGTCCAAGTACATGTTAATACGTGACTGAGGCGTATTCTTGTAGTAAACAATCTTCTTTTAGTAAATGCCACTTCAACTTTGCACGCACAAACATATGTAGGTAGTCTTTCAGAAGTCATAAGAACTTCTATATGGGTTTCACATGTTCTCATATTTGCTCTTAGAATGTTTGAGCAAGTATGAAAAAAAAACAGCAAACAGAAACAGAATAGAAATAGAATCTAGTTGTAATAAATCAAAAATCAAATAAAATATAAAATTCAAGAAATAAAATTTTAACTCTCGTTACAAGTTAAACTAGATGTCCATGTCAAAATCTAGAGTATTTAAAGGTGATATTGTTGTCGCCATTTAAGAGTTGGACCTTTTATAAAAGTTATATGTAGAATAACCCCCTAAGTTCTACCGGACCTCTCTACGAAACCCGGTAAAATTCGATATGTCTCCTGTCAGTATTAGAACCACGGTTTGGATTTCACCGTCAAATTGGACATACCCCTTTGGCGTTGGCGAATTTGCATCAACGCCGGCGGCGCCGGCGCCAGTTACTTTCGCGCTGCGGGGCTCGCCGATCAATATTCATTTCTTTATTATATATTACAGTTTACTCTCTCGTCTATAAACAGGCTGAAAGAATTGACAGGTGCCGGAAAAAAAAAATTCACATCTTAGGCTTTAGGCAAGCTTCAGTTTTAATGCGTTACGCGGTGCTGTAGCGCCACCAATGGAAATGAATCATATCTTATTTTATAACGTGTCTTTCGAAGAAGTGAACTTAATAAATATATGAGGACCTCTGTGGCGTAGCGGTAGCCCGTCTGCCTACTATGCAAGAGGTCCCGGGTTAGAATCCCGGCTGGAAGCAAAAAAAAAGTCCAGGTCTTGGATGTTTACATGTTTGTGATGTCGTTGTTTCTGGTTCCCACGACACAGGGTATCCTAGTGTTGGGCCAGAAGCAATGTATGTGCCAGTATGTAAAATGTAATGTAATGTACGCGCTATTTAGAACCTACTGACAAGAACCTAGGTCCAAGAAAGAAAGACTTAGGGTCTGTACGTAGTACAGAGAGTATTGTAAAGAGATTCGAAATTTCACTGATGCCGGTAAGGCGCCCATTAGCTCAGTTGGGAGAGCGCTGGCACGGTTAGCCAGAGGTCGCGGGTTCGAGTACCGGCATGGGTGGAATTTTCAGCCTCTAAATTGGTTTTTAAAAAAGTCTTAGGACTTTAAAGCAGTTTACCCAGAACGGCTTTTATAGCGAAAATCGATTAAAGTCCAAGTTGTTGATCCTAGGTTCTAGACTGTAGGGTAAAAAAATAGTTGTCACAGCTTTTAACATTTATGATGATCGCTTCTTGAGAAAAACGTGTTATAAAACAAGTCATGATTTTTTAAACATTAACACTTCAGACACTCAGGGTTCCTCACGATGTTTTCCTTCACAGTTAGCGAGTGGTACTGCTACTACGACTTCACAAATGTACATAACTTAGAAAACAAAGTCAAACGTATTATGTATGTAAAAATCATCAATATATGCAGTCTATCTATCTGTATTACGTACAATAAACCGTATAGACCAAAATTTTTCGCGCAAAGTAACATCCGAGACAAAGCATAAAACTATCGAAAATAATTTGAATTATTAATTTGTGAGACCTTATGGACGGCTTGATAACTTCTGACAGTAAGGCCCGCCACTGTCTTATAATCCTCCACCAACCTGGACTTGGCCCCCGTAGTGGAGTATGGCCTAACCTTCCTGCGATGCAGGAAGAGGCCCGTGCCCCAGCAGTGGGGACATACAAGGGTTGATAACGATTAATTTGTGCTGGTTTGAAATAAAACTTTATAGAATGTGGAGGTCTGTGCTTTTGAGCTACGGAGTCCATAAAAAGAGTACATTTATCAGGACAATCGCCTTAAATGAGCCGTGAACAAATACCGAACAAACATGTGGCAGGTACAGACAATAACAGAGCCGAATCCATTCATGAGAATCACTCCAGCACACGAGTTTTTCAACTTTATTGCCACAGGTGACTAGAGTACAATGGCGATTGTATACGGACAAGATCGAGTTATGCAGGAGCATAACTCGATCTATCCACACAGGAGTGTGGTGTCGGCCTAGAGAATAGCACCAACCCTATTCTTCCCGCGGGTGTCGTAAAAGGCGACTAAGGGACAGAAACCAGGGGGTGGGCAGCAGCGCCCCCTGCAGTACAATTCCACCGAACTGATATCCCCAACCCGCATGCCCAGCGTGTGGATTATGGGCATTACCCCCTATGATAGCACAACATGGCGCTCATTAGGGGAGGGCTATGTCCAGCAGTGGACTAGTATTGCCTGAAGACGAGTTATGTTTTTTGGAGAACTAATTAAAAGTTGACAAAACCAGCGTCAACTGAGCGGCGGTAGCCAAGTGGGTAGAACAATGGACTGTTAAACGGGAGACCTAGGTTCGATTCCTAGTTCGAGCATTAGTAATTAGGCACATACTCTCTCTCTGGGAAGGCGTGTGCCCTGCAGTGGGACGGAAAGCAAAGGCTTTTCTTTTCATTTCTTACTAGATGTGCCCCGCGGTGTTACACAATCATAAAATGTGTAACAGATATTTCCCCGCAGTAAAATTTAGCCTATGTTTTGTTAGCTGGCACCCTGTATTACGGGTGTCAGCTAACTAAAAAAAAAATATTTGACTTGAAACCATAAGGTGTTACTAATATTATAAATGTGAAAGTTTGTATTTATGTATGAATGTTTTTTACTCAATCGCGCCATAACGGCTGAACGGATTGGGGTGAAATTCGGCACACAGATAGATTGTAGACTGTCTGGAATAGCGCACGGACTACTTTTTATGCCGAAAAATACATATAATTTTTTTTCGCGAGCGAAGTCGTGGGTAGCAACTAGTATATAGTATGTGCCTACTAACCTCTTGGTGATAGAGTTAGTGACACCTGTTTATACTAATTATTAATATTTGACAAGGCCGGGTCAGTCCTCTGATGTTTGGAATAAAGAATAATCTTACCGTATTTTTCTATTTTGGTGCCGCACTTATCAACCACAATCTATTAAAATTGAAAGCATTTATTACCATTACTCAGCTGTACAAAAATATTAGCTTAAGCTTATTATTATTAATAAAATTAAAATAGACAAAAAATAGACGTAGGTAAAGCCGATAAAAAGGTGATGGGTTTTCAGTTTGCCCGCAGCGTTTTGTTTTTCACGTTACAATGGGGCACCACCTTGTGAAAATCAGCGTAGCAACGGACAACTCTGTTAAAAAAAAAATTAACTGTTTATTTCATAGTAAAAAAGTACACAAATTTTTCTTGTTCTGGAGGCTAAAAATCTTTCATATAAGATTATAATGCTTCCAGAGGTTGCTCTATATTAGAAAATAAATTTTACAAAGTAAAACAAACTACAAGTGCGGACAATGCCAAAGAACATTATGCTGAGTCGGGCCCATTTTGGAGGCTCAATACTTACAACCTATGTATTTCATAATTTGTTTTGTGTTGACAGTTTATTTATTTTTTACCAATTTTTTATGCTTTTTGTGTTATTTTTTTTATATTCATTTTAACGCACTAACCCGTGCTAAGGACAATTTAATTTGTTTTTTTAAATATGTCCTTAGCATTGGTTAGTGCGCTTTAAAAAGAATACCCATTTTTGTTTTAAATTGTATGCATTTTGTAATGGTCAAATAAATACATTTTCTTTCTTCTATCTTTCTTTCATTTCGGACCATTTAGGATGGGACACCGGTGGTAATTCAACAAAAATATTTCACAAGTAGACCCATGTACAGCATTTGTACAGCAGTCGAACCTTTACTACTTTTTCTACTTCTACAGGCTGTATTAGTCCACTGCTGGACATAGCCCTCCCCTAATGAGCGCCACAGCGCAAGGTTGTGCCATCATTGGTAGGTAATGCCCATACTCCTCACGCTGGGCATGCGGCTTGGGGATCGCAGTTTGGCGGAATTGTACTGCAGGGGGCGCTGCTGCCCACCCCCCGGTTTGCGTACCTTAGTCGCCTTTTACGACACCCGCCGGAAGAATTTGGGAATTTGAACCTATACATCTAGGTCTATACATAGGTTTAAGTCCTATGTTCATTGTTCGTTCCATTTCGTCTAGAAACTTCAACTAAAACTTCTGCTCTCATAATAAGATTCCCTTACTAGCTCACCTGACCGGCATTCTACTAAGCCATTAAAAACTGGCGTTAGCAGCCTAATTCTACTTTGTATTTGTACTAAAAAACCGACCGCAATATTCTGGTCTATGGCCGTATCCTAGCTACAAAATTATAAACCTTTATCACAACCAGCGAGTCGAAATGAAACTAATCCCTAGCCCATTGAATTTAATGTGTTCATTTAAATTTGAATGGAAATGTAAACTGTTGCTATACAACATTTTTCTAGGTCGCTCGCTACAGTTGTTCTTTGTCGAGGTAACGGTGGAAATACTTAAACCTTTCATTTGGAAAAATGTTAATAATTACGCGGAAAAATAGAGAGTTATAGATAAATGATAAAGAGAAAAAAAAGGTTTAATGTCTGTTTCAAACGTGTAATATTGTGTTTCGATACCAACCCTCGTGTGCCCTCACTGCTGGGGCACGGGTCTCTTCCTGAACCGCAGCAAGGTTAGTCCACACTCCACCACAGGGGCAAGTCCGGGTTAGTGGAGAATTGTAAGACAGTGGCGGGCCTTACCGTCAGAAGTTATCAAGCCGCCCATAAGGCCTCCGACATGGCTTAGCGACTGCCATTAGGTACACGACGAATTAACTAGCGAAAATGGCACTAGCGGTAGTCACGAGACGGTCACCCATCCTGCACCCGACTGCCACTTTTGTTGCTTAACTCAAGTGATTGATTCCAATCACTCTATTCTACCAGGCACGAGCGCTTCGTGTTTATTATAGTATACAAGTAGTTGACTAAATTTTTATTTAATTAAGAATTACGAGTAAACAGTCAACAGCCCTTCAGTAGCACGGTAACGATTTAATGATTTATACTTATTTTAATTTAATTTATATTTTAATTTATTTACAACTATTAATAACCAAGTGCAACAGATCGAAAAAAACACGCAATGATTTCTGTTCTGTATCACCATAAATAAATCACTTTACTATAATAACTATTTAACGACTGCCTGTTTTTATATCTGCTTTGTAATATTATGTTTTTAAAAACCTATTTAGAGGCTAAAATTTCACCCATGCCGGGATTCGAACCCGCAACCTCTGGCTATCCGTGCCAGATAGCCACGGATCTGGCACGGATAGCCAGAGGTTGCGGGTTCGAATCCCGGCATGGGTGAAATTTTAGCCTCTAAATAGGTTTTTAAATTTGTCCTTAGCACGGGTTAGTGCATTAAAAATAAAAATAGTATAATATTATGTTTTGTTAGTCACTAGGTTTCCTAAATATTAAATGACACCTACCTACGTAAAACATGTAAAAAATGTGTTTACCAAAAATGTGCTGTCTACTCTATAGAATTGGGGATTTCCTAATGCAAGAAACATGAATAAGGGGTTGGAGAAACCAGATGTGTTAATGTTTTTTACCCTCACATTTTTACCTTCGATTCGTTTAATGTTACCTGTTGGATTAGGGAAACTCGCAATAATAGCCTATCAAAAGTTCCACTGGCTGTCTTTTATGGTTCAGGATATAAAGTTTTTTATACATCCAAAAGGTTGTCTGGAAGAGATCACTTTTTGTGATAAAGCCGCCGTCTGTAGGTACTCTTAGGTTATGAAATATCTGTGTAATTTTAATTTTTATGTACAATAAAGTGTTCTCTATCTACCTTTAAGTAATACAATTATTTTATTTACAGGACAAGTCCAGTACAACTTAATATCAATAAAATGATGTCATGAAATTAGAAGGATCAATTATTTCTTTAGCTATTACTAGCTTATTCGTATACCTTTGCTGTACGTTGTCATCGTGCTGCTGATCGTATTAAAAGAAATCCATGCAACAACAAATCTGCAAAAAACCAGAAAATTGGTTGCCATAGCAACGACAACTAATGGACAATATGTCCTTTACAACTGACCTCAGCACTCGAACCATCAATTGCGCCAAGCGTATCAGTTAATAGTTAACTACATGACATCACCATAACCGTCATTTGCGAGTCTTGCAACGTATCATTTAGTTTAAGGACAATTGCATAATGACGAGCCGTTACGATCTAGTCCCGTCATTTAGGTTTGCTACGAGTAAGTCATGAACAGTGATTAGCCATTTACAGGTGTAATAAACAGCCTGATAAGTCACTGTCATATTTATAAGCGTACTAGCGGAGCCGACAGACGTTTGCATGCAGCGCCATCTCCCGGCCTGATTTGTGAATCTAAACCATCCCAGGCGCCACCCAAACGCGTACAAAGAAATATATTAAAATCTGACCAGCCGTTTAGGAGGAGTTTTGTGACATATATACTTAAAAAAGGAAATTACACAGAATATATATATATATTGGTTCGTATCCCGGTATGTACCAATGACTTTGTTTTATAAGCAGGGTGGGCTTTTTTTGGAAATTGCATGTTAGTCTCTATCGTCATAAGTCGTCGTCAGGCTATACTAGTCCACTGCTGGACATAGCCCTCCCCTAATGAGCGCCATAGCGCCTTATCTTTAGATTGCCGCATCCAGCACCTGCCTGCAGTTTTTCGCAGATCGTCATCCCACCTAGTCGGAGGGCGTCCTACACTACGTTTGCCGAGTCGCGGTCTCCACTTAAGGACACGTTTACTCCAACGGTTGTCGGTTCTTCGCCAGATATGGCCAGCCTACTGCCACTAGCTTGCTGATTCTCTGAGCTACGTCGATAACTTTGGTTCTTTGTCGGATGCATTCGTTACGAATCCTTTCCTAATATCGTCATAAGTATAAAGGCTTATTTTAATAATGGGTTATAACGTGGATATGCCTTTATCTTGCCATGTCTAAGCATGTACGTTAGTACAAAAGTGGTCCGGGAAAAAACCTAAACCTTGCAAAAGGTGTCATTGAATTAACGTAAATAACGCAAAACATGTAACTGCTATAGTTAAAGAGAACAAACGACCATTGTTTCAATTTCACATCAATAGAGCGGTAATAATGGCGGACTGAGCTAAGTACCTATACATTGACGTAGAAAATATCGTAAGTGTAACAGAAGATGGCTAGCTAGACCACTTGCTTTATTCAATTCAATTTATTTCATCGTAAAGAATTTACATTGTGTTTGCGGAATGTCAAAGTACAATGTAACATGAAAGTGAAATCCGCTGCCTTCGGGTCCCGTAGTGTAGTGGAGAAAAAGGCAGCGGAGAAAAAAAAGATTTAAGATGCGATATAACATGAAATGAAATGTTTTTTTTATTTCTCACCACATTAAAATAGTTTGTGAGTTATTATAATATTATGTTAGTGATTTTGGAAATAACTATAAGTACATCCAGAGTTTACACTGATTGTGGTGGTTTTGAGGTAGCACAGAGAATTGACTCTATCTCCAAAAGTAGGTGGTAGGTATAAACTGCTGGGGCACGGGTTAGGCCGTACTCCACCATGGGGGCCAAGTCCGATTTGGTGGATTGTAAGACAGTGGGGGGTCCGAAGTTATCAAGCCGCCCTCTGACATGGCTTTACGACTGCTTACAAGACCACCGGCACCAACGGCTTAACGTGCCTTGCGAAGTACGGAAGCGCTCGGAAAAATGCCACTAGCGGTAGTCACGGGATGGTCACCCATCCAGCAACTGACCACGCCTGCTGTTGCCTGACCCGAGTGATTGATTCCAATCACTTAGTTGCACTAGGCCACGAGCGCTTCAAAAGTAGTTAGAGACCTGTATTTTAGGAGACATTGTTCGACTTTGAATTTAACGAAACTGGAATGATGCTTGTACACACTCTATTTTAAAAACCTATTTAGAGGCGAAAATTCCACCCATGCCGGGATTCGAACCCGCGACCTCTGCAAAGTAGGTACTCGGGGCTACAAGTGATGCAAATTACAAATTAATTAAATCACACAACTCACACATGTACACTCACACTGCAAATAAAATAAACTTCCACTCAATCTCATCATACAAAAAATATTACCATTTTGTCTTTAAAAAAGAATAATTGCAACATTGTAGTTAATATATTTTTCGGTAACATAATCACCTTATTCTTATGTCATTGCAAGTAACGAGTATCTATCCCAAATGCTCTGGGCCATCTTTTCTAGTATGACTGCCACTCTGCGATACGGTCGAAAGGTCAGTGCAGGTGTTAGTTGCCAAAATTGAAACAATTTGTACTTTAGGATATGTATTCATTGTAAACCGTGTTATTTTTAAACAATAAACAATATTTGTATTTGTATTACTTCAGCCAGATGTCGCTGCCTGTACGTAATACAGAGAACATTGTAAAGAGGTTCGAAACATTGATGCCAGTGAGTCGCACACTAGCTCAGTTGGAAAGAGCGCTGGCACGGATAGCCAGAGGTCGCGGGTTCGAATCCCGGCATGGCTGGAATTTTTAGCCTCTAAATAGGGTGTTTTAATTGTCCTTAGCACGGCTTAGTGCATTAAAAAGAGTATAATCGCACCCTATTTGTTTGACTTTCCTTACCGGCACTTCATGCACATTCCCTCGATGTATTTCTTTATTTCGTCACAAAACGGCGCGAATTCCAAGAAGATTGTTTTTACAGCTTTTTCGTTGAATTTTCCCGATTTAAAATTTTTAAATGTACCTACCTGGTTTGCGGGTTTTTTACTTTGTGCGCGCTGACCTTCGGTTGCTATCTATCGAAATAGCGCTTAAAATAATGTCTTGTTCTACTGTCTAGAAAAATTATTACCGAAGGCTGCCGCGTTTCAAAAAACTACTGTCCATAGTTAGACAATACGATGTACGTTGCGTAGCCGAGTCTTCCTATTGTTCATCATAGTAAACTATGAAACATGGCTCAGTAGGTAAAACGCGCAAAGCCCTTTTCGCAAAATTATGTAAATCCGGATAGTTCGAAAAATATAAATCTGAGTAAAATCAATAGTTGCACAAAAGCAGCCAAATGTTGTTGAAAACACGAACTCTAATTTAGGTTTCGGTGTTTCACGAATTGCGCATTTTACTGGTAACCCATTGTAAGTATATTTACATAATAGACTTTCTTACCTACGTCATAAAGGTGACAACTTTTACGCCACTCAATAACACAGCCGGGCCGACTTGACGTACAAAAGCTATTTTCGTCGTATACTTAAAAACGTCTCTGAAAATAAACAGCTAATGAATGGAAGAAAGAAGTGTCTAATGAAAACGCTAAAAGCTATGACAAGCAAGTCGTACGAAGGTCATGTAAGAAATCATTAAATACAACAAAAATGCAGTTTGTGTGCTATCAACGTCACGGCTTTTGTGCCAAAGAACTGATATGGCCATTTAAAAGTCTCCCCTGATACATAAATTGGCCTCTGCATCTACGCAATGAGATGATTTATACAGCGTCCAGTGGCATCTTGAGTCACACTAGATGGGTAAAGGACCACTCGGACGCTGCAGTGCCTGGGACATTGTTTTAAATGGAGTAGGCTTGCCCAGCACCTACCACCCTGACAGCTTAGTTGGCCTATTCCACAGGAAAGGCTAGGCAATATGTGCGGAGCCAACCAAGCCGCGGGTTTGCTCACGATGTTTTTCTTCATAGCTAGCGTCTGATACAGAATAATCTACAAAGCTATAAAGATACTCCTCCTTAGATTTAGTACAGTCGATAACATCCAAAGTACTGTGATTTGAACATTTGCAAGCGTGTACTCTATTCATTTACAATGCGAGCAAATTTGCAACAAAACCACAGATATAGATGTAAAATAGAATCTTGGTCTGTGAACAAAACCGTGAACAAAATTGATCAATTTCTCCCTCTGCAATCTTTCCGATTTAAGGTTGAATGGAAGAAATTGCTATCAGCAATAACGCCACCAAATGTCCCTCTTCTTTTGTAACTGTTGTCTCTGTACTTATTTTCCGGTGTGTACAATTAATAATATTCTTATCTTATCAGGCCTTCTATTCCGGTTTTTTTATTTCCAAAATGATTTGGCACAAATTCGGTATCTTAAATTCGGACCAACTCTGTATGTAAATTTGTTCTGCCTTGCCTTTAGAATGAACAAGAATAAAATAACTAAGCACATCTAAGCTTGATCTGCTTTTGTGTGTGGGTAATTGGGCATATCCTAATGCCTTTATTCACTCGGGCTGTCTCTTTCCAACATTACAACAAATGAAATTACATGAAATGAAATGGTTTTATTCAAAGTAGCGCAGAAACTGCAGCTTAAGGCTGGGCGCATGCTGAGACGCAGGCGACGCAGTAAAGCACAGCACAGTTCAGTACAGGGCAGGGCAGTTGACGCAGATATAGACCCCCTCCGCATGCTGCGACGCAACTATTCGCTCCATTCCTTGGCAATTCTCACCCATAATAACTCTTTCAATGTCTTTTTTGAATAGTCTGGATGATTTGTATCATAGAAACAAGGTTCACAGCGAACTAATGCAATTGAATGTTCTGTCATTGCATCAAAATGGTTACTAAACGTCGACGTGCACGCGTCTCGCAAAAATCTTTGCCGGCACTACAGCGAGACGCAGAGCAGACACATGTCTGCGTCGCACGTGCCTGCGTCGCAGCGTACGTAGCTCAATGACGTGCTATGCTTTACAAAATCTGCGCTGCGCTGTGCTGCGTCGCCTGCGTCTTAGCATGCGCCCAGCCTTATGGACGTTAAAAGACAAACAAGGTGTCCATTTCAAAATCTAGATCATTCTCAGATCAGATCGCAAAGTGACCATAAGTCAGTGTGTCACTCGCTCACCCAAAAAATGAATCTTGAGTGGAGACCACGAACTGGCGTACGTACGTACGTACGTAGTGCAGTGAGCGTTTCATGAACAAGGCGATTTAATTTCATCGCGGCTTCCAGTCTGGGGCCATGCAGAAAGACACCCGTGCCCCAGCTGTGGCGACATACAAGGGTTGATATCGTTCATGTCTACGCGGACACATATATATCGAACAATCTAGGCGTCAATGGAAGGACAAAACATCCCACGTGACCCGACCACGTTCATCATTGTACTATAATACACTAACAGAATCGAGGCCCAGGTCAATCACCAGTTCGCTGGACTGAAATCAGATCGCTGGCAGCGGCTGGACGATGGATGGATGAGAACATTAAGAAATGCCGTGCCTTGGAGAGACTCTGTTCAGTAGTGGGCGAATATGAACTATCTATATCAACCCTTGTATGTGTCCCCACTGCTGGGGCACGGGTCTCTGCCTGCATTGCAGGAAGACAGATATAGACTAATGAGATCGTTTATGAAGCTTGTTCAGCACCTGGATAATCATCTTAGCTAGTTGGAATCTACAGATGCTGTTATTTATTACGCAAGCATAAGTAGTAGGTTGGTAAAGATTATAAATGATCATAAAGATCATGTTATGATAAACATGAAATCACGCATCACAAACAGGGCTTCTTGCATTAGTAATCCTCTTAACAATAATTCTTACCACATCTAGAGCAGCCACGTTACTTAATATCACGTAACAGGGTTCGGTACCGGCAGAACGTATAGCATAATTATTTATAACACATGCTGATGATTGCAAGGACGCTGCAAGCATGACTGGAATGTTATGTGACTCAGTTAGATTATATCTTCGTACAGTACCCGTAACAACTTATGCATTACATCTAAGATGATTAGAGAAGACGGTCAGAGTAAATTTTTTTCTCGCTGTCTCTTCCTCCACAACCGCTCTACCTGAAGACAGCAACAACAATAAAATTGTGCATTGACATTCGACAAACCGAAAGTAAATTCTTTACTTAGAAATAAATTTCTGATTTGAGTGTTGATATCCAAGGCTTAAAATAACATAACATTTACATACAGGCACATATATTGCTTCTGGCCCACCACTAGGATACCCTGTGTCGTGGGAACCAGAAACAACGACCTCACAAATATGTTAACATCCAAAATGACCTATTAATCTATTCCTTGGAACGTAACTAAGCCAATTCAAGTTTTGAGTGTGCATAGTTGACCGTACTTTGGTACAGTCGAAAAGTACAGCTACATAGAAAAAAAAACCTTTCACACAACATAATGAAGTAATGATGTTGCGTGGAACTTTGGGAGCAGCGCTACTGTCCTGTTATCAAACTGGGCAGCGCTACTGTCCTGTTACCAAACCCTGTACTGTGCTAACCAGTCAAAGATATCACAAACATGAAAATACGCCCAGACTGAGGTCATCCGTACTCCGTACATCCGGCAATCAGTGGGTATTGCACCCACAATCTCTGTCGTGTTAGTCAAATCAATAAACCGCTGACAAGCGAGGCAGTCATTCAGAAACACCAGACGATTGTGAATATTAATGTAACGGCACGAATGACAAAAACATAAGCCTCAACATCTACGTAATGAGATGATTTCTACAGCGTACTGTGGCAGTTTCACTCACACTAGATGGGTGAAAGGACCACTCGGATGCTGCAGTGCCTGGGACATGGTTTTAGATGGTGTAGGCTTCCACAGCACCTGACAGCTTAGTCGGCCTAGCCCAGAGAAAAGACTAGTAATAAGTGCGGAGTCAACCAAGCCGCGGGTTTCCTCACGATGTTTTGCTTTACATTAAGACTAAGTTTATCCATTCCAAGTTCAAGACCAAGACCAAGTCCAAGTTCTTTTGTCCATTTTATCTCCAAAATGATCTAGATTTTGAAATGGACACCTAGTTTGAATTGTAACGTTCATTAAGCCGCAGCTTCTGCACTACTTTGAATAAAACCTTTTCATTTCATTTAGCGTGTGGTAATACTACTACCAATTCGCAAATGTACGTAACTTCGAAATTAAACAATTGGTACATGCCCGCACCGGGGATCGAAAATGGGTCTCTCCTGCTTGCGAGTCCATTGTCCTACCCACTAAGCTACTACTGCAGCAAAAATGACAAAAGCGGACTGTTAAACATGGCGATAAGTAGTGCAATTTAGTTATATTGGTTCGTTCAGGCTTATCGACAATATGGCCGGACACGACTCATCAGTAATTATGAGCAAATGGCAAGTCAAGTAGTGTGGTCAAATCATACAGTTGAGAGCACCTCGACATACAAACGAGGAGTAGAGCCGGGAAAATGTTCTTCGAGAAAGTTCTCGAACGACAACACGTTAAATGTCTTTCGTCTTCTTTCTTTCGTTTATAATAAATGTCTTTCTCTCTCTCTCTCTCTCTCTCTCTTTCTTAAACATTGAGTACGTCAGTACCGCGTTAAAAATTCATGCTTTGCTGATGCTATCTACCCCAAAAGAACAATTAGTCGAACGACGAATATCATTTATGGTAAGAGTACGGCAACATACGTTTATTTGACACGAAACAAACATAATTACATGATCAACATTTGAGATTTGGAAATAGACACCTAGTTCGAATTGTAACGTTCATTAAGCCGTAGTTTCTGCGCTACTTTGAATAAAACCTTTTCATTTCAAATTTCTGCGTTTAAAACTTACGATTTCATACGTTATTTGAGCGATTACATCTGATCGGGGTTCTCGTAGCTTTTATGACAAGATAAAGTCAAAATTATTGTACTTCATTTACGCAAAATATTTTTTTGGACACGTTATTTTTATACAAAAGCAATCGACTCATAATATCGATCCAGTTTTTTGCACATAAAAATATAAAGGTTTTAAAAGCGAATGGTGAAAATAATTTTATTTTTAATTCTTTTCCTTATGCTACTTTGGTTCTTAACCCAAGAATTCTAATCACTTCTTCGTTGCTTGCAGTTGTCAGTGGTTTTTTGTTTACAGCTTTTAACAGTAACTATGAGTAGTAACGACAAATTGACAACTCCTTGGGGTGGACGGGACTGATCGAACACTTATGAGATGAACTTTAATCTGTCTTAAGACAGATTAATTGAAAATCCGAACTTTTACCGCAGTTTGTCTGATCTTTTATTTATTTATTATTTACTTATTTGTTAACATAGACGAATATTTCTGAACAGCTGGGTGAGTGGTGATGTCCGAGTTATTGGATGTTTGACATAACCTGTGTTACATGATTTTGTAGCGGCTTATCCGGCACGTAGTTAGATGGGGCTGGTGGGGTTATAGATAAACAACGCGGGCCTAATACCACGTAACACGGGCAATTTTATGGCTCAGATGACAGACACAAAGGAAATCAAGTCACCCTTTATTCTGTAAGAGCACTAATACCATAGAGGAAAACAAATGCCTGTAAAGTTTTTAGTATAAAAAGTTTTGATTATACCATTATTGTTTCAAGTCCACAGGAAACTGAACTCATCTAGGCAGCCTTCGGATGGTCGGGGGCAATACGTTGGAGAAGAAAGTAGATGTACAAACAATATCATCATCATTAACCTATATATTGTGCTCCGAGAGGCACAGGTCTTTTCCCTGAGGAAGGTATAGGGCATACTCCACCACGAGGGCCAAGTCCGGATTGGTGAAGGCTTGCAATACTAGTGGCTGGTCTTACTGTCAGATGTTTTCAAGTCGCCCTAAGGCCTATCTACAAACAAATCAAATTATTTCAGATATACATAATATGTTTAATTACGCTATATATATATTTTTGGTTGTTTGTTACCTGTTATGCACACCAGAAGTAAAGATAAAATAAAACCCCCCGCTCGATACATTGAATGGAAATCCTCAAAACTGAGTAAACAAACGTTGCGAGCAGGTTTCGTCGAAATCAGTTGCGCAACCGCTATCGTGTTGGCTGTGGTGTCCTCAATCCTTGTTCATTAGCACAAATGCATGTACAGACAACAGCTGATAAATTTTTACACTTTGGACTTTGAATCTTCCTTATTGCTAAGGTATAGAGTTGATTTCAGATCGTCCATGTGAAGATATAAGTTACACCACGTAGCAGCAGCAGCAGCGGTAGTATAATAAAATCGGCGTGACGTCATATTACAGGTCACGACATCGAGAGAATGAGAGAGTACTAAATCTTCCTCTCATTCCTTCGCGTAAAACTGTAATTTTTTATCATACCAACAATTTAGTTATGTATTAAACGGGTCAAATCGTGATTAATTATTAGCTTAAAAGTAATTACCTTATTTCCCGACGTTTAATATATATCTATGTATGAGTATCGCGAATCATTAAGAAATACTATACCAACAATTTTGTTAATAAGATAATAAACTGTGCTATCATTGTTTGGCTATCCGTGCCAGAGGTTGCGGGTTCGAAACCCGGCATGGGTGAAATTTTTAGCCTCTAAGTTTTTAAATTTGTTCCTTAGCACGGGTTAGTGCATTAAAAATAAAAATAGTATAATTATGCTATTTACGATTGTAAAGCACTATTATTTACAATCAATCGGTCGGTCGGTCGGTTGTTCGGTCGGTCGGTCGGTCGGTGGGTCAGTCAGTGCACCCACTGCCAGCAACCTGCCTCAAATCGCCAGTAAAGAGCTGGTGGGCGCTGCGTTTCCTAGTTCGTGCTCGCCAGTCGATAATTTTTTTTTGTGTAACCTATAAACGTCATACTGGCCTTCTCTCAGAGAGAGAGTATGGGCGAGTAGGAGTATGAGATTATAATTACTACGCGTGCCCACCGCGGATTAGCAATTCCAAGCGCTAAGGTATTTAAACACCTCAGTCACTAAGGTTTCCTCACGATGATTTCCTTCACCAGCGACTGGTACTTGAGAATATAATAAATTTTATTTTCATTAAAAAAATCAATAGCTACGTTGAGACCATCGTAGGTATGATGGTCGAACCTACGTAGTCCAAAAAAATCTGTAGATCTCTCTCTGTAGTCTCTGCATAAATAAATGAAAGTACAATACATTCACCTGTTCTGGTCCCAAACTAGGATACCCTGTGCTATAGTGACCGGACAAGAACATCAAATCATAAAGACAGACTAGTCGCTGTATAGATAATCTAGCCTACATGCGAAGGCCTGTCTTACATCATGTTAAGTTAAACAAAACTGTTCCGTTGGGCTCCATCTGTTTTCAATACTGAGCTGATGAGACGCACGCAAAACCAAGTTGAAAATTGGAACGAATAACTGTTTCTACAATTAAAAGTAAGCTTGAGACCATCGAAAAGATGTAGAGATCATTCCGGTGAAATAATAAAATTGTATTATTTTGCGAATCGAATGCTAGAGCTTTTCTACTGGTTTTGTATTCAGGGTTCCTTTTTAGAATAACTACGGATCCTCAATCCCGGCTTTTTTACAGAATTAAACAAGGGGAGGTTCTTGATTCCAGGTGTATGCTTTTTGGTACGTTCTCTCATCATCATCAGGAGCCCACCTCTGCCCACTGCTGGGTATAGGCATTTTCCCCATCACGCCATTCTTCGCGGTCTCTCGTCATTCGCATCCACGGACATGCCGGCATATCTGCATCCAATCTTAGACGACTACGAAATTGCACCTCCCGTCCCGATCTGACGGTGGTTTTTGGAGATGGAATACTTTTCAATTGCCTGGTACAATCTAAACATTTTTTTTATTTTAAGGAAAACTTACACCACAATATAACAGAATAACGAAACATAAGACATAGAAATTAATAGTAACTGTTTATTATATAGTAGGTGTACTCTTATACAGTAGGTGTACTCTATATCTCCGCGAAATATCGTATAATGAAAATCGGTTACGATCGAAAGTTCTCGATCAAGATGACAGAACCCTCAGAAATCAAAACTAACATTTTGCCGAGGGCTACACCATCTCAATCAAAACCCAACCTAACCCCGAAACACCGACAGCACACTTTCCTCTCGCACCTAAAAAGGTGAAAAGCTGCGTGTATTTCTGCACGTAGAGCCGTTATTATAACTTCTAGCCTGTTTACCCTGGCGATCCGAATCTCTGAACTGAAGGTAGGAGATGAGGGGTCACCAAAGACGGGGGTGGCCCCCCTGCACTTGCAGGTCCAGTTTATTTTTGGACCACAAACCAGTCAGGCTGGTTGTGCCAAGATGGCGGATCCCGGTCTAGAACCTCTTACGATTGGTCGAGTAGTCGAAAACGTGACTTGGGTACTTATGGCACCATGTTATGGAAACCGGTGGGTATCTCTCGATTGTCGCGTTTGGCATTAGTGGGAGTATTGAAAAACAGGTAGACGTCAGTAAATAAGTTCCGAAGAATTTAAAGAGTTATTGACCTCCTTAAATTCTCGATCAATTTTTGTTTGAAAAAATACCTTGTCTACTAATTAAGGAACATATTTGGCAATATTGATAAATGGCCACCAAATTATAGATTATTGAATGAGTTATTGGTGGAATTTGATGACAAGCTCTATTTAGTGCGTACTTAGAAAATATCAGAACTTTTTAGCAAACGCAATGTGAACAGTTGGATTTGATTTTCTGCAATTACAATTTACAATTGATAAATTTAGGTCGGTATTTAAAATACAAGCAGGAACAAACGTATAACCCTGGTGAAATAACTTTTGCCCCTTTAAGTTTCCATATACTCGTACATGTCACTTAAATCAGATGTCTTTTCATACACCAATTAATAAATAAATAGTAAATAAACAAATAAATATTCATGGACATCTTACACAGATCTAGTTAGCCCTATACTAAATACAACTAAATGACTTGTGTTGCAGGTGCTAACTCGACGATAGATTTAATACCCTAAATACATAGTTAACTTTCAAGAGCCGAGACAAACTAGAAAAGTTCGTTTCGTTTCCACTTTGACCCGGCCGGGGCTCGAACACGAGACCTTCGGTTTTACAGTCAGCGTGCCAAACCGCTGCGCCACCGATGGTCTTGAAGCGCAGTGGAATAAGCCTTTGCATTCTTAAGCAAGTTTTTAGAGCACCTTTGTTTGCCCCATTTAGCGGAAACCGCGACCCGGAAAGACGGCATAGCCCGGTCGCTATGGAGACGCGGTAGAGACAAACAATGCAGGCTTCTACTTCTGATACGGTCCGCCAATTGGCTTTATGGATTTTTTTATGGAGCACCAAGCCCGAGCTGCAACTCTGAAACGGGTCCAAAAAAGTTCAGACTACTTTTCAATGTACTCGTTTCATAGCTGCATTTATACAAATATGTAGGTCAGGGATTTCTTTAAGACCAACTAATCCTAGGCCTGATATCAACTCTTTGTATCCCCGGGCACCGGTCTCTTCCTGCATCCCAGGAAGGTTAGGCCATACTCCACCACGGGGGACAAGTCCGGATTTGTGGAAGATTGTAAGACAGTGGCCGGCCTTACTGTCAGAAGTTATCAAGCCGCCCAAAAGACCTCTGACATGGCTTAACAACTGCCTTAAAAGACACCAACAGCTTAACGTGCCTTGCAAAGCCCGGAAGCGCTCGGAAAAAATGCCACATAACGGTACTCATGGGATGGCCACCCATCCAGCACCTGTCCATGCCTGTTGTTGCTTAACCTTAGTGATAGATTCCGATCACTCGTTTCCACTACACCACGAGCGCTTCTGAAATGGGTCTAAAAACATCAGACTACTTTTCAATGTACTAGTTTCGTAGCCTTATTTTATACAAATATCTAGGTCAGGGATTTCCTTAAGACCATGCGTAGGGCGGACCAATATTAGGGGAGGCCAATCGTGGTGAAACATTAACTGGAAGGGTTCTTGCGATAAATAATAAAATATGTACTTATATGACATCAAAACACTGTTCTTAAAACTGTAGAATACTGTCTGATATATGGGCTAGGCAAATACATTAGATGACGAAGCAACGATTTCTCTTTTTTAAGTTGGTTATTTTATAATTTTCTTAGTTTAATTTATTCTATAATATAAAAATGAATCGCTGAATGTGTTGGTAAGCGCAAATCTCGAGAGCAGCTGAACCGATTTTGCTAATTCTTTTTTAAGAATTTTCTCTGAAGTACGAGGATGGTTCTTACGAAGAGAAAAATAAAAAAAATTCAAGAATCGTCTGTTAGCTAGTAAATAATAAATATTCATGGACACATTACACAGATCTTGTTAGCCCTATACTGAATGACTTGTGTCATAGGTGCTAACTCGACGATAAATGTAATACAAATGTAATAAGATAAATGTAATGTAATACAATAAATACGTATATAACATCCAAGACCTTCTGATAAAGAAAAAAACGGAAAAAGAGATTTTCAAGCAAGTTGAAATTGTCGGTTGTATTTATTGCATCAAAGGTAAAGTAAAATCGAAATCCAAAAGAAATCGAAAGTGGGTGACGTCATTTTATTTTTTTTATTATAGTCTGTAAAATATAGCTTGAGCTCCGCGACAGCTGTCATCGAAATAGCGTCCATGAAGTTTTGAATTTTTTCACAAAATATTTGTACTCCGTACTTACTGCACAGATAGTGATGTCTATAAATAACCAGTACCGTAACTGCAACTATAAACATAGTGGGAAATTAAGAAAGAATAAAAAATGGCGTAAAGAGGTTTACACCCACCGTTACTAACAGATTCAAATTGTATTACAACGAAAAGCAATAAGATAATCCTAATTACAGAATAACACCCAGAAAATTCATAGGATGTCATATCTGCTTTAGCTCAGAAAATAATGGATGGGCCGTCTAGACGCAGCCTAGGGCTGTGAAAACTACCAGTCTGCATCTGATCTAGGAAAAAGGTCATATATTAAAAGACTTTTGTAATATATTTAATTGCAATATAAAGATTTTTGTAGATAATGGTAGGTAACACTAGATAGATTTCTATACTCTGGTCCAGATAGGGGATCGGAGGAGCTCTGAAGTGATTGGAGGGAATACTTCCTTCTTCAATCATCAATCCAGTCCATTTGGAAGTTAGACATCTCTTGCAGGCGCAAGAGATCACTTTTAGCGATAAGGTCGCCGTTTGTACTCTTACGTTGAGAATATCTGTGTAATTTACTTTTTTGTGTACAATCAAGTGTTTTCTATCTATAACCAACAATACATAACCAACAATACTGGTTACAAAGGCCCCAGTGTATCTGAAAATGGTAATATTTACCATTTTGGGATTGATATTGGCAATGATGACGAAAAACATAAAAAAATCCATACATATAAAGCCGCAGGAAGTAATTGTATAGATCAGTTGATATAACTAATCACTTGATATAACTAATCAAAATAAATAACAATAGAGTACAGGAAGCCATATGAGTACGGAAACCCGCTGAAGTATAAGGTTTCATTGACCGTAAGATGCCCGGTTGCCAAAAAGATTCCAGTCTTATTGTGCCATAAATAGAGTTCAAAGCTATCTGCACAGTGCATAGTCAAATAGATTGAATTACCTAACATGGTTTATTTGCTAAGCAATATTATTTGCTCTGCTCAATGATTGCTCCAGCTCATTGTGATTAATTGCCACTTCTTCAAGAGCAATATAGGTGCCTATACGCAATTTTAAATACAATTTCGGTTGATGTAAACAAGTATAAGATAGAGTTGGCTATTTCATAAACTAACAAGGTAATTAAAACCATATGGTTTAAATCGTCGGGACGTTATTGAATGCTTGTGTAAAGAAGTTTTACAGGAGGCTGCGAAATTGGTGGAGCTTGTCAAATATGAATGTAGAATTTCTGATATTTTGACTTTTGATAATTTGTATTGATGAAGGGGAGGATATAAATTGGGATCGTGGAAAGTGGCAGCCCCTGGTTACAGCCCAGCAACGCCTGTATCCCCTACGGGTAGGCAGAGGCCTACCCCTAGGGGATACAGGCGTGAGTTTGTGATATATACGTATTTATCATATGACGACCTCTGTGGCGTAGCGGTAGCGCGTCTGCCTACCATGCAAGAGGTCCCGGGTTCGAATCCCGGCTGGAAACAAAAAAAAAGTCCAGGTCTTGGATGTTTACATGTTTGTGATGTCGTTGTTTCTGGTTCCCACGACACAGGTTATCCTAGTGTGGGGCCAGAAGCAATGTATGTGCCAGTATGTAAAATGTTAATGTTAATGTATACATCAAACACTCTAATAATTGGGGTTTCCAGATATTGCGTAGCATTTTGAGATAATTGTATCTATCTGTCGGAACTGCGGTAATAACCTAGCAAAAAAAGTTTTAATTGTCACTCAACTGGCTATAGTTTTATTGTTAACTAAAGTTAAGGCGGTGATTTCTACGACAATTAAGCTACATAATCACAGTGGTGGAAGACGTATAACATATACTTTTGGAATGTAACAAGTATCCAGTGCAAAAAACCGGCCAAGTGCGAGTCAGACTCGCGCACCGAGGGTTCCGTAAAAACCTGCAAGGTTTACAAAGTTCGTTCATTACGACATGTTACAGCTTAAGGTATTATAGACCTGAGTATTTGGTATGAATTTCAATTTAATACCTCTACGCGTTTATGAGGAAATGGGTAGTAAGTTTAAAATTATTAAAAAAATATATATTATGTGATGTAACTAAAAACTTATGGTTTTCGTAATTTTTCCTTTATCTATGCTATAAGACGTTGCTTCGTACCAAATTTCAAGATTCTGAGTTCACGGGAAGCACCCTGTAGGTTTTGATTCCCTTGCAAGTGTCGAAAATTTGCGGCATAAACGGCTGTATCTTTTGATTGCGTTGGCTTAGAAGTTTGATTTTTTCACAGCTTCAAGGGACAGTAGACCTGAGTAATTGATATAAATTTCAGCTTCATACCTCCACGCGTTCCTGAGAAAAAGGGTCTTGACAGACGGACGGACGGACGGACAGACGGACAACAAAGTGATCCTATAAGGGTTCCGTTTTTTCCTTTTGAGGTACGGAACCCTAAAAAACAGAAAAAATAGCCCCCTTGAGGTTATCGTAAATGTATTAGTATTTCGTAATGAGTAGCTATTTCGATATTAGTATTTCTTAATGATTCGCGATACTCATACATACATAGTTATATATTAAACGGTGTCTAGGTGTTGTGTGTTGGCCCGCTGCGAAAAACAAAAAGTGACTATAGTGCGTTCACATTAACTTGACGCGTGAGAGAATTGGTAGCACTGAGATGTTTACTGTTACCATGTTAAATAAGAAATCATTCCCATTACTTGGGGAAAATAAAAGGATTGAGGGCTTGTTTTACCATCTTCCGATTAGGTCCAAAAGCTAATTCACATGTTATGCCCTTGTTACCAATTCTCTCACGCGTCAAGTTAATGTGAACGCACTGTACTTACAATAATACCTACCTACGTATAAACCAGCCATTGACTGTACTCGCCACTTCGGTCTACTCGTGACCACGGCAACTGCCACGCTGCCGAAACGTCGGGAAATAAGGTAATTACTTACTGCTAAAAACGTTTTACCTAATAAATAATCGCGATTCGACCCGTTTGATATAATATAGCTATGTAATGGCCATTGGTACGTTTCAGAGCGTGGTGCACGATCCTGTCTATAAAATTTATAAGTCAGTCAACATATAAAAAAGGACAGTATTCTCTATATACTGGGGACTGGGGCACATGAATTTATTTATAATATTATGATGTAATAGATCCCCACTTTGCTTAAAATTGTTTACGTGTATTTCGATTATTTAATAAACATAATCGTGATTTGGTCTGATAGTGGTCACATGGTGATCAAGGCCTCTAAATAAAAATAAAGCTCAAACAAAGCACGTTACATAATTGGTAACAGTTAGGTATTTCAAATAAATATTGGTAGACAAATAAAGAAACATTAACTTAATGATGTTTGCCATTTATAAAACGAGTTTTAATAACCATATTATTATTACAATATAGTTCACTGCGTATGACCATGTCTACAATTTTATTACTAAGTTAATTATGATTACACAATTAAATGACTCATAAAGTCCACATAAACTACAATTTATAATAATTAGCTTCTTGTATAGTACATAATGTATAAAGGCACCTTAATTCGTTGTATAAGTAGTTATTTTGTCACAGGACAAAAGGAATATTTTACGCGTATTTTAGAAATTGCTATCCTCGGCTTTTCGGTATACATTCATTGCTCCCGTGTTATGGTTATATAATACTAGAGCCTGCGCCCCGCGGTGTTAGTTAGACCTGACATTTCCGCACTTAGCCTAATAGTTGAGCCATTGTACGTAGCAAGCGCTGAGGTACGCTAACACCTCAGACACTAGGGTTTCCTTATGATGTTTTCCTTCACCGTCAACGAGTAGTATTGCTACTATAATTTCACAAATGTACATAACTTAGAAAACAAAGTCATTGGTACATGCCGGGGTTCGAACCCACGACCTCCCGATTGAGAAGCCGGCGTTCAACACCGCTCCGACCACCGCTTGCCCCGCGGTGTTACCCGCGGTTTATCGAAGTTATAAGCTTTGATAAACAAGATTCAATTTTTTTGGCTTAAGGCTTTGCGAGCCAAAGCCCTAAGTAGAACTAGCCTTGAGGGCTTAAGAGCTATTAAGTCTTGTAGCCCTCTAGCCACGCAATAAAGCGGCCAGTTTTAGAAAAGGCCTAAAAGGCTCGAGTCTTTTCGATCACTAGTAGCTCTGCTTCGATAAAGTATGAGTGTAAAGCTCTCTGATCGAGATCTATTCATGTTGACGGTACAGGGCCTAGTGATGATGATGATGTCCTCCACAACGATTCCGTTGACGGCGACACCTTGGCAATTACAAATTTAGACCCGAGCATGCGCACAGACGAGAGATGCAAATAGCGAATTTGTTTTTAAATGTACGGTCACAGTCGACGCAATAAAGTTGACCGGCTGAGTGAAGTGGCCTCAGGACGAATTTTCCCAAATTCCGGACGGTTTTTGGCATCGAGGACTTCTTCAAAAGCAGTGGTGCCTGTGGAAATAGCTTTACGCCATTCTGGTCTGCCATACTGTGTGGTGTCGGCCTAGAGAATAGCACCAACCCAAATTCTTCCCGCGGGTGACGCAAAAGGCGACTAAGGGACATAGACCGGGGGGTGGGCAGCAGCGCCCCTTGCATTACAATTCCACCAAACTGCGATCCCCAACCCGCATGCCCAGCGTGGGGATTATGGGCACTACCCCCCAATGATAGCACAACCTTGCGGTATGGCGCTCATTAGGGGCGGGCTATATCCAGCAGTGGACTAATATAGCCTGAAGAAGAAGAAGAAGAAAATTCTGGTCTTAGCTCGGCAAGCTCCTAGGCAAGGGCTTAGTACGAACGTCGTTGGGGAAAGTACCTTCCCAGCTTGCATCCCGCAGATTTACAACGACATAGAAGAATATTTTTGATAATAATATGGTTGCTTTTCCGTAGCCTTCTTCTCTGAATCACAATTTTCACGGAATCGATACACAGTTCTTCTCCGAATAATCGTACGTGACCGCGATGGCTGACGCACTAAAGCAGGTTTCCTTGCGATAATAGTTATGTTAAAGGAATTGTCTTTCCTTATTTTGGTGCAGAAGGATTCCCTATATGACTTTTCCTCAATAGTAGCCGACCAGTGACCTAATGACTCAAAGCTATCGTTCTAGACAGGGACCAGACGCGTTGCTATGCCAAATTTTCCTGTTCTACAGCGGCCCCGGCTGTCGTATGCTGTAATGTGGACGAAACGAACCTTTATAATATGTATAACACCACGAGGTTACACTCCCATTGAGCTGTTGACCGCTTTCGTACTACTATAAGGAAACTGGCTCTGCTAAAGCAACTTTAATTCTTAACTTATTACTTTAGGGGGATTATGGCTGTAAGTGCTCATTAGGAGCAAATAGTGCTTACAGAGAGCAACTTTAGTGAACATAGTAGAAATAATTGTTGTTTTTTTTTCTTAGCCTCTTTTGTGTCCCACTGCTGTTATTGTTTTACATTAAATTTATACTAACAAATTTTTATGTTTTGCGCCAGAATAAATAAAATAAGTACCTAGTTCCTTTTTCTGTCTAGAGCATTAGGTATTAGTACCTACTGAGTAAAATATTGTACCTAATTACGAGATGGAACGTGTTATCGGACTTCTTTCTTTACGTATCTAAAATGTTATAAGAAAGTTATTGTCATGTAATCATGTTCATTACTTCCTAATTGGTTTCTCGCACCTACTAGGTTTTTCTTTTTTTACAGAATATCTGAGAATGAAATGATAGTCATTAGACGTCATAATTCGTCGTAATTTTTGCAAACCATCGAAGGTTAAAAATAGAGCAACAAAGCTGCATGCATAAATACAGTCAACTGCACACCAATGCACGCCTCTTTACTCAGTTACGTTTGCAACGAAACTATCAAATATCAAGCTGCTCTTGACTGTACATATTGTGACTCAGTCTGAGTTGATGTTGTATTATTCAGTCACCCCTTGAAAGGAAATTGGTAATCAATCCCACAGCGGTAAAGTCCATTGCCTTAAAATCCACATATTTTTTTGTACAAACATATATAAACTCACGCCGGTATCTTAGAGGGGCCTGTCAGTTGCTACGATCCTGTCAAACCTCTGGCGCTTTGTAAATATTGAAAAATTGTCGCTGCATGCATGCACACCTGTCTCGGGAATTCGGCTTACATACAGGCACATACATTGCTTCTGGCCTTCTGGCCCCACACTAGGATTCCCTGTATCGTGGGAACCAAAGAGTATATAACCACTGGGAACCAGAAACAGCGACATCATAAACACGTAAAGTGCGTTTCACGAAATAAGTCCCTTGGATTTAGCAAATATAGTCTCTATTACATGGTGATAAGAATTTCTTGAAAGGAACTATAATGTGAAACGCACTCTAAACCTCCAAGACCTGGGGTTTTTTTTTGTCCCCAGCCGCGGTTTGGACACGGGACAGATGCACTACCGCTGCGGCACAGAGGTCGTCGATTCCAACTAAAGCTTCGATGAAGACTGTCTCTAATCCAAAGTAAATTATCTCTTTTACAGAGTCAGTAAGTCATGTCTGACGCAAAATAAGGTGTAGTACTTTAGGAATGTCAACCCTTTCAGTCTTCGGCCACTCTCATCCAGCCTCTACCAGGAGCATCCAGGATTAGATCCCGCGAAGGAGAAAGTAAAAAAGTTAGTAAAAACAATGCTCACGAGAATGCTCTTTCAATGACACATATGTTTTGATATGCATGTTCCTGATTACACATACTCAGAGCAAATACTCTAATCCACGTGCTATTTACAAGCAGACTCTGTGACAGTTATATCTCCGTACCATGTTAAAACACGGAAAGTTTAGCGGCGACAAAATAATCTGACTGCTTGCAATGCAATTATAGCACATCATAATCATCGTCATTCAGCCACAAGAAGTCCACTGCTAGACATAGGCCTCCTCCATGGATTTCCAGAAAGACCGGTAGTAGGTACTGCTTGCAATGCAATTATAGCACATATCATAATTATCATAATTCATCCATAAGAAGTCCACTGCTAGACATAGGCCTCCTCCGTGGATTTCCAGAAAGACCGGTAGTACCAAATGGTACCACACTCATTTCACAGATCTGACTGCTTGCAATGCAATTATAGCACATCATCATTATCATAATTCATCCATAAGAAGTCCACTGCTAGACATAGGCCTCCTCCGTGGATTTCCAGAAAGACCGGTAGTACCAAATGGTAGTACATTCATTTCACAGATCTGACTGCTTGCAATGCAAGTATAGCACATAATGATTACTATAATTCATCCACAAGAAGTCCACTGCGACACATAAGCCTCCTCCATAGATTTCCAGAAAGACTGGTAGTACCGAATGGTAGTACACTCATTTCACAGATCTGACTGCTTGCAATGCAGTTATAGCACATCATCATTATCAAAGTCCACTGCTAGACATAGGCCTCCTACATAGATTTCCAGAACGACCGGTAGTACCCAATGGTAGCACGCTAAAAACAAAACTCGCGTTATGTTGTGATGAGAATGCTCGTTACAATGTGTTCAACACAAATGCTACAAGGTAGCAATTACTCAACAGCAGGATGCTTTTGTGTTACTATATGTTTTGTATACTTACATATTTAATTATAAAGTATCAGCTAGCACTTAAGTTTCTTTAGAAATGTCTTTAAGCATTCTATGCAATAAACATGCGTGATTGATGACTGTTAACATATAGTAGGCCACCACAACACAGGTTTGAGCTATCGTGGTGACCACAGTGAACTATTCATCTGCTGGTAACCATTTTTAATTATACTATTCTTACCTTTAATGCACTAACCCGTGCTAAGGACAAATTTAATAACCTATTTAGAGGCTAAAAATCTCACCCATGCCGGGATTCAAACCCGCAACCTCTGGCACGGATAGCCGGGATTCGAACCCGCAACCTCTGGCACGGATAGCCAGAGGTTGCGGGTTCGAATCCCGGCATGGGTGAAATTTTTAGCCTCTAAATACATTTTTAATTAATAAAGAACTTTTTACTTTCACTTCACTTTAGTATTGTGAATCTATCAGGTCGATAAATGGAGAACTTGAACTAAGAAATGTTAAATTTAAAAGATAAATAACCGTGCAATTTTGTTTCTCTACGACTAATGCTTTTTATAATATAACCAGTCGAAAAGTCAGTATAGTCATGGGATTCTAAAACGCGCCATACATATCGGCCTTACACTATGACGTCACTCCTTCGCGAAACGCCATATAATTTATCAAGCATTTATGAAATTTCTTGAGTTATCTCGTAAAATAATGTTTTATGCATCTACACTCTGTGAGAAAATCTCTACAATTCAATGTAATAAGATTGTATATTGTAAAGCTGTATACTCCTGTAAAGGTTTTTCACGCTGAATTGTACATAAGAATAAGTAGTTTTTAAATGAAATGTGAAAATACTGTTGGAGTAGCAAATAAATAAATAAATAATAATAATTTTAAAAACCTATTTAGAGGCTAAAAATTCCACCCATGCCGGGATTCGAAACCGCGACCTCTGGCTATCCGTGCCAGCGCTCTTTCCAACTGAGCGACTCACCGGCATCAGTGAAATTTCGAACCTCTTTACTTTTAGCCGCTGAGTCGCCCATTATCTCAGTTGGAAAGAGCGCTGGCACGGATAGCCAGAGGTCGCGGGTTCGAATCCCGGCATGGGTGGAATTTTTAGCCTCTAAATAGGTTTTTAAAATTGTCCTTAGCACGGGTCAAAAATAAAAATAGTATAATTAATAATAGTATTAAATTTATTTTTTACATTTTTTCATAAGCTCGAAAACCCTGAAAAAATATTGTTATAGTTTTATTTTATAACTTTTCTATATTTCTTCTATCGTATCAAATCAATTTCACTCAAATCTGAGTGAAACAAAAATTCCCGAGATTTTAAGCCTTCCGAATTGATGGAAGATTGGGGGAAGGAGGAATGTTCGGAGAAGAAAGAATTCATGGCTCTGAATCATCAGGGAATAGACGGATGTAGCGTCGAAGATCTGTTTCGCTTGGCAAGAAACGAAGAAGAATATGCGGAGCTGACAGCCAACCTCCATTAGTGGAGAGGCACAGGATAAAGAAGAAGTCTTCAAGAGCCAAAAAGACCATCACGTTAGATTTCTACACGCCAATGTTTGCAAGTGAGTCGATGTTTGTAAGGGGAAAGGAGGAATGTTCGGAGAAGAAAGAATTCGTGGCTCAGAATCATCAGAGAATGGACGGATGTAGCGTCGAAGATCGCTTGGCAAGAAACGAAGAAGAATATGCGGAGCTGACAGCCAACCTCCATTAGTGGAGAGGCACAGGATAAAGAAGAAGTAGTCAAGAGCCAAAAAGACCATCACGTTAGATTTCTACACGCCACTGTTTGCAAGTGAGTCGATGTTTGTAAGGGGAAAGGAGGAATGTTCGGAGAAGAAAAATTCGTGGCTCAGAATCATCAGAGAATGGACGGATGTAGCGTCAAAGATCGCTTGGCAAGAAATGAAGAAGAATATGTGAAGCTGACATCCAACCTCCATTAGTGGAGAGCCACAGGATAAAGCAGAAGTCTTCAAGAGCCAAAAAGACCATCACGTTAGATTTCTACACGCCAATGTTTGTAAGTGAGTCGATATGAAATGAAATGAAAAGGTTTTATTCAAAGTAGCGCAGATACTGAACGTTACAAGTCAAACTAGGTGTCCATTTCAAAATCTGGATCGTTTTGGAGAAAAAATGGACAAAAAAGCTCCGAACTTAGTCTTTACAAATTCCTTAATTATCAGAATTTACACAGATTCTCCAAAACTCGTGAATTTTACATGCTTGAATTCCAGACATCATTGTCATTTAAATAATCCTTAATATTATAGTAGCTCTTTTGGCACAAAGTGTACTTTACACATCTTTTGATAGTACGATTCGTTTTCGTTTCGGTTAATCTAATTATGCTTTGCTTGATAATAGTACATTATGACACTAGTGAGCTAAGTTGGTCATTACAGACGAGGTGGGTTTACTGCTCGAGCCGAAGGCGAGAGCAGTTATGGAACCGAGTCTGTAATGACCAATGCTCACGAGTGTCATACGACGTTTTTCAACACACTTGTGAGGAAAATAAAAAACAAGCACAGGTAAATATAAATAAAAAGTACGCTAAAAATACTGACTCAGAAAAAGAGTTCGCGTTCTTTTCCGTTTTCCATGTTAGGAAATTTTCATACGCTGCGACATATTTTTCCCTAGATTTCTCGGGTATCAAACTTTCATTGGCATTTTGCGCCTCATTAAGTATGTCTTGCGGAGTTAAAACCATATCCTCTTCAGTATCAGTACTCGAACTCGACATTTTCACAATAAACAATGAAAAGTTTTATTTCTTGAGAACTGAGATTGAAAATGGCACGCGCTTACTTTTTTAATTTGCGCGCTGTCAAATGTAGGCAAATGTAACAACTTCCATACAGCCTATAAATCAATATTTCTGAATTACAAGTTGGCTTTTAGATATGTCTATCTTTTTCTTATTTTTATTGCAATTTGATGAAAATAAATGTTTAGTTATCGTATTTTGATACTAACGTGCATAAAATATTAATTAAATTATTATTTTTAGATATGAAAACTCTTTGCTGTCATTATTTGTCTGTAGTTGATAAAATTAAAACTATATTCATTACAGCACTTGTGCTGTAATATTATTACGCACGCGTGTATAATGGACAGCATTATGGTTCTTAAACCGGTGTTATAAGAGTCACTTTACGAGCAAGTGTGTTGAAAAGAAAATTAAAATCTTGGCGTCTGGCAATACATCAACTCCTGGCATAGCTCATGCCGTAATCGCTGTTCACGCCCTTCTGAGCATTTTTTCGTGTGATATTAGCACAAGGAAGAATTTAAAAATATCTCAAGGGAGTAAAAATACCTCAAAATTGGCACAATAAAAGTCCGAACTTCAAACATTATAAGAACTCCCATTTCAATCCATTCGTGTCCCACTTCTTGATAAAACTATTTATAAACCAATTCCTTGTGGAACGAAATTATTCGGAACGAAGAAAAATTCGGATTCCCGCATTTCTCACGCCGACTCTGCCAAACACCAATCTCAGCGAAGCTTCTGGAAGAAAAGGCTGTCGACCAAGGGCGTTGGCGAGAAAGTTAAGGCGCGTATGCCCAGTAGTGGGCACAGCTGACATTTTGCGACAGGGTTAGCTTGATTTACATTAACTTCATTAATGTGATTATATTCTTTTTAATGCACTAACCCGTGCGAAGGACAATAAAAACCTATTTTATTATAAACCTGTTTTGTAAAGAGGTTCGAAATTTCACTGATGCCGGTGAGTCGCCCATTAGCTCAGTTGGAAGAGCGCTGGCACGGATAGCCAGAGGTCACGGGTTCGAATCCCGGCATGAGTGGAATTTTTAGCCTCTAAATAGGTTTTCATTAATGTGCTTTCTTTTCATGTTTTTTAGCATGCTTTACATATAGTTAGAATAGCACAGAGGCCCCAAAAGCGTACCTCGGTAAGAGGACTGTATTTTTTCACTCTCAGAGAGAGTATGGGCTTTATTACAACGGGTGTCCACCGCGGAAACTCCAAAAAATGTGCTATTCAGGACGCTTTTAGAGCCTCTATTCAATTCTTCTTCTTCTTCAGGCTATATAAGTCCACTGCTGGACATAGCCTCCCCTAATGACCGCCATGGCACCCTGTCTTCAGCTTGCCGCATCCAGCATCTGCCTGCAGTTTTCCGATCCAATCAGGCTTTACTGGTAAGAAGCGCTTATTTCCTTACATTCATTCCATAGTGAGAACTTGATAGGTCGGTTGGCAGATCACAGTGAGATTTAATAATCATACAATCAACTTCATTATGTAATCACAATTATGTTAGCTACCTCTGTTACTACTTTGTGCGCTCAGTATTTTCCCACTACGAGTATGTATCAAACAGGATTTTCTACGTGTACTGAACCAATTGATTTCATAATTAATAACAAAGGATGCGGAAAAAATAGTGTTTATCTATCTAGCTAGTCCCAGGGTATACATTTTCCTCGATGACACGATGTATTTATTTTTTCATTTGTCTAGCGGCTATCACGCTTGACTACTTACCTAATAGAAATAGCATTAAAATGAGAAAATTGAACTTGCACTTTTGAGCCTGAGGATGCCTCGTGTTAGAGGCGAAACGCGTCTTCTCACACAAGTATTAGTCTCGGTGGTGGTGTGTTCGTATCTAGCTTCTGCATGAAAAAGTGGGAGGGAGGGCGGTGCATTAACTAACCGCATGGTGCTTGTGGGATTTTTGGCGGAATTTAGCAAAGTAATTTTCTCATTTTAATGCTATTATGGATTTCCGCAAAGTAACGCCTGATTCTATACAATATCTAATATAAATAGTTTAATTTAAACTATAGTTTGGACAAGTGATTGCGTGGTGCCAGTTACTTATTTTATTTCATTGTTCAATAACCTACGAATGTTTACTATCATTTAAGTACAATGATAGTAGGTAAACATTCGTAGGTTATTGAACAATGTCTACTATATAATGTACTAATGTACACTGTAGCTACTATCCCTAGTCATGAACAGAGATAAATGGAAAACCCTGTGTCAGCCCCAGACTCCTCGGAGGAGTAAAGGGACCAAAGAAGAAGAATTTTCACTTTTTAATGCTAGAAGAAGTATAGTCTGTTAGCTTTTAGAATATACCTCAGGCTCTAGAGTAGGCTTCGGTTTTCGCCGAAAGCGCACGAGTGTAATACTACTTCCTGCTCTGTATAAAACTAAGTACCTAAGTGTCATCATATTAGTTCCGATTTCGAAATTAAGAGTCATATTAGTTGCGATATTTCTATTACACGAACATATTCGATTCTATCCGATAGTAGCCGAGGTATATTCTAAAAGCTAACAGACTGTACTTAACTGTAAAATCGTAGCCATAACATTTAAAAAAGGTTACTCACTAATCAAAACCAACGAAATAGCTACGAAATTCTAGTTTCAATCTCGAAAATGTGACTTGGGAAGTAATTATTCTATAATTTGTAATAGTGAACCCACTCCCTAACTGTGTAAGTAAATATTTAGTGAGATCACCAAAGTCTTAGATGTGATTATATATTAAACATGTCTAATCGCGATTATTTATTAGGTAAAACGTAATTATAGTATTTTCTAAGGTTAACACGAGCAGTAGACATAATTAAAACTGTTTTTATACGGATTTATGCTCGTTTATTACATTTTTACAATTTTCCAACGTTTCGGCACTTTTTCAGGTGCCGTGGTCCCGGATGACTGAGGTGACAGGTGTCTTTTAGAAATCATTAACGGTTAGTTTACTACCCTCGGCAAAAATTACAAAAGTTAATTATGAAGTTACGTTCCAAAATAGACAAACCAATTATTTTTTTTATATAAAGTCAACAATATTGATTATTAGTAATTGAAGTTAAAATTAAATTTATAAACTAATTACTTTATATGAACTTAAAGATACCGATTATTAATTGAAGTTAAATTGATTTTTTATTATTTATTCTACAGTCACACTTCTAGCAAGGGGGTCTCATGCACTTAAGCACTGGTTCCCATGCTACCGGTATGTTCCAACCACGATCTCTATTAAAATTTGGATGCCGGCGGATCTCTATTGCCTCACGTATCATTCTAGGGAAGAAACGGTCTTCTCGGGCTAGAACTTTAACTTTATCGAAATGTATAAAGTGGTTGGTACCGCTAAGTGTATGCTCGCTGACTGCAGATCTACCAGATCTACCATCTACCAGCCGCCAAGAAAGATACACCAATTCATGCGAAGTGTCAAGCACAGGATTCCCTTACAAGAGGCAGGAGTATACAAGCTTGACTGTGAATGTGGTTCCTCGTACATTGGTCAAACGAAGCGTACCATAGCTGAGCGGGTGAAGGAACATATCGCTGATGTGAAACATAAGCGCTCTGGTAGATCTGCAGTCAGCGAGCATACACTTAGCGGTACCAACCACTTTATACATTTCGATAAAGTTAAAGTTCTAGCCCGAGAAGACCGTTTCTTCCCTAGAATGATACGTGAGGCAATAGAGATCCGCCGGCATCCAAATTTTAATAGAGATCGTGGTTGGAACATACCGGTAGCATGGGAACCAGTGCTTAAGTGCATGAGACCCCCTTGCTAGAAGTGTGACTGTAGAATAAATAATAAAAAATCAATTTAACTTCAATTAATAATCGGTATCTTTAAGTTCATATAAAGTAATTAGTTTATAAATTTAATTTTAACTTCAATTACTAATAATCAATATTGTTGACTTTATATAAAAAAAATAATTGGTTTGTCTATTTTGGAACGTAACTTCATAATTAACTTTTGTAATTTTTGCCGAGGGTAGTAAACTAACCGTTAATGATTTCTAAAAGACACCTGTCACCTCAGTCATCCGGGACCACGGCACCTGAAAAAGTGCCGAAACGTTGGAAAATTGTAAAAATGTAATAAACGAGCATAAATCCGTATAAAAACAGTTTTAATTAAAAACGTAATTACCTTAATTCCTGATAATTCAATACTGGCCACTTCACTCTACCCGAGACCACGCCAACTGCAACGTTGCCGAAACGTCGGGAATTAAGGTACCTAATTACGCTTTACCTGACGAATAATCGCGATTATACCCGTTCAATATATAACTATTTGTGAGCATCGCGAGTCATTAAGAAATAATGTTAGAGGTGGGCTACCCAAACTTTCTTTTCTTTTAAAATAGAACGAGAAGAACTGACTTTGTAATATTTCTTAACACAGCCGCAATCTGTGGCACAGCGCAATGTAGAGTTCACAAGAGAGGTGGATGGCCTCAGTGGACGGATGTGCTCGCTATCTACGACAGCCATCTTGGTTTATTGCAAGTGAGAATTGAAGTAACAAGACAATAAAGATAACATCCATCTCACATTGTGGTTGAAATTCTTAAGGAACGCATTTGATTGCGAAAGTATGATGACAAGTTTTGCATGGTGAAGCAAACGTGAGAAACGACCAAAAATGTATAATTATAGAAGGTGAAAACTGAAGTATAAAATTGTAAATAAGTGATCAACTACAAAATACAAATAGGTGTTTGGTATATTTAAAATACAGGTTTTTTTGCTATAGGTGTTATCCTGAATTCCCTAATTTTCGGATACCTTTCGAAATTTCCCTTTCCTGTAATAATACCTCAGACACATATTAAGCAAATAGGTTTTTAAACATATTAAGCACTCAAAAAATTGTAAAACCCATTGTCTATAAACGATAACTAAGCTGCGTACTGTAAACCCATGTTTCAAATCAATGGGACAAAGGAGGCTTTGGCCGCAGAATAAACATAAAGGCTCCGAAATCTTGGAGGTGGCTTAGCAAACGACCGCGACCTCTGGCTAACCGTGCCAGCACTCTCCCAACTGAGCTAATGGGCGAGTAACCGGCATCAGTGAAATTTTGAACCTCTTTACACTCTCTGTATTACGGACAGGCAGCAACATCGGGTTAGTCGCCCATTAGCTCAGTTGGGAGAGCGCTGGCACGGTTAGCCAGCAGTTGCTGGTTCGAGTCTCGGCATGGGTAGAATTTTTAGCCTCTAACTAAACAGGTTTTTAAAATCTTCTTATTATGTTTTTTATATCGAAACCCTAGCTCTGGGTCTCAACTCGACTAACACTTAAACAGAACGTAAAGATTTCCTTTAAAATAATTCAAACTTGACTGGACGGCTGCGCCGGCCAGAATTATAAAGAAGTATCGTTACAGTACCTCCACCAATCCGGACTTGGCCCCCGTGGTAGAGTATGGCCTATACCTTGTAACGGCACGGAAAAAAAGGAATGCTTAATCGAAGAATATGAATATTCTCAGACATATTGTTTTAATTCAAGTTAATATTTTTTTGACTTAAGTAAATATTCTTAAGCCAAGAAACAGTGTTTACTTGATTAAAGAATAATATTATCTTCCTTTTTATTCTTGACTGAAAAAATATATTTTTAATTAAAGATTAACTATTTTCAATTGAAGAATTTCACTATTTCTTGACAGTAAAACAATAAACAAATTAAACCAAAATAGAAATCTCTTCATTCAAGACGCTATTATCTTAAATAAAGAAAAAAAATACTTCCCTTAAAACACTAAGAATTGAATTGAATTAACAAATATAAATTCTTATCTTGAGAAAGTTTTCTCGATACAAAAACATAATCGTCTTGTTTTGATTGACTTTCCTTATTCTTGAAGGAAAAGTATCAAAATAGTTTAGTTCAAGAATGTTTGCTTAGTTCTAAGAAAACAATTTTTTTGGTTCAAAACATATCGTTTATTTTTTACATAAGAATCACAGTATCTTCATTAAAGAATATTAATATATTGATCTAAAACTCACTGTATTTTAAATCAAGATCAAATATTTTCTAAAGAGAAGACAGTATTGTTTCGCATAAAAAGAATTTATATTCTCCCATCAAGAAATTGAGATAACTTCCGACCAAATTATATCATTCTTGACTTGAGAATTTTTCTTTCAACAGAAGAAAGTTTTTTTTTTATTTTAAGAATACGTTTGTCTTTACTTAAAAATCTGAAAATAAAGGTATATTTTTGACCAAGAAATTATTTACTTGTGTATTTATAAAAACACATATTGTTGAGCAGAAACTACCATTACACTTGGCTAGAGATTTTTTTCATCTTATTCTCAAGCTTTTAGATGTTTCAAACCAAAGCCACATATTTTATCAATGCAACACAATACTATTTTGCATGCCAAGAATATATATTTTTCCATCAATAAACTACCATTACTTCGTACCAAAATAAATTATTCTTAACAGGTATTCTTGACATTCTTGACTTGAGAATATTCGTTTTGATTGGAGGCTAAGGGTTTTTATTTAAAGAATACATTTTCTCTTCACTGAACAAATATACATATTTTAAACCGAGACATTATTTTCTGGAGTCAAAAACATCACCATATCTTCGCTAGATAGTTTTCATATTTTGGACGCAAGCTTTACGAACGTTTCACACCAAGACCACATTTTTTTGATGCAACACAATATTATCTTACGTTGCAAATATATATTATATTCCATCAAGAAACTCCCGTTACTTTTTACCGAAATATATTATCCTTGACTTGAGAATGGAGTTTCAAAGCAACAAGGGTTGTTTTACTTTACGATGCGTTTTCTCTTCGCTGAGAGAACTGATTTTTAACCAAGGCATTATTTTCTTTTGTCAAAGAAAATCTTTGTGTTCAGCCAAAATTACTACCTACCTACTTATATTCTTCGTTGAATAACTTTCACATCTTGTTTTCAGTCATTGTGGTGTTTCAAACCAATAGTATACCTACCTAGTAGTCTATTCGTGAACACCTCGAGTACTTAGATTTCCTCACGATGTTATCCTTTACAATTAGCGAGTGTTATTGCTACTTTAACTACACAAATGTACCTACGTAACTTAGAAAACAAAGTCATTGGTACCTTACCTACCCATATTGCGAGATTTGAACCCACGAGTCCCACGACCTCCCGAATGAGAAGCCAGTATTTTAATTTGCCATTATTCTCACTACTTCCTACCAAAATAAATTATTCTTAACTAGCATTGACCCGCGACTCCGCTCGGGTTAGAAATTAATTATAAGTCACGTCGAATGTTTCCCAGCCGCTTTCAAAATGTCGTCGGCCGATCGGGCCGGTGTTCGCGTAGCGTTCGTTAGTAAAATCGAAATTTTTTGATTCGAGTACCTAGTTATTTATTACTACATTTATATTTACATTGTCTCTTCAAAAAACAGCGAAGTAAAAACCAAATTTACAAACACAGGCGCAACTCTAAAACCCGGCCAAGTGCGAGGCGGACTCAAGCACGAAGGGTTCTGTACCATTATCTATGAAAACGGCAAAAAAATCATGTTTATTGTATGGGATCCCCAGTTAAATATTTATTTTATTTCAATTATTTACATATTTTTAAAGTACATAATATAGCTCAATATTCTATGAATATTTTTATCGTCTACCTGTTGCCGTTATCAATATAATAAAAAAAAAAGATATTTGTTGTGCCGGAGGCCCTCTTAAATGTTTACTTTATTCCGTTTTTTAATATTTGGTGTTATAAATGATGTATTTCTGGAGCCGCTACAAGGCAACATAAATACCTAGATCATTCTGTTCTCGTTGTATCACGTAGTTTCGATAATTCAAAAGTAAGTAATTTCGTAAAATAATTTAGTGTCGTTAAATCGTCAGTAACGCAGTAACCATGGTCCATCGGCATCAAAGCTATATTCTTCTGTATTCAATTTAGTTAAAGAGATGCTTCTATATAGACTTAAAAAAGACTAGGTATCTAAGAAAAAAACGTTGGTAGACGCGACCCTAGCTTCACGACGTATCTTCATTATGAAATTAGTTGCATGACACTAACTTCACCAAAAAATCGCCACCACGAAATTCATAAGCGTTCGCGAAATTAATGCATGCATTACAAAAGTACTAAATTACACACGTGAACATTTTGATAAAAGTCATGTCACGACATTAATTTTCATGCCACTAATTTCGTAATGTAAAACGGTTCATGAGATACAGCCTGGTGGCAGACTGTCGGACGGACAGCGGAGTCTCAGTGATATTGTCCGTTCCGGGTCCTTTGGGTACGGAACCCTAAAAATATAAGATACTGTATTTTTAGGTATCACAATTGATGCAAAGCTTCAATGGGGTCCTCATATAGAAAAATTGGCAAATAGGCTTAGCTCTGCAGCATATGCTGTTAAAAGAATTAGGGAACTAACTGACGTCGCAACTGCCAGGCTCGTTTATTTTAGTTACTTCCATAGTATCATGTCCTACGGCATACTACTGTGGGGACGGGCAGCGGACATTGAGACCATCTTCGTCTTGCAGAAAAGAGCGATCAGATTCATCTATAAGCTAGGCAGTAGAGACTCGTTAAGAGAATTCTTTAAAGAAACAAACATCCTGACAGTTGCCAGTCAGTATATCTATGAAAATATTATGTATGTCAGGAAAAATATTAGCAACTTTAAAACTGCAGGTAGCCAACATAATGTAAATACTAGAAATAAACATAAACTTTTGATCCCAAGATTTAGGCTGGCAAAAGTTAATACATCCTTCATGGGGCATTGTATACGCTTCTACAATAAAATCCCTGAAGATCTATTAAGTTTGACTGAAGCGCGGTTCAAAAAATGTGTAAAGTACACTTTGTGCCAAAAGAGCTACTATAATATTAAGGATTATTTAGATGACAATGATGTCTGGAATTCAAGCATGTAAAATTCACGAGTTTTGTAGTATCTGTGTAAATTCTGTTAATTAAGGAATTTGAAAAGACTAAGTTTGGAGTTTTTTTGTCCATTTTTTCTCCAAAATGATCCAGATTTTGAAATGGACACCTAGTTTAACTTGTAACGTTCATTAAGCCGCAGTATCTGCGCTACTTTGAATAAAACCTTTTCATTTCATTTCATTTCATTTCATTTCATTTCATTTCATTTCATTTCATTATACACAGGTACACTTGTTAAGGAATAGGGAAATATCACCAAAAATTAACTTTACGGGCCGTATAGGTACTTGTTAAGAACAAAATATTCCTACATCTTTCTTCTAGCTTCATCTAATCTAATTAAATACCTATAACTATAAAATTCTTGTATCATTAGTGCGCATACTCGGCCGAAAAGGCTTTACTCATTTTGACGAATTTTGATAGGTAAGTAACTATGTGTATTCGGTAGATACGTTTGAGAATTAGGTCGTTATTTTGTATAGCCATAAGTGATAATAAGGGCGTGGTCCTCCCAATTTTTTTGTAATTATAATCACTAGGTACCTACCTAGTTACCTAGGTACAAATAATTTATAAGGCGAAACAACGTTTGCCGGGTCACCTAGTAGGTATAAAAAGTCAGTTATGTAGGTAGGTATGCAGAAATAAGTTTTTCGCCATTCCTGAAAAGTGCTTTTCCTGTTTAGATCTAATTAATTGTGCTATAGGTATTAAGCACCTACTTACTGACTTAAGGCAAGCTTTAACAAAACAAGTTAAATTCGGTTACTAGACCACCAAGATTCATAGTTTTGACTTCACGTCACCTAAAATCTAATTCAAGAATACCTATTTCACCTCAAGAAACATATTCTTGGACGCAACCGAAAAATTTTAAAAAGCTAAACGTGTTTGAACGTGTATGCTGCCTGCTCTGCACCTGTCTTACACTATCGACGTACAGCGCTGACTAAAAGTGTTGCTAGTTTAAGACTCATCTCCCAGTGAAATGCGTATTTCGAGATGAATTGCCAATTATTTTGCCAAAAAATAAAACATTAGCGTAGCGAGGGATTCACATGGACGAGACGCAAATAATATTGCACATGTGTGAAATACATAACTGTTCATCCCATCTCAATTCAGCGAGGAGGGGCGCATAAATTGTTAGAAATTTAAATTACACTTTTACTCGAGCTGGTGAAGCTAATAGAGATTCCGATCCTTTGAGATGAAAAACCTTTTTGTACAATTTGACACAGCAAAACGCAGTAAAAACGGGCTGAACTTTCTATTCTTGGGGTTCCGTAACTCAAAAGTAAAAGAACCCTTATATCTTATAAAAAAAAAAAAACTTAGGAGGGAGGGTCGAGGTGGATAGACAGGATATACAGTACGTCGAAGAGTAGGTATACAATACTTGGGCCAGATAGTCTAATTCGAATACAAGCAGAATAAAGAAATCAATCTCCATATCGAGATCTCCTGGAAGAGCTTCTGGTCCATGAAACAGTTAATGAAGGGCAAGTTACTACCTACTTGCCTAAAGCAAACCTTAACAATTGTTGTGTATTCTGCCCTTCCTAGCCTACGACGGTGCAAAAACCTGCTCTGAACGAACATCTGAAAACAAAGTTTAAGGTTTGCCAATGGGCGATGGGGCGCAGCATTCTAGATGCAAGAAGGATTGACCGAATTCAAAACACCACGCTTGCTCCGCTCCAGAACCAAAATCACTAATGTTGGATCTGATGTGCCCGCAAAACTCAAATGGAATTAGGCAGGCGTAATTCGTATGGGTCCAGACAGATGAGCGAAAATTGCCACTGAATGGGTTCCACGCGATTCATAAATCTCGAAAACATGAGCAGCTAATAATATTATTATTATTAGCTGCTCATAATACTTGCTATAGGTACACACAACAAAAAAATCATACTGTGAGGGTGTTTTGGCACGCTTAATTGCAATCTGTTGTGCTCTGATGATGTGCCCGCAAAACTCAAATGGAATTAGGCAGGCGTAATTCGTATGGGTCCAGACAGATGAGCGAAAATTGCCACTGAATGGGTTCCACGCGATTCATAAATCTCGAAAACATGAGCAGCTAATAATATTATTATTATTAGCTGCTCATAATACTTGCTATAGGTACACACAACAAAAAAATCATACTGTGAGGGTGTTTTGGCACGCTTAATTGCAATAAACAGTAGGCATAGTCTTCAGCAAATGAAACCTCTACAGGCGTTCATGTAAATAAGTAGATATTATGTACCTAATAAATCTAGTGGTTGATCACCAAGGCAAAGGAAAGAATATTTTGGAGTTTTTTAGGGGTTCTGGCGATTGAAACTTACAATAGCAGTGAATTGAATTACTTTTTTTTAGTCCTACACGAAAATGACATTGAATGTAGCCGAGAACGACCGAACGATAACGTACGGCACACAGCTTATGGGCTCATGAATTCATTCATCCATCAATCACAATTCGATTTTGAAACTTTTCTGATTTATAACTCGTAAGATTGTGCGATAAAGTGCGATGCCGAAAGTGTAAAACAAAAAATCCCAACGAAATTCGTTTTATTTCATGAGTGAAAAGTACTTGTTAACCTTTCACTTTTGTTCACATACCAATGAAATGTAATTTGTACATACATGTAACAAATTCAAAAAACCAAAAATTTGAGGTTTTCAGGGGGATTTTAAAATTTTCTTGGGGGATTTTCCGTAGCGGTTGGCAACACTATGGTCGTTGTTCCGCGCTGAGCGCGCTGCGCCCGCGCCATTTCTTTTTTTCCGCTCACCCTCAGTGCATGCAGCGGATTATTTCGCTCTCGTTCTATTGTAGTAAGAAAATGAACATAGAACAATTGCTAACGTCGTGGGAAGTGGACAAAGACATCATTGAAAAGTTCATAGGTAAGTTTTTCTTTTTTGTGGCCGGCGCCGAGTCAACCTCGGATTCTGCTTCCCGCCCGCCTGCTCCCTTGGGTGAGTGGGCGTAAAGACCGACCCCTACAACTCCTTTTTATTGTTTTCAGAGAATGGTATTGATAGCAGTCATTTTAGAGACTTGACAGACGAGATACTTAAGGAGCTGTGTCCAAAAATTTCGACACGCATATATCTTAAGAAACAAATCGGTGAACACCTGACGGCGGAGGTTCGTATGACTAATTATTTTTCGTCATCGATCGATTCACCCACTCACCCCCCAACTTTACCCACCAACCCACCAGAGTTTAGCTTTTTTTATGGTACAAGCTTAACAGACAGGCAAGCCCTAGTATGTGATAAAACTGTATTACAGTTCTCAGTGCATGTAAGCTTGGTTATGCCTGTCTGTTATGCTTGCAAGATTAAAACTATCATGCAAACCCTAACGTGCATGGCCACCATTACTTTGCCTCTGCTGTCTGTATACGAACTTTAGGACTTTCCCCCGGTTTCTCGTACATTCACAATCTGTCAATCTACTGTCAACAGTTGTCCGTTGACGAAAGTGCATACAAAAAAAAAACGTCTGACAGCTCTGTTAACAGTAGATTATCAGATTGTTAGTGTACGAGAAACCAGAGGTTAATCTTTGGAACCGTAGTTGGTAGTCGGTAGAAATTTTCACACATAGGTACATTAGGATGTGTTAATTATTATGGAGAATTACCTAAACCTTTTTACCTTCTTTCTCTCCCGCCAACCAAACCAACCAAAAAATTTATATCAAAAATTATTTTCAGAGTAAGACTTCAACTGTAAGTTCCTTCCCAAGCTGCTCACAAGACAGCGTTAATGAACTTGATCCAGAATTGGACGACAACTTTCTGCTTGACATGTTAACAAGCCGACCACCATTCCCTGAGTTTGATCTTAAAACGCTGTTGTCCACATCTCCTACTGGAAATGGCATTTTACAATATTATACCACACACAATATATTGACGCCCAAACACCGCAATAATCTGACTGACATCATTTGCCGAAGGATATTTACACGTGTTGTAAATCAGTAAGTACCTATTAATTTACATAACATAACATTTACATACGGACACATACATCGCTTCTGGCCCAACACTAGGATACCCTGTGTCGTGGGAACCAGAAACAGCAATGTCACAAACATGTAAACATCCAAGACCTCTGTTTCTTTTTTTTCGTCTCCAGCCGGGATTCGAACCTGGGACCTATCATGGCATGGTAGGCAGATGAGCTTTATCCACCAACCTAAATTTGTATGTATGTGATCAAAATAACATAAATAATTATAAATATAGACCACTGGTCAAGTTTAGGCTCAAGTCATTTGGATTGACCAATTAATCATATTTTTATTTGTTTATGTAAAGTTATGATTTATGATAATTTATTTTTTTGAGCTAAATTTTCATGAACAGCTATCCTTGTCTTGGACTCAAAAGTATGCCTAAAATTATTAACAAATCACTTTACTGGCACCTGAAGTGTTAGAGTGGACCTAACACTTGGTAGATATAATAAATATCACTTATCTTCCAGTCGCATCAATTATGAGGAGTATAACATACTAACTTCAAAAATTATTGCTCTCTTTCCAACTGAGAATGCCGGAACATACTTTGTTCCTCCAGTAAAAAAAAGGGACTCAATCTCTGGAAAACCAGCTTTTGCAAAGGGAAAATTAGTGGATAAAATCCGCAATACCCTGTACAAATCTGGTGAGCGTAAAAGAAAAACATCTGGAAATGAAAATTTTGTTGATCACAAACAGAAAAAAAATAAGAACATAACAGAACTACAAGGTTTTTTTAAAGTTATTCTTCTTATTTATTGTAATTAGTGGTAGATAGATACAGGGTGTCCGGTAAGTAATGGACAACCCTTCAACTGCATCCAAAAAAAAAGAACAACAAGGTTTATTTATAGTTATTCTATTTATTTACTGTAGTTAGTGGTAGATAAATATCAGGGTGTCTGGTAAGTAATGGGAAACCTTTCAACTGCTGATGGAGGAACCAAACTTTCTAATTGTGGCCAATCTACTAGGTACCTGTAAAATGTATCTAACAGCTAGCTGTTTTTTGCTTTGATTTGTTTAGCCTCTGTAGTAAAATTTGTTTGGATTGAGGTCCCTCTCAGCAGATAAAATGTGGTGTATTGTGTACCAGATACTTGTGTAGATTGCTGTAGTATTACCTGCTTCACATTATTTTTATTTTTAAGGTTACATTGCCAATTATTTATTTGCCTTATGTCTTGTCTTTTAGATAATTGGATACTCTCAAATTAAGATAACATGAATTTCAAGAACACATTCTAGTATTGAGAGAACACTAGAATAAGAACAAAATAAGTTTTTTTACTTGATTAGAGTTGGAAAGATAAGAATATTCTTTGTGCACTTATGAAACGAGATAAATATACTATATAAGTTACAGTTAAAAAATAAAATATGATATGCAGTCTTATTGCTAACAGCAATTTCTTCCAGACAACCTTGTGACAGAAAGGTTTCCGATAGAAATAGAGAGACTGGTACCTAACTGTCATCAAGAATAAACAGTATTATACATACTCCATATGTTTAGGTGCTCTTCAGTAAAGGTAAATAATCTGGATGTCTTTTTATTGAAATACACACTTTTTAAATCATAATTTTTAGAAATTGAATGTTTTTATGATACAACATTTAATTTAGCATTGAATTGGTAATGTGTAAAGATTTTGGTTTAATAAGTGTACATTTCAAGAAAAAGGCATATCAAGATTGTTTACCTTTATTTAAATACCTAAACATAATATGAAGTATAGATTGCTTTCAATAAAAAATATTAGTTTAGTTTTTTGTCTGTGTAATGTAATGAATCAAGGGGCTGGCATATTTAATGAATTTAATTTATTTCATTTTGGTAATTTTTATTCATGATGCGATACTAATCATATAGTCCACATTTTAGATACTCTCAGAGATGATGTTGTGTGGTTAAAAAACAACACAGAACCTTGGGATGATGTTATCAAGAAGTGGAAAGCTACTCATGAACTCCGCCAATTGACACAGTATGACACTGTAGAAGGATTTATCGCAAATTGGCCCGTATTAAACGATATCAGAAGCGATGTTTTGGTAAGATTTTTTTTAATCTCCGTTAATGAATGCGTCACTTTTGTCATATTAAACTTGACGTTTTCATACTAAATTTGACAACTTTACTGGGTCAGAAACTTTGTGGCACTACAGACAACTCATTGGTTTTTTTTTTCAGATCAATTTAGATTTCGAGGCAATATATCCTGAAAAATCGAATAAATTTTACCTTTTTTGGGACGAATTTATCGAAAAAGTTAAGAATATTAAAAAACATCAAAATTCGAAAGAGGAGACAGTGGCGTTGGTCGAATATATTGACGGATTAACAAATACTGGTGAGTATATAACATAACATTTAACGTTTACATACAAGCACATACATTGCTTCTGGCCCCACACTAGGATACCCTGTTGCGAGGGAACCAGAAACAGCAACGTCTCAAACATGTAAACATCCAAGACCTGGGTTTTTTTTGTTCCCAGCCGGGATTCGAACCCGGGACCTCTCTCATGGTAGGCAGACGCGCTAACCACTGCGCCACGGAGATCATCGATACATTTTAATTATATTTTTAATTAGCCGATTTAGTGTTCCATTCCTGGGCGAAGGCCTCCCCTTTAGCTCTCAACTTCTCCCTGTCACCCCGGCAGAAAGTTTGTAAGGTCGTTCCGCCATATACCTAATTATGAATCGATTTAAAATTGTACATTTCTCATAGGGGTGTAACTATAAAATATTGGTCGTTATGCCCTTTATAACCTGCATTAGATAATACGAGAGATAAAATATTTTTTTTTAGTGAAAATCGCCTAATAAGTTACTAAATATGGCTTAGCTTCTATCGTTTGCACTTGACGGGTCTGACAGGGGTTTTGCGGGGCGGGGCGGGAGAGTGCGCCCGCCCCGCAATACCCGCGCATCTTAAAATTAGAAAAATTTTGTAATAAATAATTTAGTTATATTTTTATTATTATTTTAGATCACAAACTTGCATCGCAAATCGAGCTGCTGTGCCATTTGGTGCCGCCAAAGGGACGGTTAAATAAACGGGAAAAGTTTTCAATAAAGGAATGCAGTGAAAGTTTCATTGTCAATGTTAAGGTATAAACCGAGCTTTTCTAGATTTTTAATATGCTTTTTTGCGCTTGTATCTTAATACTTTCTATGTTGAGTGAAACGGGCGTTTCAATGGTGAACTTTACTTTCTAGACACCTGGGGATGTACAAAAGAAAATTGACGAAATATTCACCGCCGCATCAGGAAAACAAAAGACCGTCCAGCCGTACATCATACATTGCACTTCCGACGAAGATTTCCACGGTACATTTTACCTGATTATAGACAAGGTCAGGTACGTCTATAAATCTGCCTATAAGGCCTTTGATACACTATTCAAGTGTTTTCACGCACTGCATATAGCTTATCCAAAATCCGGCTACCATCTGTTCTTGTTGATCCAAATATGTGTTTATAATATAAACACTAAATATGACGTCATTCCCCCTTACATCATGGATTTAATTTCTAATGCTAAATGCTAGACCTTGACCATTGTATTAGTATTTCCTGTACTTCCGTTTATGTAATTGTATTTTAGTAAAATGCATTGTTCAATTTGTAAAACTGAATACCATGATTTTAAAACATATTTCGTTCATTTAAATTATTTTCACAATATAACAGAATATTTTAAATGTCCTTTTCAAGACTGTGAGCGAGTTTATCATACGAAATCTTCTTTAAAAAAACATTTTTGTGTTTATCATGGTGTTGAAAACAAAAGTGATGTTAAAAAGGAACATTGTAAAACGAGAACTGACGTTGACCCCTGTGTAATCGATAAACCTGCCAACATTTTTGAATCAACTTTACCTACACACGATAATGACTGTGACAATGTAAGTTCCCCGTTGATAAATTTTAAACTTGCACTTGACAAATTACTTCTTTCATTTTTGTCACAATTATATAGTATTTCTAGTTTGCCTAGAACTTTAATTCAGACTATAGTGCAGTTAGTAACTAATTTACTTTCATCGGAACCTATCGTTATATTAAAGGAAACCTTGAGTAGCATATCAGAAGAATGTTCGTCAATGCTGTCACTTCTCCAAAATTCTTTTAAAAATTTAGGAACTGATTACAAGAGAATAGAGCGTTTCAAAAATCTACCTACATTTACTGAGCCAATTTCAAAAACAATTGGAGTTTCGGAAGACACTAAGTCATCGCATGGTGCCATTGAAATGACGTTAAAAAATAGATGTTCCTATTTAATTCCATTGCGGAAAAGTCTCAAATCCTTTTTGGAAGTACCTAATGTGCTAGACGTTCTATTAAATTATCAAAAAGACGTTTGTAGAGATAATCTCATTTTGAGAAACTTAGCAAATGGGAAGCTTTGGCAAGATGTAAGCAAAGATTTCGATGGGGGAGAAAAAATTCTACCGCTAACAATTTATTATGACGATTTTGAATCTGGAAATCCGCTAGGCAGTCACGCGGGCAGCCAGAAGATCGGTGTTGTGTATGCAACTATTTCTACGATACCCCCTAAATTTAGCAGTCGTTTAGAGAACATTTTACTTGCGCTTGTATTTTATACCGCTGATAAAACTGAATTTGGCAATGAATCAGTTTTTGGTCCTCTAATTTCAGAATTGAAGTTTTTAGAACAGGAAGGAATCTCGATAGTTTGTAAAGAACATACAACTGTCGTTAAATTTTGCCTAGCAAATTTATCTGGCGACAACCTTGGCCTCCACTCAATTTTAGGTTTTCACGAAAGTTTCGCTTCAAATCATTTTTGTAGATTCTGCGTTACGTCCAAAGGCCAAACTAAAACGGACACTAAAGAGCGCCCTCAAAATACCCGCAAAGCAATTGACTACGATAGACACTGTCAAGACAATGTAGGCATAAAAGAAGAATGCGTATGGCATCAGTTAAATTTTCATACGTATAAAAATCTGACATGTGACGTAATGCATGATCTATGTGAAGGCGTACATAGATATGATATGTGTGTTATTATAAAAAAATTAGTAGACAGCAATTACTTTTCACTAAAAACATTAAACTCCCGAATTAAATATTTTACTTATTTGAAAACGGAAAAAAATTGTCCACCCTCAGTTACCAAGCAACATCTTCTAAATGGGCAAATAATTTTTTCAGCTTCAGAAATGTTGTGTCTTGTTCGGAACTTCAGATTTATTGTTGGAGACTTAGTCGATGTAAAGGATGATCCTACATGGCTTCATTACTTATGTTTGTTAGAGATAACAGAAATACTAACATCTCAGGTATTTACTCCGGAACTTCTTGATTATTTGAGAAATTTGATAGAAAATTATTTGGAAAACCTGCAAAGTATATTCAGCTGCTCTTTAAAACCCAAACACCATTTTCTTCTTCATTATCCGAGAGTAATAGAGCAAATAGGCCCTCCCATATTAATCAGCGCGTTTAAGTTTGAATCAAAACACAAAGAGTTAAAAGCGGTAGCTCAATCAATCTCTTGTAGAAAAAACTTACCTTTAACACTTGCAACAAGGCATCAGTTGAAGAGCAGTTATAGATTAATGGCGCAAAACGGGTTTGCTGACTGTATTTCTTATGGTAAAGTAATTCATGTCCAGCAGTACCCTAGCGAATTGAATGACGCTGAGTATATCTGCGTCGAATACTTCGAAAAAAATGGAACAAATTACAGTAACAAAAATGTTATATTGTACAAGTATGACATACATTCTCCAATATTCTATAAAATTGACAAAGTTTTTTTAAATGAATCTGATCAAAGTATGGTAGCATTCTTGTGTACAGTGCTAGAAACTGTAGGTTACTCTTCTCATTATATGGCATTTATCGTGGAATCTACGTCTCAGACAAGATTAGTTCGCTTGGAAGATTGTGACTGTAGAACACCTACTTTAATCAGAAAGTTAAATTTATGTTTTTATGTGGATTTAAAGACGTAAAATATATTATTAACGGATTTCCCGAAGATGCTTTCAAGTGTTCATATTACAAAATATGTCCGGTCACACTTGAAGGGGTCGCTGAATTTGTCAATACGAGAAACTTACTTTTTTATCAAACATTCAGTATTGATTATATTGTAGCAATATCTCTTTCCTATAAGTCAGGAGATTTCTATTTACTCTTTTATAGTTTAAAAAAATTAAAACTACTTTCAACCAAAGACATAATAATAGAGTATTATTTTGGGACTGTTTCCTTATACAGGGTGGTCCAGTTTCAATTTTGTCAAATTCCTCGAGACCATTATCGTAATTGTTTACATATTAAAAACATTGGTTGTACTAATTTTTAGTTTTCACATTAACTCTCCTTAGCTACATTTTTTGTACAAATGTTTTTTCTAAACCATTAAGTACTTATGATGCCCTTCAGCTAAAAAAATAGACCTCTAAAACTAAGCCACCCTGTATGACCTTTTTTATTTCCAACGTGTATGCTGAAACTGATTAAAAAAATTAATTAAAATACGATCAAAAATAATGATAATTGTATAAAGTATACTTAAATAAATTTTATAAGCCGGTACAATTTTAAGCCGGTATGTTTTCATTCTAGTAGCCCAAGTTGTAAAACTAATTTTGTCGTAAGACTAAGACAATACTGCTACGAAAAGTGAATACAAGTGTAACTTGGAAAACATCGTTGAGTGAAATGAACTGTAAAGTTTTTTTCTTATTCAATCGATTTTGGGCCAACGATAACAATAGGAAAAAATCTATAAAGATCATTAGTCACATAGTCTACACTATGTTTTTCGAGTTACAGTGTGTTGACTTTTAAGGCAAGCAGGTCTTAATTTTATAAAATAAAATATTTTACTATACTATACTTACAAGCTGTAAGATCTAAAGGTAAAAGTAAATTCATAGCGTAAATACTGAGCGTACATCTTAAGCGAGGCATATTTTTGGTTACTGCCACCTTATTGGCACCTATAATTGCTTCTTGTGGCTTATTTTCATTGATTTCTGTATACTTAAAGCTGTAAGATCTAAATGTAAAAATAGATACATAGTATTTAAGCGTACATCTCAATCGAGGCATATTTGGTTACTGCCACCTTATTGGCACCTATGAATGCTTCTTGTGGCTTAGGTATTTTCATTGAAATCTGATTTGTTCTGTGAAACCTTACAATTAAGCCCGCTTTACCCATAGTCGCAGCCCAGTTGTATGGTTGATTGTGAAGTATAAGTAACATTAAGATAATTTTAACAATAGGTATGTGTTCAATTTTTATCGATAATAAATAAGTGTTGCCTACCATTAATCAATCTGTTTACTTTCATTCCTGTATGTATAGATACCTACCATTGCTGGAGTTTTTTTTATGCGAGACGTTTCAACAAAGCTTGTAAATGTTAATTGGATAAGCATTTTTATGTAACCTTCTACATAAAAATGCTCATCAATGCCTTAGCAATGGTTAGCTTAAGAGTTGTTTGTTTTATGGGAATACCTACTTGTACAGTCTTGTAATGAGACAAAATTCTTTTGGATGAAGTGTCATTGGGATAAATTTGAGCTAGAAAATATTGTCTCAGTATGAAGCATTAAGAATATCCTCTCAAAACGAATGTCTCTTTAGCTAAGAATAGTAGAAGCTTCTCCCAAGAAAATATTCTCTCAGTAGGAAACAAACAAGTCTTGTCCCAAAATTAACGTCTCTTCAGCTAAGAATAGTAGTACCTTCTCCCAAGATAATATTCTCTCAGTAGGAAACAAACAACTCTTGTCCCAAAATTAACGTCTCTTCAGCTAAGAATAGTAGTACCTTCTCCCAAGATAATATTCTCTCAGTAGGAAACAAACAAGTCTTGTCCCAAAATGAATGTCTCTTCAGCTAAGAATATTAGTACCTTCTCCCTAGAAAATATTCTCTCAGTAGGAAACGTAAGACTCTTCTCTCAAAACAAATGTCTCTTCAGCTAAGAGTAGTAGATGCTTCTACTAAGACAATATTGTCTTATTATGAAACAAATTTCTTTTCGGCTAAGAATAATAGTAAGAAAATATTGTTTTAATATGAAACAAAGAAGTCTTCTATCGAAACAAATTTCTCTTGATCTAAGAATGGTACAGTCTTCTCCCTAGAAAATATTGTCTAAGTATGACACAAAGAATTCTTCCTACAAAACACATTTATTTTCAGCTAAGAATATTAGAGGCTTTTCCTAAGAAAAGATTGTCTTAGTATGAAATAAATTTCTCTTCGGCTAAGAATTATAAAGACTTCTCCTAAGAAAATATAGTTTTAGTATGAAACAAAGAACTCTTCTATCTAAAGAAATTTCTCTTGATCTAAGAGTAGTACAGGCTTCTTCCAAGAAAGTATAGTCTCAGTATGAAACAAAGAAGTCTTCCTACAATATACATTTGTATTCAGCTAAGAATAGTAGCGGCTTATCCTAAGAAAATATTGACTTAGTACGAAACATACGAGTCTTCTCTCAAAATAAATTTATTTTTAGGTAAAAAAGTAGACGCTTCATCTAAGAAAATATTGTCTTAGCATAAAACATCGAGTCTCGCTGCAAAACAAATATGTTCTGTTTTAAGAATATTAGCAGTTTGAAGAAAGAGTGAATGACTGAATGAATGACTGTTCGGAGACAGTTTTTCTTTAGCCAAAACAAAGTATATTCTTCAAAGCAAATATCACAAATTGTTGCTTATTCCTGAAACATTCTATATTCTTTCATCAAGACATTAGTTTATTTCAGAAATAAAACTTAACTTTCTTGTTTCAAGAATGAGTGTTTTAGATGAAGACAATAAAAGTAAGACAATATTTTACTTCATTCAAGATAATATTGTTTCCGCCATATATGAATCACGGATTGTCTTGACCAATAGGATATTGTCTTAATCTAAGAATTCTTTTTTTTCCGTGGGTGCAAACCTCTTTACACCATTTTAATTTCTTTTTCTATCATTTTCAAATATTTAAATTTTGTCACTCATTCTTCGATCTATCGATATTCATATCGATATTCATCGACTACTACTTTACCCTTTGACCAGATCTGACTTTTTTACCTGCTTCTCCGTTTTTACCCGACTGCGGCGAAGCCCAAAAGGAGGGTAATGTGTTTAGTTCGTATGTATGTATGTATGTATGTATGTATGTATGTAAGTATGTCCGATTCTATGTTCCCTCATAACTCCTTAACCAATGGTCAGATTTTGTTAAACAAGGTGTCATTCGATTCGGCATCCTTGCGCGGGTGTCATAGGCTATATAAAATCATAATTATGCGATCAGAACCGTGACGAAAAATAAAATTCGTTAAGAAGCTTCGTTAAAGTACAGCTAGGAGCCACTAGATGGCGCTGTTATATTTAGTTTATTGAATTCGAATACTAATTTTATTGAACTACCCCTAACAGGTGTGAAATATTTAAAACAGAATTTTGCGGATGACGTAGGTTACATAAAATCAGCATTAATAGAGAACCAACGGAACAAAAAATAACATTTACTTCTAAGTAATTAAAGTACCACCTTTAGCTACTAGATGGCGCTGCTATATTTTATTTATTCCAATACATGTGTATACATAATTTCGGCTTTGGTCTACATGTAAACAAACCATTTATAGAATCGGTACAAATACAGAAAGAAATAATTCCTATTAAGTGGTTTGATCCTTCTAGATCATTCATTTAATTAAAAAATATAATTAAGTTTAACTACGCCTAACACGTGTAAAGTATTTAAAAGAGAATTTTGCGGGTGTCGTAGATTACATAAAATCAGCATTAATAGAGAACAAACGCAACACAAATAATATTCACTTCTAAGTAATTAAAGTACTGTAGCAGTACTGTAAATTACTGTATTAGTTCCTCTACCCAACCACAGATGGCGCTGTTTGTGTTCTAAATTGCGGTATGGTTTTGTCCGAAGGCCCTAGATAATATTATTAAACAAACACCATTTTTATGATTAATTAGAAATTGGTTAGTATTTGACCGCTTGCGAATCACTTCGACCAATACTGACTGTCCACCAATATTGGGACAACTGGTGACGTAGATAATATTCCGCGCTGTGGTACGAGACTCTTACTACGTACGTAGTATTGTACTACTCGTAGTACGAGTAGTACAGTTACTGTAATCATTATTTTCATATTGCTTTAATAAATAGATCCCTAAGTACGTGCTGTCGTGCTGAAACAACGTTTCTCTTCTTGTCTGCTGAAAACCTGTCCTACAGTACCACTTTTAGCCACTATATGGCGCTGGCATATATTTATTCTATTACATGTATAAATTTACATAATATAAGCTTTGCTCTACATGTAAACAAACCGTTTATAGAAACGGTATAAGTGCTGAAAGAAAAAATGCCTATAAAGTGTTTATTTCTTTCTACACCATTCGTTTATCTCATTAATTTAAGAAATATCAACCTCATAGGGGGTCAAAATAATTAATTTCTTAACTCTGATATTAATTTCCTACTAACACTTAGACCAAAACTAACTAAACAAAATATATAAAGTGTAGCATGTAACTCCTTTTCCCCTGTGCGGTCATAGTCAGACAAGCTGGGTTCAAAGAAGAAACAATAAATGATAAAAAAAATATTTGATTGCTCTCACTGGTAACCGAAGACGGATCCTCCGTGACCTCGTATCGTAGGACCCATGAAATGTAAAAAAAATCTAGGTCTATTCATCTTAACGAATTTTATCTCGTTTCCTCCGAAAATAAGATTATGATTTTGTGTTAGGTTTCCTGTTCACTTGTGAGACCAAAGATTGCTTATCTATACCTACCTAAATATTCAGTAAAATTTTTCAATGCTTTAGGGGGCCACCTCAAGATGAATTTGTTATAGTTTCATTTTAATTCCGGTAATATTTTGGCATTCAGAAAACTAAGATTTTGTATGTCTCCCACGCCCATGCCACAACTCTAAGTAACTACGCCAGGCCGAAGGCCGAGCCCCATCATGCGGGTGCGAGGAAACTTGCCGCGACGAGGTTGAAGGCCGAGCTCAGCTCAATACAGGTCGCGGCACGGCCGAAGGCTGTGAAGCGGGCTAGAGGAATACTCCCACGGCGATTCTAAATGCTGAGCTCTATTTACGCTGATGCCAAATGCAGAGAATAGTCTCGGAATAGTCGGCCGAAAGCCGCGACTGTTACTAAAAGTTGCTGTTAGGAGGAAACCTGTCGCGCCTTTGTACAGGCCGCGGCTGAAGGCTCAGACCATTTATGTTCCCATTTACAAGTCCTTATTCTAAGTAATTAGCGAGACCCAGCAATGCAAGCACGAAGAATTCTACTCTGGAGATGTCGAAAGCTGAGCGCCGTTCAGGTCGAGGACATAATTCGTGACTATTCCAGTCCCCACCTACAATCGTTAACATTAAATAACTAGGTGCAGTGGAGCTTTTTTAGGCTACATAAAAAACAGACAATTTATGTAAGGATAATAAAGAAAAAAATCTGTCGTTTCCTTTGCAAATATTCTAGATTGTTTAACACCATTAGACCATATTCATTGTACTAGCTAAAAAATATCGTACGACATAAATTTTTAATGCAGGCAGGTGGTACCTATGACTATATCAAACAAGTATATCAGTAAAAATATTTATGATTTGCCGCGACATGTCCATTGTCGAACAAAAGAAAATAAAGCAATAAACTAAAATTCATTTAGGAAATAAAATAATATAACGATTTAAAGCATGTAAGCAGAACAGATGGACCTTTAAATTTTATCGTTTTACTGAGTCACTAAAAGGTCAAAAATAAAAAAAATATTTAAAAAAATAAAAGAACCCGACTGCAGTGATAATTCAACTGAAAGGGAAAAAATAAGATAATTTTATTTTCAAATGCTAATGTCGAATCAGAAGAGTTCATGCTGCTTTACTTGAGGTACCAAATAATATAACTTTATAAGCATTATTTGCTCAAACTGTTGCATTTATTATTTTATATAAAATGATGCAGTCGGGACCCATTAGAGAACTTTAAACAAACAGTAATGGGTCCCGACTGCATCGTTTTATATTAAATAATAAATGCAACAGTTTGAGCAAATAATGCTTATAAAGTTATATTATTTGGTACCTCAAGTAAAGCAGCATGAACTCTTCTGATTCGACATTAGCATTTGAAAATAAAATTATCTTATTTTTTCCCTTTCAGTTGAATTATCACTGCAGTCGGGTTCTTTTATTTTTTTAAATATTTTTTTTTTATCCAGTTTATTACTAAAAATATTTCTATAGAAATAAGTCCGCCTTTGCTCATAATATAAGTTAAACCTGTTACTTAAGTGCTTTACTTTGTATATTTTGTGCAATAAAGTGTAACAAACAAACAAATATCTACAAATTAAACCACACCTGAAGTCGTTCCAGTTTATTATTAATTATAATAGTTATACAACGTACCAAACTTCCTTCGGGAGGAGACTCGTGCCCCTTGGTGGGGACATAATGGGTTGATGATGATGATCGTTAAAGTAGCATGCGTCACTCACCTTAACATCGATCAGTCTGACGGAGAAGGCGGCGGCGTCAGGCGCGGCCAGTCGGAGCTGGCAGGGGGCGCGCGACTCGGCCTGAGCCACGGGCCGGACCAGCGCCAGCGCCAGGGCTCCGGTGGCGCCCCCCGGCCCGCCCAGCTCCACTTCTTTGGTACACCCGCATAGGAGACTAGAGCACAACCCTGGGGAAGAACGGAGAACGGTCATGTTATATCTACGGTGGCCAATATTTCTGGGTTGTAGTGGAACAACCCAGAAATATTGGCAAATTTCACAAATATTGACCCCCATTGATGGGGATTTGTGAACTTTTTGTTCACGAATCCCCATTGATGGGGATTTGTGAACTTTTTGTTCACAAATCCCCATTGGCGTATCTTAGAATTGGCAATTTGGCGCGATACTCATACATAGTTATATATTAAACGGATCAAATCGCGATTATTTATTAGGTAAAACGTTATTACCTTATTTTACCTAATAAATAATCGCGATTTGAGCCGTTTAACGTATAACATATCTATGGTGCCTGTTGACATAGAACATTCTTTATTGTACACAGAAATTATATAAAAAATGCAGTACAAATGGCGGCCTTATTACTAAAAGCAATTTCTTCCAGGCAACCATAGACGGAGACATGAAAGAAATAGATATTATTTTTAATATTGTCAGACATATTGTCAGTTTATAAATTCAGTTAGTTCTAGTTCTTATCACGTCTATTATGCCAATGTCTAATATAAATAAAGTGATAGTACCTATTACAGATCCAATGTTTTATATATTTTTTTTAGAAAAGAATAGTAGCGCCGCTTATTTGGTGCTTAGCAGTGCCATAATACAGTAACTTACGCCGGAGGTGCTCAATCTTTCAAAGTTAGTGGAGACTACACCGTGACTAAACAGTCATGTCAATTTCGCCCACGACACAGGCCTAGCCTAGTGTTTGGACACTATTACACTAACATGTCCTTTAGTTCAATAATTGATGCTATAATGTAATTATTTTTTTAATTCATTAACTCGTTTGACATCATATTCTTTTTTGTTTGAAATGGGATTTCAAGGTACATCAATTTGCTAAGGTTTGTGGGATCCACGAGAAAATCATGAAACTCTTCTTTTTAGTCCGTATTTTTTTTAAAGTCGGTATTTTTCACCAAAAGCATTTGTTAAAAATGTTAATTTCAGTAATTTATAAGACAGAAGTAAAGACACGAAAGTAATCCTATGAGGGTTCGGTTTTGTCATCGAACCTACGGAACCCTGTAAATGTCTGAAAAAGACCCCATCACAGTGAAAAATTTTAAAAACCTACTCTTACAAATTCCACCCATGCCGGGATTCGAACCCGCGACCTCTGGCTATCCGTGCCAGCGCTCTTTCCAACTGAGCTAATGGGCGACTCACCGGCATCAGTGAAATTTCGAACCTCTTTACAATATTCTCTGTATTACGTACATGCAGCGATATCTGGCTGTAGTAATTTGCATCACTTGCAGCCCAGAGTACCTACTTTGCAGTTAGGTTTTTACATCGGAATGATATCGCTGTACCCACATGATTATATTCTTTTTAATGCACTAAACCTATTTAGAGGCTAAAAATTCCACCCACGCCATGCGGGCTCGAATCCCGGCCTGGGTGGAATTTTTAGCCTATAAATAGGTTTTTAAAATTGTCCTTAGCACAGGTTAGTGCATTAAAAAGAATATAAACAGTGAAAAATGTACGTTAATCCTCTTCTCTTTTCGACCTACCGTGTCGAGAAGAGAGGAGGGGCGGTGGGAGACCGGAGTGCTTAGCGCGAGTTTTTTAATTACTCGATCGCGTTAACGTAAACTCATATTTCTATGGCATCGAGGAAGCGCCACCTAGCGACAAGTATGGAAATTAAAATTGCTGAGTGCGAGTTGTAATGGTTTACGTTGAGAAGTGAACACGTTTACCAGCTAAAACACGAATAAACGCGAGTGCGAGTTATACTGTGACAGCGTTTTGCTAGTTCGAACGGTTAACTTACTCATACTCACTAATCAATGCTCGATTAACGCGGTAGTAAAGTTATTCGATTGGATCTGTCAAACTCGCACTAAGCACTCGGAGCGTTGTAATATACAGCCACAGTAAGGCGTGACTCGATAATCAATTTCTCAAATCATAATCGGCCTCCAGCGGACGCAAACAAATCCGACGTAAGCGCAAATTATGTCGAGTTGGCTGGTACTGAGAACCTGAGGCGTGCGTATCGTCACGTCACGACGTGGTTCTGAGCTAATACTGTGACCGTCATGTTTACGTGGTAAATTAAATCTTACACTAATCCGAACCTAATACAGGAGACAGCTGTGACGTTTACCTCATTGGAATATGCCTGTGTAAAACACGTAACAATTAATAACATGCAGAATATCCTTGGAGTTAGCAACCGTTGGAGTAAACCTCAGATCAAACGTGTTCTTGAGTGGAGAGCGCGACTCGGCAAACGTAGTGTAGGACGCCCTTCGACCCAGGTGGGATGACGATCAGCGAGAAACTGCCTGCAGATGCTGGATGCGGCAAGCTGAAGACAGGGCGCTATGGCGCTCTATAGGGGAGGGCTATGTCCAGCAGTGGACTATATAATATAGCCTGAAGAAGAATAATAGGCTTAGGCCAGCGTAATATCATCCCAAGAGTACACATCCGTAAAACCAGAGGCTTCATTATGCAAATCCTGTGGGATTGCTGACGTTTGCTATGCACAGAGCGGTGGTAGCGGAGCGGTAGAACGCCGGGATCTCAATAGGGAGGTTGTTGGTTTGAATCCCGGCATGTTCCAAAGACTTTGTTCTCTATACATTTGTAAAGTAATAGTAGCAATACCCCTCGCTAACTGTGAAGGAAAACATCGCGAGGAAACCCTAGTGTTTAATGTTGACATACCTCAGCGCTTGCTGCGTACAATGGCGCAACTATGAGACTAAGTGGGGAAATCGCAATCTAACTAATTAATGCTTTTTTTACTAAAACTTTCATAAGTACTACCATTGAATTTGAAATTATTGAATTAATGTTTTATTGCGTATCTACAATTTTGTGCTGGAAACCACCCAAACTACAAATCCGCAATGAGGCGTGTGGTCATCAAAACTATACTCTCTTCTAAAAACCTCTGGCTCGGTACGGTTAGCCAGAGGTTGCGGGTTCGAGTCCCGGCATGGGCGGAATTTTAGCCTCTAAATAGGTTTTTTAAATTGTCCTCAGCACGGGTTCGTGCACTAAAAAGTATGAGAAAAGCCCTGGAATGGCACGTATAACGTGCTATTGTCGATATCTACCCTTATATCTCCCACTGCTTGGGCACGGGTCTCTTCCTGCATCGCAGGAAGGTTAGGCCATACTCCACCACGTGGGCCAAGTCCGGGTGGGTGGAGGATTGCAAGACAGTGGCCCTCTGACAAAACTTAACTACTGCCATTTGACAGCCGACACCGACGGCTTAACATGCCCTGCGAGGCACGGAAGAACTTGGAAAAATGCCACTAGCGGTAGTCACGGGTCGGTCACCCATCCAGCACCTGACCGCGCCTGTTGTTGCTTAACTAAAGTGATTTATTTGGTTCGGCTTGGCCACGGGCGCTTCGTGCTATTGAAATAAAACCTAACACCCGTTTCCTCAGTAATGTTAACTATACTCAATTATTTATTTAACAAACTATCATATCAGGTGCTGGCGGCCGTGCTGAAGACTGAAAGATACGAATGCTGAAGTCCATACCGACGTAACTCCATGACACATGACAGCTTTTATTGCGCAAGCCATAAAATCGAGATTCCAACAAAATATGCTGAAGGTGAAGGCGACTCTACTAACATAGTTAGACACGCAAAGACCAAGACAGGCGTCATTCATCAAACCTGATTTAATTTATTTACCGTCGACACAGGTGTACCGCTGACTTTAGAATTATCTACAAGTGTTTTACTTTTAAAAACCTATTTAGCGGCGGATTCGAACCTCGACCTCTAGCTATCCGTACCAGCGCTCTTTCCAACTGAGCTAATGGGCGACTCACCGGCATTCCGATGTAAAAACCTAACTGCAAAGTAGGTACTCGGGGCTGTAAGTAATGCAATCTACTTCAGCCAGATGTCGCTGCCTGTAGGTACGTAATACAGGGAAGTGTAAAGAGGTTCGAATTTCACTGATGCCGGTGAGTCGCCCATTAGCTCAGTTGGAAAGAGCGCTGGCACGGATAGCCAGAGGTCGCGAGTTCGAATCCCGGCATGAATGGAATTTTTTGCCTCTAAATAGGTTTTTTAAAATTGTCCTTAGCACGGGTTAGTGCATTAAAAATAAAAATATTATATAAGTGTTTTAGGTACTTTTTTCTCGACTTTAGTGTTAGTTCAAAAAACATATATCTACTGGACTTTGTCGTACAATTACGTGACTCTCTCAATCCTCAATATCCACTGAAATGCGTGATACACATTACGCCTCATACGGCAGAGCTACGTAACACACCGTTGTCGCACACATATGTATACGTGATAAGTTACATAATCAAGGCTCAGATATTGTGACTTCCCATCCCAAGTGATTTCAATCAGGCAATAACTGAGATGCATGCTTCTAGATAGCTCCAATAGAAAGTTTTAATAGTCATATTGCATAAGCTTATTATTTATTTCCTTCCTTCCTTCTGGACCGTCTCATTGGTTCAACGATTAGACTCAATACAAGGTTGGCTTGAAAATGTGCAATTCCTTAAACACCCCAATTAGATTTTGTGTTTTACAACTTTTGATCTATGACATTTTTCTTTACTTTTCACTTTAGAGGCATAATTTTCGAAATTAAATCTCGAATCTTTCGAAAGGCTTAGTACATAATTTTATCAAATCTGCCAGTATCGTAGCCTTCCACAAATCATTATTCGAACAAGAATGTTCATTTCATATAATACACGGCTGTGATAATTAAGTAATTCAGATGCGCTATTACTAGCGAATTATTGAGCACAATTATTTATCGAAGTGAAAGAATAAAAGTATATAAAGAATAAAAGCCAATTTTGTAAGTGGAAATTTGAACAAAAAATATTCAGGCGTAAAACAAAAATTGTATAGTAGGTATTATATAATGTGAAAATCAAATTACCGTGTCAGAAATTCTGCCGCACTGTTTAGTGCGGCTGTGAATAAGAAATTTTCTGAAAATATCTTCTTCTTCAGGCTATATTAGTCCACTGCTGGTCATAGCCCTCCCTTAATGAGCGCGAGGTAGTGCCATTATTGGGGCGTAATACCCATAATCCCTACGCTGGGCTTGCGGGTTGGGGATTGCAGTTTGGTGGAATTGTACTGCAGGGGGCGCTGCTGCCCACCCACCGGTTTGTGTCCCTTAGTCGCCTTTTGCGACACCCGCGGGAAGAATTTTGGTTGATGCTATTCTCTAGGCTGACACCACACAGCACTGAGAATATCGCTGGGTGATTTTGCAAAAAACTTTACAATATGAGGTACATTTTACAATACTACCTCGTAAATATACTATACTACTCCAATGACGTACGTCACAGTAAATACTTATTAGCAATTACTAAAACATTGCACGCTAGCCGACTCTAGCATAACCAGTTCCAAATGTATTTGCGAAACAAGCAACAAGTTAATTAGCTGCGGCGAAGGATGCGCAAACGCAACAGTTGAAAATTTTGGCATTATGGTAATTGACGATAAGTAATTCTTAATTAGTTGGCTGGAAATAAATGTTTTTGGCCAAATTTATTCTTATCAATTTGTCTCGTTGGTCTAGGGGTATCACGCCAATTCACGTCTGATACCCCTAAACCTAGATACGCTGCCTGGGAGCGTGATCCTTAGGGCCGCCGTACATTTGTACATAAATGACCTCAGTCTGCGTGTATGTAATCCCATGTTTGTGATGTCCTTGCCTGGTTACCATAGCAAAGGGTCTCCTAAGTTGAGACTAGGACAAGCGATAGTGTTGTGTGGAAGCCTTTAGTGCCTTTTCACATGCACCGGGCCGCAGTCGCCGGCCCGGGTAAAGTACTTAGTAATGTATGTATGAGCTCCGCTCGCCAGCCAGTCGTTGTGTATGTGAAAGCTGTCATTGGATATCATACTAAAGATGGGCGTTTTCGAAAACTATTTTCGAAATTTTCGAAAATGGCAGTTATTCAAATGTTTAAAAACCTATTTTTAGAGGCTAAAAATTTCACCCATGCCGGGATTGCGGGTTCGAATCCCGGCATGGGTGAAAAATTTTTAGCTTCTAAAAATAGGTTTTTAAATTTGTTCCTTAGCACGGGTTAGTGCATTAAAAATAAAAATAGTGTATTCAAATGTTTCGAAAATATTCTTTGTTATTCGAAAAAAGTTACTAATTTACAGTTAAGTTACTAATGCTCTTTCATTTGCTTGAACACAATATTGTGAAGACAGCATTGAACGAACAAAACGCGCGCGACTCGTGTAAAGTTGTGCCATTCCGCCACGAATCGTGTTTTCGAAAATCGCGAGACTCAAGCGTTTTCGAAAATTGGGCCGATATGAATTTCGAAATGACTAACGTTTTTCCGTCAGTAGTCATGTTTTTGAATATTATCACTATTTATCACTAAAGCAAGCGAAATGAGAGAGGCAGAGCACTTATTTCCGAAACTGCGTTCGACTCGGGGCATCTCGACAGTCACTCAACTACCTCAACATACGAAATATTCGAAAATGGTCCGCTTTTATTCTTGCAGGCATGCGTCGCATTCGCATAATCGCGGATTAGTAAGTTAGTAATATTAGTAAAACTTATTCGAAAATTAATGTTAGTAATTTACTAATCTCGTTTTCGAAAATAAACATTAGTAAATTCAGATGATTCGAAAAGAGGTGTCATTCACAATCGCCCATCTTTAGATCATACATTACTACTTTACCCGGCTCGGAGACCGGGCGGAGGCCGGGTGCATGTGAAAAGGCACTATTAGTTGAGCCATGCTCCATAAAACTTCAATTCGTGGTTTACTGTGTGTTACCAGCTTGCCGCCATGCCTAATGCCGTCTAATGCATCCACACGCAGCTAATGCGAGGCACGTGTAAGTTCACGTTGCATGTAGCTGGTCACCATGCAGCATCCGTGCATTAGATAGGGTGCCATAGGCTAAATTAGACATCGTAACTTATAACATCTTATGTAACGCTTAATTTCGCAGTTGTTCGCTATGGAATATTTGATTTCATAAGACGTGGTTAACTGTAGAAGCATGAAAGCGAGCCATCTTCTTTCTTCGGTGGCGCAGCGGTTTGGCACGCTGACTGTAAAACCGAAGGTCTCGGGTTCGATCCCCGGCCGGGTCAAACTAGGAAACGAACTTTTCTAGTTTGTCTCGGGTCTTGGACGTTATCTATGTACCTATTAATTGTATTAAATCTATCGTCGAGTTAGCACCTATAACACAAGTTGTACTTAGTATAGGGCTAACGAGATCCGTGTAATATGTCCATGAATATTTATTTATTATTTTATTTATTTCTGAAAGACGTTAGAAATTTTTTCATAATATTTATTTGTTTGAAGCATATTAAATAATGGTGAAAAAACATGTCCTACCTTATTACTAATTAAATTAAACGCAGCATTTACAAAAAAGTAGTTGATATATAGAAAAAGTCTAGGCCACTGCCGTAGCTGGTCACTATGCAGCATTCGTGCATTAGATAGGGTGCCATAGGCTAAATTAGACATCGTAACTTATCTTATAAGTCTTATAACATGTAACGTTACGATCAATGGGTACATTCGTCGCAGTTGTTCACTATGGATTTTTTTTTTCATGCTTCTACAGTTAACCACATCTTATAGCGAGCCATCTTCTCTCTGAAAGACGTTAGATATTTTTTTATAATATTTATTTGTTTGTAGCATATTAAATAATGTTAATTAGTAATAAGCTAGGACATGTTTATTCACATAAACATGTCCTAACTTATTACTAATTAGTATTTCTTAATGATTCGCGATACTCATACATAGTTATATATTAAACGTCGGGAAATAAGGTGATTACGTTTTACCTAATAAATAATCGCGATTTATTATGTACTAATTAATTTTAAGGCAGTATTTACAAAATAAGTAGTACATAGAAAAAGTCTAGGCCACTGCCGCAGCTGGTCACTATGCGCCACCCGTGCATTAGATATGGTGCCATAGGATAAATTAGACATCATAACTTCTAACATGTAACGTTACGATCAGTAGGTACATTCGTCGTAGTTGTTCACTATGGAATAACAGATTTTTTTTCATGCTTCTACAGTTGGCTCTCTGCCACATCTCATAGCAAGCCATCTTCTTTCTGAAAGACTCTAGATATTTCTTCATAATATTTATTTGTACTTAGCATATTAAATAATGGTGAAAACACATCTCCTAAACTATAAATAATTTAATTAAACGCAGTATTTACAAAATAAGTAGTAGATACAGACCAAGGTAGCTAGGCCCTTGGGCCGCCTGACGAGTTGATGAGGCGCATTGAAATTTCTTTTTAGTGTGTATTTAAGTTATAAGTAAAAATTGTCATCGTCACGACACCTTTTAATTATTACAACTTACATAAAATTATATAATAGGTACGAGTATTAATAATTTAGAAGTTTTCAAATCGTGCGTGCATGCAACGACTAATGAACGTTGATAAAGCGAGGGTGATATATCAGGATCGTGGCAAGTGGCAGTACGTGGCCCCTGCCACCATTCTAGGATACCGGCGTGGGGTTACTCGTATGTTATGTTTTCAAATCGAAGAAAAACTTTAAAAATAGATTGGGAGGGTATTTTTAAGATTTTTTAATGCTCATACATTTCTTTATGTTCCCTGACGTACAATAAAGAATATTCTTATCTTTAACTCTTCTTATAACAAACCCAGCTATTCATAGTATATTTCGGCAACACTGATATACATTATAGACGCATGATAGACCAAGGCCACGATCCCCATCAGTGGATGATAAAATACTGACCATGTACCTAAGTGATAAAATCAAGCCTGCAAATCATCAATCAGCGTCATCAATTGCAAGCACATGATATGATGATAGCCATGTCTAGGGCTCATGGTTGTTATCTCCAGGAAATTGAAAATTATGAATAGTGACTTCACCGCCGTTGATAAACCTGATATGACGCTGTTTGCTGACAAGGGCTTCATTGATTTTTGACATGCAGTTACGTCGTGGCACTCATTGGCTAACTCAACGCAATTAACGTGACTTTCCCCCGGTTTCTGGTACAATAACAAGCCGTTAATCCTTGAGTGGGAAAATAGTTCCCACGTTAAATTGAACTTTATCAACTTGAAATAGAGTCCAAAACCAATAAAAAATCATTGTACCCATGCCTTATTAAGGGTTAATCTACTGTTAACAGCTGTCAGTTGGCCAAAGTGAATACAAAAAAAACATTTGACAGTTGTTAACAGTAGATTAACTGATTGATGGTGTACGAGAAACTGGGGGTTTGATTCAATGTTTTGATTATGGCCGTATTATTTTGAACCAGTACAACGAATAATTAACAAAATATTGGAAGCAGTCGACCAAACAAATTTGCAACTGTCGTCGGTTATGGCTAACTCAGTGTAATTTACGTGACTTTGCTTCACTGAGCTGATGCGGGCTGGATCATTTTGAACCAGCACAATAGGTATTTAACAAAATATTGTAAGTAGTTAACCAACAAAACACACAGCTGCGAGTAATTCTAAGTGTATTGGCAGTGTTGGCTGCAAATACACTTACAGTCTATTTATTCTTACTTGTCCAATTTAGTAAACAAGATTCTACCCTCAAACTGTAACTTTTTAGTCCAAAACTGCCATATTTCCGTAAATGAAGTAACTTGGAAGACTTTTTTAGATAACACGCTGCCAATTTCATAAACATAGTTCATGATAGTTCATGAATTTGCGAGAAAAAGTCTAGTTTAGGCATCTAATCTCAATTTTAAGGTTAGAATCTTCTTTACTAAATTGGACAAGTAAGAATAAATAGACTGTATAGTATTTCACACCAAACTTAATACAAAAGTAAGTGCTTATTAATTTAATGATAACATAGCAAAGGAGGCACCATCATTTGTATTCTATGCTATATGATGATGATGACTTTGCCCAGCAATGGGGCACCGTTGCACCGTTGTTGCAGAGGTTACAAGAAAGCACAGATTTTTTTGTCTAATCACGTGACGACCTTTGTGGCGCACGGGTAGCGCATCTGCCTACTATGCGAGAGGCCCCGGGTTCGAACCCAGGCTGGGGACAAAAGAAAACCCCAGGTCTTGGATGTTTACGTGTTTGACATGTCGCTGTTTCCGGTTCTCACGACACAGGGTATCCTTGTGTGTGGCTAGAAGCAATGTATGTGCCAGTATGTAAATTGTCTTACATTAACCCTGATACTTTCTTTCCCTGATACACCTTTTGTTTTGGGCAGACGTGCAAAAGACATCAGCCATGTGATTGGTGATGATTGATTAATTACGATCTACGTAATAATACCAATAATTTTTGTTCGTGCGCAATGATCCGACGCATACGAATAGCTCGTCATGCATCATTCATTGTTTTAATAAGAGGATATGTAGGATAGAGGATATATTAACTAGTTATTAAAGTACGCATCGCAGATCACTTCGTTCAGTAGGTTCTAAGAAGTGAATTATCAACATAGTATAGTGTCACATAAAATACTAGCTGTTGCCCGCGACATCTTTCGCGTGGATATTTTGGCGGAATAATAGATACCCTGTGACAGAGTGGCGGCCGTGGGAGGGGGAACGATCGGTGGGCCGACCAGCAGCCAGGTAGTCAGATGACCTATGTAAAGTAGCCGGCAAACAGTGGATGAGACTAACGCGAGACTGTGCTGGTTGGCGTGGAAATGAAGAGGCCTATACCCAGCAGTGGGGTTTACCGGGCTGATGATGATGATAAGATACCCTATGCTGTGTGTGCCAAATTTCATTTAGAACCGTTCAACAGTCCCGTAATGATCGTGTAATAAACATGCGTCCATCTAAATTTCGTTATTCATGATGAAATTATATAGTATAGACATAGACATAGACATAATTTATTGGTAATATTCATTACAAGTCAAGACTCCGTACATAATAACAATCCAATGTAGAAATAATAATCAAATTTACAAATGTCAAAAAGAAAATATTACATGTCAATATCATAATAATTAAGCAATCTGTCAGGTCAATCAATTATAGACAAAATAATAATAATACGTATGTTGAGTAATTTACCTAATTATTGTGCTAAATTCTGCTAAATAAGTGTGTATACCTCGGTCAGAGGATAAGACTCGCCATCCAGCGAGGCAACGTAGCCAGCACACTGGGGACCCTTCCCAGAGGCACCCATGATCCCAGTGCAGTTTTTTTTTATATTTAGTTATGGGTACCTAGTTCATTGTATTTTATTTAAGATTTTAATGTACCTACATAGTTCGTTTTTTTTATTATTCATGTAAAAAATTTCTTCCATAGATTAAGAAAAGAATTATATTTATTTATTTCTTCACAAAGGTAAATGTTTTACAATAAGTGCATGAACACTTCACTAGGCAAGCCCGTGATCAAGTGATCAGATTCCTTTATCGATTGCTGTGTAGGTAAGAAGAGGCAGTGTTACAGAAACGGGCTAGTCCCCGGGATTTTTGCTAATATGCCCAGGCAAAATATGACCAAAATCTCACAAGGCTAGCAGACCAGACTCCTCGAGTGTATTCATAGGCAAAACAGCGCTAAGTTATTCAATTTTTTGTTTTCGTTAATTAACAGTGTTAGTTAATAACAGTTTAGTATACAACACGCCAATGTCACAGCAAACCAGAAGAATAAATACGAATGTAAACAGCAAACAAGACGTCACTCAGTCGAGAATAGAAAGTTGGCGTTTTGGCAACGCACGCCGTTGCCGTAGAAACACAGATTGTTACTCACGCGCATAACAACTACTGTTCGAAACCAAACTGACGGGGTTATTCTAATGTACCTACTGTAAAAGCTCTACATTTACATAGCTAAACATTATCTTTACCACGAACTTATGCTATTGAAGAAGCCCGCACGATTAGACCTACTAAAGAAGTTCTAAGTACAGTTACATAGCTAAATAAAACAGACGGGGCTAATCTACTGTAGATTAACCCCGCACGGAAAGACCTTCTATAGAAGTTCTACAGTTACATAGCTAAACATTATCTTTACCACGAACTTAGGCTGTAGAATAAACCCGCACAAAGACCTACTATAGAAGTTCTTCAGTTATACATATTATATTAGATAATATTATCTTTACAATGAACTTATGCTGTTGGACTAACCCCAAGAAACGACATACTGTCATAGAAATAGTTACATAGCATTATCATTATGATTACCAACCCGGACTTGGCCCCCATCGTGGAGTATGGCCAAACCTTCCTGTGATGCAAGAAGAGATCCGTGCCCCAGCAGCAGATACAAAGGGTTTATATCGATCGATCGATATCGATTATTATCACATTACCTTTAACACCAACTTAATCTAATTGGAGTCAAAAAACTACTGCCGAAATTGGAACCTACATGTAACTTTGCAACTACGTCACTTTCTACTTAGTTACACGCTTCCGACGAAAGCGTGTTTTTTTAATACATTGTCTTTACTAAATTATGCTTGATAATCGGAATACGACCCGTTTAATATTTCATCAACGATGGCACAAAGTTTCTTCAGTTGCCTTCCGTGATAGTCGTGTGACTTAATGCAACGCAGTAATTTTCTCATTCATCATAATTATTTGACATTGCAATTGCCCCTACAGTATGAATCTCACCGGGGTTCATGATCCTAGGTATGTCACTAATGATTAACAACCAACGAGTGTTGCGTTATAGGTTGTGCCAGGACCAAGATTTTTATTTAAATGGGTTTATGAGGTTTATTGCCTCTGCAGTTCGTTTAGTGGAAAAAGAGCTCTGTTCGCGCCAACGCCGTATCTCTGACACAATTACTATAGAGATCTTTGAACTAATTAAACGAACCAAATCCAGCCTGTATAGTACCTACGATAGCACGAGTCATTATTTTTTCTGCTATAAAATGTCAGAATTTGACAGTTTATTTACAGGTCGCGACTTTTCACATTTAAAACGCACGACTAGCATCATCGCATAGGTCAGGCTGAGCGATTCTAATCACATCCAACGGTCAAATTATCAAATTCCATACTAATTTTACAGTTAGACAATTGGAATCATTCAGGATTTGGTGTGACTAACGAGTAGGGACTAATGGCCGTTCTTAGTAATAAAAAGGCCATAGAAGAAGAGAACGAGATTTTAAAGGTAGCGTTCGGTGTATGGGTGTGTGGAGCACGGTTATTTTAAGAATGGGACTGAATAAATATTTCCCTCTCGTCCACAGAATTTAGACGACAATATTGTATGTGCCATTGTCCAGTGTTAAATATAGAAACAGAAAACAGTGTTAATTATAGATATTGCTATAATTAACAGTCGCTGTATTATACGGGAAGGGTTATAACAATCAATTTATAGATCGCTGTTCCTATAGGACCGCGATGGTCGGAAAATGTGGTGAAGTCAGCAGAGGGACCGAGTATGGGAATGAACGGATTTCCATTGGACGATAATTAATGGTAACTGCTCGACGTTTTTTTCACGCAATGACTGGCCAAGGCTGTGTGTATTAGATGTGTCGTTGTCATTATTGTCCAATGAGAAACTATCCAGGACGCCCTCCGACTAGGTGGGATGACGATCTGCGAAAAACTGCAGGCAGATACTGGATGCGGCAGGCTGAAGACAGGGCGCTATGGCGCTCATTAGGGGAGGGCTATGTCCAGCAGTGGACTAGCATAGCCTGACGACGACGACGACGAGAAACTATCTACCTTATAGCGGAAGATTGGGAAAATGTCGCAACGAGGAAAAGATTTCTACAGTTCATTCACGATCTGACTGTCCGTCTTTCAGCTTATTTCAGTGATAATGACATTTCGTTGTACGTTGCCTAGCAGTTTTCGCACTTTTAATTTGTGGGTTCGTCGAATATGAAATGTGAATTGTCATAGTAAAACATGACTTGGAATATGCTTAAGTGCGCTGACTCAGGAATTGTAGTTCTACGGAATTGGGCCGTATTTGTATGTACTCGTACCTACCTACCTATTTGCAGCAAATCGAGCCAACTCATATAGTATGTAAGTATGTTAGTTGGTAGCTGACCGATAAAGGCACATTCAATGATAGCCATCGCATTGGCCGCCGTATAGGGTTAGCATCAGTGTTTCCCACTCATCAAGCAAACACAGTCTCCGTTTATGCTCCTGCCTTTGTGGTACGGCGACTGTCGCGCGTTTTGACCGTCAAAAGTCGCGACTTTCTAGTACATTATAAATAATAATAATAAATAAATAATTTTAAATAATTTTCGCGTCACAAAACGCGTGACTCGTGCCATCGTACTACCCGGGCTGGAGCCTGGCTACCTGCCTCTTTCATAGAACTACAATTCATGTTTTACAATGACAATTCGATGTACAACATTGAAAAGCCGATTAACGGGCAGATTAACAAGTAGGAAGACTCGGCTACGCAATTTACATCCAATTTTCATAATTCTGTGAACACACTGTGAATGTAGTTTTACAAAATACGAGCCTGTCGTCTTATGGTCATGTTGTAAAGCTCGCATCTCAGAAATTTATTAGTGTGATTAGTTAAAATAGACTAGCGAAGTATTTGCCAGTTGCAGACATATTGTCTGAGCAGCGTTCGGCCGTGACGCGTTTTTTGGAATGAATTCAACTTCTGACTCTCTCTGTTCGTACGTGGCATGATACAGAAACAAAATATTACAGATTTTTACTGGTTACTCAGTTTCGGACATTCGGTTGGCTTGGGTAATCGGAAGAGACTTGAATAAGGGCCGTTTCTGAATTGAGAATTTCACTAAGTACATGAGTAACGTTCTGTCACGCTCTTTTCTGAGAAATTCGTAGAGACACATTACACTTAACTATTTACTTAGCTAAATGCTCAATTCAGAAACTGGCCCTAAGAATCGCCGTCGTCGTCGTCAGGCTATACTAGAGTTCACTGCTAGACTAGCCCTCCACTATTGAGCGCCCTGTTTTCAGCTTGCCGCATCCAGCATCTGACTGCAGTTTTTCGCAGATCGTCATCCCACCTGGTCGGAGGGCGTCCTACACTACGTTTGCCGAGTCGCGGTCTCCACTAAGAACGGAAAGGTGAAATGCGTGAAGATTTTAGAGCTTAACGTACTTACACAGTAGGAAAATAATAAAACATAATCCTGAAAGTAGGTTCCATATTTTAAGCAGTAGACTCGGTACATACAGTAGGCGTCTGTCGGACCCTGCAATTTAGTAAGTACCTACCCACTTAAGCCAAAATCTAAAACATGACTATGACTATTCTTCATATTTTACCTACGTTCTTAATCACCCACTTAAAGTATTGCTGGTACATTCCCGCTTGACGTCAGGCACGTCCTTGACAATAACCTCTGCCATCATAAATCAGCTGTTTTTTCTACTGTTGTTATGTACAGTCGACAGCAAACCGCAAAGGTTGACCAACCTTCGCGTTTTCGTTCCAAAGTAGTCCTTAAGGTAAACCAGAGTGGTTGCGTGTAAACTTTCGACCTCACAACGTTTGCCTACTATGCGAGAGGTCCCGGGTTGGAACCCCGGCTGGGGACAAAAAAACCATTTCTTGGTCGTTTACATGTTTGTGATGTCGCTGTTTCTGGTTCCCACGACACATGGTATCCTAGAGTGAGTCCAATGTGTATGTAAATGTTATGTACCTACTCGCAGATGCAAAGTCGCCCGTGTAGGGCTGTGTAACGTGACTGAGAAGATTTCACTCCCGCAAAGGTTGACTTCCCTAGCCACCAGCTCGTTGGTTTGACGATCGGAGCTGGTTAGTGGCAGCGGCTGGAGGACAGAGAGACGTGGTATGTCTTGGGCGAGGCCTTGCAGTGGACTAGTAAGAGCTAATTGATTGATAGGTTATTGTGCTGGCGACTCCATTGTATTGGAGTCACCATGTATTGTATCCATCCAACATTTGGATTTGGGTGTCGTATGCAATATTAGAGCTGCAAAAATATTTTAGCTGAAGACAGGGCGCTGTGAAGCTCATTAGGGGAGGTCTATGTGCAGCAGTGGACTAATATAGCCTGAAGAAGAAGAAAAATATTTTGGATACTCCTTTGAAACATAGTATAACTCCTGCCTATTTTCTTTTTACTTTTGCTTACTAAGATTAATTCACTTCTAAAATAGATGCTTTCAGTGATTGTCGAGAATACATATAATGGAGGACTTTTTTAGATCTATAAGAAGTTGACTGGTAGAAAATGCTTAAAGCATTAAATTCGCGGTATTGTACATTAATTTAAGTGGAGTAAAAGTATTAATAAATAAATATATAGATTAGAAAAAAAGTACATTGCATTGTTTATGTTCCTTAATAATAAAAAAAAGAAGGTTGGAATTGCAACGCAACTTTGTTCCTTATAGGTACTGTTTGCCCAGCAGTCTTCTATTTATAAATGTATTTCTATGCTATTAATTTTATTTTCCACAACACTCCATTAACCCTTTCGCGGACGCGCGGATGCTATAGCATACATAACAATTAAAAGAACAATTGATTTTAAAAACGTCCGCGAAAGTGTTAAGCACCCAACTCAAATGCCACAGCCGTGACCACTAACGAAATGTCACCTTACTTGCCGGTTGGGCCCAAAACAAGTCTATTAGCACCATCGTCGCCTAAATGTCGCTTACTCAGAACTTGTAGCATTTAAAATTCAATGCTTGTAGCTTTGACGGACGGCTTCGATATCAACCCTTGTATGTCCCCACTGCTGGGGCACGGGTCTCTTCCTGCATCGCAGAAAGGTTAGGCCATACTCCACCACGGGGGCCAAGTGGAGTAGGTGGAGGATTGTGAGACAGTGGCCGGCATTACTGTCAGAAGTTATCAAGCCACCCATAATTACTCTGATATGACTTAACGACTGCCACTACATGACAGCCGGCACCAACGGCTTAACGTGCCTTGCGAAGCACGGAAGCGCTCGGAAAAATGACACTAGCGTAGTCACGGGAAGGTCACCCAGCCTGCACGGACGCCTTGCACGGATTTAATTTTGTAGTCTTGACTTTTTAGTGGATATTAGGTATATAGAGCATGTTTCGTGGCAAGTTGCACACCCTGGTCTCTGCCTACCCTCCGGGATACGGGATTCTCTCATAAGCATAACATAACATATTTTAAACTTTCGCGACTTGTACACATAGTTGACTATATTACACCGGGGCAACACTGTGCGGCATTGCGGCATGCCACAAGGCCGCATGCTACAAAATTGAAAATGTCGCACATTGTGGCAAGAACCGTGCGGCATGGCAACACCTTGCGTCATGTGGCAGACTGTCGTAGCTTGTATCCAGGCACAATGGATTCCATGCGACATTTTTTGTGCGACATTGACATTCTGGCAATTTTTTTAAATAAGGCACCATCGTCTGCTTTAATTTTTGTTAGTAAACTAGTACGTGGGCCATTCTTCTTTCCACCAAACGTTTCTTCTTTCGTTGTTTAGCTGCATGGCTTAGTACCTACTAAATAAGCAGCTGCTAAAGTTACTTGATCTGCCATATTCTATGGTGTATTCCTTCGATCAAACAAGTAGGTAAACCAGAAACACTCCATAAACATCACGATACTTTGGAAATTATCTAGGCACGATGTTGCCTCGGCGTAATATAGGCTGCCGTATGCCACATATGCCGCAAACTGTAACATGCGTCAAGGTGCCGCATGCCACAATATGTAGCATGCGGCATTGTCGCACGTTGTTGCCTCGGCGTAAACGAGCCTTTTAATGGCTGATTGAGGGTAGTCTGAAACCTCATCAGCCGATGATGCGAACGGGTGCCAGCCATCAGTCTTCTCGTGACCACGATGACTGTAACGTCGTCGTCGAAACGTCGAGGTAAAATAGCAATAAATTACTACGCGATTAAGCCCCGAAAATATTCTATAACATAACATTTACATACAAGCACATATATACTTAAGGGTTAAATTTAGAAAAACGGCGAAATACGTGTTCAATTGTGTTGAGGAGTATTTATTTTAAGTTTCCAGAAAATTAGACAACATTCTTTACACCTCCATACAAATTTTGGCTACCCTCTTCGCCCCCTTAGGGGTTGAATTTCAAAAAATCTGGTCCTATTCCTTGCCTACGTTATATATAGACCCTGTGGGCAACATTTCAGCTTCCTAGGTTAAACGGCTTGGGCTTGGCGTTGATGAGTGAGTTAGTCAGTGAGGTCTTTGAATCTTATTTATATAGATAGAAGATATAGAACTCATGATTTTTACTGGCTTTAATTCCAGACATTATCTTCTTCTTCAGGCTATATTATGTAGTCCACTGCTGGACAAAGCCCTCCCCTAATGAGCGCCATAGCGCCCTGTCTTTAGCTTGTCTCATCCAGCATCTGCCGGCAGGTTTTCGCAGACATTATATATCATTTGAACACCTCAGACACTCAGGTTCCCTCAGGTTAGCGTTATTACCTATGTATTTATTAAATAAATATTTTTTAGGCTTTCCCATGATTAAAGAACACGTTGTATGTGCATGCTACCTAGTTTTCCGGGTCTCTAAGGTTCTCATGGCACTGTTCCCAGCCAGATTCTATGGCATTAGCAACCATCTTTGTTGCGCCAATACCGTTACCTCCAATGGGGGAATGGGAACCTCGTTTTACAAGGCGTGCGGAAAATTATTTGAATACCGTGCTATTGTCTTCTTTTCCTTCTAGGCTTGTCTAGTTATAGTACTGTGGACTTTTAGTCCGGATCTACTTACGGGTGTTGTTATTAGATCGGAAAAGTCCGACCAGGTTTCGCTCCGATTCGCAGACCTTAATCATGGTGAGCAGAGACGAGTGTATATGATACCGTGTGACTGTGGCAAATGCTACATAGGTGAGACACAGCGAAATATCTCGGTCAGAATTTCGGAGCACATAAGCTGTATGAAAAACCGAAAAATCGATGGCTCGGCGGTAGCAGAACAAGCGTTGATCCAGGACACACGTCGCTTTATCCGCTTCGATAAGGCATAAGTATTGTCCAAAGGCAAGTTTTATGTGCCACGAAAAATGCGCGAGGCTAATGAAATAAGTCGCCACCCGAATTTCAATAGAGACAGTAGATGGGCTATTCCGCCGGCCTGGAAACCGGTTCTACGAAAGTGCAGTGTTAGTGAATATCGAAATCGACACTGCAAGAACGAAGATGTCGTGAGCTGTGTCTGTGCCATCATGCCTAGTGACATTGACGACGGGAAAGCAGTAGGCACTGCGGCGCAAACCAGCGGGAATCCCCCGCAGCCAGTGTCAGCACCCGCCCCACCTATCTCGGCGCGGGCCGCCGCGCGCTTGCCCGTAGTGTAAGACGAGCAACCGATGACGCGAGCTCCGTCTCTGCTCACCATGATTAAGCTCTGCGAATCGGAGCGAAACTCGGACTTTTCCGATATAACAACACCCGTAAGTAGATCCGGACTAAGTCTACAATTTGTTGTGCTTACGAAAGTTTTAGTTCAAAAAAAAGTTATAGTACTTACCTATTGGTAAGTCTACAACACGTTTACTAGTCGTTAAAACGCGCGACGAAATTCTGATATTTTATGGCTACAAAACGAACGAGTGACTGGTGCCATCGTACCGCCCATGCGCATAGGATGGCGCGCGCGAGTGGCAGTTTTTTAACTCTAAAATGACAGAATTTGACAATTAAATTCTGTCATTTGTACTAGAAAGTCGCGTCTTTTGGCGTTAAAACGCGCGCGTTGCGTCGTGCTACCTATGCGTTACTATGTCACCTCTGCTTTGTATGAGATTGTCCAATTTATCCTAGGTACTCTGATCTGGTGCCGGCTGTCATGTAATGGCAGTCGTTAAGCTATGACAGAGGCCTCATGGGCGGCTCGATAACTTCTGACAGTAAGGCTCGCCACTGTCTTACCTACAATCCTCCACCAACCCGGACTTGGCCCACGTGGTGGAGTATGGCCTAACCTTCCTGCGATGAAGGAAGAGACCCGTGCCCCAACAGTGGGTGAGCACGGAAAAATGCCACTAGCGGTAGTCACGGGACGGTCACCCATCCTGCACCTGACCGCGCCTGTTGTTGCTCGACTCAAGTGATTGATTCCAATCACTCGGTTCGCCTAGGCCACGAGCGCTTCTAACGGGTCTAATCGCGATTATTTATTAGGTAGGTAGGTATAGGCTTTGATATGATTGAACATTAGTTAAGATTATAGAGTAAATGTTGTGGGCGCCTGTTAAAGGAGTGGTGGTTCTTCTTAATAAATGAAATAAAATTGGTAAACAGAATTATCAAGCAATTGGTTAAGTGCTTAATACAGCCATTGCGTGATTGCTAAGACTCAAAATGGGGCTTTGAACTAAATTACAATAGGATAAGTGCACAGCCCGGTTGTTAATCGCTCACGAGTTAGTACACGCGCGCCTTGTTTGTACAACAATCGCATCTGAAGTAATTAGCGATGTCAGTTACTCTTGCTAAGCTAGCCATAAATACAAAGTTTGACGGCCTCGGTGGCGCAGCGGTTTGGCACGCTGACTGTAAAACCGAAGGTTCCGGGTTCGATCCCCGGCCGGATCAAACTAGGAAACGAACTTTTCTAGTTTGTCTCGGGTCTTGGATATTATCTATGTATTTATTGTTAATACAATCTAATTGTATATTAATACAATCAAATCTATCGCCGAGTTAGCACCTATAACACAAGTCATTTAGTTGTACTTAGTATAGGGCTAACGAGATCTGTGTCATCATGAATATTATATGAAAAAAAGTTTATTTTGTAGACTTTTAGTCCGGATATACATACGGGTGTTGTTATTTCGGAAGAATCCGGCCAGCAACCGACGACGCGAGCTCCGTCTCTGCTCACCGTGATTAAGCTCTGCGAATCGGAGCGAAACCTGGTCGGATTCTTCCGATATAACCACACCCGTAAGTAGATCCAGACTAAAAGTCTACAATGTGTTGTGCTATGTGCTTACGAAAGTTTTACTTCAAAAAAGTTTATTTTCTCGAATCCTTAATTGAATCCCCCCTTTTATTTTACGCTTTTAAGTCGCTTGAATTAAGTAGAGCGTTTAAAATAATTTGATGTTTATTTTTCTAAGTTGATGGTTCCAATCTGTTGAAAGCTATGTTCTTAAAAACATTTTAGGAGTGTTTTAACAAAGTGTAACTTTTAAAAACAAAGTATCTTAACAATGGATATTGTACTCGGAAGCGCGAGCCGCAGGTTCGATCCCCAGTGCGGGGATGTTCCAATGACTTTAATTTCTATTAATTTTAAGATTCATAAAATTTTATATATCTATTTTATATCTCGCTATAGCACCAGATACCAACTAATATCATTTGGGTTCTTCTATTCACACCGAATGGTTGAACTCTATGTTATTTCTATTTTTGTAACCAGTACTTTGAAATAAAGAATTTTGTTTTTTTTTTAATTATTCAAATGTCATAAAATTTAATTTTAATTATTTCAGATGAATTTAAATTTATAATCAATCATATTAATTGACATTGTTATTGGTAGTATTATTGACCTTATAATTGACTTTTTAATGTATGATTCGATTAACTATTAGGGATGTTAGAATTTTGTGAATCACTCTGTGACATGAAATATTTTGTATCTTAATTACCTTTTAAAAACCTATTTAAAAGCTAAAAGTTACACCCATGCCGAGACTCGAACCCGCGACCTCTGGCTAACCGTGCCAGTGAATTAAAAAAAAAAGCATATAATCTTTAATGGTACCTACTTACGTATCGATTTTTCCTAGGCAAATTCTCCAATTTGGTGTTGCCTGGACGAAATTGCTATTAGTAATGGCCGCGAATTGTATTTGATCTTTTGTATCTGCGGTTCCTTTTTTTCCGGTTTACAATAAAGAATACTACTTATTCTATGTAAATGTATATGGATCTCGGTCTGAGATAAAAACATTTCATTTCGATAGCTTGTAGTTTTTTTACGAAGCTGTTCGCTAAAAAATCGTCCTGTCTGATACGAATAAAAACTGTGACTGACTGAGTAGTTTCAGACTTAGAAGTTGGCGTATATAGGGCACACAAGGCAGTTTATTAAATATCGGATGGGCAGAATGTCCCCAAAACAAAGCACCATTTTGTCTTGAGCTGACTAAGATGAGATAAGCTTAGAGAAGACGATTTATTATTGGTCATGCTAGCACTTTCACTTTTCATTACATTGTTATCCATCCATCTCGTGTCTTGAGGCCATCTTTAGGTATTTCTTATCTATACTGACCGACAAATCACTTGTTGCGTGGATCTATTTCAAGTCTCATTAGAGTTTAGGCACAGTTGGTTTAGGTCAAACAATTACTCCTACGTATCCATCGCAAACTCATCAGACTTCGCGGATTTTTGTTCAAGTTATTTGCCCTGCATTGTACGCAAATGGACTTTTTAACTCCTATAATGTTAGTAAGTATATTATGATCAATAAATTACCAAATTCAAGATAAATTGTTTAGAACTGAAATCGGTCCAGGCGTTCAGAACTTAAGTACTTACAGTCTATTTATTCTTACTTGTCCAATTTAGTAAACAAGATTCTAATCTTAAAATTGAGATTAGATGCCTAAACTAGACATTTTCTCGCAAATTCATGAGCTATCATGAACTATGTTTATAAAATTGGCAGCGTGTTATCTAAAAGAGTGTTCCAAGTTACTTCATTTATATGGCAGTTTTGGACTAAAAAGTTACAGTTTACGGGTAGAATCTTATTTACTAAATTAGACAAGTAAGAATAAATAGACTTTACCTACTAACAAATAGTAAAAGTAAATATATTGGAAACACCACATTGAGATTTTCATGAGAAAGGTAGATTGAAAGATTCGGAAATTTTCCAATTATTCTTTGTCACATTTAACTTTGGCTTCCTTAAAGGTATGTAGAACTCTATCAGCAGTAGATACTAGGGAACACAAGAATACTTATTTTTAAGTATAGGTAGTTACTTAAAAATAAGTATTGTTCTGTTACCTACCTAAACTGCATCAGACAGTTCTAAGAATAATAATGTAAAGATTTACTCATGAATACGTGAAAACCATTCAGGATTTTTTGTCAAGTTCAAAATAATCGTTTTAAATAATTTTGGTGCATAGACAGAAATGTAAGCCTAGGTTCCTTCTTCTGCTTAATGCTATTGCAATACATACGGAAATCACAAATGGCTCGGAAACGGAAGAAACTAACAAAACTACAAGTAGGTAGTTAGTTACGTAAAAACTAGTTTAGCAAGTAGGTATAAGCAATTTTACCGAAATTGCTAATATATTACTCTTAAAATAAGTAGATAGTATAGTGTATATACAATTACGTGCACGACTTTTTTTTGTAAAATAAGTATACTAAAATGCTACGTGTCAGGCACGAACGTATATCCAATTGTTTTTTTTTACAATTAATGTAAAAAAATGATTGATTAGTCACATTAACGACCACCTTTAAGACCACCTGGGCCTTGCTTCATAAATCTATAAACAGGGTGAATATTTAAGATTTTTAAGGAAAAGATTTAATTTGCGATGACCAACTACGTAAATATTGTGGTCACGACAACGTCTGTCTGATCAGCTACCTTAGTAATTAAATATTCTAACCTATACATACACCTAATAGTAATAATAATAACTTCGGCACAACACCATTACTTGTCTAGGACACTCCGTATTACGGTAACCAGGCAAGGACATCACAAACATGGAAATAGTGGTCCCAGTGGGAATCGAACATTCGACCTCCAGCATTAAACAAATGTTTATCTTAGCAATGCCCTGACCAGGGCCCATAATGTGAGACATAAACATGTGTAACATCAGTGTATTAAACCATTAAGATCACTAATAAATGAATATGAATGCCGGCCCCAAGTGGGAATAAAGGGTGCTACGCGTTATTCGAACATTTACTATTGGAAAAAGATGAAAATATCAGCCGTTCCATACAGTCATGCCGAAAATGCGTTACTTCTTGAATCAATAATAATAAAAAAAATCACTTCCTAACGTTTACGGAATTTATGAGAAGTCCGGAAAAGTTTAGTTTATTTTAACTAAAGACAGATTCACTTACTTAAATTATTGCCGACAAAAATTAAATAGGTGAATCAGCAATTTAGTTATTAACGTGAATTGCTTACGAAAGCTTTCAAAAAACTTTATTTATAGGTTAAGTCAACGAATAATTTAATGTTTAAATATTCTTCTCGTGTCCGTTGCAAACAACACATTGATGAATGAATGATTTTTGTTCAAGTTATCTGTGGAGTATTATAAGTAAGTTTCTAACTTAGGTACTCTCATAAACAAGAAAGGCGTAGGTAGGTAGGTAATTTGAAATGTAACTTACCCTCAGGGATAACACTTAGAACTAAGAAACTACACAATAGAAATCCGGTCAACATGTTTCCAATAATACTAATTCAAACACATTCAACATAGGCTTCAATATTAAGCAAGTTTTCATTGTGCGTTCAATAGAAAAAAAAACACTTAACACAGAGACGTACTAAATAAAGGTCGCAACAAACTGTTAATTTTTATACCAAGTTAAAAATAGCAGTTTTAGGTCACTTTCTAGTCATTATTAGAACGTGTTACATAGTTTTTCGAACTACAAATAATTTTGGCGCGAACGCCCGACACTACTGGCCGTCATGCCGCGGAAGTGTAGACTCGCGCGCGCCTCGCGTCTCCTTGCCGCCCGCCGCGCCTGCCAACCGGTCTGTCGTTCGACACGCGTGAACGATTCTTTGTTGAGAATTACAAATTCAGTAGACGGTGAAATCTTAAAACTATTTTATAGTTTTCTATTAAATCGTTACAATGTCTTGTGAGTATTTTTAGTTTATCAAGTTGGATTCCAGTTCGAATATTTCTTTTCCTGTTAGGAACGAAGCCATAAATTTTGCGTGAGCGTGAGCGCAACTTTTTGCCGTGAGCAAAGGTGAGCCAGCGAATACTGTTTGTCTTCCGTTTCTTTCTCGCGTGTGTGAACCGATATCGCTATCCTGCTGTCAGTCAAAAGTTTTTGACACTTCTCCACTTTTCGTGCGTTGATTGGCTTGTTGCTTGCTTTGCTTGTATTGTAACCTTGTGTGTGTTGTGTGGTGGTGGTGCCAGCCAGGCCGGTCAGATTAGTGCTGTGGCCATATTATACTATTTGGCTGTGGCAATATAAACTTTTGTTGTGAATACGTGGTTGTTTTAGTTTTTAAATTAGGTTACTTTCATAATATTTTGCAACTTTCGTTCTATTTGTGATATTATAAATAAAATTAAAATGAATTCACATAAAACAGTTCCCGGCGTATTTTTGGGCTGTTGTATCAGCGCTTTCATCATGGAAATTTTGATGAGTAGGGCGCCCCGCAGCGCCAATTTTATTACATTTCTACAGTTTTTCTTTATTGCTTTACAAGGTCTAATATTCACGTCGAAATTCGGAACCGTATGTATGCTATCGCCATTTGCTGTTTTGCATCTTGTCTGTAGTGTTTTATTTTGTTGAATCTTTTCAGGTAAAGCCAAAAATACCACTAAAGCAGTACGCTATACTTGTTACTTTGTTTTTTATAACCAGCGTTTTGAACAACTATGTCTATGCTTTGCATGTACCGTCAACATTGCACATGATAATAAGGTTGGCATCATTGCGTAAAATTACGAAAACAGTTGAACTAACAATATTCACCCTGTCTGCAAGGTTTTTTAAACGGGGTCAGTCTCATGAAAACAAACCACTATAATTTTAGAGCTACATATCTAATGAATTAGCATAACTTAGCCCTTTCCCATTATTAAATCTATTTTTTCCCTTAAATTTCATTTAATTTATTGGGTTCTATTTATATTGTACATTTCTCTTACTCGTTAACTTGTGCAGCCTGCTTAGCCGTGATAGTTAATCATTTTACGTTCAATTTACTAATGCCCTGATTTGTTTTCACGTGGTTTTCACGTTTCTAAAATCATCCATTTAGCCGGGAGAGACACTAATCTGATAAAATCTTGCGCGTTAATCTTAATATTTCGCAAACAGAACCGTAAATCGAAAATTTTCTTCGTACCCCTACAATATTTTTAATTGCATTGTTGCATCCCTAATTTAGGTATAGGTACCCTAAGACTGACGGCAGACTGATTGTCTATTCAGTGGCCTGACGGACTAGCCTGACGGATATTCGAAAATCTTGATGCTTCATCAAACACTGAATAGACGATCAGTCTGTCAATCTAACCAGACTGACAGCAGGATGGACTAACGCCAGACTGAACGTGTAAACTCCGTCTAAGAATATTACTCCGAATATTATTTCTCAATTTTTTTCTACCGCGGCGCAATATTGTATCTACGCCGCATTAATGTATCCCGTCTAACTGCCCATACCACATAGATAGAGGGACAACGCATAGTTAGGTCGATAAAGAATCGGTAGTGCCAGCGAACAACCAAGCTTTGATCGTTTGTGCCGGCTGTAGATTCGTCAAAAAATCTAAGATATGGGGGAACCAGCCAGAATTTTAACTTTTTGGTCTTTCTATCCCTGAAGGGTTTTGTTTGCGCTCATTTTGTGTTTGAAGCCGGCAAGCCTGATTTTTTCCAGCTGGGCCTTTTGGTTTTTTGACAATAAATCATAAACGCATGATCGTCCTAACTATTCGTAATCACCCTATTTAGTATTTGCCAGCCATCCATGGATACATCCGAATTACACCTCTCTAGTACAGAGACGGTAACTCTGTGCTAAGCTTGGACGGACGGACAGACTGACGAACGGACATGAATGCGAAATTACAAGGGTTCCTTGTTGGCAAAGGAACCCCAAAACGGGATTCCTAATTCTTAAAACGCTTCTCAATCGGTTTATATGGTTCATGACTATATTATTTTTTTAATGCACTAACCCGTGCTAAGGACAATTTAAAAACGTATTTAGAGGTTAAAAATTCAACCCATGCCGGGATTCGAACCCGCGACCTGTGGCTATCCGTGCCAGTGCTCTTTTCAACTGAACTGAGCAAGTAGATACTCGGGGCTGCAAGAGATGCAAATTACTTCAGCCAGATGTCGCTGCCTGTACGTAATACAGAGAATATCGAAATTTCACTGATGCCGGTGAGTCGCCCATTAGCTCAATTGGAAAGAGCGCTGGCACGGATAGCCAGAGGTCGCGGGTTCGAATCCCGACATGGGTGGAATTTTTAGCCTCTAAATAGGTTTTTATATGGTTCATGCTAAAGGGAAAGTCGAAAGCACAGCTTACATACAGCCTCTGAAGTGTTTTTATAAATAAGAATCTATATCTTATTTATAAAAACACTTTTTTGCCAAGTTTTACACAATGTCTCGGCATATCTTGACATTTTTAAACTTTTATTTTAGGTCAGCATCCTCTCCAGCCAGCATGCTCGTGTCATGGTATGCGAAGAAAAGGCCACCAAAATTGACAAACGCCATTGGCTCCGTACTTATAACAGTTGGTGTAATATCAGCCATGTATGGAGGGGCCACAATCGCCGAACAAAATGAGGGTGAATTCTTCTACTGGTGCATTGGAGTGGTCATTCTGCTATCCACATTGGTGACTGGGGCCTTTACTGGACTGCAGCAGGAGATATTGTATTCCAAATATGGGAAACATCCCGAGGAGGTAACATTTAGAGGAAGTTTGCGGTAGAGCAGTATGCAATGGAAAAATTAAAAAAAAAACAACCTGAGCTACAAAACTTGCTCAACATTTTTTTAAATATTTGTTGAGTTAGTTGCATTGGAAGTCACAATATATATTTTTTTATTTTCAGATGCTGTTTTACACAAACTTACTTCCCCTGCCAGTATTTTTGGGTATAGCACCACAGCTGTTGGAGACAAGTTATAGTTTGTCGATGTATTTATGGTTCCTGGTAGTTCTAAGTATAGTTTCCCAGTTCTATTGTACAAATGCAGTTCACACTTTAGCAACTAAGGAGAACTCTGTAACAATAACTTTCATATTGACTTTGCGGAAGTTTGTTTCGTTGATAATTTCTTCTGTTATTTTTAAGAATAATTTAACAATTTTGCATGTGTTAGGTTCAGTTTTTGTGATAGGAGGTACATTTATTTACTTCGACTGTTTTGCTGCCAGACAACAAAAGCCAGTTAGTATGAAAAAAGATAAATAATGACGAGTATTTTAAGCTACAAGACAGTTTTTAAATTGGCAATAAAAAAAATTGGCTATTTACGTGTATCTTTTATTATATCTTAATTATAGCTTAACTAGATGTAAAATACAGATAGTGAATTAACCAGATAGGTAATCTGGAGTTTACCTAAGGCAAATTAAAGTCAATTAAGATAGATTGATAATATACAGTTGACATGATACTTACTCTAGGTGATAGGTTTTATTTGGCGCCAAATAGCCAAATATTCTGTTTCTAACCGAAGTTGAATTTATTTTAATAAATACATGAGTAATGAATTCTAATCTACAATCATCGACACCAAAAAACGGTGTTCTTACGTTTTATCAACTATGTTTTAAAGTAAGGTATCGCTAAGTAAATTCAATTACATAAAATCAAAATTGAATCGGTGATTTCTAAAAGCCCACTTGTGACACAAACCTAATTTTTCAAGAGGCAATAAAAACTGATTATTAAATTTATGTGTGGTTATTTAGTAGTTTTTTCAGTTTCTATGTAAAATATATCGCCTAACAAGGTGTATGAAGGAACAAGGTATATGAAGGTACATTCGTATTTTAAAATATTATTAGGTATAATGTATGAATATAAGATAAAACTGTGTCACATGTGGGGTTTTAGAAGTCACCGATTCAATTATGGTAAGTCCTTTTCACTAATATGGAGCACTAAGAAGAATATTGCAAACCAGAAAATTGAAAATGCAGTAAAGTGCAATTAAAAAGAAACATTAATACAATATTACAGATTTACAGTTGTGATAATATGCAATGTTATTTTGTCCGCTATAAATAAATCATGTGCCATACACACGATTTTACACTCGCATAAACACTTATACATTGGAGGTACTTAAATTGATGACACTACATTTTTAAGTTTACTTTGTCCCATTGCATTGTACTAATTGCGGAGCATTCAAAGTCGTCAGACTTTAGAACCTGAAATAAGGATAGGAAATAATTTAGAGCAACCATAAAATTTATTCTTTACACCTTATTCTTTGAGATAATGACTTCAATGGGCCAGATTTCATACAAACAATTTTTAGCTTTAATATTAAGACTGTACTGACAACTACACTCAGCCAAGATGGTAGCAAAGAGATCATGCTAGTAGATATTTAGATCAGAGATTTACCCACGAGATTACTACAGCCAGTGTCTCTTTACGAGGTCAGCAGTTTTCAGCTTTATATTTGATTAATATTGCGTGACAAGAGATTACTGAGAGCGCAAATGTTGTCAAGATTTCGGTATTCTCCACACAGGTAGTCACATGTGAGTTAGAAGTGGCTTTGGTCTCCATCAAGGTCTCCGAAACGCTCCCATTACATTATGTTAGCATTATGTTACGTAGATGCTGTGTGGTATCGGCCCAGAGAATAGCACCAACCCAAATTCCTCCCCGCGGGTTTCGTAAAAGGCGACTAAGGGACACGAACCGGGAGGTGGGCAGCAGCACCCCCTGCAGTACAATTCCACCAAACTGCGATCCCCAACCCGCATGCCCAGCGTGGGGATTATGGGCATTATACCCCCCAATGATGGCACAACCTTGCGCTATGGCGCTCATTAGGGCAGGGCTATGTCCAGCAGTGGACTAATATAGCCAGAAGAAGATGGTAGTGGAGGTTACCTGCTTCCGGAACGGCTGCGGCGGTCGCGCGATCGCGATCGGCGGATGGATGGCGACCGACGGCGCACGGATGGCGACCGGCGGGGTGAGATCGACCGACCGCGCGAGAGCGAACGACGGCGCGGGCTGCGGCTGCGTGACCTGTGTGGTGGAGTATAGTGTTAGCAGTAGAATAGTTGATTTTGGGCATTCAGGTATTTTTTTGGCAACAGAACCAGTCACCACTTACGTATTTAAGTGCTTGCAAGTGATGTGGTCAAAAAAATACCTAAAATCATTTCTGTCCACAGGAATGGATGCAATCACAATTATGAAATATCTCTAATGATTGTTTATTACATACAAAATTTTGACTAGGTTTTTGTAAATTACATCCAAAACACATCAAAGATAGTATAATGAGTAAGAAAAATATTTTAAATAGGACAGATATTTTTCTTGCTTATTCACATTGAAAGAAGTAAAAAAAAAAGTACACTAAAGTAAGAACTGTTACGCCAAAATGCTAAGTTTAGTATAGGATTTAAATAAGGTACCGAGACTTGATGAGCCTGTGGAGTCGATTGTAGGCCGCTGTGAGGCTGCAGTGAGACTTGTGGGGCTTTACGTTTGATGAGGTTTCAACTAGTTGTCTTCTGCAGAACTTCGGCACTAATCGGAATTCTCTAGAGGTATTTGTGGCGACCGGAGGGCAAGTTGTTGATTTCAGTGCCGAAGAATTGTGTGCAGTCAGTATAGCGCCTTAGTCACGACACAATGTCGACTGGAGGCCTACGTGGCATTCGTTGTGCTCGTAACATCCTTAAGGATCGCGGGTTAGGTAACGGCAGTGAGGATAGAAGACACAGGGATGTAGATGTTGGAGGCTTCAGCTGCACGTAGCAGAAGTTTGGAGAGACGATCGTAGAAGCCGGAGAGGATGTTGTGGCGAGCGGCAGTCGCGGATGTCTTATTGAAGGTTGTAAACGAGCCGCTGAGGTGAACAGATGTGGTGAGGCAGTTGGTGTGTTGGTGGTTGGTTGATAAAATGGACCTGCAAACGTTCCAACACCCACCACATTTAATTTCTACCAGCACAACTTCAAACCAATTAATTTCATTATTATTTAAAAAGCATGTTGAATCTGCATGTAAATTGCAATTTACAGACTTGGAATTAAAGAGGCAATTAAAAGGCAATAACAGTATCAATAAAAGCTTGTCTCACCACCTTGTAATTTAAAGTAATAAATGAACATATAGAGTTTAGAACGTACCTAGAATATCTGCGCTCTCTTCTTGTGCGTCCATTGGACATTTCTACCCGAATGCGTGTTCCACAACACCTCCTAAAACCAAAACATGTTTGTTTAAATAGGAGCCTAAACTTGTAACCCGTGAAACCCAGTTTAGATTTGAATGTTCCCCAATTCCAGACAAGTGCCAGCTCATAGAATCTCACGAGGGAAATGGCACATCTCAGTCTCAAATTGGAGGTACTGTACTTTTGCACACTTATGACTCAAGCGTTTTACATTGAGAATAAAACGGATCTAAGGAGCGTGCTGAATCGTCGTGGTATTTTGGCAACGGGTACCTATGCATTAGATATGAGGCCAGATGCAATATGGCGGCCAAGAAAGGCGCTAACTGGGTTGAAACTAAAAAATCAATAAGATCAACAAAAAGTAGAGCATACTAACGTTCCATCTACAGCTCTACAAGCGTCCTCAGCATCTCGAGGGTCCTCAAACTCCACAAAAGCAAAACCGGGGGGATTCCTTGCAACCCACACGTTCCTGATGTTACCGTATTTGGCGAATATCTTTTCGATTTCATACTTCGAGGCGTTTGTGCCAAGGTTCCCCACGTAGACCTTGCAGGAAAGGTCCCATTCCCTGTAGCGAGACATCTGAAAAAGAAGATGCAGTGATCAAATACGACGCAATAGCCACTGAACCAGTAACCAGAGACGCCATGTTGGCATTGACATGGTAGCCCACCAAACGCGTATTTTTAGGTTACTGGTGATAGCATTATCCGCAACGAAAATAAAAATATAATATACATACCTCAAGCTTATTATAAAATATAAATCTCTCCTATTCAAACAACAAGAATGTTCCTAAAATCCGCGACAAATTGCGCCACACCACACTCTTCCTAATTCCTTTCCTTATTCCGACGATTCCGACGAAGCGACACGAATGACGAATAATGAGTGAGTGAATGATGAATGAATGAACTAACTAAAGGGTAGGCTAGGCTAGGCTAGCTTCCTATTCCTACTATTCCAAATCACTCTGTGAATGAATGAACCAGTCAACAAAATTAGTAACTAGAGGACAACAAGAAAACGTTGTGTTCAAAAAATGCAAGTACCTGCTGCTTTAGATAAGAGTATAAGACGTAGGTACTCTTTATTCGATGTATAATGTATACTATTTATAATGATAGTGGTGGTTGTTCTGGTAGTGCAGTGTTTATATACTCTGTGAGTGCAATGTCATGAAAAGTTAGTGGCAAACCTTATTTCAGCTGCTATGTATTTCATTATAGCATTTGTGTTGCTATGTAGCATTTTGTCTAATCAATGTAGTTACAGCATGTTAATTATTTCATGATCTGATAACTTCACGTAAATACTTATATAGTTATAGCCTTAGATTAACTTAGTTTCACTCAACCTAACTGTCTGCCTCAGTGGCACTCAGCTTAGTTCACCTTTTTTGAAAAAAATATATTTTACTTTACTTTGCTTTTCTCGATGCTCCGGGAGTCCGCACCACTACGTGCTAAGAAGAGACAATAAGCCCTTGTATGCCCCCACTGCTGGAGCACGGATCTCTTCCTGCATTGCAGGAATGTTAGGCCATACTCCACTACGGGTTGGTGGAGAATCGTAAAACAGTGGCGGGCCTTACTATCAGAAGTTATCATGCCGCCCATAAGGCCCCTGGCTTAACGACTGCCATTACATGACAGCTGGTATCAACGGCTTAGCATGCCTCGAGAATCGCTCAGAAAAAATACCACCACGGTGGTCACGGGACGGTCGCCCATCCTGCACGTGACCTCGCCTGTTGTTGCTTAACTCAAGTGATTCCAATCACTCGGTTGGACTAGGCTACGAGCGCTTCGTTATAATTTAATAATATATTATTTCTTAATGTCTCTCGATGCTCATAAATACTAAACGGGTCTAATCGTTTAGCAATTGAATACAGCAAAATCACACATTTCGGTTTTGCAGGGCGGACGGCTTATCGTGGTTAGTCTTACTGTAGTTAAGTTATTCCCCGGGAAGAGTGTGTCTTGTAATAATCAGGGTGTAAATGCACCTTATGATTCCCATCGCCACATAAAACTTCATAAAGAGATCATCGAACTATCCACTTCCATCGTTATCAACCCTGGTATGTCCCCACTGCCGGGGCACGGGTCTCTTCCCGCAACGCATTAAGATTATGTCATACTCCACCACTTGGGGCCAAGTCCAGGTTGGTGGAGGATTGTAAGACAGTGGCGGGCCTTAGTGTCAGAAGTTATCAAGCCGTCAATAAGGCCTTTGACATGGCTTAACGTGCCTTGCGAAGCACGGAAGCGCTTGGAAAAATGCCACTAGCGGTAGTCACGGGACGGTCACCCATCCTGCACGGACGGCTCACACGGATTTAATTTTGTAGTTTTGACGTCTTGACTTTTTAGTGGATATTAGGTATATAGTGCATGTTTCGCAAACCCTGGTCTCTGCCTACCCTCTGGAATACAGGCGTAATTTATGTAGGTACCGATGTATTTTTTTTCCATGCCTATAAACGTCCCACTGCAGGACACAGACCTTCTCTACGAGGGAGAATATGGGTTTCGGGACGATCACCCATCCTGTACCTGACCGCACCTGTTGTTGCTTAACTCAAGAGATTGATTCCAATCACTCGGTTCGCCTAGGCCACGAGCGCTTCCACTTCCATATTAATTATTATTTTATTTTAACAAATGTCAAGATTCTGACAGGACTTGGTGCGTATAATTAAGACATTAGTATAATAATAACCCGGTAATTAAACGTTATAATTAGCTTGAATGTTGCAATTTTTTATATGGCAGCTTGTGGCTCTCTAAACCCTTCCGAAAATGCATGAACTATAAAACTTATCTTATCTTAGACATGGTAGACTCGTTTGGCGTATGGTACCCATCTATGGCGTTTGCCAAGTCGTTTGCTTCAGGCTATGTGCAGTTAGGTGTTATTTATGAAAACACCATTCCTTAGATCACTCTAGGAGATGCTCGCCCATTTGTCAGCAATGTCCGCGACGCACGCACCGAATTGTCTGCATGCTCAGAACAATCTGAGTCTGCATGGTGAAGTCTACGGAATCGTATTTTAGAAACGAGTGCCATCATCATATGAACGCAACATCTAGCGGCAACACCGGATGTCGACTTTTCAGAGCTTAGTCTGTGTGACGACTTGTATTTTTTGAACTAATGTTCTCGGATTTTGAAGTTTGAAAAAAAAAACTAATCAGCTGCTGTTCAGTGAATTTTTCGCACATTGTATAATTTTCTTTGTTTCCCAATTCAAACGCAGTTAAAATAAGTTTTTGTGGTTTTAAATGTGACGCAGAAAGGCGAAACCATGGATGTTGTGGGACTTCTAAATAATATTAACGCGAAAGCAGACATGTTCGCAGTTAAAACATGGACATCCGATTGGTCGGATAATTTCCAAGAAAATCAGGTACCCATGCTAGTAAAAGTATTGATTTTCGTGGTTTGCAATCTCTGAGGCAAAGACCTGTGCGACTTCTTTTGAAATGGTAACGGCGTTCTAGAATTAGATAATTGTGTAGCCAATTTTTCAAGGGCAAAACCTTGAAGCAAGTTATCACTACGAGTTTCTATTCTATTGTGAATCGAACTAACACCCATTTATTTGCCTTCACATCACACTCTATTATTATAGATAGCGTTTTCATTGTAAGTAAAACAGTAAATAATTAGCCTAGCTGGCGAACTTCGTACCTCCTCAGATTCGATATTTGTTACATAGATTTTCTGGAATTTGGTGTAAAAAAAATACAACATATATCGGTCCTATTCTTGGGGTCTATCGGGCTATTCTTGAGTTGAGTATAAATGGTGTATCCAACCTTGTCTTATATATTACTAGCTGCTGCCCATGACTTCTTTCACAAATATATTTTGATTATATGAGTCTGAGATACAAAGTAGTCTATGTGCTATTCCAGATTATATCTATCTCTGTTTCGATTTTCATCCCAATCCATTTAGCGGTTCTGGCGTGATTGAGTGACAAACATCCATACATACTTACAAACATTCACATTAATAATATTCATAAGATCCGATGTAGTTTGATGTAATGGCTGATCTATATGAATTAAATTTAGGGTAATTTGCAGATGTAAACAGTCACTGAACAGTAGTTTAGTTCTAAGTTCTCTCCTCTTCTTCAGGCTATATTAGTCCACTGCTGAACATAGCCCTCCCCTAATGAGTGCCATAGCACCCTGCTGCCTGCAGTTTTTTGCAGATTGTCATCGCGATCGTAGTCATGATTTTCAGTTCTAGTTGTTGGTTAACAATTTAGTCTTATTTATATAAACACAATCCCTGACCCTTTACCAGGTAGTGGTGTAATATTTCCCACCGTAAATTAAAGCGCAGTACATTAAAATAATGTCCAAAACCGTTGAAAATTATATATTGGCTCTGCCCATTAAAAGTTTAAAACTTGAATTGGTCTAAAGTGTTAAAAGGAAAGTAACTACAGACTGTTTAAATGAGTTTAAAGAGTATTTTAGAGGAGCCTTGTTTTTTTTATAATAAGGCCATCAATGATCTGTGTGTCATCTGTAGACTTATTTTGATATTATGATTTCTTAAAACACTGCTCTAAGGCAGTTTAATAGAAAGTAAAATAGTTTGTGGTTAAGGGATTATTCACACTCATAGATTATTTAAACTCTACTTGAGAAGTGTTTTAGATGAATTGTGTTTTTATAAATAACTCTGATGCAGTCTACATTAAAGAACCTAACTAAATTGGTTCTATAAGTCTGAATTCTTGATCACTACTTTTCCACTTGTGCCTGGAATAGATTTATTACACTCATGAGTCCGCTGTTATTTTAGAACTGAATTCTGTTGAAATGCGATCGAAAAGATTCAGAATAAAAAGGTAAATTGACAAAAATTTTAATACAAGCCAGAAAGAAATCTCGGAGCTAAACTAAATGAACAATATATAAAATTATGTAAGTAATTAATTAAAAATCATAACTTAGTATTCTTATCTTATCATGAATAAAAATGTTGTCTACTAAATCACTTGACATGTGAGAATCAGCCATGAAGCCGGCTTGTATGAGACCGATTCACACTGTGCTATAATAATATTATAGCTGTAAAACTAAATGTATGACGAGCGATAAATTATTGTACCTCAAGATGTAATATATATTGTATCATATTACATCACATAGTAAAATGCCGACTTGACACTGCAGTTGTTATGATTTTATTATTGTAATGTTAGGAACATTCCTGTCTGATAATTTACATTGATTTGTGAGAAAAATGTAAAAAAAATGAAAAATCACAAACCTTCCTTATTAGAAACCTCATGCCTTCATCCTGGAAGGGTAGGATTTTATCCAGTTATCCGGGTTTACTATTTGTCACAATCCTGACAAAGCTCTTTTACAGGTACGCTGAAACACCGTTTGTTGCAGGGTTGCACTGGATAATTATCAAGATAATTAGGTTGTACAAAAAAGTAGGTGTACAAAAAAAAATGCATGTATCCAAACACAGGCAACACTTAATGTTTATACGCCACGATGTTAGGCGTGTATCCAAACGCCAAACTAACGTCAAATGTTACTCGGCTACTGACTGGGAAATTCCCCGCGCACTGTTTTCGTTTTAGTGCGTAAAAAATTCTGCTGTGCAAAATTAAATTAAGTAAAACGATATGCCAACAAAACTTAAACCAATATGGTCTAATTTTGACTTCACTAAAACTAAAAATAGTGGTTTTAATAAACTCTAAAAGGCAAAAGCCAGACAATCAGTATAATTGTATGATTAAGGAAATTATCACACAGATTTCCTACACAAATTTTAATTTTTAATGTCATTTTATAATAAACAAAAATAAAAAAATACAAAATATTTTACACAATTTTTATTTTTAATGCACTAACCCGTGCTAAGGAACAAATTTAAAAACCTATTTAGAGGCTAAAAGAGTTGCCCATTGGCTCAATTGGTAGAGCGCTGGTACGGATAGCCAGAGGTTGCTGGTTCGAATCCCGGCATGGGTGAAATTTTTAGCCTCTAAATAGGTTTTTAAACAAAATATTTTATTTATAAGCATAATTTTTTTACCCGTGGATAGATAATTATCAGATAATTATCTGTGAAAATAATTATCTTGATAATTTGCAACCCTGGTTTGTTGCGAAAAGGTCATCTGGTACGAAAATAAAGTCATAAAGCCGTTATGCCTTTACAACCTTTAAGAGCGGCGTTAACCCAGTGGGTAGAACGATGGTCTCGGAACCGAGAGACCCACGTTCGATTCCCAGTGCAGTGCATGCACCAATGACATTGTATTCTAAGTTATGTACATTTGCAAAGTTGTAGTAGCGATACCACTCGCTAACCGTGAGGAAACCTCAGTGTCTAAGGTGTTCAAATACCTCAGCGCTTTAAATTGCCCATCCGCGGTTGGCACGCGTGGTAATTTAGCCCGTACTCTCTCTCTGAAAGAAGCCCAGTCAGGGCCGGATCTACCTAAGGGCTGCTTGGGCTGCAGCCCGGGGTCCCGAAGTTACAAGGGGCCCCCAGAACCCGCTAAAAGAACGCAGAACGCGATAATTTGAATTTAAAAAATGGTTGTCTGAAAAGTCGGTTTACGGATGATATTTTTACATGGTAACGTCAGAAGAAAACATTGATGAAAAATTGCATACTTTTATGAATTGAGTTAAGGGGGGAAATACGTGTAAAAGGTTGTTTTCATGCTGATTTTCATTAATTTTTTTACGGTTTAAAAAATGAATATCAACTACTGAAACATAAACTAAAAAAAATAGTACGTACACACGAACACACACACATACACCCGGCCCTAAGTAGTTTCAGCCCAGGGCCCCACAAATTCAAGATCCGCACTTGATCGCAGTGGGATGTTTATTGAAAAAAAAAGTCTTTACTCAGATAGCTGGGTTTTGATTCTATATTGCAACTGTAGGCGAGTTTACGCAACAAAACTAGTATCTATGCTAGCAATAGGCGATAGAGGCTGTTGCGTATTGCGTAAGGTCGAAAACCGCGTGCCTGCAAGGACTGACACTCACTTTAGTGTGCCTTGGTTGTGTCGACTTAAAAGTGGTGTTATTATTTTAATACATAAACAATTTTAGTCCTTATTTGTTATGAAATGTGGTTCTTGGTGGTACGTTTTTAGGCGAATTTTTGGATTTCTATTTGTAAAGATTGGAAGTCAAAAATTCTATCTATGAAAAGACATAAATTATGGTTATCGCGCAAGATTGGAAAAAAAATTGATAATGTTTGTATGTACCTATGTATTCATTCAACATTGGTCCAGGAGTATCGAAGTAAAAATGTTATAAAAATAAGGTATTATCAAAGTCGAGAAATTGATAATAGAGGATGATATTTCATTAATTAATTAGACGAATTGATGGACAAAATTTGATTTTTTATTTTTACTTATTTATATTAAAACGATTTACACTTTTTGGGTACAATCCACGGTTCATAACAACTAGTTATAATTTTTTATTTGTTGTCCCTGGCTGGGGACAAAAAAAAACAACAGGTCTTGGACGTTTACATGTTTGTGATGTTTCTGGTTCCCACTTCACAGGGTATCCTAGTGTCGGTCCAGAAGCAATGATTGTGCCTGTATGTAAATGTTGTTATTTCTATCTTTACAGCTGTTATGGTCGATTTGCGGATGCCTGCTGGTGTCGGCACTAGTCGTGTTTTTCTATTACTACAGGAGATGGAAGTCAAAAGGTAAACATTAAATAGTCACTTAATTTCGGAAACATTAGAAAAGAGGAAGAAGAAAAAAATTTGCTCAATGTTTATCGCCACAGAGGCTTACAAGACGTAAAATAGAAAGCAAATTAAAAATTACAATGAAAGTAAGTTTCCGTCTGAGACTTCTCTCAGACGGAAACTTACTTTCATTGTAATTTTTAATTTGCCTGTGCTCTGCAGTGGCTCATACACAGGCTACATAAAAATAATGTTACAACGTGGGAGCAGCCTTAGATGAATTACAAAACACAGCAGTGCCCTAAAAATGCTCAAAGATCAAAGGTTACCTTCTCGCAGAAATCCTGAACGGGGCGGGATCCCTCGCCGGGAGCGGGGAGCCCAACAAGAGGTTCCGGAAGCGGGACAAGATGCTGTTCTACGGAAGGCGAATGCTCCGCAAAGTCAAGTCCATATCCAACAGCGGGCAGGGCCGCAAGAGGCGAGCGGTCATGCGGTTTGCCAGGAAATTGCTGCAGTTGAAGAAGGATACAGCCCCCGAACAGTTAAAGGTAATATCGTCTTTTCGGCGCATCTGATAGTCGTACCAACCCGGACTTGGCCCCCGTGGTGGAGTATGGCCTTAAAGGGAAAGGTAATTTTCCCCAAAGATAATCGTGATGATTCTTCTTTTAGGTTTTTCAATTTGCTTCTACAATATAACAGAGATGTGTCCTGCAGCCATGTTTTCTTACAAGAGATAGGTCGGATCGCCCCGCCTTACCGACAGATCACTTCGTGGCAAGGCAGATCGAACAGATCGCAGCCCAGCGGCGGGACACCGAACCACCGAGAGCATTATTGGAAATAATTGTTCGGCATCTCCCCGCTGCGCCACGAGGTGTCGCTAGTGACAGGCCTAACCTTCCTGCGAGGCAGGAAGAGACCCGTGCCCCAGCAGTCGGGACATACAAGGGTTGATAACGATAGTCGTACCACTGGCCCAGAGCAATAAAGGCGTTTACAGAATATTTTCGGCGCATCGATAGGTAAAGTTGTACTACCAGAGGAAGAGAGGTGTAAATATAATATTTTTAGCGCATCTTATAGCTGAAGACCACCTTTTTCGAAAGCAATAAAGGTATACATTTAATATTTTCCGCGCATCTGATAGGTAAAGTTGTACCACAGCTGCCTAGTAATGAAAGGTCAGAAGTTAATCTTCTCGGCGCATCTGATCACAAAATAAAGAAAAAATAACACATCACAAGAAAGCAAAAGCAAACTCATTGTTAGAAATGAGGAACAGAAAAACAATTGAAATAAATATAAGATAGGGTTAAGACGGGGGTACATTCTGTGGTGTGTCGAATGTTGCCACAAAGGGCATCTGACTCATCATTGTACTGCGGGCACAATGCTTTTTAGCTTGGCATTATTGCTTTTTGGTGATATGACCACTGTCCGTTCAGAATAGCTCTCTACTTTCTTTTGTATGCAATATATAAAGTGTTTGTTGGAGCAGACGGGTTCTCGAATGGAGACCACAACTCGGCAAGCGTAGTGTAGGATGCCCTCCGGCCAGATGGACCGACGACTTGAAAAAGGTGGCTGGTGGTGATTGGATGGCGAAAACGGGCGATCGGGTCTTGTGGCGCACCCTGGGGGAGGCTTATGTCCAGCAGTGGACTGCAATAGGCTGAAATGATAATATAAAGTGTTCTATCTAACACACCTTATGGTTGCCTGGAAGAAATTGCTTTTAGTAGTAAGGCCGCCATTTGTACTGTATTTTTTATATAATTTCTGTTACTGTAATTTCTGTGTACAATAAAGAATATTCTATCTTTCTATCTACCTCTCATTTTACTCCAGGTCCTGGAGCCACCAGCGGAGTACCTAGAGGAGGACCTGACGAGCGACGACCGGGTGCCTCCGGACGCCCTCTACATGCTCCACAGTATCCGGGTCTTCGGCCATTTTGAGAAACCAGTATTCCTCATGCTGTGCAAACACACGGAGATTTTAAGTCTGCCCGCTGGCTCGTTCCTGTTTAAAGTCGGTGAGTTCCTCTGTCTCTCTCTCTATTTAATTTATATTTCTCTCTTTTTCTGTATCTGATCTTTCACTCAAAGATCCTGAGCGGCATCTTAAACGGCTTACGTCGTCATGGGAATCCGAAAATAAACAAAGCTCTTGATTCGGCCGGCTGACTTGGTCCTGTTTAAAGTTTGTGGGTATCACTCTATTTTTGGTTCTATCTCCCTCTACACGATATATAGCATCCGAATCTTCGGCTATTTCGGCAAACATGTCATGCTGTGCACATAATCCGAGATCGTGAGCCTGCCCGCTAGTTCGATGCCGAAGTCGATAGGTGTTATGTTTACTTAATAAATAGTCAGAGATTGTAGTCTTTTAGTCCGGATCTACTTACGGTTGTTGTTATATCGGAAGAGTCCGACCAGGTTTCGCCAGGTTGTGCTTACGAAAGTTTTAGTTCAAAAATAGTCAGAGATTGTTTGAATAATAAACTTCTAATGATAAAAATCCACATGACGTCATGAGCTTCTGTGGCGTTCACTAGTGGCGCAGAGAGTAGGTACGCTTATGCATATACCCAACAACAATCGCATGCCATTTTGGTATATTCATATTTTATAGTTCACTAATAATAAAATTATTTATTTACAAAGTTCTTGTCACTTAACAGTAAACACCAAATCATTACAGAACTAAAAGCAACCTCTTTATTATTTTGTATATTTATTATTATTATTACTACCCACGCCCATACTCATCCAGCCATCACTGGAATCCGCTATTTGACTCTCTTTTCAAGTAAGTCTTAAACAGTAAATAACTCTTCCATTCTAGTGGTCTACCAAAAAAAATTTTAGTATATTTTTGTGGGCCTAAAAGCAACATAAAAATTTATTTTAAAACTTTATTTTCCTAAACAGCCAAAAACGCGGTCATCCATTCTTGTCTATGGTTTGAAGTCCAAAAAACTGCAAACAAAGTTTGACAATCAATTTTCTGTAAGTGATCTCTGAGCATAGTGAAATAACAACAACGCAACCATGTTTTCATCGAATTTACATCCAAAATATAGCAATTATCATTATTGCATTGTTCGAGAATGAATACAACACGTCAATAAAGTCCCACGGGAAGTTGTGGATTCGTGTACCCAGTGAAATTAACATTCGAAAAACTTGGCTCAAACTTGCCAAAAGAGTAACCCCGACTCTTTATCAATTGAAACTCGGGTGTATTTATGTGCAGATCATTTTGATGTAAGTCCTATAATAATCAATGTCTACTGGCTCTGGCTGAAAGATGTTTCTTTACATACTTTAGATTCTTTCAAGATGGCGGATAGCGTTTTCGCCGTTACGATTAAACGAGATTTTTTTTTTTAATTTGCAAATTTTGCAGCCATCCTGCATACTTACTTAGCAAAATCAATATATTTCGGTTTCTTACGTTAAATACAATAGGAAATATTCATTTATCGCGTCAAATTTGATACGTGTCAAATAGCGGATTCTAGTTTAGACCGTCAATCCCCACTCGAGAGACATTTCTTCTCGTTATTTACAACATGCATCTTACTAGCTGTGTTACTCGCGGTTTATCGTTTTTCCCATGAGAATAGCATATTTTCCCGTAGTAAAACGTAGCCTATGTGTTAAACCAGGGTGTCAGCTAACTCCACACCAAACTTTATTAAAACCGCTCTAGCCGTTTACACATGAAGAAGTAACAAACATACACACTCACAAACTTTCGCCTTTATAATATTAAGTGTGATGTGATTTAATTTACAGGCGACACAGACGAGAACGTCTACGTGGTACAGAATGGTCGCGTCAACGTCTACATCACGAACCAAGACGGCAGCAGCCTGTCCTTGAAGGTTGTGCGGACGGGGGAGAGCGTGACGTCACTGCTCAGTTTCACCGATGTGCTCACGGTATGCACCCATTAGACCGGGGTCTCTACTCTGTTAGTGAATTATACTTACAATGACTGATTCATGGCTATTAGGCCTAGTTTATGTCTTCTTCTTCTTCAGGCTATATTATGTAGTCCACTGCTGGACATAGCACTCCCCTAATGAGCGCCATAGCGCCCTGTCTTCAGCTTGCCACATCCAGCATCTAGTTTATGTATTTTATTAAATATATATGAATATTGTAAGTCAGTTTATGTACATATTCTTCCTATATACTTCATGTACACCTACCTACCTACTCTCTTCATCTTTCAGTTCTATCCATCCCAGGGTTGTCTGGAAGAGATCGCTTTTAGCGATAAGACCGCCAATTGTATACGGCAATAGCGTAGATATGTAAGCCTTTTTATGTATTTTGTTTTCTGGTGTGTACAATAAAGAGTTCTAATCTAATCATGGTCGGAGCCACGTCAATTAAACGATGTGTTCCATATAGTGTTATTACTGCTCCGTAATAACACTATATGGAGTTAGCACGCCAATAGCGGTTATTACCTAATCGTGATACTATTGTATCACAATGACATTCCAATAGTATAAACCGTTCAAAATAAAAAGGCGTCTCTCGCGAAGGAGATGGAATCGCGCGAGGCGGCGTGTTAAGTTGGTCGGGTAAACTTGCATTAGAATGCGATTGGGTTCAAATTAACCAAAGTAAACCAGTCGTATTTTAAAGGTATCTTGAATTACTATGCGTTTAGTAAAGTTGTCTCCTGTGACGTAACATGTTGCTCCCTTATGGACACTTGACGCCTAGTTTTCATTCGTGTGCGCGCGTGAACATGAAGAGGCAATGAAATGAAAGCGACGGGTTTGTGTACTACAAAGACTCAACAATCTCTAGACTCAGTTAACACTCTTGACTTGATGGCCTCTGTAGCGCAGCGGTAGTGTATCTGCCTACCAAGCGAGAGGTCCCGGGTTCGAACCCCAGCTGGGGACAAAAAACCCTAGGTTTTGGATGTTTATGTGTTCGTGAGGTCGCTGTTTCTGGTGCCCACGACACAGGGTATCCTAGTGTGGGGCTAGAAGCAATGTATGTGCCTGTATGTAAATGTTATGTTACTATGTAATACATACATTTCTCGGTAAGAAAAAAAGTGTAAATTCTTCTATTTCTTGTTTTTGTTCAAAGGGAAACTCACAACCGTACAAAACAGTGAACGCTAAGGCGTTAGAGGACTCTCAAGTAATAAAGCTGCCGATGAGAGCCTTCCAGGAGGTCTTCAAGGAGTACCCGGATATATTTGTTAGAGTTATACAGGTATGCGCCTAAAAAAAATATGTTTAAACACCAGTTTAATCTTAAAGAAACTTAAGATGTATGTAGTTTATTTTGTTCACATCCCTTTTTTACTGCTTCTCCTATTCTCTAAGGGTTGGTGGAAGAAATAAAGCTTGCCTTTGTACATGTTATATCTTATGTTATGTGCTGTGAAATGTTTGTGTGCAATCACATCACACTTCGCACAAATATTATAAAGGCGAAAGTTTGTGAGTGTGTACTTCTTCACGTCTAAACGGCTGAAGCGACATAGGCTACTTTTTACTGCGGGAAAATATCTTATTCCCATGGGAAAATCGATAATCCGCGGGTAGCACCGCGGGAGACAGCTAGTAAAGTATAATTAATCCATTAAACAACTTAAATTTTATTGTACAATGAAGTGTAAGAAACAAACAAATTTCGATGTGCCTTTTTTGCTCATGGCTTTGCAGGCACTGGAACATCTTTTACACCTTTTATATTATTATTTTCAGATTATTATGGTGCGCTTACAACGGGTGACTTTTACTGCTCTGCATCAGTACCTTGGGCTCAGTGCTGAGCTGGTTAACCCGGTAAGTTAAATTTAAAAAAAAAACCGCGATCGGCCATTTCGATATTTTTTCAAAATGGTGTTGCACCATGAAATCCCATTCTAAAAGAATGTTCTTTCAATCTGCTGCCGAATGTTGTGCATTTAATCTCAATCAGTGGTTTGGCGTTCCACTACAAATAAATAACCTCGTTTCTTCCTCAATTCCAATAATTAGCTTCAGGTTTGCTAGGTCGTTTAAATGGAAATTATCAACATTTACAATGATGTATTTGTAGAGGACTTTGCAATCTTTAATTTTAAAAATAGTAATAAAACCAAAGAATAATTACTAATTAGAATTCATTAGCTATTTTACGTCGACACTATTCGCTGACCCTTAATCCCTCCCTACTTATTAGACGTGTCACAATCCACTATTTGACACGTATCAAATTTGACGCAATAAATGAATATTTCCTATAGTATTGAACGTAAGAAACCGAAATATATTGATTTTGCTAAGTAAGTATGCAGGATGGCTGCAAAATTTGCAAAGTAAAAAAATTTTTTCCTCGTTTAATTCGTAACCACGAAAACGCTATCCGCCATTTTGAAAACCATCTAAAGTATGTAAACAAACATCTTTCAACCAGAGCCAGGGGACATTGATTATTATAGGACTTACATCAAAGTGATCTTCACATAAATACACCCGAGTTTCAATTGATAAAGAGTCGGGGTCTCTTTTGGCAAGTTTGAGCGAAGTTTTTGTTGTTAATGAAATGTTAATTTCACTGGGTACACGCATCCACAACTTCCCGGGGGTCTTTATTGACGTGTTTTTTCATTCTCGAACAATGCAATAATGATAATTGGTATATTTTTGATGTAAATTCGATGAAATCATGGTTGCGTAGTTGTTATTTCACTATGCTCAGAGATCACAGAAAATTGAATGTCAAACTTTGTTTACAATTTTTTGGACTTCAAACTATAGACAAAAATGGCTGACCGCGTTTTTGGCTGTTTAGGAAAATGAAGTTTTAAAATATATTTTTATGTTGCTTCTAGGTCCTCGAAAAATATACTAAAATATTTTTTGGTCTAATGGAAGAGTTATTTACCGTTTAAGACTTACTTGAAAAGAGAGTCAAATAGCGGATTCCTAAATGTCCCACTGACAAATGCCGTTTCTCTTTTGCCAGTCGCCAATTTACAGTCTTAAGCTCTTTTATTTAAAAACTAGCTGACCCAGCGAACTTCGTACCGCCTAACAATCGATTGTTTATTTTTTTTTTCTCCGTAAGAACCATCCTCGGACTTCAAGGAATATTCTGAAAAAAGAATTAGCGAAATCTGTACGAAATTTGCCCTTACCAACGCATACAGCGATTCATTATTATATTATAGATAATAAAATAGACAAAGCTCTCTCTATATAGAGCTTAATGATGGTGAGCAGAGACGTTGTCGGTTGCTCGTCTCTAACCGGACCTGGTCGGACTCTTCCGACAAGTTAGACCGGATTCTAATTACCACCACGGCTTGTGCGTTCTCTCAGACATATAGAGTATGGGCTATATTACCACGCGCGCCCACCGCGGATTGGCAATTTCAAGCGCTGGAGTTTTCGAACACTTCAAACACTCAAGTTTCCCCACGATGTTTTCCTTCACAGTTAGAGAGTGGTATTCTTATAACTATAACTTCACAAATTTACTTAACAACTCAAAGTCATGGTAGTCGAAATTTCACTCATGCTGGTGAGTCGCCCATTGGCTCGTTTGGGAGAGCGCTGGCACGGTTGGCCAGAGGTCGCGGGTTCGTGTCCCGGCATGGGTGGAATTTTTAACCCCTAAATAGGTTTTTAAAATTGCCCTTAGCACGGGTTAGTGTATTAAAAAGAATATAGTAATGGTACATGCCCTTGTTGGGAATCGAATCTGGGTCTCTCGAGAAAGCTCGCATCGTCGGTCGGTTGCTCCTCCCTGACACTTAACCCGGATTCAAATCAGTAATATGTAGTGCGAACGAAAGTTTTTTGTGAGGAAATAAATAAAACTCGGACTTTCTTAAACGAATAAATCATTAATCACTTGTTAAAGGAGTTAGAAAAAATTGTACAAATTTATAATATTGATTACTATCTCCCAAAGTTCATTTTGTTCATAAAATGTTGACCACTTTTCTGACATAAACACTCTTTGTTAAGATTTTAAAAAGTACGGTTCGTTTAATACGGAGCATATTAAAAAACCGTGCGTTTTACCTTATTAATTAAAAAGAAACTCGAGCGATTTACATTACAATGAAATGAAATGAAAAATACTTTATTATAAAACAGGGTTACAAGTAAATAACATTTACATACATGCACATACATTGCTACTGGCCCCACACTAGGATACCCTGTGTCGTGGGAACCAGAAACAACGACATCACAATCATCCAAGACCTGGGGTTTTTTTTGTCCCCAGCCGGGGTTCGAACCCGGGACCTCTTGCCAATAATGGTTAATGCCTACCAAACTAGGATTCCCTGTGCTATGGGTAGCCAGGCTACTTCCAAATTAGTTTTAGAATAATGAAAATAAATAGAAACAAAATTTTATACAATAACGCACAGGCTGTTGGCTTTTAGAATATACCTCGGGCTCTAGAGTAGGCTTCGGTTTTCCCCGAAAGCACAAGAGTGTAATACTACTTACTGTTCTGTATAAAACAATTTTTCACTACATTGGAAAGTTATGTAAAGTTCTACAAATAACCAATACTATAATAAACAATACAAAATAAACCTCTCTCTTCTTCAGGCTATATTATGTAGTCCACTGCTGGACATAGCCCTCCCATAATGAGCGCCACAGCGCCCTGTCTTCAGCTTACCGCATCCAGCATCTGCCGGCAGTTTTTAACTTACCTTACCGAATATATCAGATTCTATCCGAGTAGCCGAGGTATATTCTAAAAGCTAACAGACTACACAATTAGGTACGCAATGAGACACAATACGATATTGAAATTGGTGAAATAAGTGATTTTTTACGAGCAAATGTGTTATAATAAAATGTTTTTTATTCCCAGGGTAAAGAAAGGCGTCGCCCCAACACGATGACCGGCTCACCAATGAAGTCGGCCAGAACAACTGTGGACGCTGGCACCTCTATGCATTCGCCGCACCATACCGCCGGCGGGATCGAGCACATGGTAAGCTAAGCCTTATCTCCTGCGTGTTATGGGTGATATTTGTTTAATCTTACTTTTTATTTCGTAGTGACTTGTTACAGTTCGTTTTGGACAATGTCTGAATGTCAAATTAATTGACGTTTAATCGCAAAGTGTGACTGTTTGTTGATATTACAGTGGCTTAAGACCCATAGATCTAAAAGACTGAGTTTCTGGTCCGTTAACTTCAAGTATTGCAGAGAGGGCTGGTACCGAGTGCTTAGTGCGAGTTTCACAGATCCAATCGAATAACTTTACTACCGCGTTAATCGTGCATTGAGTAGTGAGTATGAGTAAGTTAACCGTTCGAACTGGCAAAACGCTGTTACAGTACAACTTGCACTCGCGTTTATTCGTGTTTTAGCTGGTAAACGTGTTCACTTCTCAACGTAAACCATTACAACTCGCACTCAGCAATTTTAATTTCCATACTTGTCGCTAGGTGGCGCTTCCTCGATGCCATAGAAATATAAGTTTACGTTAACGCAATCGAGTAGTTAAAAAACTCGCACTAAGCACTCAGAATGTTGTTATCCTGTGTTAACACTAAAACTAACGATGTTTTTTTTCCTTATGAGAGGATGAATTTATTTATTAATGATATTTTACATCCCTTTCTTTGAGTCTTAATAAAGCTTGGCAAGAAATAGTAGAAACGTAAAAAGTACTATTTGGCTTAGGCTTATTCGGCCTTATTTATGATAACACGATTCCACTGAAACATTCTTAAAGGGCGTTTTATTTACTCTATACTTTTTTTTGTATTCTTCATCTATATCCTCTTAATCCTAATTCTAATAGGACACCGTATATAACTTTCTTAATTTGCACCCAATGACGTTTAAACAGGAATTCTGGAAACTTACTGTTCTAGGTCCAATATTTTCTTTAAAACCTCTCGGACACAATGTGTACTTTCTAAATCTAGTTTTTAGATGATTTGAAGTACATTTTACCTCAAGGGGTTAGAAGGCTATTCTTTTTTGTGACCACTACAAGCTACTCTAGTCAATGTTTTAAAAGAATTGTGTATTTATAAACAAGGCCTGTCTTGTGTGTCTTTGATTTTACCGACATGAGTTATAAAAATCTAAAGCCATTTCATAAAATAAATGGCGCTTGCATAAAGAAATCAATGATCTAAATTTTCTGTAAAACAATTCGTGAGTTTGTGCTATCGGTACTTTCGGTTAGTATAGTATAGTCTGTTAGCTTATAGAATATACCTCTGGCTCTAGAGTAAGCTTCAGTTTTTGCCAATTTTCGCCGGTTTTCGTACTGATGATCGAGTTCTGATTTCGAAATTAAGTGTCATATTAATTCCGATATTTCTATTGCATGAATATATTCGATTCTATCGGATAGTAGCTGAGGTATAATCTAAAAGCTAACAGACTATACTTTCGGTTTCTATTTCATTACCAAGCTCTATCTGTATGCTTGGTACCATGTTAAAAATTTCAAACCCATTTTGTCGAATCTTAGCTCCTCCAAATTAGGAGAGTTTCGTACTACCAGTAATGGTATAATCTTCGAATGTTCGTTCAATGCATGTTATACAAGGTGGGCTCGTACAAGTGATGGTTAAAACGTTAAAACGTAATCATGAACTAACATGTGCAAAGGACGTGTCGAAAATGCAAAGAAATTTATTTTTAATGTTATATAAGACAAAATGGCTGCCGCCGAACATCTTTTTAAGATACCTCCGTTTTGACCATCTCTGGGCGTATTCCCATTGTAGATAGTGGTGACGGCACGACATTTTTTTTTTACTCAATGGACGGCCAGGCATTTTAAAATAGTTAGCAATATATTTTGTTTTTTAAAATTTTCTTTATTTAGGAAACAAACCAGCTTTACAATGTAACTACTTCTTAGAATAGACTAGACAAGTTTAATGGCGAATTATAGGTTGCCTCAGTAGATAGAATGTACTGAGTGATTACGTTAAAAAAGAAACAAATATTCACGAAACCAGATCAACCAGAAACATCTCACGTAGTTACTTATTTTTAACAATTTCAGCATTGTGAATGTTAACAACATCAACATGTTAAGGAAATATCCAATTCGTTAATTATTTTTTACTACGTTTTATGTTTAAGGGCCGGTTTCTGAATTGAGAATTTCACTAAGTAAATACTTGAGTAACGTTCTGTCACACTCTTTCCTGAGACATTCGAAGAGACAGCACTACAGTTAAGTATTAACTTAGCGAAATACTCAATTCAGAAACTAGCCATAAGACTATAACCGTAGTTTTTTTAATATTTTTTATAGACTTTCATCGTCACATTGATTCCGTTTTTTGTTACCTAAAAGTATTAAGTACTAGCTGACCGAACTTCGTACTGCCTATCAGTCGATTCTTTATTTTTTTAAATTTTCTCTCCGTAAGAACCATCCTCGTACCTTAAGAAATATTCTAAAAAAAGAATTAGCGAAATCGGTTCAGTTGCTCTCACAGATATTTCACAACTTCCGCCTTATGTCTCTAAATCCCGCTTGGGAAGTCCCCATACAAAACGAAGTCAAAGTCGCCCTGTAGGTGTCGTGTCGTCGCCATTGTTGTTCAATGTAAAACCGTCCACGCCCCACCGTGTCTATTGGCCGTGTTGCATGCATGCAGGACTTCGGCGGCGCGGGATCCTCGCCGATACAGATCCAAGGCCGCAAGCCCCGGCCCGATATGGTCCCGGACTTCGCCAGCAGCACGCCGCAGGTTGGTCACGTAGATCACGTGTTCTGCAAAATTCTCTGGTCTTGTTAGACCTATGAAATCAATGGAAAGTTCTTGGTACACCAGGAATTAATTATTAAGCAACAATAGGCGTGGTATCATCTACGGTCTTATTGACATCACATCAACTTTTACATACGTGCACTATAATCAGCTCCGTTAAGGTTAACTTTGGAACAAAAATGTAGACGTTGACCTGCTGTCGATTGTACACCACTTCCCAAACTAGGATACCCTGTAAACTCCCCTGTGATTAAAGTCGGGGAATAAAACTTGATATAATACCTGATAGAAATAATTGTAATTCTTTTTTTCTCGTTCTGCAGTAAAGTGTTCTCTATCTCTCTTGGTTGTGCAATTAAGTATTATCTACCTATCTTAGTTATGCATTAAAGAATTAGCTACCTATCTTGGTTATGCAATGTAGTATTATCTACCTATCTTGGTTGTGCATTACAGTTATCTACCTATCTTGATTGTGCAATAAATTGTTTTCTTGACGACCTCTGTCGCGCAGCGGTAGTCCATCTACCTACCATGCGATTAGTCCCGGGTTCGAACCCCGGTCAAAAAAAACCCCAGGTCTTGGGTGTTAACATGTTTGTGATGTGTGCTGTTTCTGGTTCCCACGACACTGGGTATCCTAGTGTGAGGGCAGAAGCATACATTGCTTCTGCCCTCACACTAGGATACCCTAGTGTGCCTATGTGTAAATGTTATATTATCTATCTATATTTAAAAACGTAAGATTAGAAAAAGAAATGTTTGTTGAGGAGATACCATCAGCAACGTATTCGGGAACGCAATGAATCCCGCCGCTAGCGTGCGACATGAAGCCACTTTCAAACCCCACTCGGTTTGCTTTTCCTTTTTAAAACTACCCTTCAATACTTTTACTATGTTTTAGCTTGTCAACTTAATGTTTACAAACAATAATTCTTTAATGACATGGTGGCTGATGCAACTATTATTATGATGGTACCTACGTTGATCGGTAATACTTACGTATAATTAGATGTATCATGGAAAATCATGACACATGTTCGTATATATTCCAGCAGCCCGACGTGCAACCAACGCCTCCATTGCAGAGAGGGAAAGAGGGGACCTCTTTCAGGAGGCATAATGCCAACGAGAATCTGGATGAGCAGGTATTTTCACCTATCTTGTATGGGTAGTTGCTACTAGTTTTGGTACGGTGCGGATTGGTACGGTGCGAACAAAATCCAAATAAAAAATCTAACTATATGCTCCCGAAAATCGGGACTTCTACCCGGGTTTCTATGGGCACCACTTCTACTGAAGGAAGAAATAATTTGCGAAAATATATTTTATGCCACACCTGGCAATAAAGTGGCTTTTTCCGCACGCTGCGCGTACGGAAAAAACCGCTTTCTGGCCAAGTGTAGACATAAAAAGATGTACACAACACGGGAGGTAATAAAGAAAGCTCTCGATCGCATATTTACGTCCCTCGGGCCGCAAACTTCTGCGATCTCGGCCTTTCTTTGTATTACCACCCTAGTTGTGTAATGTACTATTACAGTTTTTATGCTGCTGGTGGAACTGGTGGATATTGCGCGTTTCCGACATTACAGGGTGAAATTAGAACTAGTAAAACTGGTTCATATTCACGCCGTGAATGCCTTAATTTTTGGATGTGTATCGATATACCGTGTTAATAATTTAAGTCGGGGTTTTCTGTACATACTTACAAATAAAATTTTCCAAAGCTTCACAATCTTCGTCACTTAACAGAAAAACAAAAACATCTTTAAAAATCGAAAATATCTGGAATGTCACACCAATGGAAATTTAACCATATTTACTTATTTATTTAAAGCTATTTCATGAAATAAATAATTCTTTATGGTTAAATAAATAATTTGATATCAACTCTCGTATGTCCCCGCTGCTGGGGCACGTTTCTCTTACTGCATCGCAGAAAGGTTAGGTCGTACTCCACCACGGGGGCCAAGTCCGGGTTGGTGGAGGATTGTAAGACTGTGGCGGGCTTTACTGTCAGAAGTTATCAAGCCGCCCATAAGGCCACTGACATAGCTTAACGAATTTTATAAATAACAGTGTGGCGCACACAATGCCATAGCATAATCCCACTAACCGAGCGCCATTTTCGCCAAACAGGCCTTGATCCAAATAGCAACTGAGGCATTCGTCAAGGAGCTCGGTCTAGAAAACGACACGCTGCTTCAGGGCGCGGTGCAGGTCAGAGATCTGCCGGCAGGGACTTATATTATGAAGGAGGAGAGTCATAAGGCAAGTACCTACCCTATTGGGAAATAATTTTGAGTTTGAAGGAAGGAAATTGGTCATAAAGAAAGCACCTTTGCAGAGGATGTAACATATCTCGGACACACAAGTTTTCTCTGCTTTCCTTTAAAATTAGCTAGTGGATTACTACTATAAACAATTTTTTTTACGATTAACAATTTTACTTAACGACACCCTTTGATTAGAACTCCCAAAAGTGTTGAGGGATGTATGTACTCGGGAATGGAAATAATTATTTATTTCTGCAGTTTACGCTATGAAAATTCCCCCAAAACCCCGATCAATAATTTCGCCAGCCAAATGTTTGAAGGCAATGCTTACCAAAGTGAAATGTAAGGAGTCTAAAAGTGTAGAAACGTCGGAAAATTGTAAAACTACAATAAACGAGTGATATCCGTATTAAAACAGTTTTAATTAAGTGTAGAATAATGTTGAAAGAATCGGTTGTGGCTTATAAAGCTTATATTGAAATGAATTAGCAAGCTTATTTAACCTCCTAAATGCTGACCTTGAAAATAAAAATAGTTTCCTGTAGCGCATTTTTTCCCGTTGCCTTTTTCTCCTTTACAATGCGGCCCGAAGGCAGCGGCTTACATTTTTACATTGTACATTGACATTCAGAAATCAGAATGTAAATTCTTTACGTTGAAATATATTGATTTGATTTGATATGTTTATTTTCAAGGCCGGAAGGTTAAAACATGATGTTGCTCCGAAATGGCTTACTCTTGAAAGGCTACACAATAAGCGAGCGTTTACAATTCTATAGCCCATTTAATTAGGTAATTAAATAAATGTAAATAATCTTGATTGGTCTTTTTATTGAAACATACATTTTATATATAAAAATTATTTACATTTTACTTGAATTTCATAAAATTACATTAAATTTCAGATTGAATTGGTAAAGTGTAATGATTTTGATTTAAAAGGTCTGTATTTCGATAAGAAGACGTATCAAGTTTGTTTACATTTTTTTAAGCACCTATATAAATAGACTATACATCCCTGAAACCAAGCCAAACCAACTGGTTTATAACAGTCTAGGCTTTTAATCTCTTGAATTTTCTTTCGAAAGCTCTTTTATAGCCGCGCCGGCGAGCCAGAAATACAGCAGGTATCACATGACCCCAAATTGAAATGACTTTCCCGAATGTCGTTTTGTTCTGTGTTAACCTTCGAGACGGGAAAGGCAACTGAAAAACTGGAGCCGCTAGAGTTTGACTAGCCAATAAGAAAGCTTGATTAATCCCTTAATCATTCAGGAACTGTTAAGTCGCGGCTCTCCATAAAACTCAAATTTTATTACTACTTAATTTTTGCGTAGCTGACTGCCGCACTCAGAAATGTCCATTAAATTTAGTGTTTGTTTCACTTATTATCAATGAAACAGAAAAGGACAACAGCATACTTAACGGAGATTAACTTTTTATTGACGTTCCTGAGTGCGGCAGTGAAACTTTATACTTGTTAACCTGTGGGTTAATCGACTTTGCAATCTACGTCGATCCGTCATGCTAAACCAGGAATTATAGTGCTATGAAATAGAGTCCTGCACTGGTAGTAAAGTCGAAGGTTCGAGTCACGCGTTTTACGGCCATGAAATGTATAGAAAGTCGCGACTTTTGGCATTTCAGAAGCGAGACTAGCGTCATCGTACTCACCCAGGCCGGTGGTGTATTATGGCGTCACGATCAATCAAATAATGTGATATATTCAATAAATTTTCTTGTCTTCGACAGCGCTCCCATCTTTGAGTTGTCTAGCCCGTTGAAGCACTGTATATTTAACACATTGCATCGTGCTTAATTGCATCCAAAACATAGGGCTCTCAATTCCAGTTTTTACTTTAAGAAGACTAATGAATAAAGAACACTTGAGTTCTCCGAAATGAGGGATGCTAACTTAATAAAATAAAAAGTGTATTAAAGACCATTTCACTCGACTATTACGTTAGTTACATAAACATCCCGATACAACTAATGAAAGATAAGCTTAAGACATTTGTCATGGCAAACTCTGGTCTCTTACTAGCCCTGCAGGGTACAGGTGTGAGTTTATCATTAATATACATGTGTGCACATAGGTAAATAAAATACATCGGCCATGTGGCCACTTAATGCTATTAGCATTTTCTACCGGTCAACCACAAGTGACCACAGACCGGTAGGCACAAAATACAATGTAGATAGAGAAAACTTTATTGTACATATAATTCACGTACAAAAATGGATATTACACAGATATTTCTTAACCTCAGTGTACAGACAGCGGCCTTATCACTAAAAGTCATCTATTCCAGGCAACCTTTGATGACCAGGACCTTGTGTATCAACGTATGACGTAAATACGAGAATTATGTAATAATAATAAGTGGTCTTTTTGTGCAATTTTATCTCTATGAAGCTAGCATCCTTCATGCTGAGAATGAAAGATTTCCTCCCAGAGCTGTAGCTCTGGAGTGTGTGTATTTACTGTAATAGTTCTGTTTCCGGCCGCGCGCAGGACGTGGCGCTAGTGTACCTGCTATCGGGCGCCCTGGTGGTGTCCCAGCGAGTGGCTGAGGGCGAGGGCGAGGTACACATGTTCACGGCTCATCCAGGTCAGTTTCCAGTATCAGAACATTACATTGACATTCAGCATTTTACAGGCTTACATTGGCATTCAGCAAACATAATGCAAATTCATTATCATCAACGAATTGTGTCCCCACCGGGGGACTCCCTTTAAGAGCCTCCTTTATAGTCTCCTTTTTAGGACTGCAACCTTTATATTTTTGTGGCCCGGATATTTTATATTTATCCCTTACTCCACGAACCTTCATCACCACCAACCCATTATGTCCCCACCGAGGGGCACGGGTCTCTTCCTTGAAGAAAGTTTAGGCCATACTCCACGGGGTGCAAGTTCGGAATGGTGGAGGCTTCTAATTACTAGGCTGGTCGTACTGTCAGAAGTTTTCGAACCGCCCTAAGGCCTCTGACTTGGCTTAACAACTCCATCTATCGACGGCCGCCGGCACCAACTGCTTAACGTGCCTTGTGAAGCACGGATCCGCTCGAAAGATGCCAGTAGCGTTAGTCATAAATAGTGTTGTTCTTCTCTACGACTAATACCTTTCATAGTAGAAACAGTCGAAAAGAGTCAAGACTGCCTTGTTCGTCTAGAGGTCGTGGGTTCGATTCCTCGATTCCCGCTGGGGGCCGCCGTACATTTGTACAAGTGGTCTCAGTCTTTTTCATGTTTGTGACGTCCTTGTCTGGTTACCATATATAAAAGTATGCTAGTTTCGGACCACCTCAAGTGATTGTGTTGTGCGGAAGTAATTATTATTATTATTATTGTGAGTTTTATTTTTTTCCTCTCATAAATGAGGTGTATTTGGGCACGGGCCGAAGCCAAGTGCATTTTTTTTATTGGTGGCCTAAAAACTTGCACGTATTCAAGATGATAACTTTCTGTAGCTGAATATAAGTGGACGGGTGGATATATAGTTTTTTAAGATTCGCGTGTAAGGACTTTGGTACAACGCCAATTGCCGAGATTACTATGGGCACAGTAACTACATTGCTCACTTGCCATTGAGACTGTTTATTATGCTGAGAGTTTTGCGTACTTAGCTGTTTTCTCGGTGTGTACAGAATCAAAAGTTATTATTATTAATGTGGTACTGTACACTAAAAACATGACTACCATCCAACGGCCACCAAACTCGAAATCAATCCGCAGGCGAGGTGGAAGGCGGCCTAGCGGTCCTGACTGGCGAGCCGAGTTTCTTCTCCATCCGTGCACGGCACTTCTCCCGCATCGGGATGCTGTCCAAGAGCACGGTTTACAGCATCATGCGGGAGCGGCCGACTGTAGTGCTGCACATCGCTAACACTGTCGTGCGGAGGCTATCGCCCTTCGTGCGGCAGGTCGACTTCGCGCTAGACTGGGTGAGTAGGACAGGGATAGGTAGATTGTGTGAGTGGGAGAGAGATAGGCAAAGGACTGCTGAATAGTATAGTCTACAGTAGAGGGGGAACGATCTACAAACAAGGAACAGAAGGCTTACAACATAATACAGCACGTCGCTAACACTATCGTGTGGAGGCTATCGCCCTTCGTGCGGCAGGTCGACTTCGCGCTAGACTGGGTGAGTGGGAGAGGAATAGGTAGATTGTGTGAGTGGGAGAGAGATAGGTAGGGGACTACTGCTAAATAGTACAGTCTAAAAAAGAGAGGGAACGATCTACAAACAAGGAACAGAAGGCTTACAACATAATACCGCACGTCGCTAACACTTTCGTGTGGAGGCTATCGCCCTTTGTGCGGCAGGTCGACTTTGCGCTAGACTGGGTGAGTGGGAGAGGAATAGGTAGATTGTGTGAGTGGGAGAGAGATAGGCAAAGGACTGCTGAATAGTATAGTCTACAGTAGAGGGGAAACGATCTACAAACAAGGAACAGAAGGCTTACAACATAATACCGCACGCTAATACTGCCCTGTGGCGGTAATCACCCTTCGTGCGGCAGTATGCGGCAGACAGCGGGAGAGAACTGCAAGCTAAAGGAGAGAGGGGGATTCTTTCCATATCACGGTTCATAGCACCATGCGGGAGTGGCCAACTGTAGTGCTGCACATTGCTAACACTGTCGTGCGAAGGCTGTCGCCCTTAGAGCGGCAGGTTGACTTCGCGCTAGACTGGGTGAATGGGAGAAAGATAGATAGAATAGATGAGTGGGAGAGAGGTAGGTAGAGGACTACAGTCTAAAGAGGGAAAGATATGCAAATAAGGATCAGAAGATATATATCATCATACAAGAGCGGTTCTCTGTCAGCACACCGCTAAAACTGTCGTGTGGCGGTTATCGCCCTTCACGCGGCAGTATGCGGCAGAGAGAGGGAGAGAACTGCAGTGTAAAGGAGAGGGAGGGGAATACTTTCCAAGACCACGTTTCATAGCATCATGCGGGAGCGGCCGACTGTATTGTTGCACATCGCTAACACTGGCGTGCGGAGTCTACCGCCGTGCGGCAGATTGACTTCCCGCTCAACTGTGTGTGTGAGAGAGAGATAGGTAGAAGACTGCTGTTGACTAGTACAAACTGAAGTAGAACAGGACAGCGCTGCGAACAAAGAACACGGCTTATACGGCAGTATACGACAGCGGCCGACTGTCGAGCTGCGCATCACTAATACTGAAGGCTATCGCCCTCCGTGCGGCCGGTTCGCGCTCGATTGGATGATTGAGAGAGAGATAGGTAGATTGGGTGAGTAGGACAGATATGTAGAGGACTACTGCTCAATAGTATAGTCTAAAGAAGATAGTGAAAGATATGCAAACAAGGAACAGAAGGTTTATATAACATTATACCGCACGTCGCTAATACTGTAGTGTGGCGGTTATTATCGCCCTTCGTGCGGCAGTGTGCGCCAGAGATAAGCACAGATTTACGTGTAGTGTCAAACTTTTTCTTCTTTTTACCAAAACATTTTGTGATTATACTATTTTTATTTTTAATGCACTAACCCGTGCTAAGGACAATTTTAAAAACCTATTTAGAGGCTAAAATTTCCACCCATGCCGGGGTTCGAACCCGCGAACTCTGGCTATCCGTGCCAGCGCTCTTACCAACTGAGCTAATGGGCGACTCACCGGCATCAGTGAAATTTCGAACCTCTTTACACTATTCTCTGTATTACGTACAGGCAGCGACATCTGGCTGAAGTAAATTGCATTACTTACAACCCCGAGTACCTACTTTGCAGTTAGGTTTTTATATCGGAATGATATCGCTGTACCCAATACAATCTTTTGTGATTGTATTCCAGTACAATCTAATTACGTCTTCGCTTCTTCGCCAGGTGTTCCTGGAGTCTGGCCGCGCGGTGTACCGCCAGGACGAAGAGTCGGGGTCCACGTTCATTGTGCTGAGCGGCCGCCTCCGCTCGGTGATCACACACCCTAACGGCAAGAAGGAATTGGTCGGCGAATACGGCAAAGGCGACCTTGTCGGCATTGTAAGTGACAGAGTGTTTTATAGATAAATAGATACGTAGTGTAGGACGCCGTCCGACCAGGTGGGATAACGATCTGCGAAAAACTGCCGGCAGATGCTGGATGCGGCAAGTTGAAGACAGGGCGCTATGGCGCTCATTAGGGGAGGGCTATGTCCAGTAGTGAATAATATATATAGCCTGAAGAAGAAGAAGATAAAAAACATTTGCATCTACGCTCACACAGAAGTGTATCGATATCAACCCTTGTATGTCCCCACTGCTGGGGCACGGGTCTCTTCCTGCATCACAGGAAGGTTAGGCCATACTCCACCACGGGGTTGGTCCTTGTTGGAGCCAGGTTGGTGGAGGATAGTAAGGCAGTCGTTAAGCCATGTCGGAGGCCTTATGGGCGGCTTGATAACTTTTGACAGTAATGCCCGCCACAGAAGTGTATCACAGATAAAAAGATGGCACAAGTGACACTAAGCAAAATTTTACAGCAAGTAAATGCAATCCACTCCATCCAAAGGTTGTCTGGAAAAGATCGCTCTTAGCGAAAAGTCCGCCAATTGTATAACATTACTTAGATTAAGGAATCAAGGTTGTATTCTTTTTTCTTGTTGTGCAATAAAGTGTTCTCTATCTATCTAAATACAAGCAAGTCAACGGACAATACAAAAGAGCAGTATGTAGTTATGGCAAATGCAAAGCGGCTCTGACTCAGCACAATGACTCAGGAACATCAGGGAATAGGCGGATGTACCCAGCGACGAAGATCTGTTTCGCTAGACAAGAAACAAAGAAATGCGTAGCTAACGGGCAACCTCCATTAGTGGAGAGATACACGAAGAAGAAGATTACAATTTGTTTTGTAAATGTGGCTATCATCATTATCAACCCATTATGTCCCCAACGAGGGGCACGGGTCTTTTCCCTAAGGAAGGTATAGCCATACTCCACCACGGGGACAAGTTCGGATTGGTGGAGGCTTGCAAGACTAGTGGCTGGTCTTACTGTCAGAAGTTTTCAAGCTGTCCTGAGGCCTCTGACTTGGCTTAACGACTGCCATCTATCGACGGCAGTTGGCACCAACTGCTTAACGTGCCTTGCGGTTCGAGTCCCGGCATGGGTCGAATTTTTAGCCTCCAAGTAGGTTTTTTTAAAAATTGTCCTTAGCACGGGTTAGTGCATTAAAAAAAAGAATTTAATCATGTGGGTACAGCGATATCATTCCGATGTAAAACCTAACTGCACAGTAGGTACTCGGGGCTGCAAGTGATGCAAATTACTTCAGCCAGATGTTGCTGCCTGTACGTAATACAGAGAGTGTTGTAAAGAATAAGAATAATATTTTTATTGACCAAAGAATACAAAATAGGGCTGAGTTACATAGGACTGATATGTTCAATAGCACAAAATCATACAGCATCTGCTACTGAGCTAGGCTTATTGCCTGTATTACAGTAAACAGCGCCTCATCCCAAAAGGTATGGTAATTATTTAGAGGGCGTGTTCGTACATCAATATGTAATATAATTCCAAAGAAGTGATATTAAGGTCTTATCTTTAAAACCTTTAAAACTTAAAATTTAGAATTTTGTTTACTTTTAACCTTTATTAATCATGCATAACATTTAAAATATGTTTGTTAGTGAGTGTGTGTGAGAGGGTGATGTGAGTGAGTGTGTGTGAAAGAGGTTCAAAATTTCACGGATGCCGGGTAGTCGCCCAATAGCTCAATTGGAAGAGCACAGGCACGGTTAGCCAGAGGTCGCGGGTACGAGTCCCGGCATGGGTGGAATGTTTACCCTATAAATAGGTTTTTAAAAAAGTGAAATCAATTTCCAACTTCTGATTTGTAGGTGGAGATGGTGACTCAAACTCGACGCAGCACAACAGTGATGGCGGTACGGGACTCGGAGCTGGCGAAGCTTCCCGAGGGACTCTTCAACGCGATCAAGCTGCGCTTCCCAGTGGTCGTGACGCGGCTCATTAACTTGCTGGGACACAGGATATTAGGTGAGTTTAATTTGTAGTAGGCTATTAAATAGCCTACTACTACTAATAAGAAAATACTAAGCCTACTACAAGTTTTTTACCACAACACTTTTTTCATACTGTCAAATTTTGACAGTGTGAAAAAAGTGTTAGTTATGTGTTCGATGGTTATCAACCCTTGTATGTCCCCACTGCTGGAGCACGGGTCTCTTCTTGCATCGCAGGAAGGTTAGGCCCTACGTCACCATGGGGGCCAAGTCCGGGTTGGTGGAGGATTGTAAGACAGTGGCGGGTCTTACTGTCCGAAGTCGAGAAAGTTCCTACTGCCCAAAATCCTAAATAGCATTGATTTCTTAGAAGAAAAATGTAAAAGTAAAGCCGTATTTAAGTATAAGTTAAAAAGGTTCTTACACTATTTTTATTTTTAATGCACTAACCCGTGCTAAGGAACAAATTTAAAAACCTATTTAGAGGCTAAAAATTTCACCCATGCCGGGATTCGAACCCGCAACCTCTGGCTATCCGTACCAGCGCTCTACAAATTGAGCCAATGGGCGACTCACGGCATCAGTGAAATTTCGAACCTCTTTACCTAACTGCAAAGTAGGTAGTCGGGGCTGTAAGTAATGCAATTTGCTTAAGTCAGATGTCGCTGCCTGTACGTAATACAGAGAATATTGTAAAGAGGTTCGAAATTTCACTGATGCCGTGAGTCGCCCATTGGCTCAATTGGTAGAGCGCTGGTACGGATAGCCAGAGGTTGCGGGTTCTAATCCCGGCATGGGTGAAATTTTTAGCCTCTAAATAGGTTTTTAAAAAGGTTCTTGCTGGATAGGTAAGTATCTGCTAAAGATAAAAGTTAATAAGTGAGGTACAGTGGACAGCTGATGGCCTTTGCATTGTGTAGCACAGACAATGTGGCCGAATACAGAGTGTACATGTAGTGGTGGGTCAGCTGTCGACTGTACCTACTTTCACATTAATTTTATGGAATAGTTACCATTTATTATGTTGAAAGAGTGCGATTAATTCGCCAACAAACTGCCACGCAGTTTGGCGAATATTTTATAAAATTTAAAACGATAGAAACGTAAGTCAATAAATAAAAAAATAAAAATAAGTCATCAAGCTGCGCGTAAGGCCTCTGACATGGCTTAACGACTGTCATTTCATGACAGCCGGCACCAACGGCTCAACGTGCCTCCCGAAGCACGGAAGCGCTCGGTAAAGATATTAAGTCATAGTATTTATTTATAACTCGCGATGCTCATACATTAGTTATTAATATATTAATATACGTAGTTATTAATAATTTCCACACAGCACGCGTACCTAGTAACCAGGCTCCTATTATTGCCTTGTGATGTGATAATGTCACCAGGCAATGTGCAATGTGGCCTAGGCGAATACCATTTTTATTTCTTTTTCTGTCTATTATTTTCAAATATTTAAATTACGTCACACATTCTTCGATTTCCCTCATTTTTCATCACTACTACTATACCCTTCGAATAGACCTGACTATTTTACCTGCTTATCCGTTTTTATCCAGTTTTTCTGTTTTAATATTACTACATAATTATCTACAAATAAAACAACACCTGAAGTCGTTCCAGTTGTTACTATTTATAAACGATATATTATTATTATTATTAATACGTTTATTGCACATAAGTAAAAAAAAAATACAATGGCAATGTGGCGGACTTAATGCTATAAGCATTTCTACCAGTCAACCACAGATGGTGCAAGAGATTAAATGGTAGGCATTCGAAACAAAACGGAAGAGAAACTTAGTTAAAATTAGAAAAGCTGACAAGTACTCAATAAGTACATATAATATATAAGTGAGTAAATATACACTATATACTTATAATAGATAATAATTATATTTAAAAATACATAATAGTACATTACACAACTAGGGTGGTAATATAAAGAAAGGCCGAGATAAGTTTGCGGGCCGAGCTGCAAGCGAGGGACGTAAATATGCGATCGAGGGCTTTCTTTATTACCTCCCGTGTTGTGTACATCTTTTTATGTCTACACTTGGCCAGAAAGCGGCTTATTCCGTACGCGCAGCGTGCGGAAAAAGCCACTTTATTGCCAGGTGTGGCATAAAAATATATATTATAATAACTATCACAACATAATATACAACGTTACAATGTAACGTACCCCTGCGTCTTCGCAGGCTCGTGGCAGAAGCCGACGGCGGGGCTTGGCGGCGCGGCGTCGCTAGAGCCGCGGCCGCTGGCGCACAACTTCTCGACGGTGGCGGTGGTCCCCGCCAGCGAGGATGTGCCGCTCACCGCATTCACCTACGAGCTCTACCACTCCCTGTGCGCCATCGGTGAGTCCGTGCCACCGGCGGAATGGGGCGATTGGCGTGCCGTTGTTCTTATGCCGTGGATGACTTGAAAATACTCAAGATGACGCAGTGTTTGAGACCACTGAGAGAAAGTCTCGCTGAGCTAATGAAAATAAAAGACGGCTGCAGAACTGTAGTGTAAACAAAGGAAGTAGAAGGAGATGGGAATGCGACTGGTCTGTGCTAGAAATAAAGGGGCTGATTAATTGATTCTTAAGTCTCCATGTTTCCATGTCTCCAAAGTTTCCATGACTCTGCTTTATGACCTTCATCATGATCATCAGCCATTTGACGCTGAAGATTCATTCCTAAGTCCAAAGTTTCCATGACTCCGATTTTATCTTCATCATGACCATCAGCCATTTGACGCTGAAGATTAATTCTTAAGCCCAAAGTTTCCATGACTCTGCTTTAAGTCCTTCATCATGATCATCGGCCATTTAACGCTGAAGATTCATTCCTAAGTCCAAAGTTTCCATGACTCCGATTTTAAGTACTTCATCATGACCATCAGCCATTTGACGCTTTGATCATGCAGGTTTTCCAAGTTCCAAACAAGCATTTGGTTAACTCCTCGATATGTTTTTAAGTATAGTTTGTACGAACAGATACGAAGTTAGCACTGTATTTTGAAAATGCAGTGCGCAGAAAATGCTAATTCCTTTTTGTTTTCTTTCACAGGTCTAACTGTACGCCTAACTTCAGACGTGATCAGAAAACTATTGGGGCTGACCATAATGGACCCTAACAACGAGTACAGACTCAGTTCGTGGTTGGCGCAACAAGAAGACAAACATAAGGTATGCTTTTATGACGATAATATAACGAGTGATAAAATAAAAGAAAGATTTTGAAAGAGTTTCTCGTCTCGTGTCAATTGTTTGGGATTTCTGTTTGAAGGTTTATCGACACATAATGTAAATATCACATTGGCAATATTATATTGATTAATAACTTTTTCAACACTTATACTCTAACTACTCTAAACTGCATTTACGAAGCCTGTACACATTGTTCGAAAGTAAAAAAATACGCACTATACAACGGAGAGTGCTGTAAAGTAGTTACTCTCTAATAAGTACATGTTCTTCCGCACGATCCGTTTTATGGCGGTGTGCTTATTCTTTAAGTTTTTTTTATTTCTTAAATTATCCGCCAAGAAGTGTCACATTACGAGAATAAATAGGCTGAATGATCGAACCTCCTTATCCAATTTTGCTCAATATACTTGTATCAGTTTATTATATATTTAAGCAAAGTTGAGTCGAAGAATATTTCTAATTTTCACCACGCTCGCGTGGCGCCATTTAAAACTCCCACGAAGTTATTAATCTGTGTCCGCCATTTTCATATTTATAAACGTCAAAGTTGGTTTCATTTAGCGTAGTACAGTGCTACACAAGAAATAAGTCTCGCGGATGTACCTGCGCAGATGACCAAATTTTGGATGATTTGGATGTTTGTAGTATTTCTTAATGATTGGCGCTACTCATTCTCTCGAGTTTTCGTTTGCAGGTGGCTTTGTACCAGTGCGATCCCAGTCTCACTCAGTGGACGCAGCGCTGCATCAGACAGGCTGACTGCATCCTTATTGTGGCGCTTGGCGACAAACAGCCTAGCATTGGAAAGGTGACTTTTTGTCTAAAATATCGAAGAAAATACTAGCTTTTTTATTTGTTTTGGTGTCAGATTGCAAGGTTTCTTGATGTAAGATTAATAATAAAATGTATAAGATTTCTATTTTATAAACGTACCAATGCAGGGCAAATGCATTCTCTCAGCGAGAGGCAGAGAGAGATAAGGGCTAAGGGATAAGAGAAAACATCGTAAGGAAATCTGAGGGACACTCAGATTTCCCTACGATGTTTTCCTTCGCGCTTCTTTTAATACTTCAGGGTTTCTTCGCGATGTTTTAAGGCCTGCGCAGACGAGGGACTATCCCCCGGATACTTTTTTGTCCGTCGATATAGATCTCTTATAAATTGTATCGAGTAACGCACACGAAGGACTGAAAGTACCCCGTACAAAAAGTCCCTCAAGTTACCGAGGACATCAAGAGACCGGAGTGGACAAAAGTTCGGTGTTCTCTTTTAAAACGCTTTTTCTTGTTCAACTTCATGTTAATTACTACACAATGCTATCTCAGAATATTTGCTTCCATAGCGTACGCTTCACTCAATTTCCGGGGAACAAAATAACCGCACACCATAGGCGTTGAGTCCGCGAAAAGTACTCGGAGGACATTTTTTACGATACAGGGACTTTTGTCCCTCGGGGACAAAAGTCCCTTGTCTGCGGAGGCCTTTACTTCACGGTTAGCAAGTTGTATTACTACTGCAACTTCACAAATGTATAGTAAAGCATATTATTATGATGGTCTACAAGTCTAACATCTAAACACAAGTGTTTCTTTTCTCCTCTGATAGATCTAAACCTCATAATTTGATTGTACTGATAAAAATATTCGTGTTTCTGGGTGGTAGCGCAGCGGCAGAATGCCGGCTTTCCAAACGTGACGTCGTGGGTTCGAACCCCGGCATGTACCAATGACTTTCTTTTCTAAGTTTGTTCAATTATACAAACAGCAATTCCACTCACTCACTGGAGGAACAATTATACAAACCTAGCAATTCCATTGCGGTGGAACACATCGATGAGAAACTCTAGAAGTGTTAACACACCTCAGCGCTTGCTACTGCTCAGCGACAACGGCCCAACTATGAGGCTAAGTGCGAAATTTTAAGTCTAATTAACTAACTAACGACCCTCCCTCCCCCGGCAGATCGAGAAGGAGATCGAGCGGCTGGCCATCCGCACCCAGAAGGAGCTGGTGCTGCTTCACCGTGAAGGTGGTCACAACCCCACGGGCACCGTCCACTGGCTCAATATGCGCAGCTGGGTGTCGCAGCACCACCACGTGCGCTGCCCACACCGCATGTTCACGCGCAAGAGCCAGTACCGCATCGTGAGTCATTATCCAATTGTATAGAAGCGCTTGTGGCCTAGCCTCCTAAGTCCTGGAGGTAATAGTAACTTCGAGTCTTCTAAAACTACGTAGATTTTTAAGAACTTTTTCTTCTTGTTGTCCGAAAAAACGATGTGAAAAATATTGGAGCTGGAACAGTAAGTTTTCCGGACTTCCTACCAAATCATTGGGTGTGAATTAGGAAAGTTATTTGTGATGTCCTATTGTTAGGACGCCAGGGCTTAGAAGGCTAGGCGAACCGAGTGATTGGAATCAATCACTGTGTTAAGCAATAACAGGCGCGGTCAGGTACGGGATGGGTGAGCGTCCCGTGACTACCGCTTGTGGCATTTTTCCGGGCGCTTCCGTGCTTCGCAAGGCACGTTAAGCCGTTGGTGCCGGCTGTGATATAATGGCAGTCGTTAAGCCATGCCAGAGGCCTTATGGGCGGCTTGATAACTTCTGACAGTAAGGCTTGCCACTGTCTTACAATCCTCCACCAACCTGGACCAGGCCCCCGTGATGGAGTATGGCCTATACCTTCCTCAGGGAAGAGACCCGTGCCCCAGGGTGGGGACATTATGGGTTGATGAAAAAATAACATTACTTACATTTAAGAATCATGGTTGTTGTAATATTTTTCTGGTTGTGCAATAAAGTGTTCTCTATCTATCTCTATATATATGCTATTTGACGCCTACTGCAGTACATATGGCCTCCCTTATGGTTTTCACGGTCTTGTGCTGCGGCTAGCGACTCTCCGCCATCGTAACTAGGTCGTCAGACCATCTGGTGTGGTGCCACGCTGCTCGTCACCAAGACACAACTTTCCCGTGGCCTCTGGCTAACCGTGCCAGCGCTCTCCCAACTGAGTTAATGGGCGACTACCTATTCATTAATGGGCAACCTTCCGTCGTAAGGTTGTCTGGAAGAAATTGCTTTTAGCGATAAGGCCGCCAAGTGTACTTTGTATCTTTGGAACAAATATTTAAAACTCTGGAACAAATATTTATATTACGTCACACATTCTTCGATTTCCCTTATTTTTCATCATTACTACTTTACCCTTTGACGAGATCTGACTTTTTTACCTGCTTTTCCGCTTATCCGTTTTTATCCAGTTTTACTATTACTACAAATATCTACAAATAAAACCACACCTGAAGTCGCCCCAGAGTTTAATATTATTTGTAAAGATACCCAACGTTTCACATGTTTTATAATATGTGCTCCAGAGCACATACAATACAATAAAGAATATTCTTATCTTATCGTACAGTTTGTCAAAAAATTCAAGAAACCGGAAGAGAAACTTTATTATTGGTATTATCGAAAATTAAGACCATTTACTACCTTTGATTAAGCACAATACATCCTTTTAATGTAATGACTCTATTTTTTATTTTTATAATGTTTTTAAGTGCATGAAATTATGTAACACAGACAAAAAGTCTGAGCGAAACCTTACTCTTTATTTTCTACACTTTTTTGACAAAGTATATATATGTCTCTCTCTATGTCCAATTTGAGTGCCTTCGGCGATAAAAGTATTCTCAGCCTGCGTTTCGCTCCTCTAGAGCGAGCTGTACAGCAAGGTGCTGATGTCCGAGGCGAGCGTGCACTCGGACTTCTCGCGGCTGGCGCGCTGGCTCGCCGGCACCTCCGTCGGGCTGGTGCTGGGCGGCGGCGGCGCGCGCGGCGCCGCGCACGTCGGGATGCTCAAGGCCATACAGGTGCGTGCTGCTCTGGGGTTGCTCGGGGCCATACAGGTGCGTGCTGCTCTGGGGTTGCTCGGGGCCATACAGGTGCGTGCTGCTCTGGGGTTGCTCGGGGCCATACAGGTGCGTGCTGCTCTGGGGATGCTCGGGGCCATACAGGTGCGTGCTGCTCTGGGGTTGCTCGGGGCCATACAGGTGCGTGCTGCTCTGGGGATGCTCGGGGCCATACAGGTGCGTGCTGCTCTGGGGATGCTCGGGGCCATACAGGTGCGTGCTGCTCTGGGGTTGCTCGGGGCCATACAGGTGCGTGCTGCTCTGGGGATGCTCGGGGCCATACAGGTGCGTGCTGCTCTGGGGATGCTCGGGGCCATACAGGTGCGTGCTGCTCTGGGGATGCTCGGGGCCATACAGGTGCGTGCTGCTCTGGGGATGCTCGGGGCCATACAGGTGCGTGCTGCTCTGGAGATGCTCAAGGCCATACAGGTGCGTGCTGCTCTGGGGATGCTCTATATAGAGGAGCGTGATGGCCTGGGTATGCTCAAGGCCATACAGGTGCGTGCTGCTCTGGGAATGCTCAATATACGGGAGAGGGGTGGGGTACTGCTCTGGGGATGCTCAATATACGGGAGAGGGGTGGTGTACTGCTCTGGGGATGCTCAAGCGATACAGGTGCGTGCTGCTCTGGGGATGCACGAGGCCATACAGGTGTGTGCTGCTCTGGGGTTGCTCAAGGCCATACAGGTGCGTGCTGCTCTGGGGATGCTCGGGACCATACAGGTGCGTGCTGCTCTGGGGATGCTCGGGGCCATACAGGTGCGTGCTGCTCTGGGGATGCTCGGGGCTATACAGGTGCGTGCTGCTCTGGGGATGCTCGAGGCCATACAGGTACATGTGGGGATGCCCCAGGCCATACATGTGCGAAACGAAATGCTCGAGGCCATACATGTGCGTGTCGGGATGCACGAAGCCATACAGTTCCGTACCGCTCTAACTTATTCTGTTATCAATAACGCATAGTACGACCTATGGTACACGCCAAGCGTATAGCATGCATGCCCACAACCAATTACATATTCTCAAATCTCCTCGATTGATGCTGTGTCGGCGACACACCTGGGAGGGCGCTAAGATTACATAATACAATGTTACGAGCGTCTTGTGTATAATCAACGTGTAGTATTTCTTAATGGATTATTTTTAATGCGAGTTCTTAATGAGAGGATTAGACCCGTTTAATATATAATCAAGGTGTAGTTAACGACCGTACGTCGATTGAGCGAGTATTGGGCAACACGGCGCTAGTGCTCATCGTGTAAGCTTTCTATCTAGCTCGCAAGTATTCAATCTATAGTGAAAGCGTACAATGTAGTGTGCTAGCATACAATTTTTCGTGTGAGCGTGCTATCTAGCGCGCAAGTGTTTAATCTAGCTTGAAAGCGTACAATCCAGCGCTAGCGTGCGATTTGAGATGCAAGCATGCTGTCCAGTGTGAATTAAAGCATGTGCAATCCTATGTTCAAAAGTAAACGAATGTGGGCTGATGGGTTATTTCTCTAGTAACTGACTAACTTCACCTCTTAATTGCAGGAGGCGGGAATCCCCATAGACATGGTGGGCGGAGTCAGTATTGGCGCGTTTATGGGCGCACTGTGGTGCATGGAGCGAAACATCACCACTGTCACGCAGAAGGCACGGGAGTGGTCCACGGTAGGTCAACCTGCTCTGGATATCGTCTAACACGTTTCTCCTCTGTCGATTACCGATTACGCCGCATTTATCATTTGAATGTTGTTTTAGTTGTATAGAATAAGTAATTTGCATCAAAATTAGGTTGGAGACTTTATACTATAAACGCACACAACATTTACCAATGAACTGTAAAAATGTTTTGTCTGCGTTTTTATAGGTGTACAAAAAGAATCTGAAAAATTGAGTGGCTCAAATTTTTTTTATGTAGCCTATTATAAACGTCCCACTGCAGGGCACAGGGAGAGGGTAGGGGCTTAATTACCACGCTTGCCCACCGCGGATTTTCAATTTCCAGCGCTAAGGTATTTGAAAACCTCCGACACTCAGGTTTCCTCACGATGTTTTCCTTCACGTCGCGACTGGTATTGGGCAGTGGGCACATGTCTTGATTAAGCCCATTTTCTCCCCTTCGGCCGCGTATGATACCAGAGTTTGGTAACCAGTATCATACGAAGAAAAAATGATCGTCGTCGGATACTGGTATCCAAGTGATAAGGATTTTTCGTTTTATGTAACCGAGTATCAGCTCAGGAAAATATCAAACAATTACAAGTGAGTACTTAATATTTCCTCGTATGATACTGATAAGCATGTCATGTGCATGTTCATTGTTCATCATCTAAAATACGTACTACCAATAATACAGAAGGTTGGCACAGTCGCCTTAATAGATATATTAGACGCAAAAGGCCGGCGTTGGCTCAACTCTTAGATATTTATAGAAATGAAACCACCGTTAGGGATATACCTATACAAGAGAAAATCGAAACTAAGCCGAGAGTTCAAAGAAATTGATGAAGAAATAAATGACTCCATATCTCAGCTAAATGTAAACGAAATTAGTGTTGGACATTGTATCGAAATCATTTCACCATTTATTCCAATAGGTTGTAGGTAATAAATGATTCACAGTTGAACTATTTCCTTGTTTTCTTGTATGTTTTTAAAAAAGCGAGGGTTTTACAATAAGCGTAGGTACAGAATGCGATCTTCGAAGTTTTGCCGAGTTGGTTTCATAGGCAGAATGTTATATTCCTTACTGGATACTGGTTACCAAACATGATGAAGGGTATCAGAAAAGTAATATATCCTATCACTTGGATACCAGTATCCGACGACGATCATTTTTTCTTCGTATGATACTGGTTACCAAACTCTGGTATCATACGCGACTGAAGGGATTTTCTCTCTCTAAAACAAGTCCTGTACCCTGCAACGAAACGTTTATAGACTACATAAAAAAACGCATTTCTCAATTTTTCTTGTCATCTATCCCAGAAAATGACTCAGTGGGGCAAGCAGCTCCTCGACCTGACCTACCCGGCCACCTCGATGTTCTCCGGCCGTCAGTTCAACGCGACCATCCGCGCCACCTTCGGCGACGTCCACATCGAGGACTTGTGGATCCCGTACTTCACGGTGACCACTGATATCAGCGCCAGCTGCATGCGCGTGCACAGACATGGTAAGGTGCGGGGGGCGGGGGCGACAAAAGTCAAAATTCGATTGTTGCCATGTTGAAATCAAGAAAGGCTATTGATTTTAGCATCACAATTCATTTTAGTGAAAACCTAATGCACTTTTGAAATTTCAAAAAAAGAGAGATAAAAAATGTTGCCACACGACAATATAATAATATTTTTAAAATTATATTTTTATGAATTCAACGGCTATTTATCAACGGGTCACTTGGCTAGAAGGGAAGACGGCCAGTGGAACGGGGCAGTATCGGAGTGGTGGCCAAGGGAGGGTTGGAGGGTCATAGGCAGACCACCGACACGATGGTCAGACGACATCGTGAGGGTTGCGGGTCAGAAATGGATCAGATTAGCACAGGACCGTGAGGAATGGCGCAGTAAAAAGGAGGCCTATGCGCAGCAGTGGGTTAATGTGGGCTGATTATAGACATAGATAGATGGAAAGCTGTTAGACAAATTTCGAAATACATCCTACTAATAGTATAAATGTAGTTTGAAGAAGAGAGATTAGAGAGATATATTAGGATGCGTGGGTAACGTGTTAGATAGGATATTAGATATTGGGTGTGTTTTCGCAGAATATAATGCAGTGAATGCGGGGCACAGGTCTGCGATCTGAGTGAAGGAAATATAGGAGGAAAGAGAGAAAAAGGGGAAGAGAGACGGAGAAAAGGGAGTGAGAGAGGAGGGACAATAAAGGGAAAGAGATGGATAGTAAGAAAGAGATAGTTATTTGTTTGATCTTAGAGAAAGGGCGTCGTCACCACCTATTTGTCTTTAGCGAGTAGCAATTTTGTTGAGTTTTTTACCAGTATTGGCAACAGAAATAATATTTAATGACAACCAAATTTCGAGAAGAAAAGGCGTGCTTGCATGTAACGACTAATAAACGTTGATGGAGTGAAGATGATCTGTCAGAATCGTGGCAAGTGGCAGTCCGTGCTCTCTGTCTACCCCTCTCGGATACAGGCATGAGTTTATGTAATGTTTCGTTTTTTTAAGGAAAGGCTTCGGCAGATGCTCGGCAGTGCGATACAGTTCAGGATTCTATTTCGTAATCAACCGTTTTTTCTTCGATAGTTCGGAACGTTTCTCGTATTCGCAATCCAAAATATGAGAAAAATATCGATGCGATTTCTTAAAAAAATAATTTGCTTATTTCGTAAATTAAGGCGTTTAATTAGTCTTATCTGATATTTATGTACAACTGTATATGATTCAAGTAAATTAGTTAAAATTTGGCAAAAAGCGAATGTATTACCAAGGTGTCCGTAGCAAGTAAGCAATACGTCAATAATAGTCAACGTTTTTGTATTTTTGTAATAATATTGGCAGTGCCGACTATCGCTTTACGATTGCATTACAAAATGAAGTAATGACTGCACCTAGAAGTCGGTTTTAGGTTTGTAAAGACGTGATCAAACTCACTATAACCACCAAATTGCGAAAGTCACCAGTTACATAATAAAAACAGACAACACGCATGTAAACTTCTATACTCTATGCTGTCTATAGTCGACATTTAAGAATTGTTATTAGGATCTACGTTACAACTGGCCGGCGCTGTTCTCATCTAAGATAATCCTTAAATACTTGGCTAGTACAGACTACAACAAACATGCAAAAAAGCCCGTTCCCGTATCGTGCCCGTCAGCCTCACGGGGCCGGGATTTTTTGTATCATAGTACCTTAAAAGTATTTATGAGCGCTCCTTAAGGAGCAAACTCCATACAAAGGTAGTTTAGTTTTCGTCATTTGTAAATAAAAACCAAAGTACGGTTGTAAGGGAATTGCTTCTCTAGGGAGACTCTTTTAAGGATTATTTTAGCCCGCACGTTGTCGACCCGTCGTAATGACGACTTTGGTCTTTAGGCGACGTAACGAATACTTCCAGAACCTTCTCGGTCTAATGTTAACACTACACCATTCATGGACAGGGAAACCTTGGTTTTATGTGTTGTTTTTCGATTTATGATTTCAGCGCTATTATAATTATATCCCTATAATATCGCTTTCACCATGCACTTTACTAACCCAAATGGACTTTTTGCAGAATGCTTTGGATATAAAACTTTACTCTTTGCATCTACGTAATGAGATAATTTATGCGGCGTCCAGTGGCACCCTCACTCACAGTAGATGGGCGAAGGGATTACTCGGACGCTGCAGTGCCTGGGACATTAATAGGGGTATTCAAATAATGTATCGTGCTTCTCTTATCGCCATACAAGCCATGCAAGACTGTATGGCTTGTATGGTTGACTAATTAAATATGAAATTTCGGGTCGTCATCAATCAGTGCATGATACACTAAGCCTCTAAGAATCTGCTGTCCAGGTTAGAGGCTCTATACTGCATTGTAAATATGTAAAACTCATTTGTCTAGCATCCATATAAGTGGTATTCATTACATATTTACTAAAAAGTTTATTGAAACTTGAGACTTACTGTGAGACGTTTATACCTATGTTGCTTCTTCTGTTTTTTTAGGGCTACGTCTGTTATAGGTCTTATATTTACGGAGAATATGCGTTGTTTTGAATATGTGTTATTTTTGCGTGTCGTGGCCGTGATTTATGTCTGCTACAGTTTTTTATTTTATTATTTGTTTCCTCTTAACAACCACACTCACTTGCATTCCCTAAATGTGATGTCCGTTGATGTTAAAAATGGATTTGTCTGTTTTTTTCCTTTATATATGTGTTTTATATATGTTTATACTTATCTCTATATGTATTGGTGTCAAGAGGTTTCCTAGAACGTTACTTTGAACACCTTTCTCTGAGTATCACTTAAAAAAAATTACATACCAATCCGACATTTTGCTTCAGGGGTGTTGCCATTGCATAAAGTATTTAAAAATAACCTTTATATTATAAGCGTTTGTGATTGGTTTACAAGAGGCTCTAAGCTTATTGGTCACCTGTTTTTTTTAAACATAGTCCAATGCGTTTGAATGTCGGGTTAGAAGTGGTATTCATGTGTCATTTATTGTAAATAATAATTATCATTCTCATTTTGTTCATATCTCTTTTCCTCCCATTTACCCGTCATGTAGTATATGCATGAGTGTGGTTTTAATAATCCCATATAAACGTGTATATAGTACGACTCTATAATATCAGTCCTCTGTAGATAGTTACTCCATTTGCTGTCTAGTGACTCCATCGTAAATGTATGCTCGATGTAGCCTGTCATTCGTGAATGCATGTTATTTGTCTCATACATTTCAGTAGACTTTGAACCGTTGGGAGTATTGTATAACAGCTTCTTTTGCGTATGTATGACAATAATTCGACAAGGGCGTATCTTTTAGCGGTTGGGGCTACCTGATTCTGGCCTTTATAGCTAGTTGCATAAGTGCGATTGTCCAATAAACAAGGGTCGCCTCGTGTCGCTGATCTTATTGTCATTCACACTCAGAAAAACTTCCGTTTAGATTATTAATAGTAGGCGACGCTTCGTGACTTTTGTGGCCTTACATAATAATAAAATATACATGTTTAAGTGAAACAGGGCGTGTCATAAACCCTTAACATGCCAAATGTGGGAGGGGGGTCTCATCAATACAAAACTTTACATACAACTTTATATGGGCACTGTTGATTTTATCTCTTAATGACTCGCAATGACGTCTGCCCCTGGATCGTTGCCGTAACGTCGGGAATTATACGTTTTACCTAATAAATAATCACGTTTGGACCCTAACTACTGTTGAGTTTACTTAAATAACTAGGCTAGAGAAAAAAAATTAGAGTTCGATGCAGCTTACAATCGACGTACGTACATATCACACAGGCCTTCTCTGAGAAAGAGGGCGTGAATAATCTCCACGTGTGCCCACTGCGCGTTGTCAAGCGCTGAAGACTTGATAAATTAATTAACTAATAATAATAATAATAATGTATTGTTGTGCTCTTTCAGAGTGTCATGTACCTACCTTAACAAATTAAATTTACCACCAGTAACATTCTCATGACGAATATCTCTGGGACGGTTAGCCAAAGGTTTTAAAAACCTATTTAGAGGCTAAAAATTCCACCCATGCCGGGATTCGAACCCGCGACCTCTGGCTGTCCGTGCCAGCGCTCTTTCCAACTGAGCTAATGGGCGACCCGCCGGCATCGGTGATTTGTAATTTGTAAAGTAATAAAAATGTATATTTATAATGTCAGAATTTTGCTTTATTACAATTTTCTTGCCTGCATAAAGCCGCATAAAAATATTCCTAATACATTATTTGAATGTGACAAAGCTTTAATGCCGTTCGCCTGAGTAAGTAAGCAGAATCGATTATCGTACAGTTCTTCGGAAGACTGATACCTTTATTCGTAAAAGGTCATTTTTACAGAGTCTCTGTAGAAAAAGCATTGAGTCGTTCAGACTCGTGCGAATTCGACTTCGGGTCGGTAAAGCATTCGTCATCAACCCATTATATCTGTATCGAGTGACACGCGTCTCTTCCCTGAGGAAGGTATAGGCCATACTCCACCACGGGGGCCAAGTCCGGATTGGTGGAGGCTTGCAAGACTAGTGGCTGGTCTTACTGTCCAGCTCCATATCTTACTAGTCTTACAATAAAGCATCAATAAAATAAAATTAAAATAAGCATTAATGAATTGATAAAATGTTCTTACAACTAATACAGTTGTTAAGACAGCAGTTGTTTGTACGGTCGCGGTCTAAAAATGTTTATCAGTTTTCAAATTAGATTCTTTAGCACACTGTGTGCAGTAAAGTCTAAAATGCTATATCTAGGTGCGTATTACTTTTTAATAGTTGTAGCATCCAAGAGTATTCATGACGTTTTGATGATGAAACTCTTTTCTTTATTTAAAAGTTGACTTAATTAAATTTTTTACAATGACATTTATCAAAAATACTAGGATTGAAATAATAGAAATTGATTGTAAAACCATGGCAACCTCGCTTGGGTGAATCTCTATTGCTTCTTCTATGCTCTATGCCTAATCAAATCACATAATATCATCGACCATGTGGCATAGATTTGTGCATGCAATTACCAACCTTAAGGTGGTAAACATTTTCAGACCGCGAGTGTACATTCTGTTCTAAATCAAGACAGAGATCTGCCGAAACGTCGGGAAATAAAATAGGGTAATTATGTTTTACCATATAAATAATCGCGATTTGACCCGTTTAGATTAGAGATCGATCTCAACGTTAAAGGTCTGCCTAACCGCCAATTGTATAACATTACTTAGATTTAAGAATCATGATTGTAATATTTTTCTGGTTGTGCAATAAATTGTTCTCTATCTATCTATCTAACCAGACGAGGACGTGCACGCGCAACGATACAAACTAGAATACACCATCCATCAATCAACTCGTACTTTCTGGACATACGCACGCGACTTCTTTCTGTACACGGCCATCCTCATCCATTCGATACCACCAATCTACCTCAGATCTTCGGCCCGGTGAGCTGGTGAGCGCCCTACGGTATGGTCTCCACTCTGGAACCTACATACAAGGTTATATACCTACACGAAAGCAAAACCCCAGGGAGCCAATTCTCACTTCATTAGCAAAGAATTCGTACACGACTGTTAAGGCTTATGATTTGAATTCTACATAAAAAGTCGAGCGACAACCAAAATCTGTATTCTCAACGCCATTCTAGATTGAATTCGAATGAGGGCATAAATGTCTAATGACTCTGTCGAGTTATCTTATTTTTATGCGACAAATGCCCCTTCTAATATGCTTTCAATTCTGGGCGAGAATCGGCCCCCAGCTCTGTGACGACCTATGTCGCCGTGGTTCACTGGGGAGTCTTTAACGTTGTCGCTTTAAAGATTATTTTCGATTGAAATCGTGACTTAGTCGGCACCTTATAATGTGAATATTCTTTTGTGTTTTATTAATATGGACCGTTGTGTTGGCTTTTTGGAAATTATTCTTTCACTTTGGGTTTTCGTTTATTTAAGGGAGTTGTACTTAGATCTGGAATAGTCTGGAAAAGAGACTATATTTTAAGATGCGCCGCTCTATATGAGTATGCTATGAACGTATTAATATAGTCTCTGTATCCATAATAACAAAGTTTATTTTGACTTGGCTGCTGTTTGGGATCCTTAGAGCATGTGCTACTAAAACTGCGCTACTAATATTAAGTCCAACTCTCTTTTTATAATGGGTTCTTTGGTTCTTCATCACAATCATCGTTTACCTTTCCATGGATCGTGTTATCAGAATTTACTTTTAATTATCTGCATCGCAATATGTAAATTATTACACTGTAGTAAGACTACCTTTTCGACACCCGTCCAAACGTTAAACGCTAGAGCAAGCCAGTGAGTAACAATTTAATATTGGCATTCCTGTTGGTTAGCCAAAATCACGATAGTTACTATCCGATACTAACTCAGTATTCCCCATTCTATCACGTATTTTATTTGCCTCGGTTGTAAATTAAATATTCCGTGTTCCGATTTAACAGCGTCTCAGGGTATAAAGTTATTATTTCGTTTAAATAACCGATATGTATTAGTATATATATATTCCCAAAAATTACCATTACTTCCAAGTTAAAACAAAGGCCTGGTCCTGACGCACTATAGAGTCTCTAAGATGACATTTATAAGATTTTTTTATTTTGTCTAAATATCTAATGACATGTAATATTGGAAATGTAACTATAGGGAACTATAACTACTGGGAATATAACGTCGCAGGTCTATAAGTTTATAAGTATTCGTTTATCTAACCGCTCAATGTCCTAAAATAGCGTTCTAAATTGAAATGTCCTGTGTTCTAACACAATATGGCGTCGCAGGTTCTCTGTGGCGTTACATTCGAGCCTCGATGTCGCTAAGTGGGTACATGCCGCCGCTTTGCGACCCGGTAGACGGCCACCTCCTATTGGACGGCGGTTACGTCAACAATCTACCAGGTAAACCAATCACAACGCGTCGCTAGCTCCTACGGCCAATCAGAAGCTCTCACGGGCAGTCTAAACCAATCAGAATTCAGACAGATTGCCATGGCAGGCGCAGACGCCTGTCATGTTAAGCAGCGGTTTCATGTCGTCTCGTTGTCTTGCTCTGAGTGTAAATATGTTTTGTAACTACCACTCTACGTACTTCTAAATATGGTTTAGTGTAAAAATTATAGGGTTCTTATACTTGGTACTATTTCTAGTCACTTTCTGGGGTAGTTTCATTTCTTAAGAATGCCATCTTTTATCCTTTGCTTTTACATGTACAGAAAAAAAATTACTTAATTATAGGTTTGTTTATTTAGGTACCGACAATTGTCATAACTAAGGAGACTTATAGTGAATTCAGATGAATTTATCCGAATAATATCACCAATACACAAGCGTCTGAAGCACGCACACTAAATGTCAATTTTAAAATAATACACACACAACACATAATTAATCCTAAAATTGATTATAAAAAAAACCACTTTACACTCAGTTCACGACGCGATTAAATCTACTGGTTATCTAAGGTAAGTAATGGCACACTAATAAAGCAAAATAGCGGATGTATAAACTTATATTGAACATACCTGGAAAAAACGACCGCGTCCTACGGAGCCTCCGTCACGTCCGCTAATTCCTCCAAAAAAGTAGTATTTCTAATTCCGGAAATAAATTTGACAGTTTAGTACAGAGGAAAAAAAAAACACTTGCTCCTTTGTAGATAGGGTTACCATTATAAAATTATAAGAATCCTAACGCAACAGAGGTTTGCCAGAGAGCATAAAATCGTTTTCTGAAATATTTTTGGTTAATTATTTTGTCTTAGCAAAACTGAGCGAAACCTAAATAAAAGGCTAATTGATGTTGGAATAGTACTCATAGTGTGCAGCGTTCACAAAAGTCTCAGGTCGAAAACAAAGAATATATAAGTAAAAGCCGCGAATCCAGTAACCGGATATATCCTGATAAATCCAAAACCTCAGAAAACTCCAGACCCATGGTAACCCTAACAAGTAGGTAACGTTACATTTGCTATAGTGCAAAACGCTTTGTGTCTCCCTCAACTGTCACTACACTGTCAAATTTGTCCACGGAATCACAAATGCTACTGTAGGTGTGCTGTGGCGCTACTGTCGTTCCTCCATGAGCATCGCTGGCATCTTCCCGCCGGTCTGCGACCCCATCGACGGCCATTTACTTCTCGACGGATGCTACGTCAATAATGTCCCAGGTCAGTAGCAGATCATAAGGTAGATAGATAAAGAGATAGGCTTCGGACTTCACCAAGTAGTGCGATTAGGGTAGCCATGTCCAAAAATATAGAAGCCGGCCTCGGCACCGTAAAAGCCGGAAATTTCGAGAATAGTCGTATATGTCTGCAAGAATGCGTTAAGAATAATAATGAATTACATTCCAATAATTCGGTTCGCCTAGGCCACGCGCGCTTCCACCTCAGACATTCAGGTTTCCTCACGATGTTTTCCTGAAGGAAAACATCCACTGGATGTTGGAGCTTGAAATTGCCAAGTCGCTGTGGAGACGCGTGGTAATTAAGCCTATAGCAGCCTCTCTCTGAGAGAAGGGCTGTGCCCTGTTACGTATCAAGACTACAAAAAAAAATTGCATATTGACAGGTCCCTAGAGCCACTACAAAAGCCCATCAAAGTCTTCTAGAAGTGTAGCGTCCAGCACGCAAAACTTGCGAAACTTGGCCCTTAATTAGAACTTTTTGAACTAAAAGCTTATATCGAAAATACAAACTAAATATTGCTTGTTCTTCTGTCGGACTCCTCTGTCAAACAATTAAGCTAATCCGGATTTAAATCAATATCCTTATGGTGTTGTCAAAAACCTTCGTTATCCTAGGTAACCTAGGCTATGAGCGGGAAGTCGTAATTTTTCGTTCTAATATTCAGTTTTTAACCTCTCGCCCTATAACAAATTACGCCATTTCCAGCTGACGTGATGCGGTCGCTGGGCGCTAAACACATCCTGGCCATCGACGTGGGCTCTCAGGATGATACCGACCTCACCAACTACGGGGACGACCTCTCCGGCTGGTGGCTCCTGTGGAAAAGGTACCTTATCGTGTTAGACGCATGGTTGACAATCGAAGTACGAATTTCGCTAAGGCGCTACCCGGTGGTAACTGGCGCCAACAATGGAAAAAATCAACTCCTTTTATAACGCGTCTTGGAAAAAAAAATGGACGTATGTTTCTTTTCTGTCTAACCTAAACTCACGCATGTGTCCGATGGGATTTCTGCCTGTATGCCTTTTCCCCCGGTTTTTCGTACACTAAAAATCTCTTCATATGCTGTTGGCAGCTGTCAGTCAGTGGATACATTTAAAAAAACAACTGAGACAGCTGTTAACAGTAAGTTAGTTTCGAAAAACCGGGGAAAGCATGAAAAGCTATAATCGTGCCTACAATAAATTTTTGGTGATTCTATTTCAGATGGAACCCTTTCACAACTCCCGTGAAAGTCCCCAATCTGCCTGATATTCAGAGCAGATTGGCATACGTTTCCTGCAATAGACAATTAGAGGTATGTACATGCTTTTCCCAGATCCCTGATATCCCATGTCATCTGTTACTGTCTGGAGTATATTATAAAGAAAATCATACATACGACCGAGCTGTAACATTTAAGACATAATTATTGAATCCATTGAGGTTGAGGTTGAGGAGATTGAGGTTGAATGTCCATTGAGGCTTGATTTATTGAGCACTATTTTTTGTATTTTTACAGTGCGGGTCTGTAGAAAATTTAGGTAGTATGGGACTCTGAACTACGTTATAGGGCTGTATGGTGTTATGAACTACACAATAAGAAATCTAGTCATCCTGCCCCCGTGTGGTGCAACCTGCTGAATAATGAACAAGGCTTTGGCGAAACTCCGCCTCTGCATTGGACCGTGGCGGGTCATTAATCCAAATAGGGGCGAATCACTGGACGAAAGCCTCTATTTCAATGCACATGTTAATTCTAATGTAATGTCCTGTCATATATTGACGACCTCTGTGGCGTAGCGGTAGCCCGTCTGCCTACCATGCAAGAGGTCCCGGGTTCGAATCCCGGCTGGGAACAAAAAAAAAGCCCAGGTCTTGGATGTTTACATGTTTGTGATGTCGTTGTTTCTGGTTCCCACGACACAGGGTATCCCAGTGTGGGGCCAGAAGCAATGTATGTGCTTGTATGTAAATTTTATGTTATATTTCGTGTGCATTAAAGTATAATAACTAAACCAAAGAACAAAATGTGGAAGTATCTCTTACGCCCAGCGGGTACAGATAAGACAGCCGATTTTAAACTATTAAGTACATGCTCTGTAAATTAATGGTGTTTAATAAATTTATCTATCCACTCTTCTTTACAAATGGTTTCAAATTCGATGGTATACCGCCGAATTTCATCTATAAAGAATGGTCAATATATAATAACTATCTTGCATACAACACTGATTTCTCCTGGTCCCCAAACCATGGTATGGTATCCGAATTCGTGATGTCCTAATTGCCTGGTTATCTAGCCGAGGAGTAACCTACGCTTTGCTAACCAAACAATCAGTACATCACAAACGTGGAGCCATCTCCACTGTCTTACCAACCTTCCCTGCCCCGACAGGAAGTGAAGAAGTCCGACTACTGCGAGTACATCCGGCCTCCGATCGACACGTACAAGACCTTGCAGTTCGGTTCGTTCGACGAGATCCGCGAGGTGGGCTACCGGCACGGCGCGGCCTACTTCGAGGGGCAGCGGCGCGGCGGCGGCGGCGGCGCCAGCGACGCCTCACGCACCAACAGCGAGAAGCGGCCCGACCAGCCCGCGCTCACCGAGTGAGTACTGTGACGCTTCTCACATCAAAAGAGAGAAGCAATAGCTCCACGTTTTGCGGAATTACAGAGTGTGACCAACCCGTACTAACAGCGCTCACCACAAACAGCGCTCACTGAATTGTGTGACGTTTCACGCACCAACAGCGAGAAGCGACCCGACCAGCCCGCGCTCACCGAGTGAGTACTGTGACGCTTCTCACATCGAAAGAGAGAAGCAATAGCTCCACGTTTTGCGGAATTACAGAGTGTGACCAACCCGTACTAACAGCGCTCACCACAAACAGCGCTCACTGAATTGTGTGACGTTTCACGCACCAACAGTGAGAAGCGACCCGACCAGCCCGCGCTCACCGAGTGAGTACTGTGACGCTTCTCACATCAAAAGAGAGAAGCAATAGCTCGACTTTTTCCGGAATTACAGAGTGTGACCAGCCTGTACTAACAGCGCTCACCACAAACAGCGCTCACTGAATTGTGTGACGTTTCACGCACCAACAGTGAGAAGCGACCCGACCAGCCCGCGCTCACCGAGTGAGTACTGTGACGCTTCTCACATCAAAAGAGAGAAGCAATAGCTCCACGTTTTGCGGAATTACAGAGTGTGACCAACCCGTACTAACAGCGCTCACCACAAACAGCGCTCACTGAATTGTGTGACGTTTCACGCACCAACAGCGAGAAGCGACCCGACCAGCCCGCGCTCACCGAGTGAGTACTGTGACGCTTCTCACATCGAAAGAGAGAAGCAATAGCTCCACGTTTTGCGGAATTACAGAGTGTGACCAACCCGTACTAACAGCGCTCACCACAAACAGCGCTCACTGAATTGTGTGACGTTTCACGCACCAACAGTGAGAAGCGACCCGACCAGCCCGCGCTCACCGAGTGAGTACTGTGACGCTTCTCACATCAAAAGAGAGAAGCAATAGCTCGACTTTTTCCGGAATTACAGAGTGTGACCAGCCTGTACTAACAGCGCTCACCACAAACAGCGCTCACTGAATTGTGTGACGTTTCACGCACCAACAGTGAGAAGCGACCCGACCAGCCCGCGCTCACCGAGTGAGTACTGTGACGCTTCTCACATCAAAAGAGAGAAGCAATAGCTCGACTTTTTCCGGAATTACAGAGTGTGACCAGCCTGTACTAACAGCGCTCACCACAAACAGCGCTCACTGAATTGTGTGACGTTTCACGCACCAACAGCGAGAAGCGGCCCGACCAGCCCGCGCTCACCGAGTGAGTACTGTGACGCTTCTCACATCAAAAGAGAGAAGCAATAGCTCGACTTTTTCAGGAATTACAGTGTGTCCAGCCCGTACTAACAGCGCTCACCACAAACAGCGCTCACTGAATTGTGTGACGTTTCACGCACCAACAGCGAGAAGCGGCCCGACCAGCCCGCGCTCACCGAGTGAGTACTGTGACGCTTTCACATCAAAAGAAAGAAGCAATAGCTCGATTTTTTCCGGAATTACAGAGTGTGACCAGCCCGTACTAACAGGGCTCACCACAAACAGCGCTCACTGAATTGTGTGACGTTTCACGCACCAACAGTGAGAAGCGACCCGACCAGCCCGCGCTCACCGAGTGAGTACTGTGACGCTTCTCACATCAAAAGAGAGAAGCAATATCTAGACGTTTGCCGGACTTACAGAGTGTGACCAGCCCGTACTAACAGCGCTCACTGAATTGTGTGACGTTTCACGCACCAACAGTGAGAAGCGACCCGACCAGCCCGCGCTCAACGAGTGAGTACTGTGACGCTTCTCACATCAAAAGAGAGAAGCAATAGCTCGACTTTTTCCGGAATTACAGAGTGTGACCAGCCTGTACTAACAGCGCTCACCACAAACAGCGCTCACTGAATTGTGTGACGTTTCACGCACCAACAGCGAGAAGCGACCCGACCAGCCCGCGCTCACCGAGTGAGTACTGTGACGCTTCTCACATCGAAAGAGAGAAGCAATAGCTCCACGTTTTGCGGAATTACAGAGTGTGACCAACCCGTACTAACAGCGCTCACCACAAACAGCGCTCACTGAATTGTGTGACGTTTCACGCACCAACAGTGAGAAGCGACCCGACCAGCCCGCGCTCACCGAGTGAGTACTGTGACGCTTCTCACATCAAAAGAGAGAAGCAATAGCTCGACTTTTTCCGGAATTACAGTGTGTCTAGCCCGTACTAACAGGGCTCACCATTTGTGGTGAGCGCTGTTTGCAGCGCTCACTGAATTGTGTGACGTTTCACGCACCAACAGTGAGAAGCGACCCGACCAGCCCGCGCTCACCGAGTGAGTACTGTGACGCTTCTTACATCAAAAGAGAGAAGCAATAGCTCGACTTTTTCCGGAATTACAGAGTGTGACCAGCCTGTACTAACAGCGCTCACCACAAACAGCGCTCACTGAATTGTGTGACGTTTCACGCACCAACAGCGAGAAGCGACCCGACCAGCCCGCGCTCACCGAGTGAGTACTGTGACGCTTCTCACATCAAAAGAGAGAAGCAATAGCTCCACGTTTTTCGGAATTACAGAGTGTGACCAGCCTGTACTAACAGCGCTCACCACAAACAGCGCTCACTGAATTGTGTGACGTTTCACGCACCAACAGTGAGAAGCGACCCGACCAGCCCGCGCTCACCGAGTGAGTACTGTGACGCTTCTCACATCAAAAGAGAGAAGCAATATCTAGACGTTTGCCGGACTTACAGAGTGTGACCAGCCCGTACTAACAGCGCTCACTGAATTGTGTGACGTTTCACGCACCAACAGTGAGAAGCGACCCGACCAGCCCGCGCTCACCGAGTGAGTACTGTGACGCTTCTCACATCAAAAGAGAGAAGCAATAGCTCTACGTTTTCCGGAATTACAGAGTGTGACCAGCCCGTACTTAACAGCGCTCACCACAAACAGCGCTCACTGAATTGTGTGACGTTTCACGCATCAAAAGTGAGAAAGCGGGCGGACCGACCAGCCCGCGCTCACCGAGTGAGTAGTGGGACCAGCGCGCAGTAATTGCGCTCACTGAGTAGTGTGACGTTTCCCGCACCAGCAGCGAGAAGCGGCCCGACCAGCCCGCGCTCACCGAGTGAGTAGTGTGACCAGCCCGCGTCAATAGCGCTTACTGAGTAGTGTGACGTTTCCCGCATCAACAGTGTGAAGCCGCCCGACCGGCCCACGCTCACCGAGTAAATACTGTGGCGCTTCCCGCATCAAAAGCGAGTGGCATGAGGTTGCTCGGAAGAGCAGCGCTCACTGAGTAGTGTGACGTTTCACGCGCCAATAGCAAAAAGCAGCCCGACCAGCCCGCGCTTACCGAGTGAGCTGTGTGACCAGGCCACGATAACAGCGCTCACTGAGTAAAATGACGCTTCTCGTACCAACAGCGCTCACTAAATAGTGTGACGTTTCTCGCGTAAACAGCGGCTTGACCAGTCCGCCCTCACTGAGTGAAAAGGGTGACGCTCTTCGCATGAGCAGCAAGAAGATTTCTTATTTAATGTACAGTACCTAAAGAATATTGTACCTATCTATCGGCACTATGGCAAGTGGCAATATATCTACTATGGCAAGTGCATCAGCGCGTCGACCCTTACACTCTGCTCAGCTAGAAACACATTTTGGTAAATGAATAATTGTATTTGTATGTAGGCTGTTTACATTTATGTATTAAACCGCAGCTTTAACCCGTGGCTACGTCCGCGTTAGATATTATTCCACAGGGACGCACCGGGATATCTAGTATCCTATGTCTCAATTCGGATCTTTATCTATCTGTACGCCAAATAAATCCGTTCAGCGATTTTTTTATGTAGCCCATACACGTCCCACTGCAGGGCACAGGGCTTCTCTCAGAGAGATAGTCTGGGCTGAATTACGACGCGTGCCCACCGCGGATTGGCAATTTCAAGCGCTGAGATACTCGTATTTGAATACTGCACACACTCGGGTTTCCTTAAAATGATTTCTTCATGTTCAGCCGTTATTGCGCGATGAAGTGACAAATATGCAAACTCCTAATAAACTTCACATTCATAATATCAGTAGGATGTGGTGTAAGGTTAAGCGCGAACGGGTAACTTTGGTCACCGTGACTGTTTCGTCACTCCGTAGATATGTATGGAGATGCGCGAAATGTCACCCAGTTGTCACGTCGTAACATACGCGCATCTCCGTACATATCCACGGTCTTGATAAGAGTGACGAAACAGTCACGTGACCCGTGCGCGCTTAGCCTAACCCGTGCTTTTTTCCTTCCAGCTACACGTTCACGGACCTGGCGCAGATGGTGGCGGCGGTGCGGCCGGCGCGCGAGGAGGTTGACTCGACGTCTTCCTCCGACTACGAGGAGGACCAGCGACACTTCGAGGGCTACGCCTCCGAGCCCAGCGCTGGGATACACGAGGTCAGTGACCGAACCGTGAGCCTCTTTTCGGAGTGCTTAGTGCGAGTTTTTCAATTACTCCATCGCGTTAACGTAAACTCATATTTCTATGGCATCGAGGAAGCGCCACCTAGCGACAAGTATGGAAATTAAAATTGCTGAGTGCGAGTTGTAATCACAATTGTAATGGTTTACGTTGAGAAGTGAACACGTTTACCAGCCGAAACACGAATAAACGCGAGTGAGAGTTGTACTGTGACAGCGTTTTGCCAGTTCGAACGGTTAACTTACTCATACTCACTACTCAATGCTCGATTAACGCGGTAGTAAAGTTATTCGATTGGATATTCTGTCAAACTCGCACTAAGCACTCGGAGCGACTTTAAAAATATATAGTACCACCTTGGATCGATAGACGGTGCTGAAGCAAACCCTGTCTGAATGAAGGTCTAGGAAGTCGACCATAAACTAAAGAAACCTGTCTGCATGGCGGATAGTACGCAGCGAGGTTTCTTGGGTTTCTGGACATGTGGTCACGCCTATTTACGTTGTGTCGATGACTCTCCTTGCTGTTTCGAAAAGGGGCTGCGCACAGCGCCATCTAGTTAAATTGGTGAACCCAACTGACAACTGTTAAAGAAGCTGACCTGAAAAGGGCTCATAATAATAAATTATTATTCAGCCTTCGCCTTCCAGAGTTCGATAAATTTTAACATGCATACATACATTCATACATACATACATACATACATACATAGATACATACATACATACATACATACATACATACATACATACATACATACATACATACATACATACATACATACATACATACATACATACATACATACATACATACATACATACATACATACATACATACATACATACATACATACATACATACATACATACATACATACATACATACATACATACATACATACATACATACATACATACATACATACATACATACATACATACATACATACATACATACTATATACATACATACATACATACATACATACATACATACATACATACATACATACATACATACATACATACATACATACATACATACATACATACATACATTACCTCACGCCTGTATCCCAGAGGGGAAGGCAGAGACCAGGGACTGCCACTTGCCACAAATTTTAATAGTCATTTTCATAGCCTACTCTTTTAAAATACGAAGACGAAGGCAGAATAGACAAAAGATCTTGGCTTCAGGTAAGTTCATTTGATTATTCAAATAACTTTCACACAATCACTTATCGTCGTTGATATGGCAAAATGGCAAATATAAAAAAATCGTATTTCCATGAAATTTGTATGAAAAATTAGAAAGATAGCAAGACATCATAATGTTTACATAAACAGGCTAAGGTTTTTAACGTCTTGCACTTAAATTCAGAATGAAGTTTTTCTCCAATTTAGACGAAATAACGAAAATCACAATTTTAGGCATAAATCCGATATTTTGCAATATTAACGACGTTGTCCTAGTCCCAAACTATATAATAAAAAATAAACTATCCCTCGCTCAAATGATATTGTCATTTATATCGTGTAAGCGCGAAACAAATACTTAAGTCTGTCGCTTTCTTTAATTAACCGTGCTATAATTTATATGAAATCAAATAAAAAGGTTTTATTCAAAGTAGCGCAAAAACTGCGGCTTAATGAACGTTAAAATTCAAACTAGGTGTCCATTTCAAAATCTAGATCATTTTGGAGAAAAAAGTCGTAGTCTTTTCAAAGTCCTTAATTAACAGAGCTTACATAATTATTTTAAAACATAGAACTCGTGCATTGCACTGACTTTAATTCCAGACATCATTGTCATCTAAATAGTCCTTTATGTTATAGTAGCCCTTTTGGCATAAAGTGTACTCAACACATTTTTTGAACCGCGTTTCAGGATTGTAACAGATCTACACTCATTTTGTGTGGGCTTAGAAAATATAGTTAAGCGCGTAATCAGCGGTACAGTACTACACATCATAAAAGTCCCTTCGGGAATCTACGTTCGCGCAGACTAGGAAGAATTGTAACGAAAGTACCCGAAGCTATTAGTACATTCAACATGATCTTTAACCGATACGGTTAAGGTGCAGAATTGATTGCCGCAGTAGCGCTACCTATTTCGCTCACACTAATATTGCCAAACTAATAGTCACCTGCATCGATGACGTTGAATCAACCAATAGCAACAAAGGCGCGCGGCCTGCCATAAAATGAAACTATCTGATTGGTCGATCAACTTGCCGCACATCCAAAATTTGGTCATCTGCGCAGGTACATCCGCGAGACTTATTTCTTGTGTAGCACTGTAACAAACTGTTATTACGACAGCTGTCTTCAAGCCTGGAGGATGGCGGGGCGGCTTGGATCAGCGACACCGAACTGGTTGGCACTTACTGAAGTCTGCACGCCCGGTAGACTAAAAGCACGCTCCGACGGTTTAAGCACAGTTTGATTTACCTTTTTAGGCTTCTATATGTGTCGTTTAGGGGGCGGGCTAACAAGTTGGTGCTAAAAGTTGGGTTGTGGGTCGGTGTTAACTTTTGAATGTACCCATTAGGTTGTTGGCACGTAAATGTGCACGCTCGGTAGACCAAAAGCACGCTCCGACGGCTTAAGCACAGTTTGATTTACCTTTCTAGGCTTCTATATGTGTCGTTTAGAGGGTGGGCTAACAAGTTGGTGCTAAAAGTTGGGTTTGGGGTCGGTGTTAACTTTTGGGTGTACGCATTGGGTTCTTTGCATGTAAGTCTGCACGCTCGCTCAAAAGCACGGTCCGACCGTTTAAGCACAGTTTGATTTACCTTAAGAGGCTTCTATATGTGTCGTTTAGGGGGCGGACTAACGGGTCGGTGTTTAGAAATGGTGTCTGGGGTCGGTGTTAACTTTTGGGTGTACCCGTTGGTTTTTTGGCACGTAAGTTCGAAAGGCAAGCGTCTGGTCGTGTATGAACCAACGTCTTTATTCCCTAGTGAATACTTCTGATTCAAATTTGTGTAATGCCCGGCATATAACTTGACAGCGTTGTATCATACCTTTTGGGACGGCACTGACTCCTGAGATACGTGTTGGCGCCTAGTTCAGAAGACAGTTCAGGAGAAGGCACCATCATAATGTAACAACTTAAATCTTTTAGTGTTCAAATAGACAATTATGTTATTTTATATATCTGGACAAAAAACCGCGCAGTCGGGATGAGTTTGCGAAGGACGCGTAAGGTTAAACTTTTTGTTACTTTGACTTAACTAAGGTCCGAAAAATTCTACGTCCCGCGTTCGCCGCCAATACGACCCGAAATACGTTCATGCAAATTCAAATTATTTTGCTCCTTCGAGTTGTTTGCCGGGCGATATACATTGAATACAAAAATTATCTCCAGAAGGGATTTCGAATATTATGCTCCATTACTTATGTGCCAAACTGTTTCTAAACGAATTCACTTGATTTTGAAAAACTTATCTATACGGCTACGGTCAGAAAATGTTGATCAAGGGCGATGGGATTTGATAAGGTAGGATATCTAGCTTAGAGACTAAGCTAGATAATCTGATTTAAAATCTGATCAACCGTTTCGGATCGTGACCGTGCTCAATGTTACCATTCAGCAAAGCTGTCGTGGCATGCTTTTAAATTCTTCTATGTTGTTTACACAGATCTTCGACGTCATAACTTATCGCAAAATCATGAGCTTACAGCTGCTTTTTCACATGCTTTCCTTACAAAACTGGCAAACTAAAGCACTATATCGTAATATCACCTACGGAGTCGAGACATTGTCATCCAACTACTTAGTTTTCTAAACTATGTACATGTGTGAGGTTATAGTAGTAATACCACTCGCTAACGGTAAAGGTAAACATCGTGAGGAAATCAAAACTTCTAAGGTGATCAAATACCTCGGCGCTTGAAATCGAAATTTTGACTGATAATCAGAGCAAGTATACATATTTCTTTGGTTTTGGACTAAATTTTAAAGTGATAAGGTTCAATTTATGGTGGGCAGTGTTAGACCGAGACAAGACTTAGACGAGTGGTAAAGCTAGGACTAGCGCACGGATATATAGTCGGTCAGCGCACATTGAAAAGGGCTATGCTCGGAGTCTTTTTGATAGATCATATCAGAATCAGATCACATAAGACAAATCGCCTAACAACTGAGGTGACTATGGACCGGTTTTTGAATTGAGAATTTCACTAAGTAAATAATTAAGTAACGTTCTGTCACGCTCTATGTTGAGACATAGTGTCCAAGTACCGGACCAGAATTCCCTTTTTACGGAGCCGAAGACCCCCGGGGTGCCTGTTCCCGCCGTTCCGAAATGGAGATCGCCGTTCTCGTTGGCCAAACTTTCTCCGCACTTGGTCCACGGCCGTTGGGGGAGCGTTTCTACTGTCTCCGGTCGGCTCAGGGGAGTACCTGACCGTGGTTCCGCTAAAGAGAGATCAAAACCAGTGTAGGGCTATTTTTTAATCCACAACCCTAGTATTGAGGAAGTGCTAATTAAACTATATCTTGTTTTTTTTTAATAACGCATTTTATTTCTTCATCATTAATTTATGTCGCAGCCTCTTCAAGGCAAGCGTGACATTGGCACGCTTAACTGTAGTTAAGAATTTCAAGTTAATTGTTAATTTCAAGTTTCAAGTCTTTATTTGTCAGCAAACACAGTACATGTAGATTTTATAAGATACATTTTTTTGGACAAGCGTGTAGCACCATAATATGGTATACAAATATTATGTGATATTAAATATTAATATTAAGTGATTAATATTAGAGTGATATTAAATATCAATTAATTAACATAGTGTGAGCACAACACCTACTTTTTTATTGTAGCTTATATAGGTCCCACTGCAGGGCACCGGCCTCTCACAGAGAAAGTATGGGCTTAAATACCATGCGTTTCCACCACGGATCACTACCGTATCGGATACCTATTTACATGTCTCAAAAACCCACGACCACATATCAATGTTGACATCCCATCCACCATAACTAAGAAAGACATTTATTCTAACAAATTAACACATCACATGCGCCGCCTGTCATCTTTCCGCATCTCAAGCCTTCCCTTTGGCCAATTACAGGAAGGGCTGCGCACGCGTCGCGTCGGTGGCTCCCTCTCCCTCTCGGAGGACGAGATCGACTCGGAAGCGGAAATGTATGATCCCCTGAACAAGCGGGGCGGCGGCAGGTGAGACGCGACTTTGCAAGACCTGTGCAAGGCCTTGTATGACGCCGCGTGTGTGCGGGGCTTAACGCCCAAACAATCCTCAACGGAGTCCCAGCCTTCTGCGTAAGGCCAGGGAACCACAGCACAAATGTGAGAAAACGGTGTGAGTGTCGTTTCGAGTGAGATCGTTGAGTATATCCGTGCGCGATCGGATTGGGGCGATTTCGGGAGTCCATAATGTACAACCTAATAAAAAGAAGTTAGTAATGTACTGCCAATATACGTGTACACTTGATATTAATTATTACCTGTACACAATACGTAGTGGGCGAATACTGGCTGTAGATGCTTGGTACGGGTGTTAATCCGTGTACACACTATCATAGAGGCGATAATTTGATACTAAAATGGCGTAGTTGTACAATATAGCCTCCTGAAATTCAAATACCAATCCCTGAAATTCGCGCGAGGATGGTATATGGTATATCATATATGGTCGAACGTTGTTTCGACAAGTTTTTTGTTGATGATGTTTATTAATTATTGTAGGGTTCGGAGTATGTCTAGCGATACACTTGCTGTGAAAATGGATCAGGGTATTGAGTGTACTTTGACGTCGTTTTGCGTAGCAAATCAAACGTCCTCATTGATAGAAACTAAGCTATCGAGGCACATGAAATTTAGCTTCCTTGGACGAACGATTTTCTTGTGTTCTTTAACACAATAATAACTGTCGTTAATTGCATATGTATTGACTCAGGGTGTATTAAATAAAACTCGATTTTATTATAAACTCTTAAGTTCCTCTACGATGACTGAAGTGCATCGGTTGGATAGCTTTGTGTTAAGCCAATTTATTTTGATTAATCAGTCTGTATAATAAGTCTGTATGATAAGAAACAATGGTGCAGACTGTTTGTCTTCCGTCGGAATTAAGAAAAGGTGTTTAGAAAATAAGGCGAAGCCCCCCCAACATGGCAGCCGCAGACTCCATGCTTATCTGCGCTCGCTCAAGAAAACTCCTTGCGAATAAAAATATCTGCAGCAAGCTTAGACAAAACACCTGCCATGTAAGGCCGGCTGAAGATGGTGGTGAATAATTAAAATTTAGCTCTGTCTTAAAACCAGTGTGCGTAATATTTTAATAAATTATCCATCTCTTAACTTAAGAATGATTGATGGAGCAATTGTAAAATAATTTATAGGTTTATACAGGCTGTATGTGATAAGCATCACACGCTAACGGTGAAGGAAAACATCGTGAGGAAACCCGCGGCTTGGTTGGCTCCGCACGTATTGACTAGTCTTTCCTGTGGGCTAGGCCGACTAAGCTGTCAGGGTGGTATAGGTGCTGGGCAAGCCTACACCATCTATAAAAACCATGTCCCAGGCACTACAGCGTCGGAGTGGTCCCTTCACCCATCTAGTGTGAGTGAAGATACCACTGGACGCTGTATAAATCATCTCATTAAGTAGATGCAAAAAAGGCCAATATTATGTGATAAAAGTAAATATAAAATTTTAATTGAGGTGATTGGAACAACGTGATGGTTTATAGAATTGTACTGTTTAAACCATGTGGTATTTGTAACCGAAATCTGACTTCCAAAGGTTTACTGTGATTTTATCAACTACTTACACCATGCTATATCCGCTATTTTAGCAGATCGATTGCGTGAGGTGAATCGATTAGTTACTTTGTTAAATAAGCTTCGCATTGCAATAGATTCAACTTACAAATATTTAAGAAAGTTAAAATGAAATGTTTTATTTTAATTGAGGCATGGTACACCAGTGATTTTTGAACGTTAGTTAGATAATATAGTCTCAAATTTAAAAGAAATAATCTAGTTTTTGCAACTTTTTTGTGCCATTTTGGGATTCGTTTGTTATAGTAAGATACAAATTAAATACGATTGCAACGTCTGTAAAGTTATAGCGAAACATTACGCTAACTTGGACAGAATGTCAGTGAAACATCAAAATAGTCAATAATATTCTTTTGCTTCTCAGATCAATCGGCACAGACCGAAAGTGGATATATTTACCTATTATACAATCTGCATATCAGTGTCCTAAAAATAATAGGGACTCCATTTTTATGAGTAACTAGCTGACCCAGCAAACTTCGTACCGCCTAAGAGTCGATTCTTTAATTTTTTTTCGTAAGAACCATCCTGGTACTTCAAGGAATATTCTAAAAAAAGAATTAGCGAAATCGGTTCAGCTGCTCTCGAGATATGCGCTTACCAACACATTCAGCGATTCATTTTTATATTATAGTGAAGATACCTGCCACATCGAGTCTTGAATTATTGGTCGGGTCATTATTGACTTCAACTTCAGCGCAGAGCTGCCTACTTGCGTTGGGCTGATGCCCAACTAAAGTAGGAACAAAAGTCTTTTGTTTCTACTTTTTATCCGTTCCAGTTGGTACGTTCAGAGAAGCAAACAAGCTTCATTAATAATCATTTATGGGCTTTAGTTTTTAGCCTACGTTTAGCCGGAAACATTAATACAAAGTGGACAATGCCGTTTGTGTGTTATCTGATTTGTATTTGTTAGTGGTTCAGGATTCTATTTATATTGTAGTTAGGATGAAATTGCTTTGGTACTTACATTGAAAGAAGGTTTTGAAAGTAGACTAAGTTTATAATTGCCTGCTGAGTATTTGTAAATATTTTGTCAAATACGTGTCTGCTCCCCTGGGGTGAAGCTGATGTGCGGGCTCGTCACAACGATTTAAAGCGCTTACCGCCATGCGCCAGTTCCACGTAAATCATGTAAATACTTAACTATTGTTCTGTCTCGTACTTTTTCGAGAAATCTGAAGAGACAGCCTGGTAATTAGAGAAAATCTCCATTGAGAAACCGACAGTAAGCCAGTCTCTCTGCGGGAGCAGCTATATTTCATTCAGCTTGTGTTTCGGTGTAAACAAACATAGTATCAAAGTCCAGAAAATTATAATAGAGCTTGATATTACTTGAATGAATAACCAAAGATGAGCAAACAATTCTCATTATATTTTTTCTTATTTTAACCATTTCTATCAACGGTTTGTTAACATCGAGATAGAGCTGAAGGAATGAAATATAGAGGGATCGGTCTTAATTATTATTTCGTTTTAACGAGCCTCCAAATGTATTTCTATTAGACATACTTAATAGTAAGAAACGTATGTAGGTACTGTCTGTTACCTTTTAAAATATACCTCGGGCTCTAGTGTAGGTTTCGGTTATCGCCGAAAGGACACGAGTGTAATACTGATGATCGACTTCTGATTTCGAAACTGTCATATTAGTTCCGATTTCGAAATTAAGTGTCATAATTGACCATGCTACATTTTTTTAATATGAACGAAAATCTCATAACCATTTCGAGAATTTTGCTTTCCGTACAATTTCTATTTGTCAGATTTGTGAATAAGTCTATATTTTTTTAAGATATTCAATAAAAAGCTTTGACCTTACATGACTTTTGTATGATGTCAGCAAAGTTAGTTTGAGTATTAATCCTTTGCCTGAGGTTAGACCACGGAATACACGGTTAGCCGACCATTTTTCTGTGAGCCGACCAAAACAACGTTTAATGGTTCTGTGAAATCAACTGACTTAATGACATTTGTTTTTGTTTTTATGTAGACAAGGACTATCTCTTCAAACATGCTCTGATGACGTCACACACCACAAAATTTTAGAAAAATATTAAAAATAGAAATAATTAATAAAATTCAAAAGTAACGAAATTAGTTTCTTGAAATGGTCCATATATTCGAAGTTAATTACAAAAAACGTATAACAAAAATAAGTAGCATGGCCAATTAGTTCCGATATTTCTATTACACGAATATATCCGATTCTATCAGATAGTAGCCGAGGTACATTCTAAAAGCTAACGGCAGTATCAAATTTGTATTATTGTAACGAGTTCAATGTATTCAACGCACTGTATTCGTATCCTATAAGTTAGCAGGTACTTATCTATATTAACGCTACTCCGAAATGCTATCAGTGTCATAATACTTTTGCGTATCCATCCTGATGCCACCAAAGTAAATAGTGCGAGCTTTATATTTCTAATACAAGATGAACTAACATACATATGTATTTAGCCACCTCAGCCGGAAGAGGGGGCGGCCAGCCGCAAGAGGGGGCGGCCAAGGACTAAAGATGGGCGATTGTGAATGACATCTCTTTTCGAATAATCTGAATTTACTAACTTTGATTTTAGAAAACAAGATTAGTAAATTACTAACATTGATTTTCGAATAAGTTTTACTAATATTACTAACTTACTAATCCGCGATTGCGCGAATGCGACGCATGCCTGCAAGAATAAAAGCGAGCCATTTTCGAATATTTCGCATGTTGAGGTAGTTGAGTGACTGTCGAGATGCCCCGAGTCGAACGCAGTTTCGGAAATAAGTGCTCTGCCTCTCTCATTTCGCTTGCTTTAGTGATTATATTCGAAAACACGACTGCTGACGGAAAGACGTTAGTCATTTCGAAATTCATATCGGCCCAATTTTCGAAAACGCTTTAGTCTCGCGATTTTCGAAAACACGATTCGTGGCGGAATGACACGACTTTACACGAGTTGCGCGCGTTTTGTTCGTTCAATGCTGTCTTCATTGCTTTCATGCAAATGAAACAGCACTAAATTAGTTATTCTTTTCGAATAACAAAGAATATTTTCGAAACATTTGAATAACAACCATTTTCGAAAATTTCGAAAATGTTTTTCGAAAACGCCCATCTTTACCAAGGACCACCTGGAAAAGATCAATAGACCAAGAGGCCAAATCGACCGGCACTAGGTGGCCTGAATTGGAGGCTGCCACGGACCACCGTCAGAAGTGGAAATCTGTGGTTGAGGCCCTACGCTCCGCTAGGAGTTAAAGGACCAAATAAGAAGAAGAAGTATTTAGCCACCTTAGTTCTGAAAATTAACTTGCAAGATGGATGCCAATCGATGGCTCCACGATTTTTCATGTGGGTTTCATGACGCGGCTAATGAAACTTCAGTTTACATTAATCAAGTTGATTTTTTATCTTATCGTCTGTGGGGCGGGGGGCGGTCGCACAAATATTCTGGCCCGTGTCGTTAGCTGATGTAACATAATTTTAAAGGGTGATTTTAATAGCGTGTGCGAAATTGACTTTTGATATTCTCAGTGGGAAATTTATTGATTTTACCAATGTATATATTGGTCATTACTGTCACAAGTTATGCAAAAGTCAACCACTTAAAATATTGTCAGCTTTAGGGTCTGTTTCACAATCTGCAAATAAAGTTCCGGATAAGCTATCCGCAACCAGGGCAAACAAACAAACAAACAAACAAACACACGCAATATAGGAATATTTATTTAAATTTAGAACAAACGGCAGCCCTGGTTGCGGATAGCTTATCCGGAACTTTATTTGCAGATTGTGAAACAGGCCCTTAGTATAATTTATATGGCTCAATATTGGAGTTATTTTAAACCCATTTGCAAGCAAACATTTTCTAGTTTGTCTCGGGTCTTGGATGTTATCTCTGTATTTATTGTATTAAATCTATCGTCGAGTTGGCACCTATAACACAAGTCATTTAGTTGTACTTAGTATAGGGCTAACGAGATCTGTGTAATATGACCATGAATATTTATTATTATTATATTATTATATATTGACCCAATGGAAAATAAAACTTCAAAATAAAAAAATATATCTATTGTAATGTTCAAGGTCAGGAGTGAGGGTTAAACTCACGTCTGTATCCCAGAAGGGTAGGCAGACACGTTTGCTACCTGCCCCGATGCCAAGAAAATATAGACCTCGGTGAATGGATCGATAGAGCGGTGATAGCGGAGCGGTGTAGAACGCCGGCTTCTCAATCGGGAGGTCGTGGGTTCGAACCCCGGCATGTACCAATGACTTTGTTTTCTAAGTTATGTACATTTGTGAAATTATAGTAGCAATACTACTCGCTGACGGTGAAGGAAAACATCGTAAGGAAACCCTAGTGTCTGAGGTGTTAGCGTACCTCAGCGCTTGCTACGTACAATGGCCCAACTATGAGGCTAAGTGCGGAAATCTCAGGTCTAACAGGTCTAACTAACTAACATGGATCGATACGCAAACGTATTTTAAAACATTTGGTAGCATTCTCACGCACAAAATAGTTCCCAAAAAACTTAGCGAATAGCCCTTTAAAAGCCAAAAAATTAGCTCAACATTACGTTTATTAGGTTTTAATTTAGTTAAAACTGATGTAAAATTGTGTAAATATCGAAAAATGCTTAACATTAGTTTATATTTAAAATATAAATGACTGCAGATAAAACTCGTCTTTTTATTTCGTAAAGAGCTACAATTTATCTGTCGGATGAGACCTTAAGTCTTAAGACCAACTTATAATGCTGCTTTCTTGCTTTTAGAGTAAACCTTTTGCTATCTTATAGCTAACAACATTATAATTTTGGAACACCTTCCGACTAAACGACTATTTGCCTCTCTTTCACGCAATATAAACCGTAATATTGAAGCGTGAATAAATATTTATTCAATCCCATGTGGACCGTGGACTGGGATATACTTTAACGGCATACGGCATTGTTTACAAAAATACAATTCCTTAAAACATTCAAAAAACTTTGTCTAAAATCTGTTGTGGACATTTTACAAGAAAAAAAAAGGATGGGCCTCATTATGTCCATTTTCCATTGAAATGAAAATTCTGATACTGTCAGATTTATGCAAAACCACTTCACAATAGCCATTGACCTGAAATACATCGAATGGAAATAGTGATGCCCGATTTCTCTAACAAACCGTCTCAGTATTACCATTATAAGCGATTTATGAAAACGCATAAAATAGGGGTATCTATTGGTAGAGGAAATTGCGGCGTCCTATTTTAAAATATTGATACAATAATAAGAACAACCGCCAATGGCTATTCTCAGTGGAAATAATGAAACCCACCCAAAAAACAACCACCACCTATGAAAAAAAAATATTGTAAGGAGTGCTTTCGAGGCATCGTGTTTTTATAAGACTGTTAGGCTCTTACTAATAAACACCGTATAAGCCTGGTATACTCGTAGTTACACAGTGTTTTGTTCACGTCATTTGAATGTAATTTTCAGTTGGAAGAAAAGAGACAAAACACTGCATAGTTATCAATACTTACACCAAGTTTATTAGTAAGGCTGTTAAGCTATATCCTATGTATATGAAATAACGAGCCAGGGACGCGCGTACAAACTAAAATAATTCTTATGTACTTTTATGCTCAGAGACTACAATATGACCTGTGACGTCCGACAAGACATGAGCTGTCACGCATCACTGGATAGTCTCTAAAATTTAAGATACTTTAGCAGCAAGTCGGCTGGCACGTTCTAATGTAATGTACAGATCGTTTTTGCTCATAAATCCCAATTTACCAACATGATCCGTGCTTCTCAAGGTACGTTAAGCCGTTAGTTCCGACTGTCATGTAATGGCAATCGTTATGGCACTGACTGAAAATCAGCGCTGAAGGCTTGTCCATCAGCATATTGCTGAGTCAGTTGCCATTTATAGCAGCAGTGACACGCCGTGACCTTTCGTTTTTCTTCGTTCTTTTTGTTTTTTGTGAATGTTATTGTTTAGTAATGTTTTAAATTTGTTAATGTGGCGTGTGAACTGTTTCTATAATAAATGTTTTTCTTCTTAAGCCATGCCAGAGGCCTTATGGGCGGCTTGATAACATCTGACAGTAAGGCCCGCCACTGTCTTACAATCCTCCACCAACCCGGAATTGGCCCCTGTGGTGGAGTATGGCCTAACCTTCCATACAGGATACCTTCCTACCATACAGGAAGAGACCCGTGCCTTAACAGTGGGGACATATAAAGGGTTGATATCAACATGATGAAGGTAATACAAAGACTCTTGTGTAAAAACGATCTGTGAATCAAGGTAAGTATAAAGTAAAGTACCTATTTTTTATTTCATAGAACCGCATGAAGTTTGTTAACTTCTTTTCCACTTATGTAGGCGTAGACGGCGTAGAAATTGAAGCGTTACTGACGATTGTATACAGCGAGGCGGCCGAGCTCGCGGTCGGCCCTGGAGGGCCATACGTGACCTTCTCTTTCCCGTGGCCGTAAACCATGGTGTCATGGTAAGACTTCCAATTGATGGCCTTGATCAGCCTGTGCTTGTAGTCGCGGACCGTATGCTGGTAGCTGTGGACGTTAATGGCTTGCGCAGAATCCCCGAATTCGTTCTTTATAGTCTCGACCTTCTCAATACACAAGGAGCGGTAGTGATGACCGTACTCGTAGCCGAAACTTGTCGTCTCTGTTGTCCCGTCCCACTCCTCGTGAGTCCTGATTCTGATCGTTTTAATGCGCTTCTCCCAGTGGGCTTTCAGGTGGTTCCGCACGTCGGGACAGTCGCATAGGTTAATAAGAATCTGCAGGCAGAACAACTGGAGCATGGGCTTGTTTGGGCTGTGGCAGAGCTTGACTAGGACTCTAGACAGATCGTTGATGCACTCCTTCGCTCGCCACTTGGATCGAGTCGTCAAAGTCGATGCCTTCATAAGTGCCACAGCGCTGATGATAACCTCAATTTTTTCGTGGAGCAAAAACGGTCGTAGTACGAAAGTTATATCGTGAATATCGGCCAGTTCTCTTCCCACGTCATGGAGAAGGAGCTGCGTCATGCAGTCCATCGCAGCGCAGGTTATTCTAGGGTCCGCATGGTGAAACAAAGACAGGAACACTTGGAATGCGTTGAGTTTCAGTGGAGGCACCGGGTCCCATTCAATAAGATTCTCTAAAGTCTTCATGACTAGTAAAACAATCCCAACGAAGTCGTTGACGACTACTTTTAGTAGATTCTGTAAAATTTTAGGACATTTCACGATTATCTCGCAGGAGCATTGTTCCCTAGATAGAGTTCTCAACGTACTGGCTGCTGCGTAGCGTATTTCTTTCCTGTCTCTCAGTATCAACCATAGGAGGTACTCAATGATCTCTGGCCTTGACATGATCTGTTGTCTTCCCTGCTGGTAGTAAGCCAGATGATTCAGTATGATGCATACCTTCTCTCTTATGACAGGGTTGCGGTAGTGCAGGAGGTCGATAAGCCTGTAAACGACCTTCATGTCCAATAGGAACATTGCCTCCTCGGAAATCTGCACCTGAATATATTAATTTCTTAGTAACATGTTAAGATTAGAAGAGCAATATGATAGGTAAATACAATATTTGGTTAAAGTTGGGGCGGCGGATATAATACAAAAATATACAAAATAACGTTACGTTACGTTAACGTTATCAACCCTTGTATGTCCCCACTGCTGGGCCACGGGTCTCTTCCTGCATCGCAGGAAGGTTAGGCCATACTCATGTGGAGTATGAGAACACGGGGGCCAAGTTCGGGTTGGTGGAGGATTGTAAGACAGTGGCGGGCCTTACTGTCAGAAGTTATCAAGACGCATAAGGCCTCTGACATGGCTTAACGACTGCCATTATATGACAGCCGGCACCAACGGCTTAACGAAAAAGCCACTAGCGGTAGTCACGGGACGCTCACCCATCCCGTACCTGACCGCGCCTATTGTTGCTTCACGGTCCTTAGCACGGGTTAGTGCATTAAAAATAAAAATAGTATAATTAAAAATTTGCAAAATTTTTTTAAGTCCTCGGCCCATAGCTGCCAAAATTATCAAGTATCATCCAACATTTTTGCAGAAATGATCCATTTTTTTAGTTAAAATGTAAGGCACATTTAATTTGTTTTAAAACTCACCATTCATACCAATGTATGTTATTAATACTGTTTAATTAACACTTTCAAATAGCCTATTAAATCCAACCACCCATAGGAGACGGCACCACAAGAAATATAATCTACCTAAAGTAAAACCATAGCACTTACTCTGTCCATAACACTGTGAATGGCCTGCAGTTGCACCAAATAGTTCGGCGCGTGCAGCTCTCTCACGAGAAGCTTCAAGCCAGTCCTTTCGAATCCGACGTGCGCTCTTGTTATGTCCACATGCGGAGCGAAAAGCGACGGCTGCATAGAGTCCAGGCGCTGGGCTGCGTATGGCTTTGTATACAGATCAGTTTCCTTCTGCATGGCCTGGTCTACAGCTTTGTTGATGACCCTAGGGTTAATGCCAACAACCAGCTGGAGAAACGAGTTCTTGTCAGGATGATGCATTGTGGCTTCGTAAGAAAACGTGTCGCGAATGTAAGGTTCTCGACAATTGTACAGATATTCTTTATCTATGGAGTATTCCTGGAAATGTAGAGAGACAGTTGGGAAATATCTGTTGTTATTTGTGATTTTGAGTTGACAGGTGACCATGAAGGTTAACTAAATCAAAACCTATACCGACGGTGAGGTTTCAGAAAGAGGTTGTAAGCCAAAGAGTTGAACATGTGTGGGCGCCACATCTGTTGTATTATAGGGAAGGGAAATAAATTTTATTAATGGATCGCTGTTTACTGCCATCAGATGGTACCTTTTTTTACCCAGGGTTTTACCGGCTCGGGGGAGCACGGTGGTTATGTCGAACTCTCCGCCCTAATAAGGGCGGTATACCGACTAAAACTCCTGGGGTGTTCCTCCGCACTCGCAAGGGACGAGGCCACGGGAACGCTTGCACTACCGGCACTCCTTTGGGGGGATCGGAGGGTACCTAAATTAACTAAACAAGTAGTTTTAAGCAGTTAAATAACATTTTATTGGAAAACGTTATTTCCTTGGATACGGGGGCCTGAACCCTTTTCTTCTGGATTTAGTGTCCAAAATCAACTGCGCCTGCCTCTTCAGATATGAGCGTGATGGTATATCCTCTTCTTCGTCTGACGCTGCAGCAGGAAAGAAAAAATCAGATGGTAACACAGGTGATTACATATTTTTGATAACATTACAGCTTTGAACATTTTGAAAACAAGAAGGCGCTTATTGTTAAGCCTTGAATTCTTTGATTAATCTTCATAAGACTTACCTATATAATCAAAGTCTGAATGCATTATTTGGTTCTGAATAACTAGTAACCATTGACTTAGAAGGTAGGATACCGAGTTATACCTTAGTGCCTAGGAATTACCTACCTAAATTACTCAATAAGATGTCTGCGCCGCCGGGGCTTTCATTAACATTTAATTTCTATTCATCGAGATATTGCCTACTTACGTGGAAGTCTATTAGGTTCTTTCTGTAGGAGCTCCTTGTAAGTCGGCACGGCTGCCTCGGACTCACGGGGAGTGGTGTGAACGCTGACTCCCGCCGCCGACGTCGTGCCGCTTGGAGGCTGGAAAGTAAGGGCGCCAGATAAGGTTTAAAAGATGGTTGGAAAAAATACACAGCAATAAAGATTAGACTGTCACAAAACCAACGATCGTCAGGAAATATTATCACACAGAGAAAACTTTGGGAAAAGTTCTTTTCACTTTTCAAGTAGGTATCTTCCTATACCTACGTTAATATGTGGCCTAAATTGATCTCATAGAAATATTCTATAAGCCGCTTTTTTAGCAAATAAATAAGGAAAAAAGTTGAGCTAAAAAGTTGTAGGTACCTATTGAATCAAAATTTGATTCAATAGGTCTTTCATTTAATGGAAGATAAGAGACAGCTTCCATCTGAGAGAAGGCCTGTGCCCTGCAGTGGAACGTACCTATATACGATAGGTACGCTACATTAAAATACTTAAAAGCATAGACGGCTTGTCCACTTAGGTACGTTAGAGGGTATGATCAGCGCGTCGTCGCTCACTTTGACTCTTTCTATGAGAGGATTCATTCTGACTCAATCCACTATAGTTAAAAGACAATGAGCCATCACCGTCGTGATTAGAGCGCACGGGGGTGATATCACGCCGATCATAAACCTCAGTCACCACCACTTTCACCTGATCCACTTTTGGCCTCGTAGGTTACGCCACGTCAGCATTTGCACCAGCTTCTATCTGTCTACTTACGTTGGAAGGCATGACCGGCGTGACGTCACCCCTACGCGCCTTGACCTCAGCCGCCCGGGCCGTGGCGGCCTCGTAGCGGGCCGTCAGCACCTGCAGCAGCTCTTGCACGTCGCGGGCTTCGGCCGTCCACCCTGGTATTGGGGGCTCTGGTATCACCTAAGACAGAGGAAGCCCTGCTTGAATTCTGTGCTGTAAATACGGCGACACCGGTGCCCAGGGACAGAGCGTAGGTAAACTCTGGGAGGCACAAGAATAGCCAGACCGGGCAGGACTACTATTTTTTCGCTTTGCTCCTGATAAGTTCCCGCTGCGCCCCTAGTACTCGTCAACACATACGTATCTATGTACATGCCATAGTATCAAAAACGTCTTTTAAATTAGACACTTAGTTGGCTAAAGTCCATAGAAAGGCGAGTGTGGCTGTGTCGGGTTTTAGAGCCGTTGGCTTAAGTTACGCTAAGTTTATAAGTAAGCGTTGATTTTTAACTCAAATTGCGCCATGTGTTACGCGCCACTGGCGCCATCTAGCGGCACAAGACAAAAGGATCTGAGCAATGGCTACTTTACTCTAGTTAACGATAAATCAATGAATTTCACATGATACGTATTTATAGAGCCACAGCCCTTGCCGAGGCGACATATTTTCGTTGCATGCAGTTTTAGCAATTGACCCCCTACAATCGAACTGAGACATTTAACGAAGAAAAAATCAAGTGACAGGTGTTAATAGTAAATTAACAGATTGTTAGTGTATTAGAAACTGGGGTACCTATCTACCACTCCAGTAGGCTCCTCTGATAAAGAATGAAAATGCTTACGTCCAATAGCTTGCAAAGATCAAGTAGGAGTTTCTTCATCTCTGTGAGCAAGCAATCAACTTCAGTCAGCTTCTTTTCCAGTTCACACTGGTTCTCTATCTCTTGCTGGATTTGCGCTTTCAGCTCTGTGATCTTGTCTTGAGCTCTGAAATTGGAGATAACTTGGGTATTCGATTTGACATTGTCATGATTGATTATTATAATAAATGCATAGCGGCGAGAAGACGACAGGTGGACATCGTAAGGGTCCATGGTTAAGTTAAATATCGTATCGAAAGGTCTGTCGAAGGTACCTCAATCCCGGGTCTTAACTGCAGAAGTTCACCTTCACCAGCTTCTTTATTGGATCTCTGTTGTAAATAGTTGACGAAAGGCGCACACATCGACATTGCATACCTATTCTTGCATATCTTACACATTCACAATGCAGGTGGATGCAGAAATTAAATTAAGTATTCCGGAGATCAGAGAATCCGGACATCAAGATCTCTGGAATACTTATCTACCTACGTATTCCAGAGATCTTGAAGTTTGTTACACTTTATTGCAAAACAAAAACGTTATTAAAAATTAAACTTAAATAACAGGTTTGTGATAAAAATTACGTGCAAAGGCGGACTTATTTCAAAAGAAATTTCTGTTTGATGTTCCTGAGTAGTCTGCTCCAGTTCGATCGAGGTAGTCTGCTTCTGGGACCACGATATGTGGCTATTAGTTCTAGATGGAAGAAAGAAAAAGTACCTAACAATGTATGGAAACAGGCGTTACTTTGCGGAAATCCATAATAGGATTAAAATGTCAAAATTACTATGCTTAATTGGCGGAATTTAGCAAAGTAATTTCCACATTTTAATGGAAGTGACGATGGACGGAAAAATTAAATTATTATTAAATTATTATTTAAGAAAAATGGACTATAATACTACGGAAAATATGCTTAATGTTAATTAATTCATTTATACAACTTACAAATATATTATACATACTTACTAAAAACTATTTAGAAAATATTAAATTATATATCTACGTATTACATGCTACTATTAATAATATATCACTATCTATATACTAATATATATATATATATATGTTTGTATACATCGTTTTATTTTGTGGTATTTATGGGTACTACAATGTGTATGAATACTCATAAACTGCATTGTTATTAATTGATGTTTCAAAAATTGTTAAGTTTTGATCAGAAAATACTACTTTTCTTATCTGTTTTGATTAGTTTCTGATTGTAATCCACTGTCCACCTTTGCATGGTTTCGAGGCAAAGGTTTCAACTTTTGCCCGAAATTATATATTTTTGTTGGAGACGTGATACTACCCTGCCGTAATACAGTTAATACTAGTACGGAGGGTGGTGGACCTTTTCTTGCATGAAATAATAGTTACGGCTTATTTTGTACCATGTAAACGTTGAACAAGCGAAAATAAATTTCATTTCAAAAATTTCATTTCAAAATAAACTTACTCATCCTTATCCTTGACCGACGCGAACTTGAACGCCTCCAGCTCAGCAATGAGCGCCGTCTGCTTTTCCTCCAGGTCTAGTTTTTCTTCCTCAGTGGTCTGTTGGAGGTAGCCGAGTCGTTTGCAGGTCTCGCGCTGGGCCCGGAACCGATCGAACACTTCCTCGGCTTCGGTTACGCCTGGAGGAAAGAATGAAGTAAGACATCGCTTGATGCTAGATAACTCATTTGTCTAAATCACTTGGCTTCAGTCTTCTTTGAAGTAACTACAAACCTTCTTAGCCTTAGGTTTTACAAAATCTTTCAGCAGAAAGAAGCTGCCTCCAAATTTAACGTTCCGTATATGCGAGCAGACTGGAACGTACCTCCTTATTAACATAATTTCGTTTTATGTACCATCAGGTAAGACAGATCAGAACGAATGATCGATAATTTCCTCTATCTTTATGTGCGTTCGTCGTTCTTGACGGTCCCCTATATTGTGTTCATCACATCAGCCATTTGACGCCCAATGCAGGACATAGGCCTTCCTTATGATTTTCCTTCACTGTCTTCTGCCGTCCGCATTCATCGACTTCCCGCCACCGTAACCGGTTCACGAAACCATCTCGTGGAATGCTAGCCCACGCTGCATATTGTGTTAATAAACATTGAGCCCATCAACAAGAACCAACGGCGTTATTCCTCGCAAAACAATAGAGCCCACACCAGCTCTTTACAGACAAACAAGTCTAACGTTCAAAGACCTGTGAGCTTCATCAGCCGCTGGAACATGTCCTCCATGAGTTTGGCGGCGCAGCTCTCGTCAGGCGGCGCGCCCCCCGCCGCCGACTCAGAGGACTGCTGCCGCGCGGCCTGCGCACGCGAAGCCGCCGGGAAGATGCGCTTCTCCAACTTCTCTAGCTCCCTCTGCCAAATGAAGCTTAGGTTAGATGTTTATACAGAATAATAATATATAGAATATTCTACGCTACGCTATTCTATATGTACACCAGGAATAACATAAAAGACTTAAAACATTACATAATAATTGGCGGCCTTCTTAATAATCGATATCACCCATTGTATATCCCCACTACTGGGTCACGGGTCTCGTCCTGTATCACAGGAAGGTTAGGCCATACTCCACCACGGGCGCCAAGTCAGAAGATATCAAGCGGCCCATAAGGGCTCTGACATGGCTTATCGACTGTCATTACATGATAGCCGGCACCAACGGCTTAACGTGCCTTGCGAAGCACGGCAGCGCTCGTAAAAATACCACTGCTATTAATAGTCACTTCTTCTTCTTCTTCCTGTGTCTTTTCACTTATGGAGGCTGGCGTCAGCTCCGCATATTCTTCTTTGTTTCTTGCCTAGTGAAACATTATACATTTATAAAAAATTGACGGCGGCTGCAACCATTCATTCCCAAATGTTCCTGACGCACCACTTCCTTCTTCTCCCATTTAATTCAAGGATAATGTAACGACTGCCTCAATAGGGTGTATCGTTAGGGCGAGCAGTTTTCTAAAGCCGGGATTTTTTCTTGGGTCGTATAGAAAGATAGATGAATATATTTAGGGAGTTAACTTCAAATTGTGATACGATGAAATCTTTGAGACACATGAATCATTAACAGGCTTTTGTGTTCCGTGAAGTTGATAGTGTTCTTTTATCTGAGAAGATAGTCCCCATTCTTTGAGAGCTTTCTTCACTGCATCTATCCACCTAATTTTCACATCCGCTGTCTCAGGACTTAAAATCGCTTTCAATATTTCAGTTTCAATATCTCGGGTTTTCTTGCAATGTTTTGCACAGTGATTCTAAATTTGAGGATGACTGTGATATAAACGCACCTTGCGTTCATCGAAGCGCTGCGTGAAGTAGGCCCGTTCAGCCTGGCGCGTCTGCTCGGCGTCCTGCGCCTGCGCACTGGCGGACACCAGTGCGGCCGTGGCGCGCAGACGCATCTCCGCTGCTTCCTCGCGGACGCGCTGGAGTGGGGGAATTTACAGGTGAATATCCTACTTCCTACACTAATATCATAAATGCGAAAGTTTGTGAAGATTTTCGGATGTTGGTTACTCAATTATGCAATAACAGCTTCACGGAATTACATGAAACTTGGCATACAGATAGACAGAGATCTAAATTGAGACATAGGATACTTCGTATTCTGGTAATGGGTATTCTCATATTTTATATTTTATTGTTATAGCCTTTTTTCAAGCCGAACTCTAAGATGGTAAAAATAACCGTAAAAATGTTTACTGAAATGTTTACCAAACGGCAAACATTTTAAACAATGGCAAACATTTTGCGATTCTCGATCTCGTATAACCTAAGTTATACCCATGTTCTTCTTCTTCTTCAGGCTATATTAGTCCACTGCTGGACATTGCCCTCCCTTAATGAGCGCCATAGCGCAAGGTTACCCACGTTATTGTGCTTAAAATTGCGTCACAGTCAAATGCAACTAGTCTGAAATAACGACTTGGTGGACGTTTTAAATATAATAAATAGGTCACAAATAATTTATTGCAACTCCAGAGAGCATCGAAAAAAGAAGGTACCTACTTAGGAAAAATAAATGCACTAAATTGTTACCTAAATTGGCTAAATTAGAGTCGAGTGACAGTACTGAACTTTACCTCTAATTTGGCGATCTCTTCTCTTTGTTTCTTCAATAACTCTGACATGTGTGACAGAGAACTTTCGAACTTTACAGAATCCTCTAGCAGTGCTTTTCTGAAAGAATACCACAGCTTATAACTTTCTACCAACTCTTCTATTAGTGATTCTTAGAGAGCAACATAGCGATGTCGTAGCCATTGCTAAAACTCAAAAGTAGAGAAGCTTACGGATCTTTGGGGTGCTAACTAACGCCACCAATGGAAAAATTACTTTGCTAAATTCCATCGAAAATCCCACAAGCACCATGCAGTTAGTTAAGGCACCGCCCTCCCTCCCACTTTTTCAAGCAGAAGCAAGACACGAACATACCTCAGGCTGCCAAGTGCAAGTACCACTTGAAACTGAGGATGTTTCGTGTTAGAGGCGAAACTCGTCCCGTGTTTTCTTACACAAGTAAAGTATTGGTGTCGGTGGTGGTACCGTGTGTTCGTGTCTTGCTTCTGCTTGAAAAATTGGGAGGGAGGGCGGTGCATTAACTGGTGTAGTTAATGCACCGCCCTGGTACTTTTTATCTCGATTCAACCCTTGTATGCCCCCAATGCTGGGCCATGGGTCTCTTCCTGCATCGCAGAAAGGTTAGGCCATTCTCCACCACGGGGGCCAATTTCGGGTTGGTGGAGGATTGTAAGACAGTGGCGGGCCTTACTGTCAGAAGTTATCAAGCCGCCCATAAGGCCTCTGACATGGCTTAACGACTGCCATTACATGACAGCCGGCACCAACAGCTTAATGTGCCTTGCGAAGCACGGAAACGCTGGAAAAATGCCACTAGCGGTAGTCACGGGACTATCACCCATCCTGCACCTGACCGCGCCTGTTGTTGCTTAACTCAAGTGATTGATTCCAATCACTCGGTTCAACTAGGGCACGAGCGCTTCCTCGGCCTTAAAATGGCGTTAACAGTCACTTATATGATACAGACACGCCTAAATGTTCAAGGAGGGGGTAGGTAGAGGCATCATAGCCCGAAGAGCATCAGAAGTCAATAAATTTGATTAAAATTTAATATTGCAGTTGTAAATTTTATAAATAAATTGTTCACAACAGCGGAGTTCACGCACATGATTGAGTTACCTGATAGAACAGTATTTCTTTTTGACCAGCTCTGCTTCGTTCCACTGGACTAAGACTTTATGGATCTCATTTTCCAAATGAGACGCGTGCTGAAAAGACGCCAAAGAGTGCATCAATATCGAATCTGCCTTCAGAATGTAGGTACCTATACTGTTGCCCTCCAGAACTACAGGGCCCTAATTCATTTTTTATGTAGCCTATAAACGCCCCACTGCTAGGCCAGATCGCTGTCGGGTGGCAGAGTACCAAGAAGGCTGACGGCAGAGTACTAATAAGGCTGGCGGCATTGCCTCGCTGAAGGCCAGGCTTAACCATTCGCCAAGGTAAGCTCTAGCCCCCGGGTCTCCTGAAGCGTCGACTAGGCGCGACGAGATCTCGAGATCGCAAAATGTAGCCTATAAACGCCCCACTGCTAGGCCAGATCGCTGTCGGGTGGCAGAGTACCAAGAAGGCTGACGGCAGAGTACTAATAAGGCTGGCGGCATTGCCTCGCTGAAGGCCAGGCTTAACCATTCGCCAAGGTAAGCTCTAGCCCCCGGGTCTCCTGAAGCGTCGACTAGGCGCGACGAGATCTCCATAAAGAGGAGTCGCGCCTCCTGATCTGACCCCATGGCCCCAGAGTCTCAACTCCGAAAGGCACAAATATGGCCCTGTCCTATGGCTGCATGTATGAGTTAAAAGAAAGAAATAATTTTATCTCTAAAATAAAATAGTAGGTATATGTAATTATTTTAACTTTGAAATTACCTTTTTCGCGGGATTAGTAGACTTGATCTTCTCAGTGGCAGACTTGGTGTTTTCAATAAGCAGATGTTCGTACTCTTTCTCCAGATTTTTGAGCCTCGTTTTCTTGGCGCGCCTGTCATACTTCATCAGGTCAAGCATCTTGCGCTGGTCTATCACCTTCAAGTCCAAATTGTGAATTATCTAGAAGCAATTGGATGAATAAAATTGCCTTAGTTTTTCAAGTTACATTGCTTAGTTTGCTCGTCAACTTGCCTAATAATAAATCAACCTTCATGTTCACTCGCCCGCGTTAACTTGCCTAAGCCAGTTTGTTCCAGTCAACTTGGTCAAGTTTACTTGCTCGAGTTTAAATTGCTCAAGTCAACTGTCTATGTCACCTGATCAAGTGTCCGTCTCCAAATTTACTTGCCTAAGTTTGAGTCAACTTGGTCAAGTTTACTCGCCTGAGTTAACTTACTCGAGTCGACATGGGGAAGACAACTGGCCTAACCATTTCAGACTCGCCCAAATTAGCTTGCCTAAGTAAGTTCAAGTCAACTTGGTCAAGCATAGTCGCTCGAATTAACTTGCTCAATCTATTTTGGCAAGTCCACTTGCCTAAGTAATTCAGAAAGTTTGACGAGTCAACTTGTTCAAGCACACTCGCTCGAGTTAACTTGCTCAAGTCTATTGTGGCAAGTCAACTTGTTCAAGCACACTCGCTCGAGTTAACTTGCTTAAGTCTATTTTGGCAAGTCAACTTGCCTAAGTAAAGCAGGTCAAGATTAGTCGTCCAAGTTACTTGCCTAAGTAAGTTTGAGTCAACTTGGTCAAACTTACTCGCCCAAGTCAACTTGCCTATGTTTCACACAACTTGGTCAAGCACACTCGCTCGAGTTAACGTGCTCAAGTCTATTTTGGCAAGTCAACTTGCCTAAGTAAGTTTGAGTCAATTTGGTCAAACTTACTCGCCCAAGTCAACTTGCCTATGTTTCACACAACTTGGTCAATCACATTCGCTCGAGTTAACGTGCTCAAGTCTGTTTTGGCAAGTCAACTTGCCTCAGTAAGTTTGAGTCAACTTGGTCAAACTAGCTTATGAGATTATTCGCCCAAGTCAACTTGCCTAAGTTTCACTCAACTTGGTCAAGTATACTCGCTCGAGTGAACTTGTTCAAGTCTATTTGGGCAACTCAACTTGCCTAAGTAATTATTAGCTAGTCACTTACTCAAGTTGACTTGAACAAGTTTATTCGCCTTAAACAACTTGCCTAAGTAAACCTGACCCAGTTTAACTTGCCTAAGTCCCTTTTTGTTAGTAAAGTAAAAAGTCGACTTGCTCCAGTGACATAGTCAGCTTGCACGAATTTTCTCAAGTCGATACAATCGGCTTGGCGTATCAACTTGATCAAGTTTACTTATCCGAGTTAACTTTGGCAAGTAAACTTGCCTTAATCAACCTGATCAAGTTTACTCGCCCAAGTTAATTTGACTAAGTAACTGCAAGTCAACTTGGTAAGGTTTACTCGCTCAGGTCAACTTGCCTTAATCAACTTCTTCAACCACCATTCACCCTAGTCAACTTGGTAAAGTAAAGTTGTTCTATCTACTCGTTCAAATAAACTTGATCCAGTTTACTCGGCAAATTAAACTTGAAAAACCTATTTAGAGGCTAAAAATTCCACCCATGCCGGGATTCGAACCCGCGACCTCTGGCTATCCGAGTAAATAGGTTTAATTTTTTAATTTGTCCACGGGTTAGTGCATTAAAAATAATATAAATTTAACTTGCCCAAGTCAACTTGCGCTAATTGTCTTGCTCAAGTCGACTCGGCCTTGTCGCTTACGTAACGTTACATTTTCCTCACACGATTTAAATCTTTGTTCCTCACCCATAGAATGGACTGTATATACTCGCCCAAGTTGACCAAGTTGACTAAGATTCTTTCAAATTGGGGAACAGATAAAAATCGCCAGGCGCCAGATCTAGTGAATAAGGGGGGTGGTGAACCAATTCGAAGCCAGCTTAATGAATGGCAGCCAACTGTAGTGATGAAACAGCACGCCCTTTCGAACTATCCCTCGCCTTTTCTCTTTGATGGCATTCCTCAACTTGGGAATTAAAGGTGCATAATATTGGCCTGTCTGTAATAGTGGTTCCACGCTCCAGGTAATCAATCAACAATATCCCTTCGGAGTCCCAAAATATTAAGGCCATAACCTCGCCAGCCGATGCCACGGCACGAAACTTCTTCGGGGTCGGTGATGATGGCCGTTTCCATTGCGAAGATTGCTGTTTTGTCTCTGAATCAAAATAATGGACCCATGTTTCGTCCATTGTTACGAAACGAGACAAAAAGTTTTCAGAATCTTCTTGAAACTTCTCCAACAATTTCTTCGTAATTATATTCTTTTTAATGCACTAACCCTTGCTAAGGACAATTTAAAAAACCTAAAAATTCTACCCATGCCGGGATTCGAACCTCTTTACAATATTCTCTGTATTACGTGCGTTTCACTGATGCCGGTGAGTCGCCCATTAGCTCAGTTGGAAAGAGAGCGGGCACGGATAGCCAGAGGTCGCGGCTTCGAATCCCGGCATGGGTGGAATTTTTAGCCTCTAAATAGGTTTTTAAAATATTTTCGTAATGTAAAATCGATTTTGTTTCTAACTGTGGTTTAATATTCTCGGCACCCATCTTGCGGAGACTTTTCTCATATTCAAAGATTGATTCAATATGGATTGAATACTTCCATATGAAATGCCCGTTCATTGAATTAAGTATCGGATGGTAATTCTTCTTGTAGACTTTTAGTCCGGATTTACTTACGGGTGTTGTTATATCGGAAAAGTCCGACCAGGTTTTCAGAGAGTTTGTGTTGTGCTTACGAAAGTTTTAGTTCAGAAATAGGTAATTCTTCTATCACCCAATTCAATTTTATCGACTTTCGCAACATTTTCTTCCAGGGTGACTGACGTCGATGGACGTCCGCAACGAAGTTCGTCTTCCGTGCTCGTTCTCGGATACTTGAAATTTGAGAAGCCCACCTTGTGACAATGGAATACGGCGGAGCAGACTCTCCTAATGTTGCCTCCAAATCGCAATGAATCTTTTATTTTACGTTATTTTTTTAAACAGAGGTATTCAATGACGGCTCGCACTTCGTTTTTCTCTATTTTCGAGAACACGTTCCGACACAAAGCAAACAAATGACTACATTCAGAAAAAACAAAAGAGAATCGAAGATTTTTTTCTTTATTAATATTACAAATACTATCTGAGCTATGCTGCCAGTATTTTTTTTTCTTACCAAGGTGTATGTCGTTCTCACTACTTTTTGATCCCCCCTCATATATATGTATGCATAATGACAGCTGGAGTAGCTTGAAAAAAGTAAAAATCAACGTCAACTCAGTAGATATTTACATAATAGAACACCTTTCTGTGATCCTGCCCAAAGTTCTATCACTATTGACACACAATCGAACTTGCTACTTACCGGGCAGCGGATTGGGCGTAGCATCGGACCGAGCGAACAAGAAATAGTACTACAATAATTACGGCAGATAACTTTCCAAACGAGCGGATATGGTATCGAGCGTACCGAATCCGCTGTCCGGCCCGTACCAAGTTCGATTGTCTATTAATAGTATAACAGACCTCTTACGGTGGCTGTGTACCTGGTCGATGTTCTTATTCCCGATCGGGCTGACTTCATTGAGGTACTTCTTGACCTGGAGATCCTCCCCGACGACAGCGCGGGCGCGCGCCAGCTCCTGAAGCCGCAGCCGGATCTCCTTCTTGAGCGTGTCTATCAAGTCACTATTCTGCTGCTTCTCCGCTTCGTTCTCCTCGTAGTGGGACTTCCTCTGGCCCTCTGTAGGGTAGATACATACATAGAGAACACTTTATCTATAATATAAAAATGAATCGCTGAATGTGTTGGTAAGCGCAAATCTCGAGAGCAGCTGAACCGATTTCGCAAATTCTTTTTTTAGAATATTATTTGAAGTACGAGGATGGTTCTTACGGAGGGAAAAATAAAAAAATGAATCGACTGTTAGGCGGTACGAAGTTCGTTGGGTCAGCTAGTTGTACATAAAAATGGAAATTACACGGATATTTCTTAACCTAAGAGTACAGACTGCAACCGCTAAGCTGAAGTGGAACTGGGCGGGTCATCTAAGCCGTATGGGCCCAGAGAGGTGGGCAAAAATCGTCACTAACTGGGTTCCGCGCGAGGGATATCGCAAACGTGGCCGACCCAAGCGGAGATGGCGGGACGACCTTACAACCTTTCTGCCGGACTGGCAGGAAGTGGCCACGAACAGGGAGGAATGGAAGACAAAAGGGGAGGCCTTTGCCCAGCAGTGGGACACAATCGAGGCTACATAAAAAAAAAAAAGAGTACAGACTGCGGACTTGTCACTAAAAGTGATCTCTTTCAGACAACATTTGGATGAACTCGACTTATACATTAGATAAGGAAGTAGATGTACAAAAAACATAGAAAATTATGTATATAAAAACATGCCTAAATAACAGCGTGAATAAATTGAATCATCAACAGATAGGTACATACAAATAATAGGGTCACGAAACATTACGATGATGCAAAATTGCAAAGGCCAAACGCTAAGTATTTTTTTTTGAGTGGTAGGTATTTATTAGTAGAAATGAGGTCCTTGAGATGTTAGTGTTACTTTGAATGACAGGATACGCAATTGTCTGATAAGAGAACGTTGTGGAATGAAAGAGGATCTAGTGACTAGAATTGAGAAAGGAATGTTGCTATGATTAGGACATGTGGAGAGGATGAAGGAAGAAGGATGGACGAAACAAATATATATTGCGAGTGTGAGTGGAAGAGCTGGTAAAGGACGTCCCAGGTGGACATACATCGACCAAATGGGAGATGTATTAGCAAAAGAGAAGATAAAAAGTATCCGGAACCGGCGTGCGTGCATGCAACGACATTTGAGCGTTGATGAAGCGAATGTGATCCGCCAGGATCGTGCCAGATCATAGCTTGTTCTATGATAACTTTTATTCAAAAAGTGCCGCTTAAGCGAAAATCGATTGAAGTCCTAGGATGTTGATACTATATTCTAGGCTATATTATGTTCTAAAAAATGTGATCACTGATATTAACATTTGTGATGTTAAATTTTTGAAAAGAAGCGCATTTTAAACAAGTTATGATTTTTATTCCATTGGTGGCGCAGCGCTAGCGTCTTGCTAGCGCCTTAACAGATCAGACTCATACGTTATGATGCCACAAGGTGCTCGTAAGGCATTATAATTAATTTTTCAAAATATTTGAGTTACGAGTATCTCAATGATAAATGTAACATTGGTAGAGGGCGTAAAGCGTAAATTCGATAGAATTATTGAAACTCACCCTGAGATCTATATAACTAAGTTTGTAGATAAACAAAATTGTAAATAAACAAATAATAATATTTTTGGACAGCAAACCCACTTGTTGTGTGGAAGGTATTAATGAATTGGTATCTATTGATCTCTTTTTTATACTTCAAAAAATGTATGCACTTTTGAACAATTGCTTTTAGCAATAAGGCCGCTAATTGTGCTATGTACATTTGTAATTATTTTGTATTTGTTGTTTTTCCAGTGTACAATAAAGAATATTCTTATCTTATCGTAACTTAATTTAAACGGATGAATAAAAAAAATACATTTTTGAAAATGTAAAAACGAAACTAAACCTACACCTCTTTTCTAATACGAACCTACATTCGTGTACTCTAATCAGTCACGTTAAGGAACGGCTTTGCAACAATAATGTAAAAGTTCAATTGTTGCTATCTGCGTCTAACTGTACCTATTTGAACACAAATAATTGACCTATGCAAAACTGTATTTACATGGACTTTACATACTCGTTTAATTTTACACTTTTCCGACGTTTCGGCACTTTTTCAAGTACCGTGGTACCACATAAGTGGTCTTTCGAGTAAAATTAAGCGAGTAGAATCCGTGTAAATACAGTTTTTATTATCTCTAGTGCTCGTCTTAACCTTAGAAAATACTAAAAGTAAAGTAGGTATTCATAAACTCTATTTACATACTTTACTGAGCTGTCAACCCATACCTGATAATTGTATTTTCTTCTTGATTTCAAAGATCTTCGTGTTTATAGTTGTCAGCCGATCTTCCGACTCTATCTCAAAAGGATGTTTCTGATAGCACATCGCCATTCTGCCGCTTTATCTTTCTGTAACTAGCTTTATCATTATATAACTAGGTATGTATGAGTATCGCGAATCATTAAAAAATAGTATTTTTCTTTCTAATTCCTCATTACTAAAACGCCTAAAGGTCTTGCTTGTTATTCTGCGAAGCAATTACGCGATGCTTGGCAACCCTTACAATATTGACAAAACAAACTCAAACTCTTCTAATCACTCATTTGAACAACACCGTAAGCATTGAATTTGACTTCAAATTCAATGCCGTAAGCAAACTTCAAATCTAATAAAAGTTATAATATTGTTATTACTTATTATTCTTACTAATGAAATGAAATGAAAAGGTTTTATTCAACGCAGCGCAGATACTGCGAAGGTTACAAGTCAAACTAGGTGTCCATTTCAAAGTCTAGATCATTTTGAAGAAAAATGGACAAAAAATCTCCAAATTTTGTCTTTTCAAAGCCCATAATTTACTAGTTTGGTAGACCCTAACACTACTAATAATATTCACTATAATACCCAAGGGTAGCTGGCAGGGGCGGATCTTGAATTTGTGGGGCCCTGGGCTGAAACTACTTAGGGGCCTATCTTAGTACTCAACTAATAAATAGCCATGTCAAAAAACTGTTTCTATAATGATAATATTATTGAGTGCGGAAAAAAAACGTAAACACGTAAGACGTTACGTTAGCAGCGCTACTGTTTTTTTCAAATTATCGCCTACTGTTTTTAGCGGGATCTGGGAGCCCCTTGTAACTCCGGGGCCCTGGGCTGCAGCCCAAGCAGCCCTTAGGTAGATCTGACCCTGGTAGCTGGTATAAAATACTCAACAGTATTAAGCTAGCCCTTGTACAAATATGTTTATTGTGCTGTAAATGAATTTTCTAATCTAATCTACTATACTATAAAGCTTACATACTGGCACACAATTATTAGTTAATCTTACCGCTATAAAAGTGAAGTAAAAAAAAAGCTTCATCCCTAATTCCTCGCTACACTAGCGACATCTGCACAATGGTGGTAGAACAAAACTAAGCTCTCGAGCTTCCATTGGTCGAAGCCTCTCTGAATCAGTAGATTTCTCCATTGAAACAACATTCCTTCGCGTACCTTTCTATGTGTGCGTGTCTCCATTCCCAGGCTTAAAAACTACGCGGCTGAAATCTATAACTTAACTTATTATTATTTATTTATTACTTCACTAAAACTACACTCAACAAGCTTCTTTCAGCGAAAGAAAGGACGAATGAGCGGTTTAAACCACCCCTCACGCACACAAGCGCGCCGGCGGCCATTTTGTCCGACCGTAGTCTGTGTATTTACGAACAAAGCCATCAGATGCGAGCGGGACGCGGCTGCGCATGTCACGGGCGGACACGGTTCCAAATTCAAAAAAGTTTTACCGCTAAAATGGCTGTTTCGCTAGCCCCAACCGCGTACCAGTGACCATGTGAACAAAATGAAGTGCCTAATATTACATTTGGTTCCGTGAGTGAAGAATTGTGTGTGCTCCAAACGACAAAGTTGAAACAAATGTGTGTGATCCATGTGTGAATATTGTGCTACAAAATGTGGTCGAGAAACTTTGTACCGGATTATGGGATTCGCCTGTTGTCGGTCGGCGTCGTCCTGACAATCCTGGCAGCCAGCATCGATGGCGCCGAAGGTAGGTCCTAGTTTTTGTCGCTTTTCGGTAGTGCTTTGAGCTTATGAAAGCGCGGTTGGGATTATAACCCTACCGGTTTAAGTAGGTATGCGTTAACGTTGGATACTTGGATGGTAGTTGTACTTTTAAACTGGTCGGGTAATACCCGTCGGTTCTCACAGTCCTTTAGTTGAGCAACAAGTTGTTAAAAACTAGAGTGCAGTCGACGCTTCGTGTTTTTAATTGTGCTGCGTCTGTCGCCCATGAGCTTTGAGCCGATTGCTTGCAATGTGAGAGCGATGTTATGACATCGTATCATGTTACGTCCCAACGTTTCCCATAGCATTTGTCTTTCTTTTTTTCAATAATAATGTAGGTAGGCAGTCTGACTGGCATTGTAGGAATATTCGCTTCATACCTAGCTGTTATTTCAAAACCGTACAAATCAGTATTTCCTCTAATTTTAACCGTCGCTTGCCTTGTAGATAGATAGTCCAGTAGATAAATTAAAAGTAGTGCAGAGAATATACTTACAGAAGTAAATTTAAACTAACCCACATGTTGATATAGTTTTCAGAACACTGAAAAAAGTTAAGATACCTACCACTAGATATCAAGAAAATCAAGACAGAACAATAACAACTTACTGCGAAACCTAGGAACATCGTCCGCTTTATGTCGATCCCATGGCGCCCAATAAAGTGTTATATCTAAATGCAAGTCTTACAAGATCAACAGATTAAATCACACTTCAATTCCATACTCAGAACGAAGCCACAACATGCTTCAAGCTGGCTAGCTGCATACAAATTACCTCAGCCGTTTTGGTATTCGCCGCATCTCCCCACGATTTCTGTGGTCGGGACCCAACGAGGTCTTTTTGAATATTGATCAAGTTACACGTATCCGTACGGGTGGACTATTGCAGCTAAAAACCTAGATTGTTGTTCAATTATAGTCTTTCTTGTAATTGGAAAGAAGACGAGTTCTCGAGCTTTACAGAATGTAGAAAGATATACACAATTACGTAAATACATTTTAACTTTCATAGAGTTGAAATTATGTAGGATTATTCTCGTCATGCGACGGTTTTTCTATGGGTTTTTGAGGGAAAGTTCGAAGTTATTTGGTATTCAAAAGAGGATCATTGGAATTGTAGCAGTAATAAAATGCTTCGGCGTACGTTACAGACAATTACGAAAGAAATATGGAATGCTTTAACAATGTGGCGGGAAATATAAGGTTAGAGAAATTTTGCCCTTGAAGAGAAACTATTCTGGTGACACCCTATTTCATTTACCGAAAAAAAAGACATGATCTAGAACTTATCGATTATAGTAACTGATGAAAGGTTTCTGCTGTAAGGCTATTGAAGAAAATAATGAATTATTGAAAGAAATAAGTATATACAGAAACTACGACATCTCCAGAGATTTTCAATAAATATCTAAATTACTATCAAGTAACGTGTTAAACTCGCGGCGGGCGGATGTCATAACTTGAATCTGTCCCCGCTCATTGGTCTGCTACGGCTCAAAGATGCAGATGTTTCGAATAATATAAATTTACAAGATCACAAATACAAAATTTAACTCCTTGAGAGTTTTAAGTAAATGAAATATTGATGGGTCTCATATAGCGGGGAAAGACCTAAACCGAAACCAAGCTACATATTTTACGTTTCTCGAAAACCTCACCTCTTAATGTCTCAGGTCAACGAGGTCATTGGCTACTTGCGATGATTATAAACTGTTAGTACCAACTTAAATTCACAGAGTTCGCAATACGTAATTTCTCACTTACGAATATGTTGAAGGCAATCTAAATTCATTGTCGACAGTAACTGCTCTGTCTTACATTTACAAATGCATAATATGCTAGCCTCTAACAGACCCTTAATTTCTGCACAAATTGCACGAAGGTAAAAAGTATTGAAGGCAGATATGCATGATTTTGTCTGCATGGTAACTTGATCTGTATTGAAATGATTCCGCAAAGTTCCCGTGTTTGCTTTGTGTTGTGGCGTAAACTTCTCAGAAAAGATAACGTGCTAAGCGGATAAGAGTGATCGTTAAAATATTTTCTCTTACTTTTGTCATGTTTTGTCTTTCAACACTATTAAGAATCCCGTTTTATAACGCTAATAAAGCGTTACTTTATGTTTAAAATTAGAACCTCTCTAAAAATATACTGTGGACGAGCGTTTAGTTGGCTGAATTTGTCAGAAAACTAGTGACCGAAAAACTAGTTGCTTCAAAAGTGTCAAAAACTGTATTAAACATCTATAAAGAAGTGCAAAGACTAATAAGAGTTTCTCGAGAATCCGCAAGATAATCCCAACAATTTGTTTCCAACGTGTATTGAGTAAGCGCGGTATTCAGTCACTGTAAAGCTATCTGGGAACATGCCCATTCGCTAAATAGTGGGCTAAACGTTTTTGGTATCGCTGGCCATTTTCGGACGGCCGCCGACCGTGTGCCACTTGTTTGTCTTGAACTGGGCCCTTTTCGAACGAGCCAGTATTTTACCTAGCTAGTATCGTTTGGCAAAATAACAATCCTTACCTAGAAAAAAAGAATACCTTTGAACCTTTAAAATAAATTGTATTTTATAAATTTTAGGTAATGATTTAAGTTCTAAATGAAGACATTTAAGTGCCTTTTCATTTTCATTTATTGTCAAATTCTAACATTTCATTGCCACAAAACGGGTGGCTCGCCTCCTCGTACTACGAGTACCTATGCAGGTCTGTTTAAAGTATTTTCAGAGACGATTGTTTATAATTTCTTCCCGCTATTAATTCAGATGCCAATAACGGGAGGGAAACATTCCGCCCTTTCCCACTAGACAACTCAAACCAGTCCCTTATTACTACATCTCTAATAGTCTACGCGCAAAAAACCGCCACTTATCCACTACGCTCAGGAATAAAACCGCGTTACCTTTAAAAGGCTCGCAGGGAGTTTAATGGTCGGTCCTACCGGCATCTCCGGTATCCGAGAAGGATGTGACAAGAAAGATCCTAGCTTGTCAACCGTTGCCGTAGAGACGATACGGACTCGACTAGAGATTTCGAAACTTTTCAAATTTTTCCACTTTATTTAGAGCCTCTCATGAAATTATAGGGGCAAGACTAAACGAATGATACGATTTTATAACAAACTAGCTGACCCCGCGAACTTCGTACCGCCTAACAGTCAATTCTTTAGTATTTTTTTTATTTTTCTCTCCGTAAGAACCATCCTCGTACTTCGAGGAATAATTTAAAAAAAGAATTAACGAAATCGGTTCAGCTGCTCTCGAGATTTGCGCTTACCAACACATTTGGGGATTCATTTTTATATTATAGATTTTGTCATTGGGACGTTTAAGTGTTCATGGCCCAAAGATTTTACTCAGGACCAATATATAACTTATTGCGAACAGTGAAACAATGCTTATTCTATCTATCCAGCCCGTGAATAAAGTCTACAGCTGGGTATACAACTTAATTTTTTCAAAGGAAATTTTAAGGACACCGTAAAGATCGTCGGATATGCTAGCTAGGTCATTGGACTTGACAGTCTCATTCTGTAATTACGTACATCCGCAGATAGTCTTCGTCAATATACCCCAACCCAATCCTGTCAGCATTCTAGCCACACGACTAACACAAGAAAGGTCTTCAACTTGTTAACTGAAGCTGCCCCGGATCGTTAAACCATCTCGGTCGCGTTATCTCCGTCGGCCGGGCCTTGTTTGCCGACAAAACATCGGGAAAGATCGGGTCGGCTCGCTGTGCAAACATGGCGGATGGACCCTCCGGATGCGCGCGAGCAGAGTGATGCGTTGGGCTCTTTAAAGGTTTCGGCTTTAAGTGTGAGGTGAGGCTTTAGGCATGATTTTATCGAGATTCGATGTTAAGTCTCACTTGCATGCAGCTCAAATTAGTTGCCCTTCTCCTAAACCTTGAGATTGTGTTGAAGCTTGTTTTATAATTTTAAATCCCTAGCAGTTTTAAAAAAGACAGTAAATTATCACGCAAAGACGGCTTTGACGGCCTCGGTAGCGCAGCGGTTTGGCACGCTGACTGTAAAACCGAAGCTCTCGGGTTCGATCCCCGGCCGGGTCAAACTAGGAAACGAACTTTTCTAGTTTGTTTCGGGTCTTGGATGTTATCTAAGTATTTATTGTATTAAATCTATCGTCGAGTTAGCACCTATAATATAAGTTATTTAGTTGTACTTAGTATAGGGCTAACGATATCTGTGTAATATGTCCATGAATTTTTATTTTTATTTTAAAGACAATACTTGTCTGAGTATTGAACGTTTTTTTACGAGTTAAGTTTGTGGTCAATTTATTACTTTATTCCCATGGGAAGGTTCTTTATTCTTAAGACAATAGTGTGTGTAATAAAAAAACTAAAAACTGAGTACAAAGTCATCCTTTTAATGCTTACCCTGTCATGTCATTTTCGTTGAGTTTAATGTATAAAGCCCATGGATTTCCTTAAATCTGCGCATATATTGGAAGAGGCAATATAAAACAAAGATTGCACTCTAAATTGCTGAGTTTATGATTTAATTGCGAAAACCCGTTTTATGGAATAAAGCTATTGCCTCAAAATTACTTTATTATATTAGTCGAAGGACTTTGTATGGAACCAGGTACGATTTTATGCAGTTCTATCGAAATAACGACTCTTAATATTTTTCCGCCTCCGTTGCTACGGATGATATGATATCCGTAATTTGAGAAAGACTGACTTGACTGAAAGTTATAAACATAATGTATCCGAAAGCATCATCCTGTTGAAGCCATCGGCAGTCTAAAAAACTAGTCCTAACATACCGAGAAAGTAAAGCAGCTCCCACAAAACCCTCCAAATATCATCCATCATCCGTGTAAGTTTAAAACGCACTTGAGCACGAACTTTCCATCGAGTGGCGCACTGTTTAAACAGTATCGTTGCGTATGCGCAACTCGTTATCAGCGGTGCTGGTGCCCGACCAATATCCTGCGTTCCACCGTCTTCAATCGTACTAAATTTCATACAGTCATAAGAGATTGTACGTGGTTTGAAAGCGGGTTTTAGAGAGCCTAATAGATAGGCACAGGCTAGGCCGTTTGTACAAATAATAAGGGACCACTCCGGCCCGGTGTCACGAACGGTAAACATTGCCTGGTTAGAAAAGGAGGAAAGGTGGTTGTTAGTTGAGACTGGAAGCTCTGTTTGGTAGAATGTTACGACCATTGTTAGGCGAAAATCCTAGTGTGTTGTGCCTTTGTTTTGTCTTGTCTTTAGGACTGTGCTGTGGGTTCCATTCGTAGTCTTCTAGCCTCTTGGGTTTTACTTAATAGCTACTAACCCGATATGTAAGGGAATATTTTTCACTTCACTTAAATACCCAGAGGTTTTATTCGATAGTTTAAAGTTAAATGAATGAAGCAAAGAGTTGATGAATTAAAACGGATTTGTCGGGATCTCTGGCTACCCCTCCAAAATACAGGCGTGAGTACGCCAGTATTTTGGAGGGGTAGCCGCTACGATCGCTAATCATACATACATAAGTATGTATGATTAGCGATCGTAGTTTAAGCTCTTTAGATAGTTTCAAGCATTTCCATGTATTTGTTTCGGAGTCGTTTGGTACATCCTTTCGAAGTGTGGTTAAAATTCCATGGGGGTCTGTTTGTAGTATCATATATCGTCCACGATTCCCACACTAAAGTGACCAAAATGCTTCCTGCCACTAATCTGAAGAGGGATAGAGAAAGAAAGTAAAATGTTGATTTAAATGTTTTTGTTGAAAGGAATAAACGTGGAGTTTCTAAGTAAGCTTCTTCTCCATAATCTATTAGTTGTGATGTGAAACAAACCACTTTGACGTTCATTAAGTAAAGATATATTTTTTATAATGAACAGTATATTTAAATTTAATTGACGAAAGATTTACGTAACATATATATATTGCGAATGTGAGTGGAAAGGCTGGTAAGGGACGTCCCAGGCGGACATACATTGACCAAATAGGGGATGTATTAGCAAAGGGGAAGATAAAAAGTACCCGGAACCGGCGTGCGTGCATGCAAAGATTTATGAACGTCGATGAAGCGAAGGTGACCTGTCAGGATCGTGGCAAGTGGCTGTCCCTGGTCTTTGTCTACCCCTCTGGGATACAGGCGTCAGGTTATGTTATGAATTTAACTGATGTGTGACAAGGATAGAAGAAAAATAAAGGGCCAAATGATAAAGGAATTAACCGTTGTGCCAATGAGGTTAAGTGGTTATTTCTTTCGTGAGTGAAACGTAAGAAAGTTGCTGAAATAAGCAAATAATCGAATCCCAATTGAATTTTTTTAAAGATAGGTAACGATTAGTAAAGTTTTCGCTTTTAGGAATACAATAACAGACTTACATAGTCCAATGTTCATCACAAACCATCATGAATTGACAAAAATTAACGTGAAGATAAGAACAGAGTCACTTAACGAAGCTTGACAAATTGTCATTAGTTCCATATGCTTTAGTTTAAACAAATCCATTGTGATTTGTAATGGAGACCGAGATAATTTCCATAACAATTTTGCGGTCGCTAGTGGTTCCATCATTTCTACGGTTAACCAATCTTCTGACAGAAACAACATAATAAGAATACTATTTTGCCGTTGATCTATTCGTAGAATAGTAGTTTCAAGAACACTTAAGTAGGTAACTAAAATAATTTCTAGCTGTGGATCTAGTTCCCTATGGCCACGTGGTCCGACTGCCTTTGTCCTACCGATCGGACGACATGAACTTTTTTTCCTGTTGGTTTGATTAATCGGACTATAAGGAATTGTAATTCTTTAATTTAATGGAATTCTCGAAATAATGAAAACACCTATACTCCTTCTTCTTTCGTGTCGAAAATGTCGGTTTCCTCAAACATCTCGCTGTAAAAACCGCGCCAATGCGATTGCGCTGGGTGATGCCTCCTTGAGATCCTACAGGCTGCACTGTAGAGCTTCAGGGCAGACACAAAGATGCTATGTTATCTGTGCAGCTTCATATCGGCACGAGATATCAGCATCTTAACGCCTAATACTGATTATCTATAGTATAAAAATGAATCGCTATATGTGTTGGTAAGCGCAAATTCTTTCGATTTCGCTAATTATTTTTGTTGGACATTCCTTGAAGTACGAGGACGGTTCTTAAGAAAGGAAAAATAAAAAAAACTAAGAATCGACTGTTAGGCGGTACGAAGTTCGCTGGGTCAGCTAGTCTAATCTATAATATAAAAATGAATCGCTGAATGTGTTAGTAAGCGCAAATCTCGAGAGCAGCTGAACCGATTTCACTAATTCTTTTTTTAGAATATTCCTTGAATTAAGAGGATGGTTTTTGCGGAGAGAAAAAAAATTAAAGAATCGACGGTTAGGCGGTACGAAGTTCGCTGGGCCAGCTAGTATATAAAAAAAATCCTATCACAGTGTTTGTCATCGAATACCTCCGGAACAGCTCCAGGGATTTTTATGAAATTTTCTGAGTATATTTGGTGGGTCTAAGATTAGGTCATCGGCTAATTAGTGTGGCAAAAAAACAATTGCGGGATCAGCTAGTGTAATACAGTAAAGTCTATAATTATACGCGTAACTTCCATTCTGTCATGGCTGAATTAAGAAGGCATTTGCCACGTAGTGTTAGCTTAATACAATTACGCACCCAAACAAACATTAACAGCTTTGGCTCTGTCCGACTGTCGGCTCACACTTATCTGATCAATTTTTACAACCTGTCAGTTTTGGATCTCGTCTGGCCACCTCTTAATTCAGATTGGAGATTAGGACTGACCCAGACGGTTCTTTCGGTTACTCACTTTGCAATCGCTTAGCTATGGTTCAATTTCTCATGTTGATTATAAGTCATATTAATATTATTACCTATGTTTTATATACACAGTTAACTAAGTGATTTAAGCCTAATTACCTTCTTTATGTCTCTATATCTTTTTACTTCATGAACGAAATTACTTTATTTATAAATTACACTTACTTCAGTTATCATATACTCGAGTTGCTCTTATTTCGAGCGCAGGATTTCCAGCAATCCGTATCGATAGCGTATTGAAGCGCTAGCAAGAATTTGATTTGCATCGACAACAAATTAGTGGTCCACGTTAAATCAATTTCAGACGTATCGTCGGATCAAAGGTGCCCGCTGCCCAATAAATCGATGCCCGAACTATAAATTCTCGGCGCAATCGCACAATTGACTTGGAACCTCGTGAATTAGTCCACAAAAGCGGTCTGGCACCGATAATGAGTGTAAAAGCTCTTGCTTGACCTTTGATACACCCGCCCAAACCTGTGCGACTTGATTTTATGGCGTTCCGCTATAAAAACGGTGCACTTCGCACCTTCCCAGGTTGCGACTTTGGATAAACTTATAGGAATTCGTTTTTAACTCTTAGTTGTGGCATTGATAATTTCATGTTTCAGAGCTAGAATGATATTCATTAATATCCATCAAGTTGATCAAGACAGGATTTGCCAAATGAACTACCTAAAAGCGGCAAAGTAGAAAGGCAGAGCTTTGTAGTAGAAAATAAGAATAATTAGTCTCTTTAGCTTGGCCATTGGTCATTAATCATCATCTTTGAATGCACATTGAAGGTCTTTGTGGCATTCTGGTGATCTAAGCTTCCATATTGTAGCTTCGTGAAGTAATCTGCCAATCATGTCATCGATGGCTGGATTACATTAATCTTATGTATTAAGGCCTTGTATGAATACGGCTAGCATGGGTAGTACGATGGCACGAGGCACGCGTTTTGAAATGAAATGAAAGATTTTATTCAAAGTAGCACAGAAACTGCGGCTTAATGAACGTTACAATTCAAACTAGGTGTCCATTTCAAAATTTAGATCATTTTGGAGAAAAAATGCACAACAAAACTCCAAACTTTGTCCTTTCAAAGTCCTTAATTGACGTAGTTTACATTTTGTGGGGCTAAAATGTAAAAATTTAACAATTAATGTACTGAAGCTCTCGTGGCCTAGTCGAACCGAGTGATTGGAATCAATCACTCGAGTTAAACAACTACAGGCGCGGTCAGGTACAGGATGGGTGACCGTCCCGTGACTACCGTTAGTGGCATTTTTCCGAGCGCTTCCGTGCTTCGCAAGGCGCGTTAACCGTTGGTGCCGGCTGTCATGTAATGGCAGTCATTAAGCCTTGTCAGAGGCCTTATGGGCGGCTTGATAACTTCTGACAGTAAGGCCCGCCACTGTCTTACAAACCTCCACCAACCCGGACTTGGCTCCCGTGGTGGAGTATGGCCTAACCTTCCTGCAATGCAGGAAGAGAACCGTGCCCCAGCAGTGGGGACATGCAGGGTTGAAATCGAAATCAAATGTACTGAAAAGCTGCGTCTTTCGACATTTCATCGTCGTACTACCCACGCTGTGTTCGCCTTTTACGATTCTTTCTTCCTCAATGTGGCAGGCACAGTTCGCTTCCAAGACGTACTAGACTAGACGGACGTGTTTATCAATCATGAATCTTAAACTACTGTTATTTTATAGCTAAAAGCGATACGAAATTTAGGTATGGCAATGTATAGAAGGCTGGGCAGGCATTTTTTTACCGAAGAAAGAATCGTTCGGGAAGCAATTTAAATAAAAAAAACACAAGAATTTCAACAGAGATGATGATTTCAAGCTTTCAAGTACGTGGAATCCAGTGCTAAGTAAATACAAGTCACACGCCGTATCACCGGACCTGTCCGTTGGCGTAGTGAGTGTTGTGTGTCGGCCAGCTGCGAAAACCTTATAGTGACTACCCACAATAATTGACTACTCGCCACTTCAGTCTACCCGAGACCGCGGCAACTGTAACGCTGCCCAAACGTCGGGAAATAAGGTACCTAATTAAGTTTTAACTAATAAATAATCGCGATTCGTCGTAGTCGTCGTGGTCAGGCTATACTAGTCCACTGCTGGACATAGCCCTCCCCTAAAGAGCGCCATGTTGTGCTATCATAGGGGGTAATAATCGCGATTAGACCCGTTTAATATAGGTAGATATAACTATGAATGATTATCGCGAATCATTAGCCGCGTACTGATTGAGCGAGCAGCCTCGCGAGGCTGCCTCGCGAGGCAAATCCTCGGTCGGTCAAGACGTGCCTCGCCCGAGGCAAACGCACGCGCTGCCTCGCCCGAGCGTGCCGCAGCCCGAGCCGAGCGTTGTCGGTTTTTGTCGATGCTCAAAGGCGCCTCAGTACGTTTGCCGCGCTCACTCAAGACGGTAGTGTTTTGCCTCGCTTATTCGTTGCGTGTTAGTTGTGCGGTCTCTATTCGACTTCAAGTTAAACTGAGCGTCGATGCTCATGTGGCTCGGCCTTGCCGCGCGAGGCAGCCTCGGATTAGGAAACTTACAGACCGAGGCCGCCTCGCGCGGCATGCGTACTGCGGCAAATGTCCGAGGCAGCCTCGCGAGGATGCTCGCTCAATCAGTACGCGGCTATTAAGAAATACCATTTCTTTTTATTTCATGACAATATGCCTCTAATCTACATAAAACTTCATCTCTGTGATTGTCAGTTCTCCATACAGGTGAAGACTGCCGTCATATTGGTAACGTTTTTATGACGACACAGCTCGTTGTTTCGTTCATACCCATAAGCGGGCTGATGGCAAAAAACTATTTACCTACAATAATGCCAGTAACGGTTCTTTCGTTTGGCCAGAAGCGTAATCAAGAATAGATTACGCTTTGACCACCTAAACTTAGATTTTGGAACTTTGTTATGTGCTCGGTTAGCAAACAATCCTTCCATTTGCAACATATGTGTTAAGTTCTAGACCTGCATATCATCATCATCATCGCTAAACCCCACTGCTGGGTATAGGCCTCTTAATTTCCACGCCAACCAGCACGGTCTCGCACTAGTCTCATCCAATGTTTGCCGGCCACTTTACTTAGGTCATCTGACTTGCATAATATGTATGATCTAATATATAAAAATCTCTTGTCACAGTATTTGTTATCGGATTCATCGGAAACAGCTTCATTGATTTTTATTTGTGTATATTTGGTAGGTCTGTGAATAGGTCGTGGGCTAATTAGTTTGGCCAAAGAACGTTTGTGGATCCGCTAGTTAATTATGTAGGTACCTCGAGTAACAATAACTTCCACACAACAAACACTGTGATTCATTCATTACATACGTTACTATGTATAGTTTCTGCCACCATCTTTTTCTGCTTGGTCATAACCTGGTCATGCCTAGAGATGTTGCTATAAGCCTCTTTTAAAGTTTGGTTCGAGTCCCGGCATGGGTGGAATTTTTAGCCTCTAAATAGGTTTTTAAGATATCTAGCTAGTTTATTTTCTAGCTTTTGTGAAGAGTGACAGTCAGAAATACCGACTTGTTTTATTCGAAATTCGTCCTTATTGCGTTGCCGAAAAAGCTAAAAAGTTGACTGTCAAAGAAAGAGCCGCAACTATGCAACGTCTTCTAATGGCTTCTGAGGAAAATGAGTGCTTATTACTTACATTAGGTAATTGCTATTCTGTGCTAGTCAAAATTTGTCGGACGTTAATTATAACTTAGAGAACTGTTTAACGATAGAGCAATTATCTCGTCTGAACGGGCAAGTGATGTGAGTGCAAAAACTTTGACAGATCCAAAACCGTCTGGTTTAAATAGGATTATGGATTGATTTTAGTTCACTGATGCGTTTTGTTATGTCTGGCAACTGCAGAACTTGTCTCAGGGCATTGAAACAGACAATCTAAACTCCAAATTAAAAAGAGTAAAATATCGCCTGTCGATTGTATCTGGCGATTGCGCTCGTGGCCTAGGCGAACCGAGTGATTGGAATCAATTACTTGAGTTAAGCTACAACAGGCGCGGTCAGGTGCAAGATGGGTGACCGTCCCGTGACTACCGCTAGTGACATTATTCCGAGCGCTTCCGTGCTTCGCAAGGCACGTAAAGCCTTTGGTGCCGTCTGTCATGTAATGGCAGTCGTTAAGCCATGTCAGAGGCCATACGGGCGGCGTAATAACTTCTGACAGTAAGGCCCGCCACTGTCTTACAATCCTCCACCAACCCGGACTTGGTCCCCGTGGCCTAATATGTATGGCCTATAGTATGGCCTAACCCCTACTGCGATGCAGGATGAGACCCGTGCCCCAGCAGTGGGGACATACAAGGGTTGATAACGATTGTTGATGCAGAACATATTAGTAGTCGAACTTTTATTCAGTCTAGAATTAGGTAGGTTTAGGATGTAGGTAATCAATTTTTGTAAGCGCAAAGCCCGGTTACGTTGTTTTCGCTTTATTACGTCCATTATAACAATGGGAGCGAACGTGCACAATGACACTTGACTACCTAGCTTCATGACAGTTCTGGTGAACTCCTACTCCCTGTTGCGTCATGAAACTCGAGGTCACCAAAGAGCGAAGAGCCTTCGGCAAAGTGCGGAAAGTAAAGCGTGGTGCTGTGAGAACGTATTGTCCCTCTTCCGCCATCTGATAACTGGGTAATGAGATTTGCCTATAATTTGTCGCTACAGTGGCTTGCGCGTGAGTTGAGTGTGGCGGTGTTGACTGTTGTGGCTCAATACATACTTAAAGGGCCAATGTATAACGCTCTAGTATGCGTACAATTGATACCAAATCCGTATAAAGATTAGATAGATACTTTACACACCGTTTCAGAGTCGATCTATTTATCGTAGTGGTTAGTATTCACCAGTCTAAAGATCCCGTAAAGATCATTTTCAAAGATGCGTTGGCAAACTTCATTTTCAAAGATGCGTTGGCAAACTTAATTCTAAAAGCAGTTGGTGCCATTTCTCACTTTTCCGGTGAACACATGCGTGAGGACACACTACCCCTATGTTTCAAGTCTGAGAAAACGAGTTGCCAATCTGGTAACGTATCGCTGTATGCAACGGTAAAGCAAGACTAATGTTATGACATCAATTTTAATTATGCATTCTTACTTCGTGTGCTCATTAGTAAGCGCTCAGTAGATATTGCTCCAAATAGAGCAAGAGATTCCAGCAAACATAATGTAGACCAAACATGTTAGTAGCATATTTTAGGAATAAACTCATATTTTAGGAAAAAACTGACTACTCGTCGTTTATTAAAATTGTCCTTAGCACAAGTTAGTGCATTAAAAAGAAAATACTCATGTGGGTACAGTGATATCATTCCGATGTAAAAACCTAACTGCAAAGTAGGTACCTACTCGGGGCTGCAAGTGATGCAAATTACTTCAGCCAGATGTCGCTGCCTGTACGTAATACAGAGAATATTGTAAAGAGGTTCAAATTTCACTGATGCCGGTGAGTCGCCCATTGGCTCAGTTGGAAAGAGCGCTGGCACGGATGGCCAGAGGTTGCGGGTTCGAATACCGGCATTGGTGGAATTTTTAGCTTCTAAATAGGTTTTTAAAATTGACTACTCGTATAATGCCTAAAGATAAGTCTCTGAAAATTCGATTGTTTTCACGTATTCTCATTGTGTATTCCTAGTTTATGCTTTGCCAAAGCGTTAGTGAAATCGTGACACGTGAATAGAACAAGCTCCAACTTGTCCCGCTTATCCTCCGATAAGAGGAGTCCAGATAACTGCACCGATGGAGCGGCCGCCAAGCCTGCGGTTTCCGTCGGAAGCCACTGCTGATAGGGCGCGTTCACGTCGTGACATGTCTCCGGAAGGCGCCTTCGGAAGCCCGGCTAGGGTTGATAGGTGGGGAAACCGAAATATATGGACGAATTAATATCGAATCGACCCTCGCTCGTCGATTGTGTAGATTTAGACGGTCAGACTGCGCAAGATGGCGATAGCGATAATTATCAACTTCGGGATCAATAAAACTTAAATTATTAATTCACTCACGGAGTAGATAGGTAGAATATTCTTTATTGTAAAAAGAAATTACAGTAACAGAAATTATGTAAAAATATAGTACAATTGGCGGCCTTATTGATAAAAGCAATTTCTTCTAGGCAACCATAGACGGAAACAAGAAAGAAATTAGAGACGGGTAGTCAGTGCTATTTAGAAATTTAGTCGAAGCTTTATTTTCAATTGTAATTTATTGTGATAATGATAAGCTGTTGATATTTTTAATTTTTTCGGAGATACTGAATGTTATTATGGAGATAGTCTAAGGGAATGGCTGGTTTTACAATGAACTTGATTGTTATACGACTCGTAGTTATATACATTTCCTAAGGCCGGTGAATGAATACTTACTAGTCGACGATGTTGTGTCATTAGTTCAATTCGGTTACGGTCCAATGTGTAACTGGGCAATCCCGATAATCTGGCAACCCTGGGCTATCGCCAGCGTGTGAACGCGCGCTATCGCCGCTGACCGCCGCCATTGTTGCGATGAACCCGCGGCGGAGGTAAATTGGGTCTGATAAAGTGTTGTCGGATAAAGTTCTGAGTTGGTTTGTTTTGGATCTTGCATCGGGTGGCTATTAAGTGGAATCGGTAGTATTCGTAACCGGCGAGCGTGCATGCAGGGACCAGTGCATTTGATAAAGCAAAAGAGATTTGTCAATTAACAAACCTTGAACTCTGCTCACCCGTACGACATACATGCGTGAATATGTGGAATCGTTTTCGAGCTGAAACTGAACAATACTCTTTAACTGGTTGGTTACGGACATCACACAATATCAAACACAATGTTCATTGCTTTTAGTCACCTAATTTGGGTGAACAAGGTTTTGTCTAGAGGGCAGTTTTCACCTTATCTGTGAAGTGCGATTTCCATGCAGAACCACGTCATGATGAAGTTGACGTCATCGAAAAAAGCAAGCAACACCCAAAAGAGGCGTAAATATTGACAAAAAGCGACATGATTCCGGAAAACAACGGCCACAGGTAGATTGCCATAATAACCAGCATCGAGTGCACTTCCTTGCTGGATGCTCTTCGAAAACAATGACACGTGACGTCATAAAACAAGGGTTTATGGCAGCCTTTTCACATCAAATCTGGTCGTCTACCTGACTCGTAAATGGAAGGAAAGTGACGGCCACCAGATGGGCTGTACTGTTTAGATACAATGGGTAGAGGACACTTGTCGCATCCGAGAATCCGGAATAGCACTTGTGTTGTAAAAGTTATTGTATTCAAAATAGCAAGGTGTATTTACGGCGTTGGGGTGAAAGGTTGTTTCCTCATCAGTAAACATAGTAAAGAAATGAAACTTGCAAATAAGCCACTGGTGTCGCATTTTCAATCTATTATCATCAGCCCAATGATGCCCACGTTTGGGTATGCTCTTTTACCCCAACCACCATTTGTCACAGTTCGTTGCCATCGGCATCCACGAACCCTACACCGACTCAAAGACATTGTCTGCTCATCGAACCGCTGGATTGACGGTCCCGTCGTCCTGTTCTCGGTGGCCACTCTGTCAACATACTAAATAATATTTGTGAGAGAATACTCATGTATCAATGCGATGGTTTTATTGTAACTAGATTGATCTTACTAAAACCTAAAGACAGGTTTCAATTACAACGTCAGGCAAATCCTGTTGATGAAGCAATAGCCCTACATTAAAGCGTATTATAATTAGTCCGTAAACCCGCTCCGATTTCGAATCACACACAGCTCAGTACCTTTGCTAATAAAGCCTATAATCGTACGGTCAGATAGGAGGTATTTTGATGACTCTTCAGACAAGCGTGTAAGCGGGTTACTCCCATATTCTCAAATGACCTTAAAAGTTAGGACTTAATATCGAAATAATCACCTCTCTTCGCGCAACGATTTGGTCCCGATTATTATGATCAGCTTATCTCAGATATTATGTACTTCTGAGATTAGTTCTCTATGAAAGATTTTTTCACATCCTCGTTGGAAACGGGCAATGCAGAAAGTGTTGTAAGGTATAATAAAGTTTTGGAAAACCACCTTTTTATTACCTACCTATATTCAAGTAAGTAACCAAGATAAATAGAATTCATTGAAAAACTTAACATAATCGGTCTTTTCTCTACTCCAATAACTTCAATCAGAACGATCTTTGAGGACTGCAAAACACACCAAGAGAGGTAAAGTGCCCAAATTCAGAGACCGTATGAAAAGTATCTACTGAAGTCTGCGCACTTGTGGTACATTTTTTTATTTCATTTACACCGCAAGTACGATCAGTTCGATGCTCAGTGAAGTGCACCAGTTAGGAATCACCGTAATGGCCCAAGTATAAGACATCTGGCCCGTAGGCAGGCGAAGCGATAATTACTTAAGCATTATTATAAAGCTACTGGAAGCAGAAGGCGGTCTTATTAGTCCGGGCCTTGTGAATGACCTCCAGGGTGCGTGAGAGAGAGCTTTGGCGGGTTGTGATTCAATATGGCGGAGCATTCAATGTTCGGTGTTTACACCTTTTTGTTCAGACATTTCTGACAACTTACGTACATAAACTCATGCCCGTATCCCGGAAGGATAGTGACCAGGGTCTGCTATTTGCTACCATCCTGACAAACATTTTTCGCTTCATCAAACATTCATTAGTTGGTTGCAGGCACACACGCCCTTATGGGGTACTTTTTTGACAAAATTATTTGATTGAATTTGACAAAACACAAGTCTTGAAGTTTGCTAATTGTTCTAGCGCCTCAGAAAATGTGCACTTACGCCCTGAAGAAATTGCTGAAATCGTTGATCCTTCTTGCAAATAAAATATTTTGGAGAGCCAACAAAAAAAGAACTTCATCCATCATCTACTGACGAGTCATCAACGCACCTACAATAGGCTTCAATGGAATGTCAGCCATCCCATCACACATGTTTCAAGCGACTGTTTAATTACATAACCCTCTTCGTTATTAATAATAGTCATTCATCTTTTGAAGACAATCGGAATCATTGTAATTAGAGGCACAGTCTAAAAATAAAAATGAACGAAGTTTTGAGTACAAAACGTGCACTCTGTTTTTGTGGCCGGTTGTACGGTATACGGCTGGGTCTAAGACGTATAGTTTGGCATACAACGGTTCCGTCATTAAATTCACATAATTTGAGATCATATATCCGCAACAGCAATCAATTCATTAGCTACTTTAATTATTTAGATAAATTCTTTGCACACATGCTAGACGTTCTTTTCCATCGTCATAGTTTGTATCACTGCTTCTACGTACTGTTTTTGTTCCACAATGATTTAGTTCAGTGCTGAGAAATTTCGACCCACTATACGCTGGGATGGCTACACGCGATGTGTGGTTTCGAAATTGTACCTACTTTTATGAAGTTTTGACTCTTGGGCGGCGCTCACCTGTCATTTAAATGCTACCTTGCAGATTTGTGAAAAGGTAGGTAAGCTGCCACATTGAAGTGAAAGCTAACTTAACTTCGGCTATGGGCCCAGTTCCCAGTTTTGCTTTAATTCGATTTAATGTGATCACATTGTTGCCTTTTTAAATTATATTTCATAAAATCACACCTATCCCGGATAGAGACTGGCCTCTGCCTACTCATACGTCTGCTCATGGCAAGTGGCAATCAGCGTGATAGACCTCTTTCGTTTCAACAACATTCATCAGTCATTGCATGCACGCACAATGATTTCGGATAATTAAATCTTGCCCTTTGCTAACACATGCCCTTTTTGGTCGAAGTATGTCTTCTTGGACGTCCATTCGCCCACATTAGCTCGATGTATTTCCTTCGTCAATCTTTCTTCCTTCATTCTCGGCATATGGAAAAAACCAACGCAAATCGCATTCTCAATTCTGGTCAGTACATTCTCTTACAGTCCACAACGTTCTCTAATCCATATACTCGTATTCCGTATCCATCTAAAGTAACAACACATATATTTATCAAGCACCTCGTTTCAACTGCATTAATCTCGACATTCTTGATTCTTCTTTAATTTCCATGTGTTATATGACGAGACTTACCGACCGACCACGCAACAGCTGGCCACCCCAAAGCTACTAAGTAATCCCCCTTGTAAAGTAAAATGAATAAGGTAGCATTCGGTCCTTCGACGCGTCAGTTACAAAAACGGTCCGGTTCGAAGGACCGTTTTACCTGCGCTCCCTTCAAAATTCATAAAGACAAGCAGCGCACCCTCTCCCCGAGATTTTGCGCCGGGTGCGCGGGCGCAGGTGCGAGGCTCACGACTCGCGCCTGTTAACCGACAAATTTAGAAAAACAACACTGAAAACATGACTGCGATGAATAAGCAACATCTTTAATTCGGCCTTTTAATACGCCGTAAAAAGGAACGGTAAGAATTCGGTCGTTTCCGTCTTCGTGGAACTGTGATTCATATTTCTCATGAGGGTTTCGGGTCTATGATTTGTTTGCGGTCATAATTCGGATTGTTTCGATGTAATAAATTATGATAGAACATGAATTTTATGACTATGTCCACGTTTGACTGGATAATAATTGAGGTTTATAATCGTAAGTTCGATCTGTTTTCCCTTCGTTTTGACATTAGATGACAATGTAATTCTACGTGGCTTACATTGTGATCTAATGTCCGCAAAATAAACACATTTACATTATTGACAATACACGCAATACTGGGAACAACGTTATTATGCCAAGAAATTTCCCTTATTGGCTCCTAAACCACATTTGATTGGGAATCTACCAACAGAAAGCCAGCGACTTAGCCTGCGGCCGTTCGTGTCTCAGTTTACGGGGTCCATTTGTCTTGTTACTCGAGTCCATTGCTGTTAGTTTCTTATGGACATGAGAGTAACAGGATCCTGGTTGAATTGACAGGAGAGTTCTTTGGTTCCCAGATTCTATTGTTTTGAATAATAATTCTTCTTACGTGGACTGAGTCACTGTTGGCAGTTACAAATAATTCTTACGAAATTGACATACACTAGCAAAATTAGCATCTAACAATACCAAGTTGTCATAACGTTGTAGGCAAGTACCTACTTACCTACAAAGAAATGAAAACCAAATCTAAATCATGAATCATATTTTTTTATTTGATGTGTTGCAACCAACAAAAAGTACTTATAGACAAGCAAGTATTAATACTGCTAGTGGAGGAAAGAACGTACTTGTTACTAACACGCCAGACAACCACAATGCCTATCAAACCAAAGAAAAGGAAAAACTAAAATAGGTAGATACAAATCAATAAGCAAAGAAATAATAAAAAATCAATCATTCCGCCCGACAGCGATCTGGCTCAAATATTTTATTTAAATTAGAATGTTTTAGGTTTAGTTCCATTTTTTTTCATTAATTATTATTATTATAAATATTTAAGCTATCATAATTTTTGTATAATATATAATGTTAACGTACAGATTAATAAGAAGGAAGACTAAAGTAAAAAAAAAATAAGCAAAGAAAACATTGCTCCATCGCGAAAACAACCACTAAAAGACCGTTACTCACAGTGGTACTATAAATAGCATCCCAACAAGCGTCAAGTTCGAACAAGACGCATGTAAATGAAGAAATAACCAGCCGTCGAGGCTGTGACTGTATCACCTGTCGTTACCATACTGTGAACGCTAATTGTGAAGGACGTACTCCCTGCGGAGCAAGCTCTCGAGTGAAGCTTGTGATTGTTCAGAAATGGTGTAAAACTTTTTGCCAGAAGTATTTTGAATGTGTCTTTGCTGACACATTCAAAATACAACCAAGCTGTAAACATTCTTTTCCGTTAATCTAATGCCGAAATATAGTTTTCTCTTTGCTTGTTTGACAGTGTTTATGTCATACGTAATGTCTTGATCATTATATTCTATGCAGCGTATGAACGAAGTCTACTACTTTCTTTATAAAGTCGACGCCTTTCGAACTCCATATTCAGCCTCTGTTAAACTGCTGATAATAACAGGAACAAAGCTTTAAAATGCTCTTGGTTAAAGAAACTAGTAGCTTAGTCCATCCATTCAGAGGTCACTTCGCACGCTCCCAAATTAACGAGCAAAATGAGCGGTACAAAAGACTCAGACAATAAGGATATGGCTTCTCCCCAACCATACGGAACTAATGATGCCCTATTTCAGCAATAGTAAACTGACCAATTAGTACCATCACCTTTTCCCCATAAAGGTTAGTTAGGTAAATGGTCATTGAACCTAGAGTTTTAGAGCTCGTTTGAATATACCCTTAAAGGCAGAGGTAAAGTTGGGTAGAAAATGACATAAGCGGTAAAGATTTTCTTGTTTTGAAAACTAAATTTGGGACCACTTCTTCAATGTCATTCAAGTGGCCATCTAAATTTAATTTGTTGTGAACAATTCAATTTAAGGTTTTTTTAAGAAGAAATCAAATTGGTCTTAGGAGATTAAATTATCATCTCTACATCTCAAAAAATATCAAATATCATTTAATTCGAAAAAAGAGAAATGTAATGTATAAGAGTCGGCAAACATAGCTTAAGACGCCATGTGAAGGCTATGACCAAGTGGAGCGACGACATCCGCAAAGCGGTGGGGAGCGACTGGAAGAGAAGAGAAGAGCTGAAGATCGGGCTCAGTGGCGTGTCTTGGAGAAGCGGAGAGGGAGAGGAAAAAAATATTGGTACCGTACATGTAAGTAGAGGAACGAGCTGGCATCCTGGCTAGATAAATAAATTATCTGAGTTAATTCTTGCTTTGTCTAATTTCATCCGTGTCTATCGGTGATAATCTATGTTAGGAGCCGATGAAAAGGCGTTCAACATTGAACAAAGAAAGAACCACACGAACTCTATTTTTGTTATCGACAGTACTCCGAGCAGTACAATAAGCTGACGTTCAGAGTTTCACGTAATGCCGGTAATTTAGAGCGCTCAGTCAGAGCCTTAGGGCTAGGGATTACCAGTAACTGTTAAAGCTAGAAATGGACAGTAAATCACAGGGTCGTAACTAGCCATATAAGAGAACGTTTAATAGATTTGAGTCAAAAGAAGGATGTGTTAAATTATGCGAAGAATGCGCACAACACTGGTCTATCAATTGGTAATGGAACATCTGGAGGTAAAATCCTTTTTTCGATAGATTTGTTATGGACATATCAAAGCGGTACATCTGCTGGTTTCCTACAAAGTTTTCCAACTATGAAATACGAATATTGATTGATTAAGTAGTTGTCGGAATTAAACTCGTCAAACTCGATAGTCGCCACTTTTAATGCTGACAAAAAAGAGATCAACCTCTTGCGTATTGAACATCGTGGGCAGTCATGATTATCTAAACTGTCCTACAAAAGTATCATTTTTGAACCTCAAAAGATACAAATTTCTTCCAAATCGCCAGCACTTTATTGCAATCCTTTTATTCGCTAGCTGTTGATGTTTTTTTTTCGCCGGCAAATATTACGGTTTATTCTCAAAGTGAAGGCAATTACTTGTGGATACAGACTTCGAATCTACGGGTCTATAAGCGTCATGACGAATCGAAATGGGTATTCTTCGTTGCGATGATTTCTGGTCCCATCTTGGTTGCGTGGTCGAAGTAACAGACGTTCGGATTGGAAAGTCTTGTACTTCGAGTTATAAAAATCTGATCTTAATTTTATTTATCTTTTTCATCATTTCGATGATGAAGCATTACTTTTAAAAATGCTTTCGTTCTTCGGCAATCCTTAGTTCCTAAGTGATGTAGACCTAGAAATTTACTTTAAAGTTGCCTTTATTTTACTAATCACATGTAATTGATAACTTGATGATAAGCCAGCAAACGATCATGCATGACTCTCATTATTAACGGTCAAACGGTCGATAATAAAATGGTTGACCAGTTACTATGGGCACCATTGCCAGAGTCAGTATTCAAAAATTAATTCAGGGATCAGTATCCAAAAATGGAAAATGGATTCGTACGCTGAAAACCCATGAGGTTCAATTCAATTCTTTTTTATGGCACTTTTTTTTCCATTATCGCGCACCTCGCAAATTGCAGTCGGTAGTTAAGAAACTTATAGTAACCCAAAATTAATCAACATAATACTAGAGGAGACATTGCAAACTATTGATAGGTGTAGTGTATGTAGCTCCATTGTCTCGAGAGCACACTCGTCAAGTGAACCGGCCAAGAGTTGAGTTGGGAACATTGAGTAGTCTATGGTCATTGACAAGCAAGATACTCTGTGGGTTGTTGCATGCGCGCGGGATTTAGACGATGTGCGTATGCGAAACAGTGCTTTACAGGTTTATTGGAGTGTATCTACCAATAGGAAACTGCTATCATGACATGTCCTGCTTATTTCCAACTTTTTACGACAAAAAAGTTTTTAGAGAGCCTTCTCCAGTTCTACAGTACTTCTCCATAGTTACTTATAGCTGAGAGCCTATGTTTTACGCCAACTCTTCCGGTAACGGCGCTGGAAGGCTCAATTCCGCAGTCAGCGATAGACGCCACTATTGTACCTCTATTCCCCACTCCATAAGTAATGACCCAAACCCATTCCAATAATATCCATAATAATAATGTAGCAATAGCGGGGCCGCACGGATGATTCAAATTCCTTGAGTTCAATAGTTTTAAAGTTGATGATGTTGGTCTTGAAGGCTACGTAGTGTGGCAAGGTATTGTAATCGCTTTTTCTTTTTCCCTTGTAGATTCTTTATCCGAAATGGTGGTAGGGTGTGTTGCCAAAAATATAGCTTCCTAAGTTTATCTAAGGCGCTTACTATCATAATATTTCTCCGTCCCACACGTTTCTGGAACAAACGTTATGATCGCAAAATGATACCCTCGCCCGAGCTCGGTGAATTCTTTCCCTCGTTCACGGTCGAGCAGTTTACACTGTTATTATTATTCCCTAGACCCTCTGACGTCACACGGCAGCTGCAGACTAACGTATTCTATTCACTATGGCATACTGCATCTCGCTCTGTCATTAGTATTTTGATTTAGATATCTCTTTCTATCTTTCGTTCTCTGGCATCACCAAAGTGCGTTTGAAAATTCAATTCCAATTTCGAATTCGTTCTATTCTAAATATTTACGATTTGATATTCAATTGTTTTGTCTATGGTTTTATGCTAACGGCAAATCGTCCCATTTTGTTTTGTAAACTACTGAGTGGTTGGTTATTGTTATTCTTTTCACAAGGGATTAAAGTCACCGGTCAGTCTCGGTTGTTTTTGTTAAGTAGCTCCTGAAAGGGTTTTTTAATAATATTTGATCGGCAATTCCTTTAGTATGTTGCACAAAACATATTTTATCACACGTATCGAGGTTTTTTGGCTACGCTCCGATCACGTGCACGAATATCCCCAAATATTTTTTTTATCCAGAGGTTTTTTTCCCGTCTCGTTTAGCTTATTGTTGGTGGCCAGTTGCTGTGTTCCCTTTTTTCAATTCTAATGGCGTTGATCTAGTGATATGGGAAATGAAAGGACACCCTTGGATTTTGATTCTTGTTTCACGGTTTGTTTCTTTGTAGAGATTACTAACATACTTTTTCTGTTTAGTCATCGCATCACTCTTACGGTACTTACGGTAGATAGTAAACCCCGGTTTAATAATTACTGTAAATTGATCCCCAAATCTCGCTATTTTCGCTCCAACACCATATAACTTGCATATCTTATCCACACGATTATTAAAAGTAACTTAACGACTACACCACTACAGTTCTAACACCGGTAATTGGCTATCGTTTACCGGCTAATGCCCTTTTGATGATGGAAAAATAAATTAGTTAATAATAAAAACTTGGGAGATTAACCTGTGGCCCACGCGAGGGCCTGGGCTGGGCATTGTCAACGCTCGCGTGGGGGAAAGTGGGCATAATCGGTGTAGGTAATTTTTAATATATGGATATTATTCTAGTTCTTCATCAACCCAATATGTCCCCACCGAGGGGCACGTGTCTATTCTCTGAGGAAGGTATAGGCCATACCTTCCTCAGGGAAAGTGGTGGAGCCATGGGGGCCTAGTCCGGATTGGCGGAGGCTTGCAAGGCTAGTGACTGGTCCTACTGTCAGAAGTTTTCAATCCGCCCTAAGGCCTGTGACTTGGCTTAACGACTACCATCTATTGAAGGCAGCCGGCACCAACTGCTAAACGTGCCTTGCGAAGTACATAACCTCTCGGAAAAATGCCACAAGCGTTAGTCATAGACGGTTTACTCATCCATACCCTGAACGCGCCCTGTGTTGCTTAAATTTCGTGTTCGATCAGGCAGCCGGGACTTCGAGCGATTAATCTAGTTACCTACCTTTAATTTTTGTACAAAAATCGTAAATAATAATTATAACTAAGTACGTAGTGTACATGCATATAAAGGTTGAATTGGTGTTCACTATATAGCAAGGTGTAAGGTCGGCTTATCTTATATACAACATGAACAAGCCCACACACAGGCGCTGAATTATCAAGTACACTTTGACATCACAAGTTTCCCAGATGCCGTGATACACAAGTCAGTAGGTGGTGCAGTCTGTCAGCTTTTAGAATATACCTCAGCTACTATCGAATAGAATCGGATATATTCGACTAATAGAAATATCGGAACTAATATGACACTAACTTTATAGACTTGGGCAAAGTGTGTCCTTAGAGGGAGTTGTTATATCTCATATCTTTGCTCATCGAGACACACTATATCTCTATCATATCTCGCTCACCACTTGTGTCCTAGATCAATCAACAAAGTGCGTGTGGAAACAAGAGACACAAGTGGTGAGTCAGTCTAATGTACCTATTCCCTACTTTATCCAGATCACACGTATTTTTTTCGTGTACTTTCTCTCATCGCTCGTTGTTACGACGAGAAATGCCACCAAATGTAACCGATGTTAGACGATGTTGATCTTGCTCTCGCGCATTGTGTGTGAGCTGGATAAAGTAGCAGGAGATGACTACCGTACTGAGTTGAGAGTATGTGTGAGGGCGCCAGATAAAGTTGACATCTCTGGGATATGAATGGGACACACTTGACGGCGAGGGAGTTGTGTGTCCACTCATATCTGGCTCTTGAGTTACCCAAGGCTATAACTTTACATAACTTTTCAAAGTAGTGAAGAAATGTTTTATACAGAACAGGTAGTAGTATTACACTCGTGTGCTTTCGGCGAAAACCGAAGCCTACTCTAGAGCCCGAGGTAAATTCTAAAAGCTAACAGGCTATATGTTAGGAGTGAGTAGGCTACCGTGCCAGGTAATAGCATTCTGTGGCGTAGTGATAGTATTATTAATTAAGCTGCGACCTAAAAAATATTTACAAAAAAAACATAAAAATCGGTGAGGCCGTTTTGGAATAAATAACTGGTATAGATAAATAGATATAATATAAAAATGAATCGCTAAATGTGTTGGTAAGCGCTAATCTCGAGAGCAGCTGAACCGATTTTGCTAGTCCTTTTTTAGTATATTCCTTGAAGTACGAGGATGATTCTTACGGAGAGAACAAAAAAATAAAGAATCGATGTTAGGCGGTACGAAGTTCGCTGGGTCAGCTACTTATACATAAAAAAGGAAATTACAGAGATATTTCTTAAACTAAGAGTACAGACGTCGGCCTTATCACTAAAAGTGATCTCTTCCAGACAACCTTTGTATGGGCTGGAGCAATATATTAGGGAAGTAAGTAGATGCACAAATAAATCAAAATATTTGAGATACATATGATTAAAACATGCTTAATTAAGAAAATTTGTATAGTACCTATTAAAAATAACTCTCCATAAAATACAACTTTTAAGACCGCCAATTGTACTATATTTTTAAATATAAATTTCTGTGTACAATAAAGAATATCTATCTATCTATATTTAAGTTTTCAAGATCTTTGCTCCCTCTTCACTTTGCTCGCAATTCATTATTTTATAATCAAACAATCAAACTTTTTGCCATGCTGACGTGCTTTCTACTGGCACGCGTGATACGGGTAGAATCTTAGTCAGTAGCTAGTATTTACCTGTAGGTAACTGGTATGCGAGTAACTAGCAACTGTATTATGAGCTTTAGAGTAAACAGCGCTTGTTTGGTGTCACTCTAATACTTCTTGTTTAGTTCATTCCACCAAGTTTCATTATGGGCAAGCTAGAGAAGAGATTGAAGAAAAGGGAACGACCAACCGTTCCGAAGCTCTCCAGTCTCCTCACATAATTACTTTTGTCTCATTCCAAAACCGCTGAACAGCGTGTTGCGCCGGCGCAACCGCTTAATGACGACCGAAGTTAGATTCCGTTGAGTAAGTTGTAGTTCTTTTGAGGGGAACTGTAAATTAGTTTATTATTAACTAACATCGCCAACGGTGAAGGAAAAGATATTGAGGAAACCTGAGGGTCTGAGGTGTTCAAATGTCTCCGCGCTTGTAATTGCCAATCCGCGGTGGGCACGCGTGGTAATTAAGTCCATACTCTCTCTCTCTCTGGGAGAAGGCCTGTGCCCGAAAGTGAAACGTTTATAGATTTTATCGATGAACACGGCCGTTGTTAAACGTAAAATACTTATTTAATATAATATGGTTTTTGCTTGCAGACGGTTTTTATAAGGCAGTGATTTTTTTTATTGAATCTTTAAAAAACCAACCAACCCGGACTTGGCCCCCGTGGTGGAGTTTCCATCCTGCGACGCAGGATGGGACCCGTGACTCAGCAGTGGGGATATAATACAAGGTTTGTGGAATCCGTGGCAGACGAGGACAAGCAAGAACAGAAAAGAAAATGGAACGTAACCAAGTAGTAATTAAATACGAAGACTAATACTACGAAAAAAAACCACTCCCTGCACCACAAACAAAAAAAACCATCTTATAATCACGAAAAAGAAGCAAGACAGTAGGCAAAAAAAAACAAAATAAAAATATATACACTAACACTAGCTGTAAGAGATCGATTAATAATAACATTCGCTGTACCAACGTGTGTGTACACTACCATCTGTACTAAAGATGTATTTGCAAGCAAAACTGTACAAATGAAGTATGGAGAGAAGGCACGGACCCCGCGTCTGTGGAAACAAGCTGTATCTATAAAAAAAAATACAAGGTTTGCGGAGTAAGGGATCATATAAATTGGCCGGGCCTGAAAATTTCAGAGGTGGCAGCCCTAAAAGGGAGGTAGAACTAGGCAACACATGGAACATTGCACCAAAGCAGCCCCTACTATCACAAATCCTGTACCCACAACATTAACACATGCCGCTTACACTTGCTAAAGGCGCCGTTTCATGGGTACACTTTTCATAAAATGAAGATGCACCAATTTGAAGCCCAAATCCATTCAGATTTACGTATTAACTGACCGAAGTAATCAAGTCATTAATGTTCCATACCGAAAAAATATTTTAAATTGTTTCGATATTATATTAAAAAGATTTTTAAGCGCTGACTAAACAATTTTCATATTATTTTATTAGGTTAAACAAACAATTTTACTATGTGTGGTAACAGCATCTTAACTTACATTGAAGTATTGTACAAGCAGCAACGCTTACCACGAATGGAAAAAAAAGAAGTTTTCAGAGAGAAAGATATTTCTATAAATTTGAAACCGTTTTTTTTCGCATAAGAATACAATTTTAGGTTATATATTAAACGGGTAAAATCGCGATTATTTATAAGGTAAAACGTAATTACCTTATTTCCCGATGTTTCGGCAGCGATACAATATTAGGTTTTTTGTTAATACTCTTATTGCACCTTCAATAAATGTACTATTCGATCATTTTCTACTAGTACATACGCATCTTTATATTTTTTTATAGTTCACTGTGCAAAAATCGAATACCTTTAAGGTAATATTAAGAATAGTTTGAATTGTAACGTTCATTGAGCCGCAGCTTCTGCGCTACTTTGAATAAAACCTTTTCATTTAATTTAATTTAATTTCAGTTCCTTCTTGTGGCATCGTACTAGTATTCACGTAAGTAGGTAATATGAGGTTATCTGAATTGAAAAGTTTCATTGCATAATATACATTTACAATTTAATACACTTTAAAATTCGAAAGAGTAATCGTGGTAAGACATTCTTTACTGAAGACTTTGCAACAAAACTGTAAAGGTGAATCCGCTGTCGACTGCACAGCCACAAAATTATTAATTTTTTTTATTTTATTTTCTTTATTAGGGACAACAAACAGAAGTACAATGTATTTTAAACAAATATCTTAAACGTAAAAAAATACAATAGTTAATTGTACATCCAGCTCCGTTATCCACATCTTACAATATGGTTTTTATTAAACTAACTAATCAAACAAACGAACGCACGCTTAGTCCAAGGTTTGTCTAAAAACAAACCCTGAAAAGAAAAGAAAAGGGGAGAAAAAAAAAAAATTTTTTATTTAATGACTTCATAACAAAACCTTCACCATTAACTTTTTACTGAAACATCCTTAATAATTTTAAGAGCCAGTGCCCTAAACGACTCAGGGGTAAGTGCAAATATATCTAGAGTATTAAGGTAAGTGTTGTATGTTTTGACTATTCTATTAAGAGGTGCCCTTTCACCTGCGTTGGTTCTACATTGGTTGGTAATGAATAGATGATGAGGATGTGCACTTTGAATCCTTATCGAGCGACTTGGAATCTTATAATATATTTGAGCGGTTAATTGATTACAATCAAAAAAGTTATGGCATAATTTATACAAGAGTAATTCATCAAGCAGCAGCCTTCTCGCTTCTAATGAAGGAAGTGAGAATTTAGACAGTGCACTAGCATAGGAGCATTTGGTACGAAAGCATCTGTAGTTAACAGCACGAAGAAATTTACGCTGTATAATTTCAATTTGGTTGCAATATTTATTATAATATGGATTCCAGATCTGCGAGGCGTATTCTAATTGTGATCTTATTAATGAACAGAACAAATGTATATATGTACCTGAACGTTTAAAATGTTGACAGGCGCGCATAACAAACCCATACATTTGGAATGCCTTGGTTGTGATAGAGTTAATATGAGTGTCAAAATGTAATTTAGAATCTATTAGAATTCCAAGATCCCTTATAATTGTAACCGATTCTAGAGGAGAATCGCACAAAGAATAAGTATAATTTACGACATTGATTTTTTTTGTGAAAGTAATGGACTTACATTTGGGTATACTTAATTTTAATTTGTTTTTGTGGCAATATAGCGAGACACGATCCAGATCTTGTTGTAATAGAATACAATCATCGGTACTTAAAATATCATAATAAATTTTGAGGTCATCCGCATAAAGAATAAATTTACTGTGTTCAAAACACTCTGAAATATCGTTAATAAATAATATAAATAGTAGGGGTCCTAAAATTGAGCCTTGAGGCACTCCGGAAGTAACAGTTATGGCTTCCGATGAAAAACCATTAATTACTACCCTTTGGGTCCTGTTTGTGACATAGGATTGGAACCATCTGAGTAGATTCCCTCGTATACCATTGAAAGCTATTTTTTGCAATAACAACAAGTGGTCCACCTTGTCGAAGGCCTTGCAGAAATCCGTGTATACAGCGTCTACTTGAATACGTCGGTCCATGCGCCCAAAGAGATAATTGGTGAAGATTAATAAATTGGTAACTGTAGACCGTTTTTTCACAAACCCATGCTGTTCGGGAATAATTAACTCATGAAGACTAGGATATGTAGAATTATGCACTAGTCTCTCCAAGACCTTCGCCAAGGTGGATAGCAGTGAGATAGGACGGTAATGTTCTACGTTTTTAGCACTGCCGCTCTTATGTATTGGGGTAATGTTAGCGCTTTTCCATATTCGAGGCATGACTCCTTCCTCCAAGCATTTATTATATAAAATCAGAATAGGTAGAGAAATTGTGTCAGAAGTATGCTTAAAAAAGAATGGGGGTAGTCCATCTGGTCCTGATCCCTTAGTAACATCCAGCAGTTTAAGTTCTTTGACCACCATTTCGGTATTAAAGATAATGTTAGCTAAATGTGCATTTGCATTGTCAGCTGGCAATCGATTAGGATTAAAATTTTCTATGTTTGATGGTTCATACACAGAACTAAAGAAGCTAGAAAATAAATTGCATGCTTCTTCTGGATCCTTACTTTCGGTATCATTGAAAATGACGGAGGATGGGATACCTGATTTTTGTTTCATGTTACCTATGAAAGACCAAAACACCTTAACATCCTTTCTCAAACCTTCTTCGACAGAATCTATATATAAATTAAAACATTCATGGCTAAGGCGCTTAAATCTCTCACGAAAAATTGAAAAAGTCTCATAATCTACAATATTCTTATATCTTTTCCATCTTTTCCAAAATTTATTTTTATCTTTGAAAATATGAATGAGTGGTTTATTAAACCATATAGGAAACTCGCACGATCTGACTGGCCGAGCCGGAACATGGTTTTTAATTATCTGATATAAAGTCTCATAGAAAATATCCGTTGCGGGTTCCGCCGGCAAGTGACAGAGTAGTGCACTCCAATCCACATTACCAATATCCCTATTAATAGTCTCGTAGTTAGCCTCTGTGAAACGGTATCTGGGTGCGGCGGACTGAGCTAGGGTTTTGTAACTATTAAGAAAATGCACGCTAACACACAATGGGGGATGATTCGTGTCTTGGGGAACTAAATGGGTAATTGAAGGCTCACAAAAACAATTCTCGTTATTAGAAATAAAATAATCCAAAATACGATCATTATAGTTTTTAACATGGTTAAATTGATACGATTTTGTTGTTGATAAAAAGTAACTTATACTTCTCTCAATCTGAGAGCTATTCTCCAATAGCACCGGTTCACATGACCTATCGTTATAATTCCAATCAAGTTGGGGAATGTTAAAATCACCTAATAGGTAAAAATTATCTACGTTACTAGATGTGATAAGATCTTCTAAAGATGCTAAAATTACGCTATAAGTTGTGTGAGATTGACTAGGGGGGATATAAATAGCACTGATTATATGAAAGGTGTTGCGGCGCTTAGTTGATGGTAGTTTGAGACAAATGTAATCTATAATCGGTGGGAATACATTATGTGTGCCGGCGCAGGAATTAGCCGGGGAGTCCAGCAGTTGATCCTGGACCGGGCGCATCGGGCAGCGCTCCGCTTGCAACCCTCGACGAACGGCAATCAAGACCCCGCCCCCATCTTTCTTCCCGCTTGCATCCCGATCCCGATCACATCTATATGTCAAGTATCGTGCATCGATCAATTCACTATCAATAATATTCGGAACAAGCCAGGTTTCGGTTAGGACGACAACATCATAACATTCCGAAAGTAAATTCATGTACAACGTATGTGTTTTCGTCCTTAAACCTCGGCAGTTTTGGTAGTAAATACTTATTTGATCAAGCTCTGATAGAAAAACAAGTGATAGTAAATTAGGTAAACAATTACGGCATCAACTTTTTCTAATGCTCCCACACCTATTGGCAATATGTAGTATGTGCTTGTGTAGTAAACAGTTAACAGTATGCGGGTAACCTCCAATAAAAAGATCCAAGGAGATAGTTCTTCAAAGCGAGAAATATAAGAGTAATAAAGGGCAGTGGCCTCAATTCTCAAATAACTATCATTATATCGCGTTAACGATTGTAAGTTGTAATATCTATATAAGTTGTCAAAACACTGAATAGCGTAGACATTGTAGGTAGAATGTTTTGTTTGTGAAGTCGGATGCATATAGTATGTAAAGTTACAGAAGTTCCGTTCAATTGTAACTGAAATTATGTATAGCACTAAGTAAACCCTTATATTAAATAAATCTTGACACAATAATATATAGTGTAACTCACATGGGTCCTTAGGATTAAGCACTATTAATTTTTGAAAGGTCGCTAGCGGAGTAGATTTTGAAGGAAGGGTTGGTATCACTTTTGCGCACGAGAATGACTCCATGTTTAATCCAGACGTACTTATAATCATGGGTTTTCGCAGCTTGTCGTACCTCCCGAAACAGCATCTTATTATTTAGCGTCAGGTGCTCATTCAAGTAGATTCTCTTGCTTTCGCCGGAGATGTTAATAGCGTCTGAAGTAACCCCCTTGGCGAGACGGTATGCAGCAAGAATGTTGTCACGCGTTACTTGAGATGATACTTTCAGTATGAAGTTGCGAGGATGACGGCTTTGGGGGTTCCCGTGAGGAACACGATGTACGGAGATTATCTCGTTAGGAGCTATTGGGTGTTTTATAGCATTTCCAATGTTTTGGATTATGTCGTATAGCTGTTCACCACGTTTTTCGGGCATACTGCCTATTTCGATGTTGCACTGACGCGATCTCTGCTCCATGACTTCAATTTTGATTTTTAAGTCGCTTAACTCCTCATCCTTACCCTCCAGTTTCGACACTCTCGCCTCCAGTATCTTGACATCGCCTTCAACTGAGTCGAACTTCTTAAGCAGAACGTCATACTGCGTACTCATATACTCAACAGCAGTTTTGACAGCGACAAATTCATCCATCATTTTATTCATTTTGACCTCCTGCTTGACAAACCACCCCTCCAGCATCTTCGAGATGTTTTCTTCAAACATTTTGAAATCCTGATTTGGGCGGTTTCTGGTGGTGACAAAGTTTGGAGACACGTTGTCACTAGGCGATTTATCTCCCATAGCACAATCAAAGGTGACATTCATTTGATCCATGAAGTGAAGCTTCTGTATTGTTTCTAGTTTGTCGGTAGCGCACGGTGGCCGCTTAGGTAGAATCGGGGCGGACGTGAGAAGACAACCGGTTAGAACCGATGCGCGCGACGGAATGACGGAACGACGGAACTATTAAAAAGTAAATTCTATCAGATATCTTATTATGAATATTTTATGAACATGGGCTTCGAATATCCCCATGAAGTTGCACCTTTAAACGCGAGTTGCGTACGCGCCAGATGCGCGGCACTCGAGCGCATGGTTTTTTTCTTGCGGAAGGGTGCGTGTGAGAACGAGCTACAAGCAAGGATGCCTGTGCTAACGTTGGACGGAACTCGGGTATTTTGTTCACAATAATGAAAGTGGGAAGGGTAGGCCAGCAGACTAACCACCGATCGGGTAACCGGAGACACGAGGCCGGTCGTGAAAAGATAAACAGACGATCTCGATCAAAGGGGCGCGTCTCCAAAATGCAATAAAGCCATCTTCTTCTTCTTCTTCTTCTGGCTATATTAGTCCACTGGTGGACATAGCCCTCCCCTAATGAGTGCCATAGCGCAAGGTTGTGCCATCATTGTGGGGTAATGCCCATAATCCCCACGCTGGGCATGCGGGTTGGGTATCGCAGTTTGGTGGAATTGTACTGCAGGGGACGCTGCTGCCCACCCCCCGGTTTGTGTCCCTTAGTCGGCTTTTACGACACCCGCGGGAAGAATTTGGGTTGGTGCTATTCTCTAGGCCGACACCACACAGCAGCAATAAAGCCATATTGGTCCGGTAATGGTCGTTTCATTCACACTATCGGTAGTGTAGTAACCAATCGCATTGCAATGGTATAACCAGTGCTACTTAACTCGGCGCCTCACGCGATTCAATTTTCTTCGCGAGAGATGCCTATTTAATTTGCGCGGGTTATACCCCTGGAATGACATTGTACTGCTATTGCTTCGTAGACTACCAAATTGAGGTAAATAACAACCTTTGTCGTGCGTATACCTATCATTCTATTGAAAAACGATGTAAGTATTAGACTGCGTAGGGCCTGGTTTATTACAGTTTCTTAGGTAGGCTTTTATAAATGACATGTCTGGGATATGTACACGTAGTTTTGGATTTCTTTAAGATCTAGACTACAATTAGACTTTGAGCAAGTCATATGCACTATCTGAGCAAGGCTTAATGATTTTACCATTACATTGTACACAAACAGTCTATTAGGATTTGCTGCTATTTGTAACACTTGCAAGGATTTTGCTTGTCGAAAAATCTCCAAAAACGGAAGAATTATAATCCCAACTTTGTCCTTACCTGGAATTCGCCATTGTTATCCTTTTAACCCGTGAGCCGTGACACATTTGCTGAGATAAAATAGGAACCTAAGCAGTGGGGATCCCAAAACCCAGAGCCGGATTATCCAAGTATCTCCAAGAAAATAAAACCGAGTACAAACAAACGATAAATTAATATGAACGTCCAAAAACCCAACGCGATTCAAAATCATAAAGCGACTGATTTACAGCCTTTATATCCAAACAAACGAGACCCAAGCTATATTCAATTATGGGCCACAGAATTTTATACTCATAATAATAATTCGTATCAATGCAGGGATATTCCGGTAACAAATTTTTATGAATCTTTAATAGAGACTTCCCGTGGCTTTCGCCCAGAAGTATGTCTGTAAACAAACTTTGGAGCAGGCATTAAACCTAAACCTTTGCCTCTAAAATGTCTATGCCTACATGAAATATATCTGGCTATTTATTATATTAAAAAATATTTAGAGCACGACTGTGTTTCCTGTTCAAGACTAATAATTTTTAAGTTTAAATCTTTGTTAATTAAGTTGAACTTTTGAAAATTTCAACTTGAAAAGAATGTGGAGTTTCTTTGTTAGCTTCTTCGCCATATAATCTATAAATTTTCAAACTAACAAGACGGTCATTAAGTAAACATTTTGTTTCTATAATTAAATGGGGAAAAAGTTTAACCAACTAACTATAGCTGAAACTATCCGATTGTTGGAAACGATAAGAGGTCTCACCTCATACCGTATTTGTCTAGTCCATCCTTTCTCACATCAATGTTTCTATTGATCATGACCATTGAACTCTGATAATGTGGTATCAAATAGCTGATCCCACTCCAATCCACTAGACTCGAGTATGCAGAATGACTGGAGTGATGCTCAGAGATAGAGGTATCATTTAAGAGTTCCGTTGCAATTCTTCCCACCATTTGGCCAACAGGATCAATTTGCGTTTTGTGGCTATAAGCCATCATTGAATGTGTAACAGAAAAATTGACTGGAAACTGTCTTCATAAACTGCATCTACCGCGAACAGTTAAAATAAGTATGTGACATTATTTATTCCATTGCGTATAATATGAAGCTCGCCATGTACACTTTATGTTTTCTGCATGATTTTTATGTAAAGTAAAATAAATGACCAAATCCCACGACTCCGTTGGCTCGGTCACTTAGGAAAGATGAGAGAGGATAGGGCGGTAAAGAAGGCATACCTGGGGCTTCCAAGCGACCAAATACCAGTTGGCCGCCCCAGACATCGCTGCAAGGATGAAAGACCAAGCTGCGTGAGCTCCAGGCGGTCGACTGGCAAGACCGCGCAGGACAGAGACATGAGGCGACTTCTTGGGTTGGAAGCCAAAATCCAGGCCGAGTCGATGACCGAACGGAGTGAGTGACTGCATAAAATATATCAGATGTGAGATTCTGCATACCCATCCAGCAACTGCCTGCGAAAAACTGAAGGCAGATGCTGGAAGCGGCAAGCTGAAGACAGGGCGCTATGGCGCTCATTAGGGGAGGGCTATGTCCAGCAGTGTACTAGTATAGCCTGACAACGAAAGATTCTGAGAAGGATATTATTATGGAAGTGACGGCTGGCCTAACAAAAATGTCAAAAAAGGCGTTTGTTTGACTGCATCTGCTTCCACTGAAATGCGGTATGCGTGATACATATTATACCTAATATCTATACGGCAGAGCTAAGTAAACATTCCGCTTTCAAACACTGATGTATCCATGAAAAGTTACATAATCAAGGCACAGGTCAGGTTATTGAGCTGTGTGGATATTGTATTATATTCAGGACAACTTTTTTTTCTCGAAAAGGTGTTACTGAAAATCAAGTTACCAACTTACTCATTAAGTCCGGTCATTGATTCTTTGCCAACATCTCCATAAAACAAGCCACGGTAGCAGTCCGAATGTTTGCCAGTAATAAATATTCATTCGGATGCCTGTGAGAATTCCTGTTGTGTAAATTAGTCATTATCGCTCACTCCCTTGAGATTTCAGCTTCGGCTCTCGGGAGGCCGGACTTGAAATAACGAGTCGTGATGGTACATTTCTTATTTGTGAAGCCTTTACTTGCGCGAGGTTCTTGGCAACAATAATTTGGTCACTAAAGCCGTGTTTTCACGGCCTTAGTGCGCTCGGTCCGAGTGCGCCATCCGAGTAAACTAATGCTTCTGATTGGCTATTTTGGTGTTTAAAAACCTATTTAGCTCAGATGGAAAGAGCGCTGGCACGCATAGCCAGAGGTCGCGGGCTCGAATCCCGGCAGGGGTGGAACTTTTAGCGTCTAAATAGGTTTTCAAATTGTTCTTAGCATTAAAAAATAATATAATTATTTTGGTGCGGTCACGAAAAACCGTCCAATCAGAAGCATTCGTTTACTCGGATGGCGCACTCGGCCCGAGCACTAAGACCGTGAAAAACTGGCTTAAGATGCTAAAGTACTGTAGGTTCAACTTGACTCTGTGCAAAGCTTTTGATATTTCCTTCATTCTGTTCTATCATTTTAAACTCTATATTTAAAGTTACTGCACCCATTCTAGATTTCTTTTGGATTTCGTCTTTCTACTTCACCTTTTAATAACACACCACTACTGACAATTTTTACCTTGCAAGTACTTGAAAGTACGGCTGGAAACAAAAAAAAAAAAAGTTCAGGTCTTTGATTTTTACATGTTTGTGATGTCGTTGTTCCTGGTTCCCACGACACAGGGTATCCTAGTGTGGGGCCAGAAGCAATGTATGTGCCAGTATGTAAAATGTAATGTAATATAACTTTTTCCTGTTTATTCTGATAAGTTTTAAAATTAAAACAGTGTTCTTGAAGTTTTATACATTATTATATTCTTTTTAATGCACTAACCCGTGCTAAGGACCATTTTAAAAACCTATTTAGAGGCTAAAAATTCCACCTATGCCGGATTTCGAACGTAATACAATCGTAATCCTCTTAACAATACTCTCTGTACGTAATACAGAGAGTATTGTAAAGAGGTTCGAAATTTCACTGATGCCGGTGAGTCGCCTACGAGCTCAGTTGGAAGAGCGCTGGCACGGATAGCCAGAGGCAGCGGGTTCGAATCCCGGCATGGGTGAAATTTTTAGCCTCTAAATAGGTCTTGTTTTATTAACTTAAAAGTAAAAAGTTTTATTAAAGTAAAAAGAAACATTGTTTCATTATTTGCACGGGAATCTACTCTATCTGAAAAATATGTCCCAGGTATGACTGCTTTGGTATCGTCACTTTACCTATGCATTATATAATTAGGTAGGAATTAATCATCTAGCATGCTGTAAAAAGCCTTGAGGTTCATGTTAACAATCATGTCTTAACCTGTGTCTGATTTCGTTACTCCTGGCACTTTGTTACTAGCTTAGGCAACAAATATGTATCACACAGACATAATTGGTACCTTCCACACCTTTGGTGACCATTCTACGCTGACCGTGTGATTTTTGACCTTCACGTGGAGCCGAAGGTCACGTTAAGCCGGACACGAGCGTTTGTGGAGCAATTTTCCGTCTATAATAATACAGAGGCGAGTCCTCTATGACAAATTGTGGTGTTTCATTCAGCAATTAGCCTTAAAACTATTGCGTGGACTGATTTATTGTGATTAAAGTCGAGTTAAGCGTCGCTCAAGGTGGACATGGTTTTGCTGTACCTACGCGGTGGCTACAGGGACATGCGTCGTTATTGTTAGAGACATTAACTTTGCCAATCATATAGTCAAACAGCACAAAAACTCACGACTATGTTCCATTTATTAAACTTCGAAAAGCTGACAGAAAAATTTCAAAAACCTATTTATAGGCTAAAAATTCCACCCGTGCCGGAATTCGAACCCGCGACCTCTGGCTATCCGTGCCAGCGCTTTCCAACTGAGCTAATGGGCGACTCACCGGCATCAGTGAAATTTCGAACCTCTTTACACTATTCTCTGTATTACGTATGTAGTAATAGGTTTTTAAAATTGTCCTTAGCACGGGTTAGTGCATTAAAAATAAAAATAGTACTGTCAGAAAAATGTTTAGAGTTTTTTTACAACATTATTAACATTACTCCTAGGCGATAGATAGACATTGCACAGCCAGAAAAAAAATACAACCGCGATTTAACGTAAAGTAATCTATGGTTAAGGACGTATTCACGAAGGGTAGGATAAAAAGTATCCGAAACCGGCGAGCGTTTATGCAGCGACTAATTAATGTCGATGAAGCGAAAGAAACATGTCAGGATCGTGGCAAGTGGCTTTCCAGAGTCATGGCAAGTAGCTTGTCGTAATCGTGGCAAGTGGCCAGCTGGTCTCTGTCTGTCCCTACGGGATGCAGGTGTGACAAAGTGATGTTTAATGTACCATCACACCAACAACACCTTCTTGAGTTATAAGGAAAGAGTAACTCACAGATAAACCTAACCTTGTCCTTGATCAGGTTTCAAAGGAAGGGTTTGAAACCTTCACTGAAACCTGTATCATGTTTTTCTTGTATTTAATATGTGATAATATGACGGCCTCGGTGGCGCAGCGGTTTGGCACGCTGACTGTAACACCGAGGGTCTCGGGTTCGATCCCCGGCCGAGTCAAACAAACTAGGAAACTAACTTTTCTAGTTTGCCTCGGGTCTTGGATGTTATCTATGTATTTATTGTATTAAATCTATCGTCGAGTTACAAGTCATTTAGTTGTACTTAGTATAGGGCTAACGAGATCTGTGTGATATGTCCATGAATATTTATTATTATTATTATATGTATTCTGTAGGTTTATTGAATAAACAACTTAAAAAAATCGACTCACTTATTTAAGACATGATAGAAATGGCTCTACTTTTCCATCCGACCGGAAACGGACGAATTTTTCGTCGATAGAAGAAGCTTAGAATTAGCACGAAGTTCCTTCGGGTGAAATTTGCTGGATTTCAGTCTTGTACGTATATTTTTTACCCTGATTTCCGTGAAAAAGTGAACTGTGTGAATCTTTTGTGGATTTCGACATTGGCATCTTGTTGGACGCGAAAAAACGTTAATCGCCATCTCCTACATATATGTTTTAACATTTTAATCGCTCCAAATTATACTAGGGCGGTATGACATCAAAAGAGCTTACGGATTCCGTCCATTCCAAGGACAAGGGAGACAAAAAGCGCGATCGGAAGCGATGAATTTTGTTAATCATTCGCGTGAGGATGCGATATCGATACGTGATTTCGTCGGACAAGCTATTCTTGGGACGGTTATGGAATCAACGAATAAAACAAAAGAAATTCTTTGAAATGTAGGCATGAAATGAATTATACTTTATTTTACACGGAACATAACCGTGAAATAAATGAGTGAATAATTATCGTGATTTTTTTCTGCCAATTTCTAACTCTACTTTGAATTTGGAACAAGAAAAACGCGAATGAAAATAAACAAATGATTAACGGTGTTTATCATTTGGATATACTAAGCAGTATATCGGTGTTTTGATAGGAAGTATTTTTTACTTAAAATACATACATACGTACATAACCTTACGCTTGCGTCCCAGAGAGTTAGCCGGAGACCAGGGACTGCCACTTGCTACGATCTTGACAGATCACCTTCGCTTCATCAACGTTCATAAGTCATTGCATGCACGCACGTCGGTTCCGGGCACTTTTAATCTTTCCCTTTGCTAATACATCCCCTATTGTTGCCTGAGTTACAGGTCTAGAACCAAGAAAAGGTCTAGAAATAGATAATTGATTGTATGCAGCTTTGCCTCAAATATTGTAATACGCCTAAAATGTAAACATCCTGTAAAATTTTTGAAAGAAATAAAGATAATTATTATTATTTGGTCGACGTATGTCCGCCTGCGACGTCCCTTGCCAGCCCTTCCACTTACATTCGCAATATATGCTTAAAATACTTCCTTAAATAAACAAACTTAAAAATAAATCCAAAAATAAACGAAAAAAAATTCTCTTAAAAGTAGGTAGTATTACGATTTCTTTTTGTTGTGCTAACTTCAAGCCTTACAATTTGGAACAAGAAAAACGAATAAACTAAAAGAAACAGGTCAGAGACGGGTTTTATCATTTGAAGAAGATGAAGAAGGAACATTTGGATAAACTAAGCGGTCTTAGCATTTCTTAATGATTCGCGGTACTCATACATACAGTTATAAATAGACTAAGCAGTCTTGTCTAGCAACTGGTCCCACAATTGGTACATTTAAGTGGCAATTGGAAGAGTACTATTTATCTTTATCGTTATATTTGACCTTTCATAGAGATATATTTATCTATGATAGAGATATATTTACCTATGATTTATTTGTTCAGGTATTTAGTCTAGTAGTCTATTATTTCTGCTTAGGTTATATTTAAAAACCTATTTAGAGGCTAAAAATTTCACCCTTGCCGGGATTCGAACCCGCAACCTCTGGCTATCCGTGCCAGCGCTCTTCCAATTGAGCCAATGGGCGACTCACCGGCATCAGTGAAATTTCGAACCTCTTTACACTATTCTCTGTATTACGTACAGGCAGCGACATCTGGCTTAAGCAAATTGCATCACTTACAGCCCCGACTACCTACTTTGCAGTTAGGTTAGGTTATATTGTTAAGAATTTTTGCAAATTCCATAGAACCGTTTTTTACCGCGCTCCTCCGACTCTCCAAGGTTTGTAGGAAGAAATCTCTTGCAGGGGTAAGTTTACCTTTGCACGTGTAATTTGTTAAGTAATGTCCCGTTTAATGTTTCGTGTGCAATATAGCACAATCGGTATTTACAAGCGGTGTTTTGTTAGGAAATATTCCATAGATTCCAGGAGTTCCATATTTAAAATTTAAAAAGTCGACATAAATTGGCGGGATACTTACTTATCTGTTATATTATATTATGTATCTGTGACGGAATTCAAAAAAATAGGTAACAATCTTTTATCCTAAGATTTGAATATTAATAATGAGGTTATTTCCCTCATATTCAAAATGAAAAGTAGTGTGTTTAACACGGGTAAAAGAGGTCTAAATACCTTAGGAATTGATTCTTTCGACCCTCGGTTAACAATCTACTATTACTTGTTAGCCTTTATTCCCTGTCTGTACCTCCACAAATCGTTGCAAAATAATTACTCCTTTAAAGCACCCGGGCAATAGGGACCGACATTTAATTCTCGACTGATTAATGCAACCATTCTGCCCGGGATCGATTTATGCATCGATTTAGCGGCCATTAAGGTTCTATTACGAGTAATAACGCGAGTAACTCGGTGGCAGACAGCAAAAGCATTCAGACGTCTAATATATACAGCCTTTGACTTTTAATCTACCGTTAGTGACTCTTGTTACCTTGACATAAGTGTGGTAATCGAATAAAAACTAATCCAGATGTAAACGATGCATGGTACTTACAGGAGTCCTCGTGTGTGGACCTCTGACATTTTGTTTTCAATGCTCTTTTGCTCAAAGAGTATAGTTTTACTCTTTATTTGATAGTTGTTTATTTCAGTAACTAACGTCACGTTCCGTCTGTCCACAGGTAAACTTCCGCTTGGTATATTGGGAGCTGTCGTAAGTTTAGGTGTCCGCGACCACTTTGTTTAAAGTGAAATACAGGATGTATCACAGCAAGTTATTAAGTGTCTTCAAGCGGCCGTTTCAGTTTGTAAAACTTACCACCGCGACTATAACTACGAACTCTTTTTATGAAACTACATAAACAACATAGTTTACAATGAAAGTTCTATGTACGGTCGCGGTCTCAAAATGTTTATCAGTTTTCAAATTAGATTCTTTAGCACACTGTGTGCAGTAAAGTCTAAAATGCTATATCTAGGTACGCATTACTTTTTAATAGTTGTAGCATCGATTCTAACAAACAGAGTATTCATGACGTTTTGATGATGAAACTCTTTTCTTTAAAAACCTATTTAGAGGCTAAAATTCCACCCATGCCGGGATTCGAACCCGCAACCTCTGGATATCCGTGCCGTGTAAAATAAAAATAGTATACCTAATGTGGGACCTCAGGGAAAATCTTCGAGGAAAACAACGAACTCACACTTCAACGTTAGTATAATCAATATAATATGATAACAGTTCACACAATATACAGTCACACGTGCGCGCGTCACAACGGTTGATTGCCAAGTGAGTGCCACAGTGCCCAGTGCCGCCTTATTGGCTCGACACAGATTAGGTTGGGACGTTTGACAGTTGTATTGTAAGTCGCAGACTATCGGCTACTGGCACATCTTAGCAAAACAATACAATACAGAATAACCAGCCACAACTGTCAGACGTCTACACGGGTTAAAGAACACAGACAATATTTATACATCAGAATCGAAATGAAATAAATGAAGGGTTCCTAACTGAGCAAAGAACAATTGATTGTTACACTAATCTCTTTTCTTTATTTAAAAGTTGACTTAATTGAATTTTTTACAATGACCTTTATCAAAAATATTAAGATTGAAATAATAGAAATTGATTGTAAAACCATGGCAACCTCGCTTGGGTGAATCTCTATTGCTTATTCTATGCTCTATGCCTAATCTATGCTCTATGCCTTATCAAATCACATAATATCATCGACCATGTGGCATAGATTTGTGCATGCAATTACCAACCTTAAGGTGGTAAACATTTACAGACCGCGAGTGTACGATAATGTTATCCCCTAATCGATTTGTACAGTTACCCTTCTTACTTAATAATCTGTTGGGTAATCGATTTGTACGTTGAATTGTCACAGGAAATCATGATTGTAGTTATAGGAGACAGATTTTAAAAACTATTTACAGACAAAAAATTCCACCCATGCCGGGACTCGAACCCGCGACCTCTGGCTAACCGTGTCAGCGCTCTCCCAACTGAGCTAATGGGCGACCAACGGCATCAGTGAAATTTCGAACCTCTTTACAATACACTCTGTATTACGTACGTCCTTAGCACGGGTTAGTGCATTAAAAAGAATATAATATATGAGACAGAGTCAAAAGGTCGTCTCCTCCAAGACCCTTTTAGCGATGTATTATAGGTATACCTACTCGGTAGTCCGCCAAAGTGATCTCACCATAAGCTTATCCTAAGCTCTTCCACTCTATTATCAAAACAACCTGTAAATAAAAATTTTCAATATAGCTCTTGAGCTTTGATTATGTAACATTTCACGTATAAATGTGTGTGCGAAAGCGGAATGTTGATTTAGCTCTGCCGTAAATATATGCGGCGTAACATGTATCCGCATTACAGTGGATATCTGACACGAGACAGTGACAGTGATATTGAGACACATAATAGTAAGACGAAGTCAAGTAAATATTGATATGTAGACCATCGTGGGTTAGCTGGAAGAAAATACTATCTAATATTAAGCTCGCCTTTGTACAAATTTGTTTTTGGTGCAATAAAGAATGTTCATTCATTGATATTTTGTTTTTGCACGCAGACGAGATGTATACGAAAAAGTTTCATAATTGCACCTTTTAGAAGCTGCACTTTGTATTGTGCCAGGACTACAATAATCCTTTCTTTATGGCGCCACTTAATTACCTACTTCTTACAATCCAGACTGCCAGTAGCTGTAGTAAACATCAAACTAAATCATGTACTTAATAGAAGCTTAATTCACCCGCCCGCCGCACCGCAACGAAACCTTTTAGCAGGCTGGCGGGATAGTTCATAGTAACTTATTTAATAGTGATTAGATTACTGGTCGTCTGGCCGCTAAAGTAATTTGTATGAGTTCGTAGACCACCATAGCTGGTGCGATAGGCTTGGTAATTAAGTCAAAGTGATATAATTGTGGAGTGAAGTTAATTAAGAAAGAAGGCTTTCTACTTTGTTCTTGACGGGGAAAGCGTCTATGGAAGGATATAATTTAGCTAAAGTAACATAATATATATATATATATATATATATATATATATATATATATATATATTTAATGCACTAACCTGTGCTAAGGACAATTTTTTTAAAAACCTATTTATTTGTAATATAATACGTAATACAGAGAATGTCAGAGTAATACAGAGAATTCACTGATACGCCGGTAAGTCGCCCATTAGCTCAGTTGAAAAGAGCGCTGGCACGGATAGCCAGAGGTCGCGGGTTCGAATCCCGGCATGCGTGGAATTTTTAGCCTCTAAATAGGTTTTTATGAAGAAACATTGTCATGTGATGATTTGATGAATGATATTTAAGAATGCTTATGGAATTACCAACATGTTTAGCAACCCGCGGTTTGGTGAGCTCCGCACGTATTGACTAGTCTTTCCTGTGGGCTAGACAGACGAAGCAGTCTGGATTATGTTCGTCCAAACGTTCAATTTTATTGTTTTATAGCATCCGCTTATTTTTTTAATTACCGCATCATGTTCCCGAAGTTTATAACAATTTTAATATTTACCAATTCTTCAATAGACCCCTTTAGCGTATTAACGAACTCGGCTAGTAATAAATAAGGCATTTAACAACGGGCAAAACTGATTTCACCAGGAGATAAATATGTGAATTACTGCATACTCGCCAGTTAACTCATAAGGTACAGGCGACACCTGAGATAGCTAGTTTTGCGCAATTATAGAACCTATACCGAGAGCGATAAGAGCTATCTGTAACACATTCTAAAACAAGAGTTCTATAAGCGCTGAGGCTTAAGAAAATAAATAAAACTAAGCAATCGTGCGCGCCCCCTATGATCTTTGATTCATAAACTAATAAAGTTCACGTTTAGTTGTCCTTTTCCAAAGTTATGTCCGCGATAGAGACGGCAGATTGTAACTCACCAATTGTGAGACCGTAGACAGCGGATCAATCTTTCTCATATACGTTATTTACGTTATCAACCCTTATATGTCCCCACTGCTGGGGCACGGGTCTCTTCCTACATCGCAGGAAGGTTAGGCCATACTCCACCACGGGGGCCAAGTCCGGGTTGGTGGAGGATTGTAAGACAGTGGCGGGCCTTACTGTCAGAAGTTATCAAGCCGCCCATAAGGCCTCTGACATGGCTTAACGACTGCCATTATATGACAGCCGGCACCAACGGCTTAACGTGCCTTGCGAAGCACGGAAGCGCTCGGAAAAATGCCACTAGCGGTAGTCACGGGACGCTCACCCATCCCGTACCTTACCGCGCCTGTGTTGCTTAACCACGTGATTGTTTCCAATCACTCGGTTCGCCTAGGCCACGAGCGCTTCTTTCTTCATATGATTAGTTTCATTCGTACAGTCTGTTAGCTTTTAGAATGTACCTCGGGCTCTAGAGTAGGCTTTGGTTTTCGCCGAAAGCACACGAGTGTAATACTACTTCCTGCTCAGATTTCGAAATCAAGTGTCATATTAGTTCCAATATTTCTATTACACGAATATATCCGATAGTAGCCGAGGTATATTCTAAAAGCTAACAGACTGTAACATTTAACTGTAATGTTGGTGAGTGTATGTAAGAAGATGATCTATCTTCCGGTACTAAAACTCTCCTGTAGAACTCTTATTAAAAATATTTCTTTAATTGCCCTAGTGGGTAGAACAATGGACTCGAAGGCAGAAGACCCAGGTTTGACTCCCAGTGCGGGCATGTACCAGTGACTTTGTTTTCCAAATTGGTTTAAAAAGAAAATTGGTTTTACATTGAATAGTTTCCACTCATCACAATAATTTGTCCCTGGTCTCAAATTATGATGGTTATTATTGCAAATGATTGCTATCAGCAATTGGGCCACCAGTTGTACCTCTTCTTTTGTAATTGTTGTCTCTAAAGTTATTTTCTGGTGTGTATTTTTTTATTGCCAATTTGTTTTAATTCCGCCAAGATTTGATAGTTGCCGGTTCAAGTTTCATCTCCACAATTTTAGTGAACAATTTTTTTCTACGACCAGAAGGAAGTATAATAACTTCCACAACAGAATCACTTCTCCACAAGGATGTGGAGAAGTGAAACTTGTTAAAACTTGCTTCTCCAGGTCCCGAACAAGGACACCCTGTGCTATGGTAACCAGCAGACTAGGACACCAAAAACATGGGAATACATCCAGACTGAGGCCATTTGTACCGCAGTCCCAGTAACACACGAATCCACAAACTCCAACACTAATCAGACGTAATACTGCTAGATAGTCGGTATAAAAAGAGCTGGACCCCAAACTTCGTTATCAACCCTTGTACGTCCCCACTGCTGGGGCACGGGTCTCTTCCTGCATCGCAGGAACGTTAGGCCATACTCCACCACACGGGGGCCAAGTCCGAGTTGGTGGAGGATTGTAAGACATTGGCGGGCCTTACTGTCAGAAGTTATCAAGCCGCCCATAAGGCCTCTGGCATGGCTTAACGACTGCCATTATATGACAGCCGGCACCTACGGCTTAACGTTGGTGCCATTACACTACTACAGACTACAGTACTAGCAGCTCTATATTAATCCTGTGATTCCCTCTCCGCAGCAAGATATTAATTATCATCCCAGTATCAGGGTGTCAGACCGTCGAGGCAGCTGTAATCCGGCCGGCCATGTCGCCGATATCACTACTTTATACCCGAGTACCTTGGAGGCCATAACGATTTGTCACTAATATGTTGGCGGGTATAAATCTGTCCCACTATCTAGAGCTCTATATGGTAGAATAATCTGTACGGAATGTCTGCAGCCCATTCTATTTGCATGAAATAGTGCGTCTTGCCAAAAACTCAAGCAGGGATGTTACGGATATTTGTATTAGGATTAATTTGGATTTCCGTGCTTCGCGAGGCAACTTTAAGCCGGTGGTGCCAGCTGTCATGTAATGGCAGTCGTTTAGCCAAGTCTTAGGCCTTATGGGCGGCTTGATAACTTTAGCCAGTAATGCCCACTACTGTCTAACAATCCTTCACCAACTTAACCCCCGTGGTGGAGTATGGCCTAACCTTACTGCGATGTACGAAGAGAACCGTGCGCCAGCAGTGCGGACATGCGTAGGTTGATATCGTATTGTATTGATTTGGATATCCGCATTTATAAAACGAATTTGATTTTGAAACAGTAAAGTATTGCCATTTAGTTACCTAATTGATACAAACCTCTTTACATTACTCCCGTACGGCATCTTAGGGAGAAGGCAGTGGCTGAAAACCAGCGCTGTCCGGGGCTGACCCGGGTCAGCACCAGCTGAGCCACTACCTTTTGCCTTATTTTATAATATCTAGTTTTGTCTTACTTTGTTTAAGTTGTTTTTGATGAGGCAAAAAAATCTTTTGATTCTTATTCTTATTCTTTTTAAATCAATCCATCGATTGATTAGCCTGTACTCGTCCACGACTGGACATAAGTCTTCCCCAAGGCAGGCTACTTCCCTCTGTCTAACGAGACAAAACTTGACTTGTCACGTTACAATATCTCTTGGTAAAATGTGTTATATGAAGCGCTCGTGGCCTAGGCAAACCGAGTGATTGGAATCAATCACTTGGTTGAGCAACAGCAGGCGCGGTCAGTTACAGGATGGGTGAGCGTCCCGTGACTACCGGTAGTGGCATTTTTCCGAGCGCTTCCGTGCTTCGCAATGCACGTTAAGCCGTTGGTGCCGGCTGTCATATAATGGCAGTAGTTAAGCCATGTCAAAGGCCTTATGGGCGGCTTGATAACTTCTGACAGTAAGGCCCGCCCATTGTCTTACAATCCTCCACCAACTCGGACTAGGCCCCGGTGGTGGAGTAGGCCTAACCTTCCTGCGATGCAGGAAGAGACCCGTGCCTCAGCAGTGGGGACATACAAGGGTTGATAACGAAAATGTGTTATATAATAATAATCATCAATCATTAGTATCATCCGAAGCCGATGACTAAGTTTCTGCATCCGCAACGTCCCTGCTCTCAAGTTACATGTCTTTTTAGACGTAACGTGCACTAACAAAATATTTATTTCTACGAAATCAGCTACATAGCAGATTGAACTTGTTTAATTAATTTTGTTTCAAAATTTCTGGCACACGCCTTGTAAACGTGTTACTTATACTATTTTTATTTTTAATGCACTAACCCGTGCTAAGGACAATTTCAAAAACCTACTTAGAGGCTAAAAATTCCACCCATGCCGGGATTCGAACCCGCGATACAGTGATATCATTCCGATGTAAAAACCTAACTGCAAAGTAGGTACTCGGGGCTGTAAGTGATGCAATTTACTTAAGCCAGATGTCGCTGCCTGTACGTAATACAGAGAATAGTGTAAAGAGGTTCGAAATTTCACTGATGCCGGTGAGTCGCCCATTAGCTCAGTTGGAAAGAGCGCTGGCACGGATAGCCAGAGGTAGCTGGTTCGAATCCCGGCATGGGTGGAATTTTTAGCCTCTAAATAAGTTTTTAAAACGTGTTACTTCTCAATGTGTCAAGTCATCTCAATGTATCAGTGCTAACCGTAATTACATTTAGCGGTTTTGAACTGAAATGAAATGAAAAGGTTTTATTCAAAGTAGCGCAGACACAGCGGCTTAATGAACGTTACAAGTCAAACTAGGTGTGCATTTCAAAATCTCGATCATTTTGGTAAAAATAATTGACAGAAAACTCCACCTCTTTTCATCTCTTTATCTCATTGAATTGATTGACAACATAACTTCAAATTAGGGAGCTCCATTCTTCTATACTCCCCCGCACTGACTCAAGAAAGAACCGATGAAAAAATACGTTCTCAAGAAGTTCTCAAGGAGTTTTTTTTTATAAACGAATGCCTAGTCAGATAATCCTGACGGCAAACTAGCAACAGGTTTCCAACACATGAATAATTTTATTATTCAGCATAATATTACGGGCCGCCATTTTGTTCACGTCACCGGTTCATTAGAACCGTATTAGTCTGGAGGGAACTGGAATAATTTGTCTCGTGTCATAAGCTCATGCCAAATAAGACAAGGTCCAGAAGAATCTCAGTTACAAATCAAGTTTAAATATAGAAGGGCATCGGTTCTATTTGACTACAACGGTGACTTCTGATTGACTTACTGGTTCGTTTTCTTATTTTAATCGTTCCCTGATTAGCTAGTTAAAAGTTCGCTGTAGAGGGCCCGATGCTTCCATTGAGTTACACATTACTTAAGTGCATGCTTTGAGTTACTCATGACATTAAAAATCCCTTACGTCACTTCGGCGTGCTAACTGGAACTTAATCGATTTCCGCTAAAAACGGTAGTTTTTGGCGGAAAGTGATTTAAGTCCTTGGTTGTTGGTTCCAGACTGTAAGTCCTAAAAATAGTTGTCACAGTTGTTAAGATTTCTCATGTTCACTTGTGGATAAAAACGTATTATAAAAAACGTTTTGGTATTTTTTTCCATTGGTGTAGTTAGCGCCTTGAAGCGCCTTCTGTACGTAAAATGAGCTCGCATTAAATCCTCTATGTACGTAAATAAACACTCTTTACCGAGGTTTACTCGAACTTAAAATATCCCATACTTATACCTTAAGGGCGCCCTCTGTTCCGCCATGCTATGATAAGCCTCCTGTCGCCGACGTGAATTATCTCTCACCAATACATTAAAGTCAAAGTAGAATAATAAAATAACTCTCCCATCAAACGTTTGCGGGCTCGCCGAGGACCAGTTTTGGGCGCCACTTTTAACGCCGTGATACAATTTGTAATGATTGAACATTTCTCAGACGAGCGACGAGTCTGACTGAGTGGTACTTATGCTTTACATTCGTGTGTGAGACAGAAAGAGAACGAATACTTCCGTTTTCTCCGGAGATTTGACACAAATATTTTTTCGCAATTAGTATTTTAATTAATATTTTTCAAAAACCTATTTAGAGGCTAAAAATTCCACCCATGCCGGGATTCGAACCCGCGACCTTGGCTATCCGTGCCAGAGCTTTTTCCAACTGAGCTAATGGGCGACTCACCGGCATCAGTGAAATTTCGAACCTCTTTACACTATTCTCTGTATTATGTACAGGCAGCGACATCTGGCTAAATTGCATCACTTACAGACCCGAGTACCTACTTTGCAGTTAAGTTTTTACATCGGAATGATATCGCTGTCCCACATGATTATACTATAAAAAGTCCTTATTTCATAAAACCCAGTAGGTACATGAAATAAGGACTTTTTCATACTTCATACTGTATCGTATTTCGTACTTCATACTTCACATTCATAACATTCAAACCATACGAAACATTCTTGCGGATTTGGTCATAGACTAAAGACAGCCGGCAAAAGACAGAGGATCAGCGTCGTTTTCCGTCAGGTACTGCTGCGTAACTAATTATGGTTATTTTCTGATATCGGTCTCCTTGATGAAGAACAGGTTTGAAGTTCCCGAATCTTCTGGAGACCCTTGATTGCGTACTTACTTGGTAAAACAATGTTTCGGCTAGAAGGATCATCGTTAGATGGTACTACTTTAGATGCAGTTGAATAAATGTAGGTGCGTGTACACAAGATTGGAGCAATTTATTTAATCGAGGTACTTTGGTGTGCTAGCCTACAGATTAGGCCGGCTTTTTGTTCCTTAAATCTATTATTTTAAGTGTGTAATTAAACTACTTAAAGAAAGCCCATTTAAAAGTCGATTTAACTGTTCAAATATATCTTTACTTACATCATAATGTCAAAATGTAATCGGCATTAAGTCTGCCGAATTGTACGATTTTATTTTAAAAAATAAGTGGAATAAAAGTATCAATAACTAAATAAATGTACCGACAATCCTTACATTTCCTCAATATTTTTTTAATATACGATAAGTTCTAACGCTGCCTTATTTTGGTCATCAAATCGAAATACCTAGAAATGGAATTCCAGCAAATTAATTTAATTATAACTTTTGCCTAGTTTGGTCACAACTAATTTTATGGTTCCCCATGTGAACGAAACATACCAAAGGTGTCAACACACTGGTCCGAGTTTCAAAGTACAGAAATAATAATGGTTCTTTTACGTTCGGACGTCTTCGGCTGTATTCGGATGTATTCGGAAACACTCGGTGTAATTTCAGTCATCTTCAGCTAATCCGGTGTAGAGTTCTCTAAAACTCGGCTTCATTCGGTTATGTTCGGGCGTATTCGACAAACTTTAGCTCGCGCTCGGTTACCCTGTGTGTTGAACGCGTTTCGTCGTCGTCACAAAATTGCAATAATAAATTGCATTTTATGTCCGCCGGGCTTCGCGGCCACATTTCTGAGGCACTCCACATAAGGTCATAATATCGACGCAACTTGAAAACTGGCTTGACAATTTCACTTCGCACACTTAAGCTTAACTTCTCAGTCCAATTTTAGACCTTAATACATGGGCGGGAAGAGCCGAGTATTCATAAGAATCATAAGGGACGGTTGAAAGTTCGGTGTCGCCGCCATAACCTCTTCGTGAGCTATATTTTTCAGCAGCAATCTTGACTTTAATACGTAGGTGACAAAGGCAAGGGTGTTCGGAAGGAATGGCTGACAGTACCCACGCGGCAGTTAAAATTAAAACATATCAGACTGGTTTTCTCTCTTGGGAACTCGCTAGCACTTGTTGAAATATGTGTAAGGGCTGCAAAGTTAGGGTTACGTACATATAGGTGTGCCAGTTTTAACAATATTCGCCGAAATTAATTGTCATTAAGGTTGTGTTAAATTCAATTATATTCATTATGACATAATTTATGTTATTTAATTATCATTGTAATGATATAATATCCCTCCAATATACTACATAATTATATAATATTCTAGATGTAAATGAGGAAATTTAATATTGTAAATTGCACTACCTACTAATCTTGTCTCCAAAACCTAGGTTAGGTGGTAGATAATGCTAAGTAGCATTAAGCTCGGCTATGTGTAAAAATTTTATGCAATAAAGAAGAATAATAATAATAATATTTCATTGTTATACTTGTCCAGTTATGTTAGGTTGTTCACATACGTGAACTAAGATATATCAGTTTTCGAAGATAACGTATTTCCAACGTAAGTACGTTAATTTGAAAATTACGTATTTTTAGGGTACCATCATCATGACGATATATTTAGTTGATACAGCGAGTGCAACGAACAAAATTTCTATTCCCAGGAGTGTTTTACATCGCACGTAGCCCTGTTTTGGCCATTATCCTCCACTAGCTTCTGTCCGTTATAAACTTCGATTGTAGCATGGAAAATAAGTAGCCAACTATGCCCTGATGTACAGTTATTTCCGAGAACATTTTACCTACACGATACTTCAAGCAGGAGAGCGTTGATCGATCTAGGGTTTTTTGTCTTGATTTTCTTACTACACTTTACTCTCAAAATATTATATCCTTCCACTGGAGTCTATTTCCTATAGTACCTATAGAATATGTCTGTGGGTGTTCAGCTCTATCTAGTTTCTGGGAATATCGGGGTAAAGAAGAAATTTGTACTTGTTCAAAATTCGAATACTGTCTAACTTTAAAATAAGTTTCATGATTCGGACGTCCACCTCCTTTCATTCTCAAACAAAGAGTGTATTTGTCATTCAAAAAGACTAGTGGAAAGTACCTTCTAGTCTCCATCCATCTCTTGGATGTATGCATGTCTGTCCGTATGTAAGGCGGTTACTTTGTTAACTTAATTATCGAACGGTCTGCGTGTGACAAAAGAATGGGCCAGCTCACACGGGTATTGTTAGACTTCTCTTGGCTTTGAAAGACCTGTTAACCAATGCTAAAAGTACTGACAGGTAAGTCACCAGAAGCTTACCCGATGTGATGGTTTTGGTGAGCTATGATCTAGGAGAATATTCTTAGTTAAGAGCTCCCCAGATTGTGTAGAGATTGGAGTCTGACGTATAGCCCCAAGCAAGATTCTTTAATAAATCGCTGAACTAACAATGGCTGTCGAAATTTCGATGTGCACAGACTCTTTCAGATACACTCTCGACCATATGTCAAAGTTTACTTGTTTAGTTCTTAATGGATTCGTAGTAAAGGCTGAAATACAACGTACGCCTTGATTTAGCCAACGTAAGATAATACACAATGAAAGATTTCTCTTTAGCTCTTATGAAGCTAGAAAGAGCTAATTAGGGTCAGGTTTTTGCACGACGTTAGACGCGACCGTCCTTTGTGCAGGATGTTTAATTAAAGCCACTTTAATTTTATTTTGTAAGTCTAACAGCAATATTCAGGATCCCAACTTCAAAGAAATGGTAGTTATTTAGTTAGATCTGTGTTATATTTACTTGGCATTATATTTAGGCCATTTTACGTAGCAGGGCTGGAATAACACCTAGAACTTGAAGAAGGGATCCCAGCTTCCCAAATGTTGGAATAGGACTTGAGATACCCGAGAATGGCACCGATCACCACTCATATTAATAAAGCGCGAAAGTTAGTGCTGGTCATGGGCAATACCGTATCAGTGGTGGATAGAGTTTTTATGACATTCCTTTGCTGTCGTAGTCTAGTAAACATCTCCACAGATTAGATAAGAAGCACTAATTAAACGAACTTCTTCTCCTCTATTCTTCTAAAGTGCGTCGTAAGCACTGAAGGTTAGCAGTTACTTCTTTGCTTGCTGTAAATCTGCGGAATGCGGATTTACGCGGAGTTGCACTGCGCAACTCTGAACAACTCTTTAGCACTGGTCCACTCAATAATGTTCCTTCTTATATTCTTCTTAATGCTAACCCGTGCTAAGGACAATTAAAAAAAAAACGTAATACAGAGAATATTGTAAAGAGGTTCGAAATTTCACTGATGCCAGTGAGTCGCCCATTAGCTCAGTTGCAAAGAGCGCTGGCACGGATAGCCAGAGGTCGCGGGTTCGAATCCCGGCATGGCTGGAATTTTTAGCCTCTAAATAGGTTTTTAAAATGTTCCTTCTTCCCGGTCTTCTCTTCTCCACCTTGCCCAAGATGATCGCCTGCAGCAACTGGGATCTCTTGTTTCTTAAGCACTTTACCTTGTTAGGCTACATTCGCTGCTTGATGGTGCACACCATTTGCACTTTCGTCATCGTCATCATTGGTCTCTTCTTCAGCTTCAGTTGTGGAGCGGCCTTAAAATCGTGCCGCTGCAAAAGGCGTGTGTAGACTGCGCATTCGCAGAGGCGCGACTCGATCGCGCCATTGTGCCCAGAGATAATGGCTGCATGTGTCCTGTGGGGCACACGAGTCGGCCACTTCCTAAGAGGGCCAGAATACTGGCCACTGCAGTCACAGGTGCTATCGTGATTTTATGATGTCAATAACAGGTTTGATGTCCAAAACGTGACGTCCACATATTGTTAAATAATTTTTCAAAAAAATACTATTTAGAGGCTAAAAATTCCACCCATGCCGGGATTCGAACCCGCGACCTCTGGCTATCCGTGCCAGCGCTCTTCCAACTGAGCTAATGGGTGACTCACCGGCATCAGTGAAATTTCGAACCTCTTTACAATACTCTCTGTATTACGTAAAAATAAACTTTCTCACAAGAAAGACGCAACTTTCAGAATTGACAACTAAAATGTAAAGGTTGATGTGCAGTTGACTGCACGCTAACAAATGTCTAAATTTGTCGATTCACTTTCATTGTCGCTTCAAGTCAACGCAGCAACACGTATGAAATCTTGTAGGCTTCAATGGATTGAATAAGCATGTCACGTGACCGACCATGGCCCATTTCAGTCCTTTATAGAGGTAAACTAGATCGATGTATGCGAGATCATGAAATTATGTTTGTTTTCTATGGACCTAATGATCCGTACCCATAGATTAATATTTATTGTTAACACAACAAACAAAATGAGTGTGACAGAAAAAGGATGTTCAGGGAACAAACCAATCCAACGAAAGCTGAGATTCATAGCCCCACTGATAGTCGCAGTTTCTAATAAAGGGGACCACTGATAAAATACAATAAAAGCCTTTGTTTCGAGAAACCGGGAAACAATCGCGGAAACCAGCTTAATCAGCCGTGTTTTATCGCACTTATTAGCAGCGAGCCTTCACGCCTTTCACAAAGAAGGGCTAGACAAAAACCCTAGAAACAAAAATGTAAAAATATAAAGTATCTATGACTGAGTTCTAATTTATACAACTTTAGAACTCTATTTTGTGGTTTTTTCATGATGCCAGGATCGTGATAATTAGGAAACACTGGTCTTTGTCTACCCCACCGGGATACATGCGTGAGTTTATATAATAAAAAAATGTATATGTTTTGACCGCTAGCAGGCGTAGCGTGTTGATCCCTTGTTCGAATTCTAGCATAAAAACCTTATAATGTAAAGAAAAACCATTTGACACAATTTTTGACTTAACGAAATATTGCCAAACTATGGCATAACTTTTTAATGTTACTGGTTTCTCACTGACGTACAATTTTCCGTTAAATACTTCCGCTGAGCCCTGCGCTCATGAGAACGGAGAAATCGGAACGAACAAGCTCATCTCTTTCGAAGGGGACCCTCGCTCCTGATAGTGCCTCTATTATAGTGAGGGTCACAGCGGTCATGTTTTTTTTCACAAATGATTTTGTTTTCTAAGTTACGTACATTTCATGTGTATGTGGACTACTCCTGGGATTAGGACTTTTTCGCGAATTCCAAGTTTTGCAAAAGTAATCATAGTGCTTAACAATTATGAAACGATCTCAGGTTTGCAGAAGAAATTAGTTAAAAAATAAAAGTGTGGGCCCTCAGTTTTCACACCCTGTAGACGAGATCTTGGAGTCTTCTCCGACCACACTTCTTCTCCGGCTTATCCACCTCCGGGACCACAGTAAAATCCTTATGGTTTTCTTTATTTTCCACTTTGTCACCTGTTATTTTCTGTATAAACTTCACAAACTATTTACTAACAATTTTAAGTTTTTCACGGTCTTCCGTGAAAAACTTCAGAACATATTATTCATATAATTCAGAACATATTTAGTAAATTTATTTCTCAATCCAATCAATTAACCGTGCTTTTAACCAGTTAAACTTAAGAGCTTAACCGAGTAAAACTCTGCAGGCATTATTTATAAAAACTTGATTCCATTAGAAACACATCTCAAACGTAGTTCATATAGTCAATTTAAACCGCATTTTTTGCAGGATTTGTGATTTTGTGAAAAAGATTGTACAACTAATGTGTTTCTTCTAAATGTTACTTTTCATTTTTACACAGTTATCATACAGGCAGGCGTGACAGGAGTGTTTTGAAAGTGGAAAATAAAGAAAACCATAAGGATTTTACTGTGGTCCCGGAGGTGGCTCCGGGACCACAGTAAAATCCTTATGGTTTTCTTTATTTTTCACTTTGTCACCTGTTATTTTCTGTATAAACTTCACAAACTATTTACTAACAATTTTAAGTTTTTCACGGTCTTCCGTGAAAAACTTCAGAACATATTATTCATATAATTCAGAACATATTTAGTAAATTTATTTCTCAATCCCATCAATTAACCGTGCTTTTAACCAGTTAAACTTAAGAGCTTAACCGAGTAAAACTCTGCAGGCATTATTTATAAAAACTTGATTCCATTAGAAACACATCTCAAACGTAGTTCATATAGTCAATTTAAACCGCATTTTTTGCAGGATTTGTGATTTTGTGAAAAAGATTGTACAACTAATGTGTTTCTTCTAAATGTTACTTTTCATTTTTACACAGTTATCATACAGGCAGGCGTGACAGGAGTGTTTTGAAATGAGCCGACAGTCTGCTCAAGTGACATTTATTGCTGACGATAGCACCGTCTTCGCCTATACCGAGTGATCGATTATGTTTCACCTCACACGAACAATTATTATAACACATTGGTTCAAGCTGCAATCACCAAAATCTCGTCGTGGTTCACCTTTCACTGCACAATTAGTACAAAAAGAATAAAACACCGTCTTAAGTTGACCTCTCCTGTCGTACCAAAAATAAATCTTCACTTTTGCAACAAAAGTACTCGAAAAGCAGACTAAAACCAGTTTAAGAAGGTCTGTATCGTTCTACAGGTTTAGAGTAAACTTTAGTGGTCTGTTAAGTCAATTTATGTTGGTTTTGTGCTAATGACGACGTGTTTGGAGCGGTTGCCACACTGTTGACGGATCATCAGTTTATTCTTGATGTATTTTTTTATTCTTTTGCAGTAAAATATAGCAGTTTTGTAAGTAAGCAGGGCAGAATTAATTGAAGTCCAAGTAGTTGGCTCCTGAGGTTACTCAGACGCACGATTTTGCCCTGACTACTTGGTCAGGGCAAAATGTAAGTAACTCTTATCGCGCGTGGCATACGGGCTAAAGTCGAATTAATTTTTTTATCTCAGGTTCTTTGATTTTATTGATACGTAGCACGTTGGGCTTTTAAATCTTATACCTATCTTCTAGAAGTAGCTGCATATTATTTCAATTCAGCAGATTAAGGGCCAGTTTCTGAATTGAGAATTTTGCTGAGTAAATACTAGACTGTAGTGCTGTCTCTACGAATTTCTCAGCAAAGAGCGTGACAGAACGTTATTAAGTATTTACTTGCGCTAAGTGTATAATTTATATACAACGTACGATACCGCATTGTACTATACTGTAACCTTTGAAGTGTAAATTGGCTACTAAACCATGTAAATAAGGTACATTTCCATTTGTCGTGCGATTTTACTAAAATGTTTGCAAAAAGTACTATAATAGTATAAAAAAAATACTGACAAATAATACCCCGTATCTACATAGCTATCGACATAGCTCAGAGAATCAGCAAGCTGAAGTGGCAGTGGGCTGGCCATATCTCGCGAAGAATCCACAACCGTTGAAATAAACGTGTTCTTGAGTGGAGACCGCGACTCGGAAAACGTAGTGTAGGACGCCCTCCGACCAGGTGGGATGACGATCTGCGAAAAACTGCCGGCAGATGTTGAATGCGGCAAGCTGAAGAGAGGGCGCTACGGCGCTCATTAGGGGAGGGCTATGTCCAGCAGTGGACTACATAATATAGCCTGAAAAAGAATAATACCCCGTATCTGAGGTATTCACATACCTTAATCAATCTGTGATGGGCAGGCATGGTAATAGGGCTCATACTCTCTCTTTCTGAGACTAGGCCCTTCCCTACAGTGGAAAGTACATAGGCTACAAAAAAAACAACCTTGTTTTATCCCAGAGAATCGGGATTAATACATCGAATTTCATTGTTGTTTATGGCGAACCTAACCAGAACTGACGCATCTGTGGCGTTATACATACATAGCCTCACGCCTGTATCCCAGAGGGGTAGGCAGAGACCAGGGACTGCCACTTGCCACGATCCTGACGGATCACCTTCGCTTCATCAACGTTCATAAGTCATTGCATGCACGCACGTCGGTTCCGGGTACTTTTTATCTTTCCCTTTGCTAATACATCCCCTATTTGGCGTTATGCCAAACCAAAAGGGCAATATAATCTGACAGTTGCGCCATGTTGTAACATCACCATCGATTTTATTATTACCATTACCAGTGTCCGTTATGCTCGAGTGCAAAATGTGGCGTCGGCACATGGCTCTAGATTAGACAGAAGTTTAACTGCCTAGTAAACGCGTCCCCATGCACTGGATTCATGAAGAAAGATATTTATGTATTGCACTTATATTATCATTAATATTTCATGAACAGGGAGCAATGGAAAGCGAAAGGTATGAGGTCAAAGGACTTATTACCCAACTGTGGGACACAATCAAGGCTGCACAAAAGATACTTTTATTTATTGGCACGTATTATTTGATGTAGTTTAACATTTTTAAAAACCTATTTAGAGGCTAAAAATTCCATCCATGCCGGGATTCGAACCCGCAACCTCTGGCTATCCGTGCCAGAGAGTAAAAATTGTCCTTAGCACGGGTTAGTGCATTAAAAATAAAAATAGTGTAGTTTAACATTATTTTTTATTTGTATTGGGCTTATTTTTTTTCTAGAAATATATGATTTATTATTTTATGGAGTGGAAATTGGGAAGGGAATTGAATTTTTGTAAATAAACGCACAGTATCATAAGGATAATATAAACAGCATGATTGGTCAACTGAGCAAACGCATATGGCCCAATTAATCCACTATCTACGTAATTTGGGTCTGCGATTCCAAACTGCATCTTGGCTGCCGCGACAAAAAACACGTTCCCGTAATTCACTGTTCATTTATCTTCACTTTGAAACTTTCTCGTCTTTTAAAACCCTGCAAATAACTTTCTGAACACCTGGTGACCTGCCACGAGTTCACTTTTTTCCATTTCTTCATATGTACTTCAAATACAAAATTATACCTTTGCGAAAATGTGCTCGATTAGGTAGTGGATCCTCTGTATAGTTTAGTTCTTTGTGATGGCGTGTTTGTTGTTGGTACAAGGGGTGCGCAAACGCACCCTTTGAAGTCGGATAGGCGTGGCTTATTATTTACCCTGTAGGCATAGACAACGTTACTATAACTGTTATTTTATAAGACTTAAGGCCACTCAGTAAGTGTTCCTAAAATACAAATACAATACAAAATACAAGAAATCTTTATTTCTCCATCCACAAATTAGTTGAAAAATAGCAGTGGTGCAATAGAAGCGATTTGTGGACAGACTGGGTCCCAAACTAGACTGATCAGAGATCTGTATCTTAGGACGCCAGGCCACCCAAAGAACTAGTACAACAAAGTATGAAACATACTGTAGACACTAAGTCAGCTCAAAAAAGAATCGCAGTCTAAGCCTATTAACAAAAAAACATCAAAGCCTGAATGTAAAAAAGTAAACTTCTCGTCACAAAAAAACGTGGCATCCGAAAACATTAATGATCTTTGGATAAATTTTTCTTAAATTGCCGCAAAATAAAGTAAGTGTCTTTGAAAGGTCGAGAATGCCTGGGTTATGTTCGTGTAAATTATAATATTCACAGTGCGGTCCGGCTAAGAACTTGTGCACACTGCGCCTAAACACTGCGATAAAATATAGCTTTGCTTTGACATTAGGATAGTTATTCAGTTTTACAGCCCTATCAACAACTCACTTCAAGAAGTTAGGAAAACGCAAGAAGAGGATTTGTTTTGTTTTGTTTAAGCTCCATTCGATCCATTCAAACACTTTCATGTCATTTAACTAACTTAACTATGGCCTTTGCTTCTGCGTAATGATTTATACAGCGTCCAGTGCCACCTTCACTCACACTAGATGGTTGAAGGGACCACTCGGTCGCTGTAGTGCCTGGTATAAAGTTTTTAAGATGGAGTAGGCTTGCTTAGCACAACATCCACACAGCTTCGCCGGCCTAGTCTCAGGAAAGACAAGCCAATACGTGCGGAGACAGCCAAGCCGCGGATTTCCTCGCAATACTAAACGATAACGATTATACTCTTTTTAATGGACTAACCCGTGCTAAGGACAATTTTAAAAACCTTTTTTGAGGCTAAAAATTCCACCCATGCCGGGATTCGAACCCGCGACCTCTGGTTATTCGTGCCAGTGCTCTTTCCAACTGAGCTAATGCGCTACTCACCGGCATCAGTGAAATTTCGAGCCTCTTTACACCATTCTCTGTATTACGTACAGGCAGCGACATCTGACTGAAGTAATACACAATTAATTGGGTATTAGAGACTGAACTAACCCTGACAGTAACTAGTATCTGGTAATCGCGCTATATCAGATCAAAGTCAAACGGCAAGTGGATCAAACGGACGGATGCGGCAATAGAGGCGCGCGCGCATCCGCAATCAACACCGTCCAATCAGAGCGCCGACCTGCGCGCGCTGTATTGAGAGCTGATTGACATATGTTTTTGGCCCTAGGTACTTCATAGGTTGCCACGCAATGTGGCGAGCACCTGTCAACTCTGCGCGCGTACTACAAACTCCAACATTCGGCATCGCGCAATCAAAGTGTTTCACTTGACATACCATAAATATCACGTCCGACTAACAATAGTTGGACCGGCCGTCCCCAGGCATACGATCTGCCTGGCGGGAAATTTCCCTTTATAGTGGAATAGCACGATCACCCGCTCTTCCCTATACGCAATAGATCTTTAAGTACTGATCCAACATCCCTTTATTCTGTAAATAGGCGTGACGAAAGATTTTTTGTTTACAGTCCCACATTTATTGGGGACACATTTATTGTTTACAGTCCCTTATTGGTACCAAGATCAGCGGCGGGATGAGGATGGCCAAGGACAAAAGGAATTGCCAGGCGTGTGGAGTGCGCGTCCAGGAGATCTATTTTTGAATCACTCGTATGAAATTGTATCGTCGAATGCGACGTAAGTCACACTTGTCTTCTAAGTCGCATGATCTCGTTTTTCCGTATTTTTGAATCCAAATATCTATTAAGGATTAGATATTCTTCAAAATTCATTTTCTACACTGAAGATCGCAATATTTACAATCTACAACAGTTTTATCAGGAGCAAATTCACATTTATCGCTAGGTAGGTATTTGTGCCCAGCACAATACAAATTAACACAAATTTTGACAATTAATCTATCGCTCGACATACGAGACGAGTGGTAAGGACCATTCGTTGCAGTCGAGTGAATAAAAATACGGAATTTCGTATGACGAACGAAAATCAGTAGAAATCGAGCGCTCGACGCGAGACGAGTGATTCAAAAATAGAGCTCCTGTAGTGGACGAGTGCGAGCCAATTGATTCATTCATTGATTAATTATATTGGTAGTACACGTATATAGACCCGTTTTTTACTGCTGCTCCGACTCTCCAAGGTTCGCTGGAAGAAATCTCTTAGAGAGATAAGCTCGCCTCTGTACATGTTATTTCTTATGTAATGTAATACTTAATGTTTCGTGTGCAATAAAGTAAGTAAGGTAGTCGTTTAATCAACAATATACTGAAGAAACTGTTTTCAGGCTTTCGTTGCACCGACCACGTTATACATATTTCACCCATAGCAATCAGCATCCTAATCGAGCTAGTGCAGTTTCCTCTGCTCCAACCACTAAACCGACTACTCTGATAACATTATCATTAATAAATAATTACAACAACGGGTCGTGGGAATGGACGGTCGTGTCTAATTGCGCCGATAACGCTTGCATGTTATCACCCATTACGCCAACGAGCCGGGTCAGGAGACCTTGATTTATCTAGGATTGGTTATGATTTATGAATAAACTTATTTAGCATAATTGCGTGTCTGTCGTAAAGATTGAAAGGTGATACGCCTATTTATGTGGATTAATCTGCATTTCAACTATTTGTAGCGAGGTACTTGTCTATTACAATATCAACAACGCGGGAAGTAAGTATTGAAATCGTCGAAGGATCTGGAGGGGTAGCATAACTACGCACGACTTTGTACAGCACACGTTTCATAGCGCAGGCATGTCAAAAAGAAAATGCAAAAACTTTTGACGAAGGAAGTCGCGCGCGTTTGGCTACTGGGTAATGTTTGTGGGAGACGGAATCAACAGAGTAATTAAGACTAAGTGATAGGTTATCGGTGCTTATTCCTCGTCATTACTTGCTGTTATATAAAAAAAACAACGTAGGTCCACATAAATAAAGTAGCCATGAAAAAGAAAATATCTTTCTTGCCGCTTTTTTACACATCAACTTCCACCAACGCCGTTTTAACAATATCAGAAATTGTAAACTCACAGATCTAGTCTTAAAACTTAAAATATAGTCCTAACAGGTACTGCAATGTCACCGAAGAAAAGAAGGATAAAATTGTTAGTTCCTGTCTCACTTCCTCACGAGTTGAGCTGGCATTAGCGAAGGCCAATTAAAATGCCACTGTGAGAAAGCTACCAACTAAAACTTTGGCGAAAATACACAGCAATGGATTCTTCCATGCAAACACACCTGGCCGATCCGAAGGTCCTTGATGACCCTTACTGTCATTGATATAAGCGCTGAATTACCTGATACAGTTTTGGATGTAAAAAATACCGGTTTTAGTGAAGTCGATAGGAATTTAGGCGTGAAATCGCTGATTGGAGTCTAATCATTTTATTTTGCCTCAAAAAATGTTGTTTAGTTATGATACCGATGTATGGTCACGCAAAACTGACGTACTGCCATCCCAGTTTGTTTAGCAGAGAGGACAAAAAGTAATTAAGAACAAAACACAAACTTAGTTTTAGAAACTCAAGCAGTTATGATGAAAACCAAACTATCATATAATCCCCAAAAAGTCGGCTTGTGAAAATACATTTATTAATGTCGAGTATGACTAATCTAACGTCGTAACGTTCACCTGAAGATGACTGATTGATCAGTCTTAAATTTACAAATGGGATCAACTGTTTGAAAAACCTATTTAGAGGCTAAAAATTCCACCCATGCCGGGATTCGAACTCGCGACCTCTGGCTATCCGTGCTAGCGCTCTTTCCAACTGAGCTAATGGGCGACTCACCGGCATCAGTGAATTTTCGAACCTCTTTACAATATTCTCTGTATTGTCCTTAGCACGGGTTAGTGCATTGAAAAGAATGATTGAAAAAAATATATACTGAGCTGGATATCCCCATAAGAAATCTCCAAAATATAGGTATATTTTTGGCATTGCCAGCTTTGACATCTAGGTAGTAGGTACTTCTAGGAAAAATAGAATGAAATCTTTAAAATTTTGACCAGCGACCCGAAAGAGGTGGCGATTCGGAAACGTCGCAACGCAAACGTGCTTACGCAAATACGGTGTTATTTCTGTACATAGCTGAATTTTTTATCGTTCATTTTTATGAAGCATTTCGTTGGTTCCCACGGTGCTGCAGATAAGTGCTATCAGGCTTCCGGACAAGATGCGTTGTAAATAGTTGTAATTTGCCTCATCTAAGGGTCAGCTTACATTTTGGTAAGTAAAGTAAGCTACGAATAGAAACTTTTTTAGTTCCAAAAGTTTTTTCGAATAAAGTATTTATATATTTTTTTATAGAAAGACTGCTACCATAATACAAGAACACTATCATATCACCATGCCTACCACATTATTGAATCAGAATTAGTCTTTCAAAGATGCTCCACAATTAGATGTTTTTTTTTCAATTAGAAGTTTATACTATGAAAAAGATCAGACTGTAAAATCCGCTGTGCTCGATAGCATATCAACCTTTGCACTCAACTCACTTGCATTATCGTCGTCAGGCTATACTGGTCCACTGCTGGACATAGCCCTCCCCTAAAGAGCGCCACGTTGTGCTATCATAGGGGGCAATGCCCATAATCCCCACGCTGGGCATGCGGGTTGGGGATCGCAGTTCGGTGGAATTTTACTTACATTATGGTCAGCTGGAATTGTAATGTGGAAGATTGATATGCTGGCCACTGTGCAGTAACATATGATTGTTTAAAAACTATTTATCGCTCTCTGGACAGCATTGAATCGCTAGCGTGCGTAGTATGACCCGAGTCAAGCATTTAGTGACGCTTAATTGTCGGAGTTAGGGAGTTAATGTGCTAGAAAGTCGCGAAGGATCGAATTTTGAAGTTTTAAACGCGAAGTGTGATGACGTCGACGGTACACGACAAATCTCGATAAATATTTTTATCAGCCTTTGCGAAAGCGAGCAAACATATCAATTTAGGCTGATAAGAATTAATATTTACATTAGGAAGTATAAAAGTTGTATGAAATGTTTGTGAAAGCCAGTTTTCAGAGAATTTATTCGGCTTATCGACCATGTAAATACTCTTCATTTGATTGACAGGTTTAAACGTGGGAAAATATTTTTTCGTTTAAATTTTAATGTCAATATTTAGCGATTTTCTTGCATAATATTTGAGATACGATGAAATTTATATTCAAATCGTCACCAAGGAGCTGAAGCTTTGCATGAAGAGTTTTTAAACGAAAATAAGAAAGGGGAGGAATTTGGTGAACATCTGATAAAGTGTTGCGGGAAATGAAAATGCAAACTTTAAAAAGACGTTTGAATGGGAAGCAAAAAAATTGATCTAACGGTTAGATTGTCCATCCACAATCTGTGATTAAATTCTTATTAGTGAAGAGTTTTTATGTTACTTAATTTAAAATGAAAATATTCTCTTCAGAGGTCATTAGCAAAAGCACTGCAAAGTAAGCTCAAGACAAAGTCCAATTCTGATATTTTTCCGTAAAAACGCGGCCAGACGGTGACAAAAACTTGTCAACCGGCTTGGCCTGCCTTATAAGGTCACGCTTTTGTAACTTCGGCTTGCCTTTATTTACCCAAGATTTCCGAAGCGGAAAGATTTCATTCCAAAGAGGTACGCCGAAAAGGTCTTAGCTTGACTGGTTTTCATTTTAGCTAACAAAGATAAAGAAAACAGAATTTTGTGCCACGATTACTTTTGAAGCTGTCAAGCAGAAGATTCGATGTTTGAAACCGCCTTCATTAAAAAGAAAAGTAATTACCCGCCAGGATATTAAATGACAATAAATCCTGGCCGCTAAGAAAGGAACACGATATTTAAAACACTTTAAAAGCTATTAGCATAAAAAATAACAAAACACTCGATTCGTATCTCGAAATTCAAATTGATCAATCAACGTATCCGTTGTGTTTCTTGAACGAGATTTTGGGTGGTCTCGATTGATTGAATCGAGACATCTTACGAGTAATAGAGTCTAGTGTTGAACTCTTTATGATGTTCGCGGCCTGTTCTGTGAGATTTAATCGGAGTTGAACGGGTTAAGCCGTCCAGGGTTTAAAGTATAGGGTGGGCTGGGTGGTGACTGTATTAACTTTAACGTCATGAAGTGGTGATATTAAATTGGCAAGAGGAAACAGGTTGACAAATAAAAAACCAACCCTGTAGGCCGGACCGAGATTACCAACATCAGGTTTTGGTCCGATTTTATCTGTCAGCTTCTGAGGTAGTTACTATTAAATGCTATTTAATTATTTAACGCTGTCACCTTGTGTCTCAATATTTTCGCTGTTATCGGTAGTGGCTGACCGAAATTTCCATATTTAGAATGGGACCGGCCTACTGGTTGAGTTTTTAAATTAGTTTCTAAATTCGGTATGTAACACACAGCAGCAAATACCTTTACACTGGTAATTTAGTCTGTATTCAACTTAACGTCTTTACTGTTGACATTTTGCACATTGGGTTGTTATTACAATCCAATGTTCATAATTGTTTGGCAAACATTAGTAGTGGTATTGTTTTATTGATATCCCACCTACCCCTGGGGACACAAAAGTACTTGTAACATATTTTAAACTTTCGCGACTTGTACACATAGTAGAATATTTTCGGGGCTTAATCGCGTAGTAATTTATTTATTTGTAGTAATTTATTTGTGTCGCAATCCTAATAGTGCTTTGTGATGTCTGATTGAGGGTAGTCTGAAACCTCATCAGCCGAAGATGCGAACGGGTGCCAGCCATCAGTCTTCTCGTGACCACGATGACTGTAACGTCGTCGAAACGTCGAGGTAAAATAGCAATAAATTACTACGCGATTAAGCCCCGAAAATATTCTAACAAAAGTACTTGGGCCTAATTATACGCACCAATCCTATAGTAATCCTTCTGTAGTTGCCACGGCTATTAATGTGGAATTGAACAATTTTATAAGCTCAGGATTTAGTGCGCGTAGGTAATAAAGAGGCTCCAACGCGTGGAAGAGAAGCAGTCTATATAGTTTATTTTGTACACATATCTAAATAGATCCGTTTTTACTGCTGCACTCACCGACTCTCCAAGGTTTGCTGGAAGAAATCTCTTAAGATAAAATAAGAATATTCTTTATTGTACACCAGAGCACATATTATAAAACATATAAAGATACAAAGTTCAATTGGCGGCCTTATTGCTGAAAATCTCTTACAGAGATAAAATCACCTTTGTACCTACATGTTATTTTTATGTAATGTCCTGTTTAGTGTTTCGTGTGCAATTAATTATATTAAAGAAGGTCCCAGGCGTGGAAGAGATCCGTTCTCTCTGAAAAGAGAGGAGAAGGGAGTAACTTGGCCCGAGCTACCCTCCCTAGTTATTAACAGAGATAAACGGAAAGCCCTTGTATTAGCCCCAAACTCCACGGAGGAGTGAAGGGATCAAAGAATAATATAGTGGCTTATGGCTTAATCATATAGCGATATATTGCTTCACACAGTGAAATACTACTACTAGTCGATACGACGATAAAGCCTCCGACACACCACCAAAATCCGACGCCATATCGCATCAGGTATTGATAGTGTCTCTTTGGTAACAGAGAACAAAAAAATTTGGATTAACTCAACCCGTGTCGCGACCACTCTCGTCGGGTCCCGTCGGGTGGTGTGTCAATAGTGTGATACCACCTTTAAAAGTTTCTCTTTGGGTTTGCACATTCAGCTTGGTTTAGCACACTTTGCCATAACATAACATTAATATAAAGGCACATAACATTGCTTCTGGCCCCACACTAGGATACCCTGTACGTACTGACTGGTGTCGTGATATTTTGCTTCCATTCGTTGCTTTTTGGTGCGCTTTTGCTACCGCATTATTCCTTGATGTGTCGTCAACGATCCACTTACGAAATGTGTGGTGGACAGGTTTCAATTTGATCGACATTTTACGTTCTATTGTACAGGGTACTACTGTACCCTGCTTAACCGGGACTATTTTTGTCATTCCTATATTAGGGGCGATAAGAGCTACAGAAAAAGTCAGTGTCGCTCAGTGATACAAGCTGGTCATAAATTCTTAAACGATTCGAACAATAAATATTAATTTCAGTTCTGCCTATGTAATTATCTATTCTATAGCCTAGCGGCCATAACAGTAAAATCAGAACATAAAAGTGGATTGCTCAATGCATACTAAAGTTGGTTCTGGTGAAATAACTAAGCTGCACCGTTATATCTGTTTGAAGCCGCTAACAAAAGAGACTAAGAAATGGAGGTTTACATAAACCGAGGGTTTTTTTAATGTCGCACGTTAACTTACACGGAGTAGCTGCTTAAGAAATAATTTAATAAGAAATAAATAAGGAATAATTTTAAAGCTCCGATTCAACCCTTGTATGTTGCCCCACTCCTGGGGCACGGGTCTCTTCCTGCATTGCAGGAAGGTTAGGTCATACTCCACCACGGCGGCAAAGTCCGGGTTGGTGGAGGATTGCAAGACAGTGGTGGGCCTTGCTGTCAGAAGTTATCTAGCCGCCCATAAGGCCTCTGACATTTAAAAGCTTACTAAAATAAATATTTCGTCTATAGCCAACTAAAACAAATAAAATTGTAAATGTGAAAAGAAGTCATGTTATTTCGCGGAAAAAGCTTATGCATTTCAAATTTGTATCGTTTTCAGAACGCCCTGAGTAGGTGCAAAGATCGTTCTGAGAGCGATGCAACTTTGAACTATAAAGGGACACCCTTACAACAGGAGGAATGTAATTAACAGAAACCTGGCGAAGAATAAGCAGTACAAACCTCTACTCAGATAATACTGTATAATTACGAGTATAACGCGGATGGTCGCTCCGGAAAACTTATTCAAAAACCACACTTTTAAATGTAAATAAACTCCCCTCTTGGGAAATAAAAGTCCACGTCGTTCATGAGTGCCCCAGGCCTTAGAAAAAAATAAAATGAATAGCTACTAAGATAGATGAACAAGTTTTTTCCTTTAGTTTGCTGCTTAGATTAAGTTTAGACAAGTATTTCAACGTTAGATAGATAAAATATTCTTTATTGTACACAGAAATTACAGTGACTGAAATCACATAAAAATAGTGCAATAAGACCGCCATTATTACTAAACGTTTGATTTAACGTTGAATTTTGTATATTGTGCAATATAAAAAATATTACTTGCTAATATTGTCTCCAAAACTTAGGGGACATTGTAGATAATGCTAAGTAGCATTAAGCTCGTACATGTGCAAAATGTTTATGCAATAAAGAATTTTAATAATAATTATTTTTATGTATTTTTTCAGGGTTCGTCTCGTGTTCGCCATCACCGTGCAAAAATGGCGGGACCTGCCTCAGCTCATCACACGGCGAGTTTTATTGCAAGTAAGTACCTTATCTTTTTAACACAACCGTTAGATCTATTGAATGTGTTACAATGTTAATCCCCATCGCAGACATGTTAATCTGACTGAGGCATCGTATTCTGGGATGCTCGGCACGGTTCCTATTCTATTTAGTCTAAAATGCTCGGCGACTTTTCTGATATATTCGTAATAACCAGTACCGTGTAATTATCTAGTTCTTCTTCTTCTTTAGGCTATATTAGTCCACTGCTGGACTAGCCCTCCTCCAATGAGCACCATAGCGCCCTGTCTTCAGTTTGCCGCATCCAGTATCTGTCGGCAGTTTTTTGCACATCGTCAATTATCTAGTTACTTCAGTAATATTCTGCCAATTATTTAAAAGTATTGCCTCGCGATTTTTGGCAATTTAACGAAACTATTTCTATATTTACGTAATAAGGGGTTGCAGGGCCAGTGGTAAAGCTCACAATCGCAAAGATTCAAAAGTATTTCCGAATGGCATCCTCATGCATGACATATAAATAGGTAAATAATCAAATTGGAATCAGCTTTTATCAGGGGCACTATTACTTAACTTGCCACGTATGTGTGGATGGGCTCGTGCGATTTAACCCAACTGTCATATACGAACATATTTTGACACTTCGGAAAAGTCAAAATGGACAACTCGATACAGTGGAAAGTTACGGAATATAGATGGACAGATAGAGAACACTTATGGACAGATAGAGAACACTTTATTGCACAGCTAGAAAAATAACAATAGTCCGGCAGATTTGAAAGGCTCCAAAAGTTCATAAAAGAAAAGACGTGGAAAACATATTTGTCATTAACGAATATTTTTTCCATGAATGAATCCCCAGCTCTAACATTCGACATCTGAAATTATCATACATTATTTGTATTGTTTTAAAGCATAACACACCCAATTAACAGCATACCTTGCCTTAAAAACAGCCATATCTCAGTTCTTTTTCACCACTCTACCCCAACGCATCTGCCCATGTGTTCTATGAATGGCTCGTGAACAGATGTATAAAGTGGCCAACGTAAAATTGACCCAATCAACCCTTACCACGCATGGCATAAGTGCCAGAGTCAAACAAAAAGGTGGCTAACCGACCCTCGGCCAATACGGGCCCTAATTGCAGAGAGTAAAAAAAAAACTAAAGCAACCAAAAGGTTCGGTGCATTGTCGCTAATGCCTTTCGCTTGTCTCCGATTGATATGTGGACGTGGCGGATTAATCATTGATGTTATTCAGGATCGTGTCTGAGGCGCGCGTTGCGAAATTGAGTACGCTGGTGTCGTGACATTTTGGTTCCATTCGTTGCTTTTTGGTGCGCTTTTGCTACCACGTTATTCCTTGATGTGTCGTCCAGGATGCACTTACGAAATTATCGACATTTTACTGTCCATCATGACTGATGGCTGGAATTTCATTTCATTTTGTTTAATTTCATTTTCTTTTATTTCTTTTCATTTCTGACAAATCTAGAATTTTAATGATTGGGCAATTTTTTGACGCAAATAAGGGTGTGGTTACGGCATGTACCAATGACTTTGTTTGCTTTATTACGTAAGTAATGTGACAGAAAAGATCGTGAGGGAACTTGAGTGTCTATCTAGAAGCGATTAGAACCATGGAGGTATGTACCTAGATACGCATCACAAAATAAAATAGGCAAGGTTTGAAACTGTCTGTAATCATTAGATTGGGCAATTTTTTGACGCAAATAAGGGTGTGGTTACGGCATGTACCAATGACTTTGTTTGCTTTATTACGTAAGTAATGTGACAAAAAAGATGGTGAGGGAACCTGAGTGTCTATCTAGAAGCGATTAGAACCATGGAGGTATGTACCTAGATACGCATCACAAAATAAAATAGGCAAGGTTTGACACTGTCTGTTAGAGCGTCAAATAAAAGTTTTTGTAATTGTTGATCGTTGTAATTTTAAAGTAAATTTCTGAATCACGAGACTATTCTTTTGTAATCCCATTTTCCCAATCTACGGTAAAATAGTCAATGTTTTACTACAATAAACTAAATTCTCATCATTAGAACTAGAACAGTCACTATCACCTTTAACTCAATCCTATGCCTACCACCTAACCGACAACTGCCTTGCTCCTATCGTGAGCTACTTAAGTTTGAATATCGCTTATCACATCACCAACACCACCATCCACTACGGCACTCCATAAGAGGATAGTTTTTAATGAGCGACTCAAATGAACGTACAAAGGGCCGCGACACCTCGCTAGTGTGGCGTGGTACCTTTGACCATACTTGCGCGCTCCTTTATGGATATAACGATACGTAGACAGGACCGGATTACCAGCAATCCATAAAACAGGAGACGGGGCGGGGCACACTTTGTTGAATTTAGAAAGGAAGTTTTTTTTCGACGACCTCTATGGCGCAGCGGTAACGCATCTGCTTACCATGCGAGAGGTTCCGGCTTCGAACCCCGGCTAGGTACAAAAAAAAACCCAGGTCTTGGATGTTTAAATGTTTGTGACGACGCTGTTTCTGGTCCCTACGACACAGGGTATCCTAGTTTGGGGCCAGAAGCAATGTATGTGCCTGTATGTAAATGTCGAGGCTACATAAACATAACATAACGTTATTTAAAAACCTATTTAGAGGCTAAAAATTTCACCCATGCCGTGATTCGAACCCGCAACCTCTGGCTATCCGTGCCAGAACATAACGTTATGTTTATGTAGCCTCGATTGTGTCCCTGTTGCCTCCCACCTCCCTGTTCATGGCCACCTCCTGGTAGCCCGGCAGAAAGGTCGTGAGGTCGTCCCGACATCTCCGCTTGGGTCGGCCACGTTAGAAAGGAAGTTACAAAAATAAATATTTTTTATTCGTACCTAGTCTTCCGATATTGGTTGTCAGGACATTTTGCACCAATTTCTATGGTTTTTGTATAGAGAGATATTGGCTTTGCTTACAGCTGCAACTGTAGTAGCACGAGGATGTGACGCGCGCGTTTTATCGTCTAAAGTCGTGTATCAGGGACGAAGGGCTCGTAAAGGCGATGTAAATGATGACCAATTGTGCGTTTTCGATTCAAGTCCTGCCATATTCATTTCACCCTAGAGCCGCGAAGAGGAAGAGAAACCTAAGATTGTATAGGCCAGATATTCACAATATCTGCATGACACCGTAGCGATACCGTTAAGTACTTTCGCGACGTGGTACTCGCGGGGTGATGTCAGTGGAATCTGGGCCATACGCCCACACGCATTAGGCATAGTTCACCGACTCCGACTGCCTAGGCGTCTGTTGTTTTTTTTGTAGCTACGTTAACACCATACATAGGAAACTGTCAATGTGATGTTTCTTAGGGCCAGTTTCTGGAAAATTCGAAGAGACAGCACTACAGTTAAGTATTGGCTTCGGTGGCGCAGTGGTTTGGCACACTAACTGTAAAACCAAAGGTCTCGGGTTCGATCCCTGGCCGGGTCACACTAGGAAACGAACTTTTCTAGTTTGTCTCGGGTCTTGGATGTTATCTATGTATTTATTGTATTACATCTATCGTCGAGTTAGCACCTCTATCACAGGTCATTTAGTTGTACTTAGTGTAGGGCTAACGAGATCTGTGTAACATGTCCATGAATATTTTTTTATATTTATTTAAAATTCTCAATTCAGAAACTTGCGCTTAGTATGTCAATTACTAGTTGTGCCCGCGGCTTTGTCAGCGATTCCACATATTTGTGAAAGAATCGAAGAGAAGTAATTACAGATTATAATAGTAGTGTAGATATTGCGCCGTGAAAAAATGGAATTGAATGTGAATAAATGAGGGAAGAGTAAGAGAGAACAAGAAGGTATTTCTTGCAATTCTGATAGAAACATAAAAAGTATTGAACTTCGTGAAGCCCACCTAAAACTTGTTGACAAAACTTCGTATGAGATTCATGCTGCATGCACATCTCAGAAAAGCGTCACAAAGGGAGACTGTTCTCTGTAACCGACACTGTGACCAACTATCGCAAATCAAAGGGCGTGAAAGCCTAATAGACATTTGCATATTTTAATGGTAACAAAAACAATCAGCGCTTTTCCGCGAACACAACACAATAAGCCGACATAAATATCTCGGGGCTGATCGAAACGCATCGATTTCCTTAGAGATTTTATCGCGGCAATGCAATCTAAATCTTAGTTAAAGCGGGCTCTATTGAATAAGATCATCGTACTCGAACATAAACAAGCCTACCGTAACAATGGCCGACGTTGCCATGAGAGCTAGTTGCCTATACTCTTGTCTATGAATGGGGTCCTACTTACTATAGCGAATAATATCAACTAGAAGTTTAAGGAAATGGACAACAGTGCAAAAATAAAGCCCTATGATTTTATTGCTTTTTCGAGAAGAAAACAAAAAATAGGGGACACGTATTTTTTTTCTTTTGTCGTATTTATTTGGAAATAATAGTAATTTTGAAGTTTTAAAATTATTTTTTTAGAGCCGGAAGTGACGTGGGCTTGAAGGCAACATAAAACATAATCTTTCCCTCTACTTTACTTTACTTGAAAAAAAAACACACCACAGACTAAAAGTTGTTGACAATTGAAATTTTACTTTTTTTTTTGGGTGACAAAGGCACAAAAAAAAAGTCGGCACAGCGGCTCTACAGCGTGGTATCTACGCCACGCTGTAGAGCCGCTGTGCTGACTTCTATTTTTCTTGTATTCCTCGAAGCTTCTCCAAATAGTTTTTTTTATTTCAGCTTCATGTGTTTTTGAATTATTGTCCATTCTGTTTCTTGTACCACGAGTAATTTCAATAGTTTTCCTGTTCTTCATTCTATCCGATCATTCTATACGATATTCAAACTCACGTCTATCACTAGTTAAGTCATAATGCTTTTTTATACCTAGGCTTTTATTCTTTTGTGTTTTTTTATTCCGAGTTTTCCAATATTTTTCCGGCACTGGCGCTATCTAACGCCAATAGTGATCTATACGATACTCAAAGTAACTTCTGTCACCGTTATGTTTTTTTAATCGCTCGCCCTAATTATTTGGCTTTTTTATCCCGTGTTTTCTAATAATTTTCAGGCACTGACACTGTCTAAAGCCAACAGCAATAATTCTTTACGATATTCAGGCTAACTTCTATCACCATATTTTTTTTTCTTTAAATAGCTCGTTCAAATTATTTGTTTGGTGTCTTCAGACTAATATAATAATGCCGAAAGTGTTTGTGTGTATGTTTGTTACTTCTTCTAAACGGCTGGATCGATTTTAGTAAAATTTGGTATGGAGTTAACCAACACCCTGGATTAATACAAAGGCTAAGTTTTACTGTGGAAAAATATCTTATTCCCATGGGAAAATCGATAAACAGCGGGTAACACTGCAGGGTACAGCTAATAACACATGTGAAAATTCTTATTTCTGTATCTACCAAATAAACCATAACCAATAAGCAAACGTAAAATTAATATTATTTTTCACACAATCCTAAGCTCGACGACGACAATCTAATAAAAGAAACTTGCAGTTAAATTTATAGATACGCAAGAAACTCTGATTTGTCATACCGACCCAATCAACGTCAATAAAATCGCATAGTCATTTGCATACTGTGATTTCATACATACGTCGTTATTGTTACGGATCTAGATGACCCGGCCGTGTAAATTTCTGTTCTCCAATATGAATATTATCTCGACATGGTAATGCAGCTACAAAAGTCATGGTCGTTCCACGGTCAGTTCAGCCTGCGACTAATGGGTGTGGGTGGGGCCGAACGCAGCGTCGATTCTCGAGTATTGAATTGAATCCAAATGGATTTTGAAGTCGTCGTTTTATTTTACGTAATAGCGGTTTGTTATTATCTGGCGGAGACGCAGAGACCGCACGTTGACCGCAAATATGTTTTTCGTCACGTATAGGACGCGATCTTTGACCGCGGTTTCAATAATTCTTTACACAGCATAAGTGCGTCCTTTGTTCAGCAAAAGCTTTGTACCCACAAAGCCTTTGCTGAAAATTCACTGGCACTGAACTATTTTTTTTATTTAAAAGCCAAGCGTCGCAAATTAGCGCATATTTCTTGGTCCTCGGTCGAGAAATGTCCATAATTCTTTGAGTCAAACATTGTTTAGCGGACATTAAACGGCTGGGCTTGTTCCGTAATATACGAAAGTAGCGAATTAAATAAAAATTGCCGCTGGAACAATTTCACACAGGCACCGCTGTGGTCCGCGGCGTGTTCCGAAACTGCCTTCGGATTCCGAGAATAATGCTTTGGGCCGACACTGCCTCTACCCTGTAGCGCTTGAAGACTTCTCAAAGTACTCGGTTCTGTGCTGTGCTGTCCCAAAATCACTGGTCCCGGGCTTTTGGGAGATAATCAGCCTTTCTTTTATTTTTTACCACGAGTGATCTAGAGATAGATATTTTAAACACCTATTTAGAGGCTAAAAATTCCACCCATGCCGGGACTCCAACCCGCGACCTCTGGCTAACCGTGCCAGCGCTCTCCCAACTGAGCTAATGGGCGACTTACCGGCATCAGTCAAATTTCGAAACTCTTTACAATACTCTCTGTATTACGTATAGGCAACAACATCTGGCTGAAGTAATTTGCATCACTTGCAGCCCCCAGTACCTTACATTGCAGTTAGATAGATAGACAGAATATTCTTTATTGTATGGGCACAAAGAATTACGAAGAGAGTTAAACAATAACATAGTACAGTACAATTGATCTATCTACGTGCTCTACCCACCAAAGTCCCACCTCAACGAGCCTACCTAAAAGCTTGTCATTAAATATGATAAGCTATACATTGGCCTCTTTTGCATCTACTTGATGAGATGATTTATACAGCGTCCAGTGGCATCCTATAGATGGTGTAGGCTTGCCCAGCACCTATACCATCCTGACAGCTTAGTCAGCCTAGCCCATACTAGTCAATACGTGCGGAGCCAACCAAGCCGCGGGTTTCCTTAAGATGTTTTCCTTCACCGTTAGCGTGTGGTATTGCGACTACAAATGATAAGCTAATAGGCAGCCTAACTGAAGTTGAACCAATTTCCTATACTTTCATGGTACTTTAAGTCTACTGACGCGATGCAGCATTCTGAATCTTCTTACCACATGACAATCTAACTCCCGCAAAAAAATGCAGCCTAGGTACATCACATATAATTGTGAGATGCTATGCTTACCCCAAAACAACTCTTTTTGCATAGTTTGCTGCTTGATTTCATATGCTGCGTTTACTACGCTGTCAAATCGCAGCTCGTCCAAAACTTTCTTGAGCAATATGAAGTCTACCCGTAACCACGGCAACTACAACGCTGCCGAAACGTCGGTTATTAAGGTTATTACGTTTTACCTAATAAATAATCGCAATTTGACCCGTTTAATGTATAACTATGTACGAGTATCGCGAATCATTAAGTTCCTCCAAAATGGTCCTAAAAAAGTAGCGCTATGAAATTGCCCTGTGGCGGTACACACAACAAATGTTGAACAAGGAATGAACCCGCGACCTGCCGACATACACGTAGGTCGACTCACGAAAACGTTATTTTGTAAGATGAGTGCGGTGGAACACAGGTTTTTAATGTTACAATTTTTGTTATGAGTAATTTCTGTGTGGCCTGACCCCTGGTTGTTGCAGCAGCGGCTTTTGTCGTGAAGTTTCTCATTTGTTGTTGGTCTGGCGGCCTACAAGTACATATTTGCAAGGGATGGAGTAAGGTACAATGCTTGACGGATAACGTGAACAAAAATTCACGCAGTCGGAATGAGTTTGCGCCGGACACCTGAGAGTATATTTTTCATTGGAGAACTCGCTCAAAAATGTGTTTTAATATGGAGAGGCCATGATAAATGATACTTTTCATAGTGTGACTTGTCGAAAAGTCACTCTAGTCACGTGGTATACAAACGCGCTAAACAAAGCTAAGTCAAACTGTGACGTCTGAACATAATAAATAAATAAATAAAGAAATAAATAAATATTCATGGACATATTACATAGATCTCGTTAGCCCTGTCTGTCTTCTATAATAGTTATAAAAGCAATTCCACTTCAATCTAAGTTTGACGCAACTCCCCCATTATTTGTAAGGCAAATTCCGCAAAACTCTAGTCATAACCCGCGTTCAACGCCAATGAAATCCGAAACACATCCATATGAAATTAAAGTCATGCAAGTTATTTGTAGGGCATCATACCTGTTTTAAATATTGCACTAGTCTTAGCCCGGCCTGGCTCTGTCTTGCCTTAAAGGGATCAATATCACTACGAAGCACCGTAGATATTGAATGCGATTATCATGCGCTATTATGTTCCATATTAGTGCTAAGAGACAACCGACATAAGTTAGAATAAAATATCGCCTCACTATATTTTATATTTTTTAGTCACGGCATCGTCTGGCAGTGGCCAGTGTCCCGCCGAGCCACTTTAAACTTTTACGGCGCTGGATTATAAAATATTAAATAGGAGCCAGTTGTGTCATTGTGCGGTGCTATTTTATGCGTGAGCGCTACCAATAAAACAAAATGTAAAGAGACGTTACTAAATACGCTTCACACGATGTGGCGCAACTTGAAAGCCAAAGCCATGAATATAGAGCAACCCATTATACAAGGACTGTTTGTATAACTTTATTGCCAGCAATATCTACTTCAAATCACGGCCTTCCGTGCAATTCTTCGCTTCTTTCACACGAAGGATAATGATTCGACATTACTTTCCTCTAACGGCACTCTCCTATGAGCTTTTTCTTCCGCGTTGCGTAATGTCCACTTACAGAAGGGTGATCCATTAGATATAATGCATTTATAATAAAGGCGGCGCTGGCCCAGCCTACAAGAAGTGCATTAGTGTTTAATCGACCTCCCCCCCCATCTCTTTTATAATATCTCTACTGGTATCAGTGTAGCAAGCTACCTTGTTACGCCCCGGTAATGGAACACGGCTCGCCTCCTCGTTTTTTCCCTCGGTATATTTGACTTAGTTATAAGAAGATAATAGTAGTCACTTCCTCAAATTCGTCTCAAGTAAGATGCGTCCATGACGCTGCACCGAGCGTGAGAAAACAAACGTGCCAGAATCAAATTGTTCTTTCATGGACAATTCGTGTCTTATTGCTTTTTTGAGTGAGCTTCAAAGTGTTGTTGACTTTTAAGAAGCATTCCTGGTGGACGTTTCACATGGAAAACCTTTTGAGCAATCACAAGTCGTCTGCCCAAAAAAGCTGCCTGGAATTCAATCAGCATCAGAAGCAGTGTATCAGGACACAGGCCGTGTGCGCTTTGTAAAGTTTGCAGATTCAGACCGTCGATTACATCTAAATGAAGCACGTACGGTGGCGGCTGTATCGCCGCTTGCCGCTTCATTTTTGATGATCAAGATATTTTTTACCTCATGCGGGCAAAATGTTAACCGGTTATCCCGCTATTGCATGTGACGATGCGAATCTTGTAGGACAAGACCTGCGAGCTCATGTAGATGGCGATATACGTACTCGACGTATAGAAATAGTCTAGCCAAGGGCAGCAGAAGATGAAGCACAACAATTGTCTCAAATGTAATGCAAAAATCGTCGTCAATGTGCTCGGGTTTTTACTAACTTTAGATAGATATAATATTCTTTATTTTACACAGAAATTACAGTAACAGAAATTATATAAAAATATAGGTATTATTACCTATATTTTTTAATAATGGCGCCCTTATTACTAAAAGCAATTTCTTCCAGGCAAACACGGCAACGTGGGCAGCGTGGGGATTATGGGCATTACCCCCCAATCATGGCACAACCTTGCGCTATGGCGCTCATTAGGGGAAGGCTATGTCCAGCAGTGGACTAATATAGCCTAACACGGCAACCATAACTTTAATTTTAATCTAAAAGACTAAAGCAAAGCAAGTAATGATAATGGCAATGGAATGAAAAGCAACAAAGCATAGCAAAAGACAAAGAGTAGAAGCGCCTTACTCATATGTGTAATGCACCGCTTACGTAGTTCACTGACTGCCGGTTAATTTGTATGAAAAATCTTAAGTGGACACTGACATCGCAGAACTAGTTCGTAAATTGTGACGCGCACAATCTGCTTGCAATGTTTATGGCCGTCCTTTAACATTGTACCTCATTACCATAAACGCAGAGTGCATAATCGTTCGCTTGGTATTCTTGCTATGGGCCTTGATGGATGAACATTTACGTGTCGGTAGTCGCTTTGGGTCCAAATATTTTGTCTTTTTTCATGATCTCTTATTAAAGTGCGTTAACAGAATATGCTTACCCACGAAATGTGCAAAGCAAGTTTAAATCAGTGTCTCGTTTTGGAAACCGAAACATTTATTTTGAATACCACCAACTGGGAGCTGCTTATTTATGTTTTGTTTTTAATTCAGAAACCAGTTCCTAAAATGTCGCAGTATAATTACTTGGCTAACACAATTTACGCTAAGAGACGAGTCCTTCGATTATAACTGTATTATATCATTTTTATCGTATCTTAATTTTTGTAAGTATATTGTTTTCATTGTATGTATATGTAAAGCATAATTATATATGTTTAGGCTTATAGCGCGTTATTTTAGGCTGTAATGCTGTAAGAGATAGATACAGAGAAAGAGAACACTTTATTAATATAACAAAGGAAATTACACAGATATTGAAAAGTAAGATTTTGTATGACATAAATAAATAACCTTTTATAAACCTCAAATATTTCAAATACGCAATTGCTAAGAAGAATGCTCGAAGATGGGATCAAACAAAACTACTTTCGGCTGGAATTTCTCTTAGAGACCGATCGCGGTATGCGTGGATGCGACGATCATTTTCGTACCATTATCTTACATAACCGGTTCTCTTTGGGCGAATTTTAAACAATGGCCGAACGGGCATAGCCTTGCGTTGCGATCCACCGCTGTCTGGGCCCAAGACTGTTCAATGTTCATATTGAATGCCTCCATCTAATCGTATATATAAAATTCGAAAACCTGCTGATGTTAATCTCTTAAACTGGCAAATTAATCAATATCTATGTGATTAATTCATTAGTTTCAAGGTTGTAATAGTTTGTAATAAGTCGCTTAGCGTTAGTGGTTGTATTCCGAAAGACTTGTAAATTTCTCGGAGTATCAATGAAAGTAGAATAAGGTCACACTGACGACACTAATTCAAAGAAGGGTTTTATTATGACAAACAATGATTATACTCTTTTCAATGCACTAACCCGTGCTAAGGAAAATTTTAAAAACCTATTTAGGCATGGGTGAATTTTTAGCCACTAAATAGGTTTTTAAAAATGAAACAAAGGTCCAAACTAAAATTTAAAATAAAGTATACTTATGCATACTTATAAACTCCACCAACCCGTACTTTGCCCCCGTGGTGGAGTTTGACCTAACCTTCCTGCGATGCAGAAAGAGACCCAGCAGTGGGAACATACAAGAGTTGATATCGATAGTTATGCAGTGAGTTTTAAATAAGGTGCAAAAATTTGAGTAATATTCTAAATTGCCCAGAATTAGAGCACCTGTGATACGAATGCGGATGTGAAGCAGTTAAGAGTAAACCAACAGGCATTTGGCCCGTATAGTTTTGTATTTGAATAATAATGAATGCCTAGCAGCATCACGAGTTAACGCCATAAATTCTTCGATAGCATCTAGTTGCTCGGGGCATATGCATTCTCGTTTCTACTGGCCATTGGTCATAACGGCTTGGTTTTTGCTAAAATAATTGAAGTAATTGTGACCTCTGTCTAAGGTCTTTACGACTGCATACGGTACTTAAATCACCAACCTGTAGGTGAGTAAGCGTAGTGATGAAAGCGTGTTGCTTTTCTCTCTGAGAGATGACCATGTGCCTTAACTTGTACTTATGAGAGAATCCGCTATTTGACTCTCTTTTCAAGTAAGTCTTAAACGGTAAATAACTCTTCCATTAGACCAAAAAATATTTTAGTATATTTTTTGAGGATCTAAAAGCAACATAAAAATATATTTTAAAACTTCATTTTCCTAAACAGCCAAAAACGTGGTCAGCCATTTTTGTCTAGGGTTTGAAGTCCAAAAAATTGTAAACAAAGTTTGACATTAAATTTTCTGTAAGTGATCTCGGTGAAGTAACTGAAAGAAATAACGGTGAGCATAGTGAAATAACAACAACGCAACCATGATTTCATCGAATTTACATCCAAAATAAACCAACTATCATTATTGCATTGTTCGAGAATGAAAAAACATGTCAATAAAGACCCCCGGGAAGTTGTGGATTCGTGTAGGTACCCAGTGAAATTAACATTCGAAGAACTTGGCTCAAACTTGCCAAAAGAGTCCCCGACTCTTTATCAATTGAAACTCGGGTGTATTTATGTGAAGATCACTTTGATGTAAGTCAGTCAGATCAGTGTCCACTGGTTCTGGCTGAAAGATGTTTGTTTACATACTTTAGATGGTTTAAAGATGGCGGATAGCGTTTTGGCCGTTACGATTTAAGGAGTTTTTTTTTTTAATTTGCAAATTTGCAGCCATCCTGCATACTTAGAAAAATCAATATATTTCGGTTTCTTACATTAAATACTATAGGAAATATTCATTTATCGCGTCAAATTTGATACGTGTCAAATAGCGGATTTTGCCAACCGTGATAATTTAGGCGGGCGGTGGTAATTGGTGATTTTTACCTTAATATTTCCTTGCCAGAGCAGAAATTAACCGGTGCTCTTTGCTGGGTTGATTTGAGAACGGTTTTCTGTATTTCTAGTCCCTTTGATCAGTTTTCAACAAATATTTTTAAGTACGTTGTTTTTTAAGTATGTTAGTTTTTCGTTTTCTTTTTATTTAAGTTTTCTTTCCAGTCTACTTGAAATGAGTTTATAATTTATCCGAGGAGGCCACTAAACTCCTTTTTAAAGCTTAGCCTTATGGGGCTCCATGCTAATGCCGCTCTTTCTTTATCATAGTCTGAATGGGTATTTAGCATAATGGTACAAGTACGCTGGTGGTCAGACATCAACTGGGTCTTAAATCTGTTCAGTTATTTACTAGGGTACGATGAATATGTATTTCAAAATTAAATTCAATTATGTAGAAGGCAGGATAGCGGCTTGAATTATACGAAGTCACGTTGAAAGTAAGCTTTTGAAAGCCATGCACTATATAATACTCGTAACTAGCGGCAAGACCGATATCGCCAAGACCATTCGTCGATTTTAATGGGGATATGGTTCAACGTAAAACACTTTGCAAGCATAAAAAGAAGCGATTATTGGAAATCTGAGATGCAGATAAATCATCAATCGGTAAAATATTCATATATTACTCGGAAAACAGTCGTGTAACCTCCTCATATTTCACAGGGAATTATGATGTTGTGACAGCGTGAGCCTATTGGGTGTGATTATTAATTTTCGCTTCGGCAATCTTTTATCATTATTTTGGAATCATGTCGCTTCAATTATTTGAGGATTTTAGTTAAGCGTGGTCAATAACTTCTTCTTGGATATGCTTGTATAATATTTCGTGGGTTTAAATATTTTTTTGCTGGATAAATATTTGTCTAGTCACTCTTCACGTAATACGGAGAATAGTGTAAAGAGGTTCGAAATTTCACTGATGCCGGTGAGTCGCCCATTAGCTCAGTTGGAAAGAGCGCTGGCACGGATAGCCAGGGGTTGCGGGTTTAAATCCCGGCATGGGTTTCCACCCATTTTTAGCCTCTAAATAGGTTTCTAAAATTGTCCTTAGCCCGGGTTAGTGCAATAAAAAATAAAAATAGTATAACACTCTTCAAACACTATGAACGGTCACCGATAGAACATCATGCTTATGAGATTAAAAACCGACCATACGTTAAACTCATCTCGAGTTACATTTTGATGATGAAGATGATGTTCTTAACAAAACAGATTTGACAGAACACGAGTGATTTCAGTGCTAAAGGCATTTATTGTTACCTAAATCGTGGACAGCGCTGAAGCGCTCGTGGCGTGGGAACCGAGTGATTGGAATCATCACTTGGTACAGGATGGGTGAGCGTCCTGTGACTACCGCTAGTGGCAATTTTCCGAGCGCTTCCGTGCTACGCAAGGCACGCTAAGCCGTTGGTGCCGGCTGTCATATAATGGCAGTCGTTAAGCCATGTCAGAGGCCTTATGGGCGGCTTGACAACTTCTGACAGTAAGGCCCGCCACTGTCTTACAATCCCCCACCAACCCGGACTTGGCCCCCGTGATGGAGTATGGCCTAACCTTCCTGCGATGCAGGAAGAGACCTGTGCCCCAGCAGTGGGGACATACAAGGGTTGATAACGAAATCGTGGACATGTCTTCACAACACTCGTTGGTATTTTCATCCACCTTTGATTCTAAATCACTATCCTTTATTCATGCATTCATACATCCGTTGCACGATCTCCCACGTGCCATATCTGAATTTCAAATCTGCGCAACCAATTGGGGATAATTTTCGGCAGATGCAAGGGCAGACTTGTTTTAGAGGCCGTTCTTTGAAATTTATATTATTATATACAAGCGTCGAATCCTGGATTGTTAGCCTGTTTAGATAACTAAAGTTGTCTTAAACAATTAACAAGTACTTAAGTTTTCAACGGGAATCCCCGAATGACATAAATTTGTCAGATAATACTAAGAAAGACAGCACAAATATTTTTCTATACTGCACCATGGGTGTAATTTAGGAGCAGTCCTTTCTGGCTACAAGCTTGAGTCGTCCAGGGAAGATACCTTGTTTCTTTCTTTCTAAACCGAAGAGTTATTGGCAGCCGGTAGCCTCTTTTATTTGTTATCTTGCCTAAGGCATTGTTTTGAGAGCTTGAAACAAAAGGGATACCTACTGATTTATGGGCTTTATAAAATCTGTAGGATTTATGTCTTCAGACAGTTTTCGATACCAAATCGAAAGTCGTCTCTGAATTGATGTTTTCTCGTGTTTCTCAAGGTACTGGTGATAGCGTTTCTTAAGATGTGTGTGAAGAGACAAATTTATAGGCGAATTCGTGTCATCCTAGACTTCATCTTCAACCTCGGGCTAGATACTGGCAAAGAGTAAGACCATTCGTTAAAAAAAACATATAACACAAATCTTGATGTAACTGGGGAACCAAATACACACTATCAAATGGGGATTTTGAATAACTCTGATTATTTTGGATCGAAAACTATTTTCCATTTCCTATAAACGAACCCTGGCTACAGTTAAATTTTTTGAATATACTACGTATCTTGAATATAGGAAACTGTGATGCATTGGTCGCATCGTCTTAATTTTTATGTGTCATGAAATAATTACATGATCTAATGTTACAATTTTGGTGGTATAGACAATTCTGTGTTTCTTAGCGTTGGAGCTATTTAGGTCAGTTCTAAGTTTCCACGTTCATTTGTATCTTGATGCTAATACATGACTAACAGCGTTGTACACTAATGCTCTAAATACTAGCCTTTGAAATTTCGTAAGATACCGAGGTAACATTCTTACTAGGGAACTCACTTGCTTCTTAAATATTTGCTTATCTGCACTTTGGTAATGTAACATTTAACGCATACATCTGTGTGCAAAACGAAATATCTACTGGACTTTGTCGTATAATTAAGTGGCTTAATATCACTGTCACGTATCAGATTACTGAAATGTGGTCTCCACTACTGTCTGTTAGTTTTTAGAATATACCTCGGCCACTATCGGATAGAATTAGAAATGTTCGTGTAATAGAAATATCGGAACTAATACTTAACATAACTTTTCAAAATAGTGAAGAAAAGTTTTATACAGAGCACGAAGTAGTATTACACTCGTGTGCTCTCGGCGAAAACCGAAGCCTACTCTAGAGCCCGAGGTATATTCTAAAAGCTAACAGACTATATCTGCGATACATATTAGTCCTCATATGATTATGTTACTTAGCTCTGTAAACATTCCGCTTTCGCTCACATATGTATACGTAAAAAGTTGCATAATCAGGGCGCTGGTGGTGCTCTGCAGAACTTAGAATTAAATAATGGAAGCCACAAGTTCTGTCAAGTACTATTCTGTTATAGCTTAGTGGATCGCCGAAGCTTCATGAATGAACCAAAATAAGTCCAACATCTCTCCCAAGTCTAATGACCAGCGCAGACCGTAAAAGGCGTTCGTTTGAGGTGCGCCCGCGCAGTAATCGCCTTAGCTCACAGATATCTGTATCAATGACATCGCATTGTCGCTAACGATGCCTTTATAAACCAATGCAGAAGAAGGTGAGAGTTTCAGAAGGTCCCCTCACAGAGATGGAGGCGAAAATGTTTCTTTGACATTGTGACGAAAATAATTTCAGCTGACGAAAACTGCAGATATATTCTTCAAACATTACTTAATATATTTCGTCTTAATATATGATGATTTTATTTTTTAGCTTATTAATATAAATTCTGTTGTAAAATATAGTGTGTACTATAAAAAATATGATGATTAATAAACGTGATTAGCTTTCGGATACAGTATTTGAAAAGATGTCAAAACCAAATGCATACAATTTGCTGTTTTACAAGGAACTTTATATTCGTCTGTTTGTTTGCTTAAAACTTTTACCAAATTTGCTTTGATAGAGTATTTTTTATAATATTATTCGTTCAGTCATAAACGGTACTACTGCTTGATACCATACAGATTTCAATAAGAATAAATTTCTGTGATAACAAACGATGTTTTATGTTGAAAAGGGATCTAGACGAAGATAATTGTTTTTTCATAGATTTTACGAAACTATGTATTTATATTCTAAGGTAGATTGACCATTGCACTAAAAGCGAACATATTCACGCTTGCAAATCAATGAAAATTGCTTTCTGTTTCCTAAGAAATGAGGATTCTGAAACAGATGATTCCAGTGAGTACAACTTTGACTTCATTACTAGCACAACATATTCATTCAGTTTTGTCTTAATCATCATCTGAAAAGCACTTTGCATGATCTTTTGATGCTCATAGTATCGCCTTTATGATTACCGATACCCATAGTATTTCGAATGCAATTGAGAGTTTCTTGCGGTTTATTGCTGCGTTCAAAGGGTACTAACTGGCATTCTAATGATGTGGTAGAAGACCCTATTTAGAAGAGGCAATAGTATTTTTGACTATATACAGGGTGTCTCATTCAAATCGGTCAGTATGGGAAAGTCTGAAACTATCATGGTTTCATCATGGTTAAGAATCATGGTTGTAATATTTTTCTGGTTGTGCAATAAAGAGTTCTCTCTCTCTCTCTCTCTCTCTCTCTATAAGACATACGAAGATCTGTTCTGAAGAACCATGTCATCGATTTTTATAACAAGAAAAACTGCATTCATACATTTTAAAAAACATCTGTACTCCGTTCGGGAATCGAACCCGGTTGTTTTGAAAAAAAAAAAAAACCTACACTATTTCTATTTAGATATCGATTATGTAGGTCTTAAGTAGTAAATGTCTGTATGAAACATGATGTCTAAAATGAATAAAATGCATTGTTTTCACATACTTTAATTTATTTTAGTAGGTGCTCAAAGTGACCCGCCGCCTTTTTCAATACAATATTCAACACGTTTAGCTAACGATCTTATGATTGCATTTTGTATCTTCATGTGGTGAATTTGCGTTAAAATTGTCTCTATGGCCACTTTTAGGTCTTCAACGGTGTCGTAGAGAGTGTTTGTTAATTTTCAGTTACCTTTCTATTTTTATGCAGTCAAGTTCTACTGCTATTAGCAATACGGCCGCCAATTGTATTTTATCTTTTGTAACTACTGTTTCTGTAACAATTTTTCCGATATACAATTAAGAATATTCTTATCTTATCTTCTACTGGACAAAAGCTTTACATCTAGCCTTCCGCTATTCTCTAGCTCCATAGTTACTGAAAAAACCTTTCCTTGACTTAATTTTGTAAGCTCAAGAGTAACTAGGCAAGTGGTTTGTTTTATTATACAATCATCAATCACTCATTGGAATCGAGTCACTAACTAACGTAATAGTCTACCGAACAATAGATACGGCGTGTATGTATTGACAGCAAATGTTACATTACGAGATGATTGATGTTGCAGTCTTTTGCCGATTACTTTAGTTGAGTCAATCATAGTGGTGGATTTTTGTGTCTACCCACGTGACTTAACCTTGCCTGCCGACTTTTGCTGTGAAATTGACTTCTTATAATTTAGAACTTAATTGAGTAACAAAAATCTAAACATCTTCACAAACTTTGACATTTATAATATTAGTACAGTCTGTTAGCTTCAATTAGCTTTTAGAATATACCTCGTCAACTAGAACGGGTAGAATCGGATATATTCGTGTAACAGACATATCGGAACTAATATTCGATCGGGTTCGATCCCCGGCCGGGCCAAACTAGGAAATGAACTTTTCTAGTTTGTCTCGGGTCTTGGATGTTATCTATGTATTTATTGTATATTTATCTATCGTCGAGTTAGCACCTTTTACACAAGTCATTTAGTTGTAGTTATTATGGGGCTAACGAGATCTGTGTGATATGTCCGTGAATATTTATTTATTTATTATTTTATATATTTATTACACTTAACTTTACATAACTTTTCAAAATAGTAAAGAAAAGTTTTATACAGAGCAGGAAGTAGCATTACACTCGCTTGCTTGCGGCGAAAACCAAAGCCTACTCTAGACCCCGAGGTACATTCTAAAAGCTAACAGACTGTAAGATTTGTCGTGTGCTAAATTATAAGAAGTCAATTTCACAGCATATTATAAAAATATTGTGAAGCTATAGTAGCAATACCACTCGCTACCGTGAAAGAAAACATCGTGAAGAGACCTGAGTGCCTGAGATGTTCAAAGGGCACGCGCGGTAATTAAGTCCATTCTCTCTCTCTCTCTCTGAGAAAAGCTCTGTGCCCTTCCGTGGGACGTTTATAGGTTAAATAAAAGGAAACAATCTGGGTTTTTATCTTCGTTCTCGAGTACTCAACGTCAGATCTACAACAAGAGCGAAAGCATAGCAACGTCGTTGCGTTATGAACGAAAAAATCTGTAACAACCTAGTGGAAACTCAGCATTGTTCTTCCACGCAAGTGGCAACTTCTTACCGCGTATTGCGTGATACAAAACATCGCTAACTACGGGGAAAGTGGGTAAACGAGGCCTCGTATCAGTTAGGACGCACCATAGTAACGTATCATTGGATGCTTCATCGCTTTTTTCAGCGCGCTTTTTCGAGTTTTTCGCGATTTGCTAGGCTAAAGCCAGAGGAAAAGTAGGTGACTGCGCTGCGCACGTGATTGTAGGTAATATGGGAATATTTAACAAGAGATTATGTAGATGAATCACAATTTTAGTACAAATTCTGGAAGACACGTCCTAATTTCTTCCGTGTTAAGTACTAAAGGTCGTGAAAACCTAATTGATGCTGACAAAAAATAAACATTTCAGGCGGTGGATAAGAAGTTTTGTCTGATTCCTGGGATTGTTTCTGAACTGTTTCATTTCTCATGTGGCAATACTAATTTCTCAGATAGTAAATAAACTCATGCCTACATCGAGAGTTATCCCTGTTTAGCAGAGACCGAGGTTTGCGAGCTATGTTGTGTAACTGTATATAACTTCTTGATTTAGTAATTTTCAATTAACAAAATAGACATTTTAAAAACCTATTTAGAGGCTAAAAATTCCACCCATGCCGAGATTCGAACCCGCGACCTCTGGCATGGGTGGAATTTTTAGCCTCTAAATAGGTTTTTAAAATGGTACTTAGCACGGGTTAGTGCATTAAAAATAAAAATAGTATAAAATAGACATTTATTCAATTCTTTGACACAAAACTCTTTAAATTAATAATTCGCGGAAAGCATCCGCCTGGGCCACACCCAACCCAAAAGTTCCCATGTATAACTATTTGATTCCAGTAGATTTCGCTTGCCAAAAAACTGAAACAGCCGAGAGCAAATAAAATGAATTGAATTGAAGACGATGGCGGGATGATTTTGAAAGTTCTTGCCAGAGTGGTGAGAAGTGGCAAATGACCGAAAACCTTGGTCTAAAAAGGACGAGGGCTGCCCTGAAGTGGGATAACCATGTTAGGCTACATGAAAAAAAATGTAGCAATTTTTCTCGACTAGTCAAGCGCTCAAACGCTTTCTCAGGTACTCAACGGCTGTTGCGTTGAATAATAGTAGTGATAACTCTCACCTTGAATTGATGAACCGCTTCAACATCTCGCTGTCCCGGGCCCTATTCATGTGTAACGTAATTAATGGACGCCGAAGACAATAAGACAATGCTGGCTTTTGCAAGCGGCCGGAGAGGCAGTCATCGCTTGAGCGTCCATTAGGCGAGAAGAGTTGACGCAAAGGTCGTGAAGGAAGACTGGTAGAAGAATGAGAAACAAAAGATGGAGCAGGTCAACCATTCACGAAAAGCGACGGTTATAAGTAAATGTGACTGCGCACTGTGGAAAATTTTGGCCACTTTCGTATCATACTTAAATGGTTTGTTTTCCCGTGATACATATATAGGCATTGTATTACAGATAGAAGATATTGTACTATACTATTTTTATTTTTAATGCACTAACCCGTGCTAAGGACAATTTTAAAAACATATTTAGGGGCTAAAAATTTCACCCATGCCGGGATTCAAACCCGCGACCTCTGGCTATACGTGCCGGCGCTCTATCCAACTGAGCTAATGGGCGACTCACCGGCATCGGTGAAGTTTCGAACCTCTTTACACTATTCTCTGTATTACGTACAGTGAGTCGCCCATTAGCTCAGTTGGATAGAGCGCTGGCACGGATAGCCAGAGGTCGCGGGTTCGAATCCCGGCATGGGTGAAATTTTTATCCTCTAAATAGGTTTTTGATATTGTACTAGTGAAAAAACTGCAAGAAAAGTTATTTTGATATTTTTCTCTTATGATTAACTGCAACTTTTTTCCTCTGCAATTATCATTTATTTTAATCTATGATTAAGTCTAGCTGTCTGCCAAATATCATCAAGATTAGAAGGGTTCTCCTCGACTGTGCGAATAACTTTTGCAATAGTAAAAACGCGGTGTCGGTAATTATGGAAAAATTTTTGTACATCTACTTCCTCTTCCAAAGTATTAGTCTAGTCCATGTTGAGGTTGTTTGTGCTGTTAAGTTAAGAAATATCTCTGTAACTTCCGTTTTGTACTATAAAGTGTTCTCTGTATATTTACCTTTTACTCTTTTGCATTTGTTAGCTTTGCTGTGTACCAATTGTACGTGTACCTCGTTATAGTACACACCAGAAATAAAAATACATAAAAAGCTTTACATATCTAAGAGATATGTAAAGCTTTATTTTATTTTTATATCTAAGAGATATGTAAAGCTTTTAATGTATTTTTATTTCTGGTGTGTACTATAACGAGGTCTAATCTAATTTAATCAAAAATTACTACATTAGTGAACAAGCCACAAACTAAGCCGACTATAAAATAACTTAAAATAACGATTTCACGATTTTGTGACTTCGTCCTTTTGGGGAGCGGTCTAAATGTATCGTAATATTTATCATTTGAAAGAGTTGAATAAATCTTCAAGCGAGCAACGAAACATGTCTGCAGTGCTCTAAATAACAAGGCTACACAACTATCAGACAATGTACTCCATGATTACACGTCGCTATTATTTCATTAGACGATTATAATTGATAGTTAACATTTCGGTTGAGGCGAAAAGTATGTACAACAGAAAGGCGTCTGCGAGCTGCGAAGATGAAGTTTTTGTTTGGAATTTTAGTCGACAAAACGAAATAAAACCGAATTAACAAACTTATAAGATAGAATATAATAGAGTCACTATAATATATTTCGCCAATTCCTCAGCATTTCCTACAGAATTAAGCCGGGTTATTACGAACTTAGTATACTCAAACTGAGTGACCTCGTATCCTGTAAACCATCATAGTAAATAAATGTCACTTTGATAAAAACCGCCATGTTTTTTTCGTTCGGGCCGCTCTCTACTTGTCTTCGCTACTAATATGAAATCGCAAATTCAAAAAGGCGTATCGTAAAGAAAGAAAGAGCATAAACCTAAGCGTATCGTAAAGAAAAAGTGAAAAGGCAGAGAAATAGATAGATAGAGAACACTTTATTGTTCATACAAATGGAAATCACACAGATATTTCTTAACCGGAGAGTACAGACGACGGCCTTATCACCAAAAGTATCGATCGATATCGATGTTAATGTACTTTTATGACACTGGAAGTGTTGCGAAATGTATGGTTTCCTTGGCCGTGAGAAAACTATTCTTTATTTTCTTCTTTTTACTGTTGAAAGTCGGCGTTAAACATATTTCATTGGGGTTCTATTCATCGTATCAGGAATTTTTTGGCCATATTTGGCACGATGAGCGCCACCGTTTGCAATAAAGCGCCTTTAAACAAGCAAAAATCTGAATTTTCTAATATGTATGTACAACACCATCTTAATAGTTTCTAGTTTTTAGCTACTAAGATGAGTCACACTGTCCTAGCCTAATAGGATTGCAAGAACGCGGCTTTACAGTAAAGTCTACTTACTGCCGATGCCTTCACACGTAAATTAAATGTCAGAAAGCGTAATTATTTTTGGTTTTTCCCAACGGTAAACTGTCCAATAGAGGCGGAGAAGAGTGTTGATATTTTCAAAAATAAAAAAGTTTTTGTAAATTTTGGTGTTTTATTCGGGTGGAACATTCACGGCCCATATCTATGTGTAGATTTCTGGGTTGAGTTGACTGTCTGTAGTGAGTTTTAACTGTATAAAGGCGGTTACATCATGGGCGGTTAGATTGATAGCTCGTGCTATGACTTTTGAGTTTTCAATGCGTCCAAAATGCTGTTGGGCGGTGGTTAAACGTTTTGTAGAGTGGAAGTGAAAGAACATGACATTTTGTCACAAGGTTTTTGAAAGATGAACTGGTAGTAGAACAAGGATGAAGACGACTATTATAATTATTTATCGGATATTGTTCCGTTAGAATCGCTAAACGGCTGGGTCATAAAGAAAGAAGACCTATAAAAGGATGAAAATCCAAAAATAAACAAAACCTCGGAGAATGATACAGATAAAATCGAGCTTTAGAATTTTATTGATAAGATCTAGCCTCTCAAAAGTGCTTTGAATTTCATCATTTCACAGCGTGACTATCTTTACTTGACTCTTCTTCCACTGTCACGCTAATACTTTTGGCGGTAGAATTACGGGTCAAGTTGAGCTAGACTGTTTGTGTTGGGCGTTCAATTTGCATAAATCGCAAGGCCGCGGTCATCGACATCAGTCTGTCACCTAACCAGTTACAGCCAAAAAGACAAATTGAGCTTATTGGAATTTTACTGATGATATTTTTTGTGATGGAAAACACCGAGGGGAAACCTGCATTTGAAAATAACTAGCATGTCACATGGGGTCGAGTGGGTCACTTCATTGAAATACCGTTGTTATGATACGCTTTATGTGGGCCTCTTGTTCAGAGACATTATACGAGAAAGCCTGTTTTGCGTGCGTTTTCGTTGCTAGTGGAAGTAATTGAAAACTAATGGTGGCATTAATTACCATGTCCGTGCCATGTTTACCAGTATCATGTCGAAAAACAAGCTAGGCAGTTTGGGATACTTTACCGTAAAAGAATATAGAACATTCAACATAGATACATTTAAGCGTCCGGCTGAATGGTCCTACTGTTACAGTGAGTTGGTGCCGCCGTGGCCGGTGTCAATCTGTATCATCCTAGAATTTAGTCGTGAGAATGCTGGTATCTTCTGCGACCGATCAAATGATTGGTTGCGTAACTCTCTGATTCTAATTGGACAGTCAGTATGATGCAAATTGATTTTATTTCAACGTGAACCTTTTCAAAAACCATGACAAATTTGAGAAATCTTCGTACTTGAGAAAAATTTAATGTTCTTGAATTCGAAAGTATAAAAACGATCTCCCAAATTACTGTAGAAATTGGGTAGTTATTTTTGGTTCCCAAACTGGCAGAATAGCAAAAATGATAAAATTACCAATTGAGAAGTTTAATCGATGGTTCTTCAATTTGAACCTAAGATCCGGAAAAGTGGTAGAAATAAGGTTAGTCCTTTTTTAGATAGTCTTAGTTTCCGAGGCATCCGATTTGCAAATAATCAAAACATACTTTTTGAGGATTTAGATTCTCAATCGTTTATAGATCTTGCCAGTACTCTGCCACGCTATGGTCTCGTAATAATTGCTTCTCAAATTGTGGCCATAACTTTAGATATGGCAGTGGTGGCGGTTAACCGTGACTCTCCTGTAAAATAGCAATAATACAATAAAGACGTTTCTTATTGAAACGAGCCTTTTTGTGTATTATTCTTGTGACAAATATACAAACACAAAAAATCTGACAGCTCTTATTGGCAAGGGACCTGACAGGTTGCCGTGACGCTGCAGAAGCCTATACCCAACATCGTCAACGTTCGTGGCTATATAGATGGATCGGAGAGCTAGGTAAGACCAGAGGCAACACTACGTAATGTTTTGTCTAAAACCTTATCCATATAAACTTACCTTTACTTTGGATATACTTGACAACCTTCGGGATGCCAAATATTTATCGTCCATTGATATTGCTAAAGCTTTCTAGGAGATTCCCCTCAAGCTTGACGACAGACCTAACACTGCTCGTTCCAGATCGTGGGATGTACCAATTTAAAGTTATGCTCTTGTTGATAGATAGCTGATGTTCTAAAACTCTATGCAGATCCATCAGACATAGGATGATTATTATAGGTCAACCCTTTGTTGACCAACAAAGGGTTATAATATCAACCCTTTGTTGATCCTCACTGATGGGGCACGGGTATCTTCCTGCATCGTAGAAAGGTTAGGCCTTACTCCACCACGGGGGCCAAATCCGGATTGGTGGAGACAAAGGATACTTTTCGCTTTGTAGGAATTTTAATTTACTAATTTTAACCTAGTCTGAACCTTCTATTACCACTTCATTTCAAACTTGGCGCTGTTTACACAGCGTCGCTGTTTCTCCACGCACGATCTGAGGCGATCCGTAGCGATTATTATCATCCGGGCACTTCGGCGACGCGACGGTCCGTTGCATCTTTAGCTATGTACACTATTCAGATGGCTTTTGTTGGTCGAAAAGCTCAATCTGTTTCATCTATTTCTCGGAGAAAAAACTGACTTGTGGTATTTGTTAAGTGGTAGATAGTTATATCGATATCGTTTGGAAAATCCACGATTTGTCTTTGATAGGATTTTGGAAAATATGGATTCACTTTGGGAGCTATCTAAAAAAATATTAATAATGTTTTTTTTTGTCTTTTAATCACTATCGCTTTAACTTAATTTAGTTATTGTTTAAAATCTTTTGAATTTAATCCGTTTAACATAAGAATATTACATTTTACAATATTAGAACAAACTACTTACACTTACAACATTTTTTGATACCACTAACTTCTTTTGTTCATAATCTTCTAATAAGTTTGTTGATGTTATTATTTACTAAAGTATTTACTTTAAATGAGGCCGCCATGAAGTTCCAACCAGTATTAAAATCTCTTTAGAACCTTCCTCAGCGATCTTCGAGCCCTACTGCGCCACATCGATCAAAGATGGGGGCGTGTCGACCAGCGAACATGGATGTTAACGCATGGCCCGTAATAACAGGGTTAAAAGGCGCATTGAAAAGACTGACCGGTCACCGCACGGTTTTTGTATAATGTGAACTGTAAACATGCCCAAAACGCAAGATGTACCATATTTGTATGTATATCTGCATTGTGGCCTGAGATTTCGTTTTTCAACGATTTCATCGAAACGAAGGTAACAGACTGCATTTTGATGTTTTATCCCTCTAACTTACAGAGTTTAAAAGAAAACGTGATTATCACAGCTAAGGGCTAGTGTCTGAATTTAGAATTTCACCAAGTAAGTAGTTAAGTGTAGTGCTGTGTCTTAAAATTTCTCAGAAAAGAGCGTGACAGAACGTTACAAGTATTTATTTAGCGACATTCTCAATTCAGAATCTGACCTTAAGTAGGCTTAAAAGATAACGAGTAATAGTCGAACAATTTATAAAAAGAACACCTCGAACAAATAATATCTGAAGTTGTGAAGTGTGTGAAGCAGGTAGTTAAGTAAAAAAAATCCTACTATCATAAAACCCCTCCTTCTATGTCCCTATATTTTGACCCCTACAATCCGCGTATCCCGACGCTCACTTGACCGGTTTTCGTTCCAAATTTCAGTTAAATTTAAAGAGAACATTAGCTGACAACATTCATCACCGCCCCCGCCGCCCCCTTCACCGCAAAAGATGTGACTGAAAAGTTTTACATCCGGAAATTACGGAGGAAAAACATGGAGACGTCATAAAACCAAACTGATATGATACATCTGCCTCACCAGGAACATTTCAATTTAATAAGAGTCATTTGAAGTACATTGTAAACATTGAATGTGCCATCCCTATTAGAGCTTTCAACTGTTGTTAACCAACATGTAATTGATGAAATTTAACGGAGACCAGCAGTTTACTTGATGACTTCATTTAACTGGTAGTAACGTTAACTGATACTAACTGTTGGACTGCACCTGTTGTGTGATAGAAGTTCGAATACTGTTACATAAATTTTGGAGGTAAACTTTTGCTGTTTTTGGGAATAGTGGGAATAAATGGTTCTTTGGACCTTTACTTCCTTTGCTTTTCGTACAAATGGACCACAAAATTACTTTTTTATCATATTTACGTGTAAATTTTGAGATACCTTTACCAATGTCGCATCCAATCAATGTCGCTAAGAAAAATACGCCCGGTCGAAAGCGACTCTTTACGAGGTCCATGCAAATAAGTAAACCATCCGCCCACGGAGTCGTAAAGTGAGTGCCCGGCTGCGTGTTTTGACAACAATGTTGTTTATACTGCACTAAATATCGTGCACGTTTCGCTCTCGGCCACTCCGGCATTGTGTCCTGTGATATACAGGCGGTAAAGCTTGGTAATTGGGAGTTATAGTGTGGCTGTTAAATTGAAAGACATGGCGCTGAGTGTAGCGTACTAATTATTTATTTTGAGTGCTCGTGGTGCAGAAATATTTGTCTCCAAAAGGCCACTGCGGAATATGAGGTTTCGTGGTTGAACGAGAACATCATGGTGAAAGAAACTGGAATCGTAACTAAAATCCTGTTTCTTTTACAACGTGTACGTAGTAAAACGTCGAGAAGTGTTCAAAAAATATTTTTAATTTACTTAGCTAAAATTCTCCAGATTGTTGGACCGTAGACCAATGTGTGTGTAAAGATATGAAAAATGTTTATCTTGGACTATATTTCCAACCGACGTTTGAAGCCCACTATATTTTGCTGGTCTTAATTCTCAGTTTCTCGTACACCAAGAAACTGTTAATCTACTCATAACAGCTCTTGTGTTTAAAGTGCACTGGCAGCTTAAGACGCTTTGTGGGAGACTACTTTGTTGGACACTGAAGTAAAAGTGAATGTACCATTTTGACATTTGTCTTTATGAAAACCTACAGGATTGTTTACACTGATAATGAAAAGACTTTTGTTATTGTGCAGAGACGTAAAAAACTCCTCATTTTATCTACAAAACCAATAGGCCTTTGAGGAATTTGTGCCGTATCCTTCTGGATATTTGGACGTGATTTTAAATAACTTTTGTACCAAGCTCTGAAGGCTGATCTATAAAATCCATCTTAAAGCTGACACTGCAGAGGATGTCATTGTTCGACTTGTCCGCCTTTTCCCACTCTCAAAACAATTTCAACCTTATACTGTAGTCGGTAAAGTTGTAATATTAAAGTAGCTTTTCCACGAACGGGATTACGTTTGTCAACAGGCTATTTTGTTCTTTAAATAGTGCATGAAAAGGGTCAGTTTCCGCTGACATCTTTTAAGTAGCAGAGCGTTTCAAAATCGATTTATTCAAGAACGTACTGTTACTAAGTAAACACTTGGAGATGAGGCTTCGAATCGATTCCAATGGATTTGTTTATTTAAAAATATGCTTCGTGGTATAAATATTCCGGCTGTTTCTTGTTGAGAATGTCACTTGTCACCAGTTGTCACGGATCACGTTACATCCAAGTTGTTAAAGTTACTACATGCACTCAGGCAGGCTAGTTCCTGACTTCATCTTCTGCCGATCACTTTGACTCCAAAGAGATAAATAATGTTTTGTTATTTTATACAATCTTGACACGAGTGCGTTAATTACGCACAGCGTTTCTGTTCCTAAGCAATTTTATAATATCAGTGGTCAGTTATTTTTCCTAGAAAATAGCGATAATTAGGTGTGAAAAGACTCTGCAAAGATTAAATTGGAAGATTTTTTGTCCATTTTTTCTCTCAAATGATCTCGATTTTGAAATGAAGAGCTTACCTGTAACGTTCAATAAGTCACGACTTCTGTGTAATTTTGAATATAATGCATTTATTTGATTTGATACCTGCTATAATAAACACGGTGTCAGAAATAGAATAAATGAAATAGGGCGGGTATTTTAAAGAGGTCCACACATTTTATCACATTTTAGCCACTAAAATATATTTTAAAAATATATTTTAGTGGCTAAAAATTCCACCCATGCCTCTAATGGACGAATTAGCTCAGTTAGAAGAGCGCTGGCACGGTTAGCCAGAGGTCGTGGGTTCCAATCCCGGCATGGGTGGAAAAATAGGTTTTTAATATTGTCCTTAGCACGGGTTAGTGAATAAAAAAGAATATAATCATCATCATTATTTATCCTTTACGTCCCCACCGAGGAGCACCGGTCTCTTCCCTAAATAAGGTATAGTATAACCCCTTTATATAATATACTAATTTAACACACAATTTTGAAAGTTGTATACACTTGTATAAATTGTGTTTGACACTAAATTATATAATAGAACAAGTACTTTTTAAATGAAATGTGAAAATGCTATTAGAGTAGCTAATAAATAATAGTAATTATAACGTATATCTTCTATATCAGATATCGCACTGGTTCTTCATAACTGAGTGCGTAAATCAACTTTCCACTGTTTGGTCATAAGCGCAATAGAACACCTTTCTGCGTCTTTCTGACACTCTTGTATCAGTTTGTTGTTTTTTGGTCAAGTTCATCGGGCTGGCCATTGATCTCCGGAGTCGAGGCCCGTCTGAAAAGATTGTGATTTCACGCCTCAACATTGGATCAACATTTCTGTTTTGACTGAGCACTTTTACATTGACTTCTCGTGTTATTTTGTTGGTATTATGCGCCCTGGACAATGGGCGCTCATGATTTGACGATATTCTCTGGCCGTGACGTGACAATTTAAGTTGTTCTGAAACTTGAGACATGTTTGAGAAGATCTTCACAGTCCCTTTGGATTAATTTGATTCAAAGATAATGAAAACGAAATAATGCGAGTCGATAACCACCCAGCAATAAGCCAATGTTTTAATACATAATTATCTTCTATTTTTGTAATAAACTGGTTAATTTAATACCTTTGCTTATTGGAAGAAAGAGAGAGAGAGAGAGAGAGAGAAAGAGAGAAAGCAAGAAAGAAAGAGAGAAAGAAAGAAAGAGAGAGAGAGAGAAAAAGAAAGAAAGAAATAACATTTATTGTCATGCAAGTTTTACTGCAAGACTTGAAACCAACGATACTGAAGAAATGGTTTTCATGTTATGCGTTATTCAATAACACGTTATGGATAAGCTTCTCCGGAAGACTTGATTAGGGCTACACTATAAATATATCTTTCGTTAAATGGAGTGTCAAATATACGCGTCTCATAGTAACTTTCCATTAAAAGTCAATCCATGAAATCCAAACGACTACAACTCCCTAAAATGTTCATTCAAAATAGTCAATTTAAATTTTTAAGGTGTTACCTAATACAGTTCAGTATCGGACTCTTCACTAAAATAAACAAACTGTGTTAATTAAAGAGATAATAACATTGGATGTCGTTGGAGAGAACCGCCTCACTGTACTGCTTGTATAATTTTAATTTAAAGTTTCTTTGGATATCTTCTGCATAGGCACACGAAATGAGCGCCTATTTTAATGGATATCACCGTAATTCCACGGTCATAGAATTAGGGGTTCAAATATTTATTTCCTTGCAAAGTGTTAGCCAAAGTTCTTCATAGGCGTACTGCAAAAATGGACCGGGGTATGAAATTGAGAAAATAAATGAAGTAAAAACATTTTTTTCCAGTTAATGAACTTGAATTTACTTCATGAAAGATCTACCCCTCCGGCCGTTTTTAAAACAGGGGTTTGGGGTTCGTAATCAGTTGCGAATTAAGAATTTTTATTCTTTGTTGGGTTGCGAACAAAGTTGCGTTGCAGAAAGTTGCGAATCAAGGGAAGTTTTTCTTTTACCGCAAATTTTTCATTTTGAGTTCTGAAGAACTTTGATTCGTTGATCCCGAACCAACGGGTGATAATTCTAATGCCGTGGGTGGATACTGGTGATATCCACGAACGATGATAATTCTATGGTTTGCGAGAAGAAAAATTATTAACCACAGAATTGCCACCAAAAGTGTTTACCCTAGGTGATAATTTGTTTTGGGAAAAACAAATTAAAGTTCCCAGTAGAACTGGCAGTGGACAACAGGCATTCCCGAATTTTTCCCCTTCATCTTGTTTCATTATTATAAGCATGTAAAGACAGTCGACCGAACGGCACCTTTACCTTGAAAGGAATATGAAGACTTATTACATCAACACTAACAGGTCCAACCCACGTTGTCTTCGACACCTAAAAAGAAAGAATTCATTCAAATGAGACCATAATCGGACGTTGGCACCGATTTAATACACTAGAGACGAAATGGAATTGAATGAAATTATGTAGACGAATTTAGGGAATTCTTTAGACATGGAGGCGTGTCTAGCATTACTACGGATCAGCTCTACAAGGAGCTGTAGAGCAGATCGCTAATGTACAACATTTATTTTTATTTTATTTCCATAAATACCTTTCATTACAGGCTTCACCTAATGCGAACGGTAACATTTAACTTATTAACATCTTATTTTTAGTTATATTAATATTATCTAACATGTCTTACATTTTTTTTATTTTATCCTTTCTCTTAAAAATAACCTTCAGAGGCACTGAAAAGAATGGGTTAAGAGGCTGGTTCGGGTGCGAAAAAGAAGGTACGATCTCCCGCACGTGAAAGATGAGATAGCATTATAGGTCGCGTCTAGTCGATTCTCTTTGAATTGCTTGTTCAGAGAAAAGTTTCCAGAAGCACAGGAGTTTGGACGAGCCGAGAAGTTGATCCGTTTTTCCTCAAAATTATAGATTTTCACTTGCCTAGACTGACTTTGACAGTAAGTTATTGTCAAAGAAAACTTATAAAAACTGAGTATTTTTATTTCTGTTTGTTCTCCTGCAAATAAGAGTAAGTGTCGAAGAAAAACTTTTCCGTTGTATAAATTTTTCGAACTGTATCTAAATTAAGTAGATCGCTAACAATTATAAGTTTCTTCACGTTTACGCATAACGATGCTATTTTTGAGAATAAAGATATTCCAATAAAAATATTAAACATAATTGTTACCTTCTTCTACTTCATCTATAATTCTAGCATTCTCATGTAAATCGCTTGTTCAATTTAGTTAAAAAAAACTTGGCTTTTATATTATCCTCATCCAACAACAGGTCTTTTGCCGACAAGGGAATCTTGTGTGGCATGTCAGCAAAGATAGCCTGTAGACCGTGTCTCATTGGACGATAACGGTGACTGTAGGACATTTCTTTCTTTATAACGGCCAGCTCATCGGCTTAGTAAATGCCTGAAACTAGATGTTGTGTCGTCACGTGTATCATACTATATGAAGGCGTCCTATACTTTGCAGAGTATGTCTTATAATAAATTTTCCTAATCAGAAAAGTCTGATGCTTCAACAAGATTTATAAAGTAAAAGCTTACTTATTGGCGTAGCAACTATAAGATGGGTTTATTAATAACGCTATTGGAGAGGCAATAAAAAGCCGAAATGTGAAATGAATCATAAAACGACCTATGTTAATCCATTAACAGATTTTACAATAACCGGTCTCGACAAATTGGTCCTCTCGAATGTAACCTCTCGTTCTGAAAGCTTACAATATTTTATTGGGGTCTTAGTCTTCGATTTTTTAGGCCGTGATAGGTCTTCAAATATCTAGTGATCAACCTTAGTTACTCTTTTAATTATCAACCGAATGTTTTTCTCAATCTTGTAAATATTTTCGAAACTAAAATATTGTCTTTCAAGCACAATTATTTTATTGTTTTGCACGTTATATGCACGTAAGTTTCTTTAATTTTCAGTACATTCAGTTGCATATTACATGTTACAAGTACTCGTCACGCCGGTATCCTAGAGGGGTAGGCAGATACCAGGGACTGCCACTTGCCACTATCCTGACAGATCACCTTCGCTTCATCAACATTAATTACTGGACTGGTGTTGGCCCTAAGTGTTAAGTTTTCATCTCATGTTGTAAAAAAAATCTTAATTTCTTCGTGCAAATATTGAATTTACTTCAAAATTACTCTCTCTCTGTCTGTTCCTACTTTTTATTGGTTTTTTATTTTGTACCTACTTTTGCAAGCGATTTTCATCTGTAATTTTTGGGTAGCTTTGTAAACAAAGTTGTAAACGAACGTCTTTTTACTCCTATCATTCCGCCAAATGGGGCTGCGTTACAACCAGCTTGCACGCGTGTGTAGCCAGCCTTTTCAACGGCCAAACTTCGAATTTTAATGCCGGGATTACTGCGTAAGTTTTAATTTTGATGGCGGCGTCACTTTTGATGCCCACTCTATTAGCATACGTATCTCAATTTTACGGTGTGGTTTATTTAGTTTCTTTAATGTAATTAAGGTCTAATTCTTTACGATTCGTGTCAGTGTAATCGTTGGGCTATTGATATATTAACCTATGTTTTTTTTCTGATTGGTGTTACAAGTATTTTCGTGTTCTTTGTGTACAGTCTTACGAGTACACCTTCTAAATATTGTAAGTACTTCAATGTAAAGCTCATTATCTCTTTTCCTTCTTGCTAGCTATGTCCGCAACATAATTTGTATTGGATCAGAATATGAAGTACCATTAGTCCAGGTTATGGTCTTTTTCCGTTATATATATCAACCCCAGAGACCTTTCCGCGGTAGTACTAAATTCATAATGCTACTATTTGATTCTTTGGGCGCGTGACCCAATTAAGGGTAATTTAAGTCCGAAATGCTCCTAATTCGTTAAACCGATGATGTAACTAATCGTCGCTTCGCTATGCAAATAATCAACGACGGCGTGTCTCGTTCACCTTACTGGTGACCTTCTGATCCTATACCAGAAGTTTGCAGGACTGGTCAATCAAAAATGACATCATTTACGTACGCAAAAGTCAAGACGGAATGGCTTTAGTGACCTCAGATTCTATGTTATTAGTTAGAAAGGGCAGACCAACCAGCAGCGACATCTTTGGGCGGAAGACGGACAGGTCATCGTCCGCGGTGCCCGCGCAGCATCCGTCAACTCGGCGCGCGATTGGCCGACCGCGAGTTCAATACAACGGCCACGGTCTCATTGGTCCTTACTTAGATCTGGAATGGTTCACAGGATCATAAAATTTGATAGATCTTCATTTATGGTCTCCATTACTTACTTTTTTTAAAAAACTTTCAGCCATTTCTGCTCAAGTTCTTCAGTATAGATAATCTTTAACTTGCATATTTTTGAAGACCACCGCAGAATTAGTTGCCTTACCTTGCTGGATTTATACTGAGGACTGATACTTTTCGAATTGCGATGTCTATCCGAAATGAAGAACAAGATCCAACTAGAACTAAACCACTTTTACTATGGTGACAACTTCATAAGAACAAAAAACCCATGAGCTGTTCCATATTAAGATTACTTTGTAGAACATTAAAATGGATCCAATAGCTAATAATGTTTTCGCGATGTCGAAGTATTCTACATCGCAAAAGATGTTCGTATTGACTAACAGAACTATATAGTTATAGAAATTTTGTTACACATGTGTAACAGAAAGTGGTTTCTTAAAATCCCATCAGTATGTGCACGAAGGGTGAAAAATGAGTCCGGTATGGTCCATACCCTCGCCAGAATCGATCTGATGTGTATTCCGAGCCAGAGGTCAGTGTCAGCCGCCCACGGCTTGCCAATATCAACATTGACTGCTACTGCTGATGTTTTGTTTGCTCGCTGCAGTGGCGGGCTTTATTGGCTGAATTCCTAGCTCAGTTTAGTAGCATAGAGGTTCAGTTTGCTTTGATTGCAACGTCATTTATTTCTATTGTACAGTTTTAGCATATTGGACGGGATTACGGGTTTTCAATTTAAAAAGACTAACAGTGTATGATGCAGTATCGCCTGATGCTTGATAAAATATCAAAGGTACAGCTTAAATACCCTTGTTAAGAACGCTCAAAATTGGAAAACTTCTATGCGTAGTATATGGAATCTAAAAGCCTTAAACACTTTCCGACTATATTGTCCACTTTAAGTACCGCTGAGTAAATGCCGTAAACTTGTTGATACCCAAAAGCAAAAGCAATTCTATACCTGCTAAAGTCCTGACGGGGACCAGCCTTTAAAAAGTTTACCATCGAAGGCAGCTCAGCATACATAGTTCACTGTCGCGGCATACCTGCACATGCGCGTGATGTACCGAGGTGGAAGGTTCGTGGGCGGCTCACGTGCCCGATCCGATCTCAGATAATGGTTTAATATGACGCGCGATCGCCGTTTAAGGAAATAGAGTTATCGGTTTTGGAGGCACGACTTTAGAATGCCTTGAAGTTTTGGTACTTGGGAATTCTTCGTTTATTGTGGAGGTTCGTAAGATATACCGTTTCTAGTCGAAGTCTTTTGCTAATTTTGGTCCCATTAACTGTCATTCTAGCTTCGCTTATTCAAAGCTTAATGATAGCCGTTATTCCAACTCGGTGTCTACGCGAATCAAAGTGAAAAGTGGCTCAGCACGCCTATGCAATTGTCTATCTTCAATTCCATTACAATCGCCAGTATCAACCGGCTCATTACTTTCGACGTTTCTTCCTGCCCTTTCAATCCTGCGTCGTAAAAGTGAGACAGAACGATTGGTATCGCAAGAAGGTAGTATGTTAAAGGTTCCAGAATGCAAAGGTCTCAGGTAGGAATGAGTAGCCTGGGGCGGTCGAAGCGGATCGAGACACAAAATAAGTGTAACCGAACTTTAGCTTGAAAACACTCAGTCACAGGTTATACTAGTCTGTTTTGTAGTAAGTACAAAACTATTTGTTTGTACAGAATAATAAGGATATGGTACTAAATAAATTGTAAATGAAGATATTGTTAACATTGAGAGCTTTCGTGAAGGGTACGCTAATACAAAGATTAAATACATGCAGTTGGTTTTGACCATCAGTCAATTTTCATTGGCTATCTTTTATGGCCTCTAGTAATGACAGTGTTTCCTTAGGTTCATTTAGTTTTGTAAAGTTAGGACATACTATAATCGTCATCCACAATTGCGGAACTACGTTGACGAGGTCTTCTATGTTACTTGTTCAGTGCACAGGTCCAGCCTCGAGGGGTTCTCATGAAAACGCACTGTTCAGTTCCCACCAGACGTAAACGTAACTGCTCGCTACGCCCTTTTAGTAGAAAGAAACTGGCAGTGCCTACGGTATATTTTGTGGTTCTTTAGAGGCATTGTCTTTGAGTTTCATGTGGACGGCTTTAACTTCGTGTAAAGCATTAGTTTTGTGAGATGCGGATGGCAACGTCCCATGAGAGATAATTTGGAGGACAAGGGAGCAGTGGGCAGCGGTGGACTAACGATGATTGACGTTTGACTTAAAGTTCTTGCCGTCGACTAAAGGATGGCAGTACACGCTGTGGCAGAACGGAAAACATTTCGAGAATGTAAAATAATCTGCTTCGATTCCTATATACATCCATAAATTCACGCCTGTATAACGGAGGCGTAGGCTGTTACCAGGGTTTGCACTTGCCATGATCCAAACAAACCTCATTTGCTTCATCAACATTCATTTAGTCATTGCATGCACGCACACCGGTTTCGTTTTTTTTCTTTGGTTTTCTTCTTTCATGCTGAATTCGCAAACTTTTTTTTACTCTTTATGATAAGGTGACCCACAAAGCGTATATTGTGGAATTCTACTAAAATTATAATTGTGAAAGTTTATGAAGATGTTTGTTCCTCAAGAAAGCAACTGCTGAACGGAGTTTTTTTCAAGCCAAAATTTGACATTTTATTTATTGCATTGTCATAGTAACAAAAATTGTATAAACGATTCATGTCTCTGTATGAATAGTAATATAATAATTCACTTGTCTCAAAAAATTGAGGTTACAGAAAGAGCTTTTATTGAGAAAATAACCAATAGTCTTATCAAACTTCGCGAAACCGAAATCTAAATTGCTCAGCCTCGTAACATTATGTTCAATTCAAGACATGATTGTATGGATGACACATCTTACATATAAATGTAGCTTGATTGCTCTATTTATATGACAATATACGACGATGGTAATCTCTACCACACGAAAGGTGCCTATAGACTTGGTAAAGCATTACACGTCTCATCCAGATTTTGACTTCTGAAGTAGATCATTAACTTTTAGTACATAATCTATACTCTTATTTGCATTTGCACCTTTTACAGAATAGTCAAAGGTTAACGCTATTCTTGAGTTATAATGGATTTTATGCCGATCTATCAATTGGGCTGCCTTATTGCCGTGGTAAATCACAGGATAATCTAGAGGCTAATTTTGCTTGGGTTTTCTGCCGGTGTATGATAATGATGACATTTGTATTGTTACGTTACAAGCAACAAGCAATGCACACGCAGCTTTACGTTGCGATGCCTATCTGAACATTACACATTCGAGTGCGAATTAATTTCACCAGTTTAGCGTCTGAGGAGTATACAATGGGTGACACGCGTTGCCCAATCGACTGAGGTTATTTATTTTACTATCACCTTCGTTGATCTGGAGCAAGTTAGGATGGCTTTAGGCCAGCTGCGTTGTTTCGTGCATGTCATTGTAATGGTTTATTTACCTTTCCCTTACGGGTTGTTTACGTAAAATTTAAGAATTTGTTCCTATGACTGAATAAAAGTTCAAACGTACTAACATCTTAAAAAAAAAAGCTTTACGGATTTATGAAGCAGCCGTGATCACATTTTATCTTTCTTGCTTCTCTTTCTCAAGTCTCAAAAGTTGGCTTACGCTGTCTGTGAAATATTTCAATATTTTCGCCATTGTCTTCCAACTGTTTGTGGAAGGTTCAAATAATTTCGGTCTAGCTATAAAAGGGAAGAGAAGGGACTTTAGAAACCGGCGAGGTCCTCTACATTATTCACCACGAGCTCCTGTTTATACATAAGCCGGTGAGCGGCGTCGACGCTTTGCATATAATGCGCGCTCAAAGATGTAGAGCAAAGATTGGGCCGCGTCGTGTGACTAAGCTCCCATGCATCATACGCGGACGAGTCAATTCCACTTGGGATTTGCACGAAATACTAACGAAGGCAATTTAATCCTTGAAGGCGAAGGCTTTTCAAGTCCAATTAGCTAACATGTTGGCTTACTTTGTTGGCTTAGCAAACCGAAGCGACTGTTGGAATTCGCATCGATTCTCTTTCTTTTGGCCAATAGATTGCGCGGCTCTTCCTTGACAATTTAGTTGTATTGAGACTTCCAATTCACGGCGGGCACGCGCGGCGATTAAGTCTTTCCGCGCTCTCTGAGAGAAGATGTTTGTACAGTGCTTATGTTATTTAGACGTCTTTATTTAAAGAGAGCCTTTAACATCACGGCATCATTATGCTAAGAGTGACTTTTCTTGGAAATTCGAATTTCAAAGACGCAAACAAATTTTAAGGGATTTTGCTGCTTCTTGGCAACAAAATGCACTCTTTAAATCCCTTTCGGATACGAGAAAAAAAGCAACGCAAGGCTTTGGCTTTGAATGGCAAAGGCCTGTCGAAAGGACCTGAATAAAAGGGCGATGCGGGTTCTCTGATAATAGTGTGTCAAACCAAGGTAGGGCGGCGTTGGCGGTGCCGTGGCCATAAATCTGAGGCTTCGGTATCCTTAAGCGGGCAGTTTTACTGACAATATTATTTATTCGAACATAAAGCTGTTCCTTTTCTCCCTCATTCTTGACCCCTAAATGAATACTGCACTTTCTGAGGTATGATATTTTTCAGGGCAAAGAGAAGTTGAAAATATCGATGATGACTGTGATACTAAAATAATATGAATGTTTGCATATTTTGTATTTTTTTTCTATGACATGGCATATTAATGATATGTTTATTGATGAGCAGCAAAAAGCGACTACACTCTTGCAAATTTGTTTGTGGCGATAATTAATGAAAATGGGGTAGCCAGCGGCGACGAAGTCTAATGGACTATTCCCGTACTGTAACTCCAGGCATAAATATTGACGACAATAAATCTCTCCGTGTGAGCAGGGCCTCGGCGCAAGTCGAGTCGACTGCGCGAGCGCAACCCTTTATTATCCCCCGACATGATTGGCCGCGGGCGCACAAAACGAAGCTGTAACAAGACGCATTCTCACAACTGGAATAGAAGGTGCACTTTGTGAACATTCGCTCTTCGTTCTTTAACTGAGCAACAGTCATTTGTTCTGGGCTCACGAAATTTTTTCACCAACTTCATCCATCGGAACTATAGCAGTCTTTCAAAACATGTTTTTCGTCTTTTTCATGGCAAGCGCAGGCTCGATTTTTGACTGCGATTTCTCTGGCTTTATCCTCCTAAATCCTGGAGGTAACAGTTACTTCAAGTCTTCTAAAACTACGTAGATTTTGAAGAACTTTTTCTTCTTTTTGTCCAAAAAATGATGAGAAAAATATTGGACCTGAATCAGTAAATTTTCCAGACTTCCTACTAAATCATTGGGTGTGAATTAAGAAAGTTATTCATGATGTCCTATATTTAGGACGCCGGGGCATATATATTTTTCTTACAGTTATCTTTGATTTAAGGCCTGTGCTCTGCATTAGAATATACAAATAATAGACTACTTTCTATCGTGTTATTATTCGTTGTTAAACGCATCGTACACCTAAAATTTTAGGCCTCCTGTTTTGCGTCAGACGCGGTCTAGCAAATATAAACTCTTAGTGGCTTTCATCGGTATCATGACCAATGTCATCTGGGATAACTTGTGACAGGCTTAGGCTCGCTGTTTGTACGCAATTAAGTAATCCGAGTTGTTTAGTTACTGCGTAATTATTGTATCTTTTTCATGCGAATAACATCATGTATAAGTGACAGAAAGAGGAGAATAGAGAGTCTATGGTTGCTACCCCAAATCACGATTTCCCTCCCCCCTCTCCTTCTTAAGCATGATCAAAAATATCTTAGGGCCCGTTTCCAATTAAGAATTTTGCTAAGTAAATGGTTGACTGTAGTACTTTCTTTTAGACTTTCTCAGATAACAGCGTGACAGAACGTTACTGAGTATATACTGAATAACATTTTTAATTCAGAAATCGGCTCATAATGTACCTACGTCACTATAATCATCCTTGATCGAAGGTCTCTCTGGGTGATATTTTTGTTTTCATCTGTGCCGGGCGCATGTCTGCGACTCTCGAATCGGACGCCTTCTTTCTTCTCTTGTTGGCCTTTTTGAGGGTACTAAGTTCAGTAGGGTCAACGGTTCGGTGGTCCATGCAAGGTCATTTGCATATCACGTTCTGTTTTCGGGAGATAGGCTATTTACGTAGCCCACAATTACAACAATTTCTTCAAGCGCGATGAGGTGTAATCCATAGGCCATTCGCAATCGATACTAAAGGAATGTTACGCTATAGACGACTGTTGAAAGAATGGCAACCATCCCTAAATCAGGACGGTAGAAGGCTAGATCAACCCATTGCGTAAGATTAATGATGTACCAGCGAGAAGTGTCCAAGTCTAACGCGCTGATTTTATTTAAAAATATTCCCTGCTGTTCAAATATACAGTAGCCGCTGGTTTTATCACACAATCGGTCGCAGATGGAGACATGCGCACGCGCAGAATAGGTGTTCACCCTAAGCCGTGAGCACACAAAGCCAATGCAGCAAACGTTTGTAAATAAATACTGGATTCCCGCAGTTCTTGGGATTGATTTAAAAGTGCCATTTTTTTTTCATGTGAATAAAAAATTTGGGTATATTAAAAATAAGTGAAATTTGGTAATAAGCGTAGTTTTATCAGCGATCGCTCTTAAATGTCTGTCTAGTGGCTGTTTGTGCTTGGACGGGCATCTTAAATTATTAGCGCTCAAGATCGATGTTAGTGGTAAGCGCGGTTTATTAATACCGCCCTTAATTTGCACTCAATTAGTTCAATATCTTGTTTTAGGACAAAGAAACGTAGTTTTACAAATTATAGAGGTTTTGTGCAATGTCTATCACTCGGTGTGCTTCAGTGTTATAAGCATAACGAGAATGTGACGAGAAGACGTGAGTAGAATACGAGATCATAAAATAAAACACTTCACGTACAGTAGAACTGTTTAATCTTCCTTTTATTTATAATACTTGGTTTGCAACACCACGGGCATAGGTTACCCTTATACAGCTCTATTTAAAAATTGTATGCTTGAACGGGCATAGGTTACCCTTATACAGTTATATTTACAAATTGTGTGCTCAAACGGGCATAGGTTACCCTTATCAAGTTGTCACGACTAGCTCCAGTCAAGAATGCTCTCCGTCCTTTGTGGCCACACCTTTTATTAAGCTTGATCCCCACTCCTGACAGCTTTGGAATGACAGCTTGATACAGGGTTGCCATTATAAAAAAAACATTAATTTAAAACGGTTAACAATGGTACATTTAAATATATTAAATAGAAATCAAATAAAATAACCCTTGTAACACACAAAATTACAGTTTAAAACTATATTAAGATAAAAATCATAACATTCGGCCATCCGATAACGTGCAGACACCTGGCGCACGTCTACATAAAACAAAATATAAATAAATTATTTGTCTTTCTATACAACTAAATTGTACATACTGTAACAAAAATCACATTATTTTCACATTAGGCTATCATGTACTTCTTGTAACAGCAATTAAAAATTTAATGTAAATAACTTAGTTAATTAAAATCATAACATTCGGAACTTTTGATGCAATGAAAATTATCAAAACTATAAATCAATCATAGGAAAGGTTGTCTTAATATGAACCTTTTCTTAAACAAGTGCACTTATACAATTACTTAATATAACATTTACTCAATATCACTATTGTGCTCGCTACTAGTGCTACTATTGTCTGTATTATGTACCTCCAGAGCTTTTACATGAATCCAAGGTCTGACCCTGTCTGCAGCTATTACAGTTTCATAGGATTTACCTTTCTTTTTAAAGCCAGGTACATCGGAAATTCTGTAGCGATCGTTCCCCATAACTTCGACAATTTTATATGGACCCACAAACTTTGACAGAAGCTTAGTGCTTTGTTTGTTATTATCAAAATTGTTTCGGGAAATTTTTACTAAATCATTGATTTTGTACTTTGTAGCAGGAACCCGATTTGCGTCGTGTCGTTCCTTGCATTTAGCTTGCTGCTTACGTATATTTTTACTGATACTATCTCTGATCTCTTGTACATCAGTGATATTAGTATTATTTTTGGTATCTACGTTAAGTTTATTGGATAAAGAATCTTTCATTTTCAGTCCAAACATAGCTTCTGTCGCCGTTTTTTGAGTAGATGCATTAATAGTATTATTAATGCCCCATTGGACTTTTCCCAGACACTTGTCCCAGTCGCGTTCATGTCCAAGTGAATTTTGTGTTGATAGTGAGCGCAAAATCGTCTGATTAAATCTTTCAGCTTGACCATTGGCCCTGGGACAAGCGACTGCATTTAAAACATGTTTTATACCATTAGCATCACAAAAGGTTTTAAAGGCTGTTGAGGTGAAGGTTGAACCACGATCTGATATTATTCTAGCAGGAATGCCAAAGTCATAAAGGATTTTCTCCAGAACTTTTATAGTGTTTTTGGTTTTTAGGTCTCTGATTGCCCTTACGAATAGATATTTGGTGAAAGCATCAACCACTGTCAATATGTAACTGTTGCCGTCTTTGCTCCGGACAAATGGACCAAGATGGTCCATGTGGAGCGTGTGAAAGGGTATATTTATCTTTTCAATTGGATACAAATAGCCTGACTTTTGTTTTGCCGCATTATCTTTGTTGTAAGCACATTCTAGACAAGCTGCCACATATTTTTTTACGAATTTTCGTAACTTCGGGAACCAATACTGTTCGCGAATTCTTTCAAGGGTTTTGGCATACCCTAGGTGACCAATGTCATCGTGATTGGCTCGACATACTTGCCACCGGGCACTCCGAGGAACGACCAAACACAGTCGTTCATCTACCTTTCTATACACTGTATGGTTTTTAACGACAAAGTTCTTTTTAACATCCTTACATTCCTGATCATCTTCAGGTCTAAGAATTTTGAGAATGCGCGATACCTCAGGGTCTGCTACTTGTAGTGATAATAGCCAGTTCTCCTGCTCAATGCTAAACACATTAACGGAAAGGTTATCATCCGATTCCCCTGATAGTCTGGTGTTTCGGCTCAACGCGTCAACGTGCGACATTTGTACACCGGGTCGATACTCAATATCAAATGTATATTCGCATATTTGTAGCCACCACCTTGCTATTCGGGGAATCAGATCTCGTTTTGTAAGTGTAGTTCTAAGCGCAGCACAATCTGTGTATACCTTAAAATGGGTCCCTAAAAGGTACACTCGAAATTTCTTTAATGAGCATACCACTGCCAGTGTTTCAAGTTCATAGGAGTGCAAATGCCTTTCTTCAGGTGTGGTTTGGCGGCTGAAATAGGCAACAGGCTTCAAAACTCTTGAATCCCGTTGCCACTGCATTAGTATGCCCCCCACACCCAGAGAGCTGGCGTCAGTATGCAATTCGGTCTCCAGGGTGCGATCGTATAAAGCTAGAACGGGACGACTAGCCAGACATTCTTTGAGTTGTGAAAATGCCTGCATCTCCGTATCACTCCACCGCCAAACGGCATCTTTCTTCAACAGGGATGTTAACGGCCTAGCAATTTCCCCGTAACCCTTGATAAATTTTCTAAAATAACCAGTTAACCCAAGAAATTGTCGTACCTCATGGATGTTACGAGGTGTGGGAAATTCCTTGACCGCCAACACTTTAGTTTCTCCGGGCTGTATTCCCTGTGCAGAGATATCATACCCTAAGTAGCTGACCTTGGTGTCAAAGAAACGACACTTGTTCAGTTTTAAGGTCAGGCCGTATTGCCTAAAGACCTTCAGCAAATCCTCCAACCGCTGAAACATTTCTTCGATGTTCCTTGATGGTATAAGTACATCATCTAGATATGCTAAAGCGTACTCAAATCTTCTGTACCCAAGAATTTTGTTGATTGCTCTCTGGAAGACCGCCGGGGCATTGGCCAAGCCAAAGGGCATTCTTTTAAATTCATAGTGCCCGTCTGGCGTGACAAACCCCGTGAGATGTTGACTATCCTTAGCCATCGGGATTTGATAGTACCCGGATGCCAGATCTAGTGTCGAAAAGTAACTATTACCGCTCAGATTGGAAATTTGGTCTTCTATAAGGGGAAGAGGGAATCGATCTTTGACAGTTTTGTTATTTAAGGCTCTGAAATCTACGCAAAGTCTCTGCTCACCAGTTTTCTTTTTAACCATTAAAATTGGGCTGGCGTAATCAGACTTGGATTCCTGAATAATATCGTTTTTTAGTAGGTCTTCTATAGCTTCACGAACCTGTTCGCGCTCATAATGGGACAGACGGTATGGACGGTACACTACCGGTTTATTGTCTGTAAGTTCAATGCTCATTTCTACCTCTGTTGTGCACCCTATCTCTTCCAAATTAGTAGCAAAACAGTCGCGATACTCTTGTAACAGGGAGTACAGATCAGCTTTTTGCTTTTCATCAAGTCCTGGCCCGGTTTTAATATCGTCTCTGTCAAGAGGTTTTAATTTCGAATAATCTTTAAGGATCCTATTAACTTGGCAGGTTTCCCGTTCGATAAATGGAATTGCTCTGGCTATCAAAGAGTTCTTTTTGAAAATTAAGGGTTTTTGAGACAAATTTGCAATTACTACTTCGCCCTTGCCACAAGAAATGTGGTAGGCGCCTTGTAGTAAACGGTACTCTCTACCGGGCTCTGTAACACTATGACCCTCTATCAATATGTCTCCTGTATAATCAAGCTCTCCCAAGTGTACGGAAAGCAAGCCCGTTTTTAAAATTTCAGCGTTGTCTGTGACGTAAAGTTTTAAAGAAGTGTCATTATCTCCAAAGATATTTTCATGTGGCGTTTTATAGAATGTCAACTTGAGACTATCCTTCAAAACAGTGATGAACGGCTGTTCGGTGAAGTTTTGGCCAATAATCAGTGACGTCTGCATGTGTACATCATCCACAACCAACACCTCTACGCTACTTTCGATCTCATCAATCTTTACAGATGCATATGATTTGTACAGGGGTATAACCGATGATTGGCCAAATCCTTTTACCACGGGCACATTGTCAAAAATTGGTTTCAGTTTTAATAAGTCTGCATCAGCCTTTCGCAAGAGAGTGCACTCACTTCCGAAGTCTATAAATGCTTTGAGGGTATGGTCATCAACAATGACAGTTTTAAAGAACTTGTCGTTGGTGCTGCTGGTTATATCGATTTTCATGGTGTTCTTTTCGGTGGCATTTTCAGATTGATTGACGGTAAGATTCCTAGGATTGATGGGATCTAGCTTACAACCTTCGTTATCATGTCCGATCCTATTGCAACGTTTACATTTTAGTAGAGGTTTCGTACATTTGTAAAAAGGGTGACCCCTTGAGCGACAATTATAGCAAGTAATCGAGCTCGAAAAGGAGCTATGAGAGCTTGTACTAGGTTTTTCCTGGTTTAGTCTCTGTGTTGATCGATCTCGCAATTTAATATTGAGAGAAGGTTGTTGCTTTTGAGATGAAAGATAGTTTAGTAAGTCCTCGGGCTCAGAAGTATTTAGGGTTTGTGCCCCATTCCTAATTGACCTATCACTGATGCCATACACAATGCAATCAACAGCCTTTTTACCAGAGATTTCACATCTGTTTAGCAAACTTAATTTATCATAAAAGTATTCACGTAAACTTTCATCACTTCGTGTAGTACGGTTTAACATTTCTTCTAAAATACGGCCATAATTTTCTTCACTTGGAAATGCCTTGCGAAGTTTTGCCTGCCACTCGTCCCATGTATAAATAACCGTTGACAAGGACTCAAACCATTTCTTCGCCAGGCCAACCAATTTTTGAAGCGCGAAATGCGTAGTTTGTTTTTCGCTCCAATCGTATATGACTGCGCACTCATTAACCTTCTTTAACCAGCTTTCAATGGTTTGAGTTCTATTAGACGGATCGAACTCAGATACGACATTGTTCATATTGTTGTTAGTATAGACAGATTTCTTACTTGTTTTGCCTTTCCATTTGCTCAGCATCTTTAACACTTCCTTCTTAGAAAGCCTGCTTGCTGCCTTGCGAATCTTTCGGGGTACCTCATCGCTCGAAGTGGACGACGAAGATGAAGAGGACGATGAAGATGGACTTCTTCGTCTAGATTTCTTTGTTCGTCGGTGTCGTTTCTTGGGGGGTGTATCTGGCGGAGTACCACTTTGGTCCTCCATCGGCATTGTAGTAGTCTTTACTTCAACCTGGAATTATTGACCACGACATAATCCTTTTCATTTTAATACCTCTCCACAGACTAACTAATAATTAATTCTTTTAAACTTCGGTATTCTTAAAATATCCAGCCAACTGGCTCAACAATTATCCAGCAACTATGTGACTCACTCAATAATCAACCAGTAGCAAACCTAGCTACTCAATCCAGCAGCAAACATAGCCACTCAGTAAACCAGCGAGTGCACATAGTATGCTCCCAAACTTTATCCAGTGAATATTATCACCAACCTCACTAGCATGTGTAACCACTAAATTTTACCTTCACATCACAAATCATAAAGAATATAAAGATTTAAGCATGTGCGATTGAAGTATGAAAAATTATCGGTTCCTACCCTTGCCAATTTCAAGTGACAATGGCTGTAAATATCTTTGTTAAATCTGTAAATTGCTGGTACAGATGTATCATCAAATACATTAACTCTTTCCTTTTACATGAGTACAGATAAATTACAATGTGAAAATATCCCAAATAATATAATCCACTCATCTTGCTCACACCCGCACTTAATCCAGTAAGTGCGCGACCTACTACTGGAGTGTAGCCCCAATCAAGCAAGTCGCACACAAACATTCATGAAAATTAAACAACGCACTACCAGAGTGTAGCCCTGACCAAATGCGTTGCAATTTCCGAAAAAAGGATAATGCAGTCAGTTATTTGGTTCACAAAAAAAAAGAAGACAGATTTAAAAGTTTATTTTTACCATACCAGCCAATAATTACTAAATAAAAGAGTAGTTAGTATAAAAATTACGACGTACCTTTTGTTCGGATCCCACTTCTGAAGTAAAATAAAACACTTCACGTACAGTAGAACTGTTTAATCTTCCTTTTATTTATAATACTTGGTTTGCAACACCACGGGCATAGGTTACCCTTATACAGCTCTATTTAAAAATTGTATGCTTGAACGGGCATAGGTTACCCTTATACAGTTATATTTACAAATTGTGTGCTCAAACGGGCATAGGTTACCCTTATCAAGTTGTCACGACTAGCTCCAGTCAAGAATGCTCTCCGTCCTTTGTGGCCACACCTTTTATTAAGCTTGATCCCCACTCCTGACAGCTTTGGAATGACAGCTTGATACAGGGTTGCCATTATAAAAAAAACATTAATTTAAAACGGTTAACAATGGTACATTTAAATATATTAAATAGAAATCAAATAAAATAACCCTTGTAACACACAAAATTACAGTTTAAAACTATATTAAGATAAAAATCATAACATTCACGCCGGGAAACACTGGGACATTCCCAATTCTGCTACCTGCGTCTGCGACGCGAAATCGCAGACGTAATGTGTCCAGATTAGTATTCTCTTCAGCCCTCCGTAATTTGGTCGTGGAAACTTAAATTACACTTTTTAGTGCCGCTTAAGTGATCATAAAGGGTTTTATAAAATTCCACGTAATGGCTGGATGTTCACTTCGTATTAGTAGACACAGTCGACAGCACGTCGAGGTTTACAGTGTCAATCTAAATTCGCATTCAAAAATGTAATATATGAAGAGCTGCTGTCGACTGTGTGAGAGTCTGCACAAAAACTACCTTTCTTGACGTTTCCATATTTCAGCTGTTGGATAGAAATATTACGTATGTCAGGAAAAATATCAGTTTAAAACTGTAGGTAGCCAACACAATGTTAATACTAGAAATAAACATAGGCTTTTGTTCCCAAGATTTACGCTAAAATTTAATAGTTGAAGAGCTGCTGTCGACTGTTTGAGAGTCTGCACAAAAACTACCTTTCTTGACGTTTCCATATTTCAGCTGTTGGATAGAATTATTACGTATGTCAGGAAAAATATCAGTAACTTTAAAACTGTAGGTAGCCAACACAATGTTAATAATAGAAATAAACATAGGCTTTTGTTCCCAAGATTTACGCTGGCAAAGGTTAATACATCTTTAATGGGGCATTGTATACATTACTATAATAAAATCCCTGAAGATATATTATGCTTGCCTGAAACCTGGTTCAAAAATGTAAGGTACACTTTGTGCCAAAAGGGCTACTAAAATACAAAAGGTTATTTAGATGACAATGAAAGCCAGTGCAATGCATGAGTTCTATGTTTTATAATAATTTTATTAACTCTTTTAATTAAGGACTTTGAAACTCCTAACGTAGTATTTTCAAAATACTGCGTTAGGAGTTTATTGTCCATTTTTTCTCCAAGATCTAAATTTTAGAATGGACACCTAGTTTTACTTCTAACGTTAATTAAGTCACACTTTTTGTGTAATTTTGAATAAAATACTTTAATTCATTGAATCAAAGTAATAGTTGGTGCATTTTTTTTGTACCTCTTTCGAACATTCAGATACTATGTTCACCAATGAGTCTGGACGTTTGTATTTCTTTTATAAGCCGTCCCATTATTATATTGGCTCGATTTACTTCGACGATCAAGATATGTGTTCACCAAATACCGACTCTATTATTGATATTAGCCAAACTAAATAGCCTTGGGAGCGATTAAAACGGCACAGCGCTGTACAGCGGGCACGACCTCCATTCAATGCGGTAACAATAGACAAAATGTAAAACGAACATGACATCCGGGCGCAGAGCTCAAATACAGCCTCTACTGTTAATCGAGTGCATGCACATTATCAATGGTAACTTTTTATGCAAATCCTGCGCAAATGAAGTCGCATAGGCGAGTTATTGAAGGAAGAAAGCGAAACTTGAAGATAATGAAATGAAATGAAATGAATATACTTTATTGCACACCAGGAATTACAATTTGTGATGTATTGGTCATTAAACAATTTTCAATTAGCAACATTTTATACACGTATTTTTTTACTTTGCGTATTTGCAAAGTCTTGAAACCTTGACGCGATCTATATTTATGAAAAACATCAAAATGAAATTAGGAATATTAAACTTTTGTTAGATAAAGAAATTGAATTTTTGAAACGTTGAATAACGTTCAAATAAATTGATTGAACTGTTTAACAATAAAAATGAGAATTTTTATTTTTTTTGAAAACATTTATTCAAATAAAAATACAAAAAAATACAGAATTTGGTTTCTGCCAAACTGCATAACAGTTTGTTGGCAGATGCTCTTGGTTTTACATGTTCGAGTTATCTTATATGCTAGGTACACACAAATACTAAAAAAGAAATTTAAAGACTCCCTACACACTACCCTCTTGCTCGCCCTACGCCTAAGGTACAATTAGGTACACCACTATAATCTTACGAGTACGTTAGCATGAAACATCGAAGGTAAGGTAAAATTTTGATTATTTAATCAACTTGAATTTCAAGAAGAATGTGTGAAGCTGACGGCCTACCTCCATTAGTGGAAAGGCATAGGAAGAAGAAGAATTCTTAAGAAGAAGTGCTATTACAGAAACGACCTGGACTACTATCATAGCCACACACCAATTGCGATGGCGGACCAATATGAGGCATACGTCCAACGATGGACAAACAAATGCTGAAGCAGAAAGAAGATGAGTGTTAAGATATTATCTTTACAGTCGAGCAATAAAGCATTATATTTAAATCAGTAAGTTGCAAGAGCGGAAGGGCCATCGTTAATTTGGTTTCCACAACGCGAGCTCAGAGTAGCCACCGAGATCCCATCCGATTTGAAATGGAAACATTCACCGCTTAATCTGTTATAAAATCAATGAGATTGTGCAGACTTAAGCAGAGCACGGACCGGGGTCGGGTCAGCGGTGTTAAATGGCGAAACTACCCATGTCTCTACCGGGCGTACCCACCTCTAGCTCTGTTGCAAGGAGGTGACTATCTCGAGTAGTTTCAGTATCTACGTGGACCCGAAATAGAACAGTGAAGACTTGAGTTATGCCCGGTTTTGATCATCAGATCACCGCTGCCTACTATTGGGTCTCTTTTCCCTTATATGCCATTTCTCGTGACCTTTCTACATCCGCGTTCTTAGACCCTTCATCATATAGCCCGAGAAACTTCGCCGTGTTTCGCCGGTTTTCCAACCTGCCCGTGCCTTCCGTGTTCCGTGCTTCGCAAGGCACAGTAAGCCGTTGGTGCCGGCTGTCATATAATGGCAGTCGTAGCTTGATAATTTCTGACAGTAAGGCCCGCCACTGTCCTCCACCAACCCGTACTTGGCCCCCGTGGTGGAGTATGGCCTAACCTTCCTGCGATGCAGGAAGAGAACCGTGCCCCAGCAGTGGGGACATACAAGGGCTGATAACGATAACGACCTACCCGTAGGTAGGCTATAGCTACACAGGGGTAAGGAGCTTCCTATAGGTGGCTATAGCGTCGACAAATAACGGTTAAAATAAGATAAAATTGAGTGTAATTTGACTGTTGACCTGACTGTCGTATCCCAAGAGTCGTCGGACCTCGTCTCTGTCTCGTAGTTGCCTTCGGGTGGTTTTAACAATCCCATTGATACATGGGATATCTGGTCTGCGTACTCATTGTCTATAAAACCTCTGTCACCACACTCTAACTGCCTATGTCAATATTCTGATCGTCTATACAACCTCAGCTACCACACTGTAACCGTCATTGTCAATATCCTATGAGATAAATAATTTATAAGGGTACATATCTTGTAAGATGACTCCAAAATGCAAAATAAACGAACTGTACGCCAGGTTGACGTCTGTCAATACGTCAACCTCGCTACTGCTCCTTTGTCTCTGCCAATGTCTTCCGCAGATTCAAAAGCTTACATAACGAAAAAAGATGTGGACCAACAAACTCCGTATTCCATCTGACTCATACGGCGTGCGGCCGATAACAGGTTTTTTAATGGTTTGAGTTTCAACGTTCTTCGCTGGTTTTGGATAGAGCTGCATATGGTTTTTTTTCTCTTAAATTGCAAATCGGCGTTGTAGGCTGTGTTGGGAGTACCGTTGCGTTTTGAGACTGAGCGGATAATTTGTTAAATTTTTGACACAATATCATGATTTTAGATAGATAGACAGTCGAGAACAGTTTATTGCAACCAAAAAAAAAGAATTAGGCTTAGCAGTTATTGCGATTTTTCACCGCGCGATTTTCGCCGAAAAAATTGTGAGATATGGCAAATGTGATAACACTTGCGATAAAAAAAATCGCACTAATCCACCAAAAAAAAAATCACGGCGGCTTAAGCTTAGTTTTACAAGTTTGTAACTTAACATACAGTTATTTTATTTATTTAACTTGCTATAATGATCTATACTAACTTTTCATCATCATCGATACCCTTATCAACGTTGTACCTATTGAGAATGCGTACATTAAGTGTGTGTTTGAAATGTATTGGACTTGTTCTGGAAATAAATATTATTATTAAAATGGTCATATTGGACTTAAAACCTAAAAACTCTGTTGAACTGTCATTTCGTGGTTGTAAAATCACTACCCAAAAGTTATTATGGGCCGGGCTACACTCACAAGAGATTAAAGAACGCCAGGTTGTAAACGCGGCTGCATATCGTCGAAAAACCCATTCGCCGTCAATTAAGATTGGCTATCCCAAAAGACGAGATACGAGATATAAACGACGAGTCGTCGGTTCTCAGTTTTCGAGTTACGCGACGGGTTAACACACACTTCAATATTTATGCAGATCAACGCGGTAGCAATTTAACGAGAGTACTTTGGTGGTGAAGTGAAGGGAATTTTACCACCCATTCATACAAGGTAATTAGGCACCAAAAGGTACATCACTACAATATGTTTCCTTGTAATTGTGAGCGTTCTCTGCTCACATTCTTTTGGAGTGAGTTTGGAAATAAGTTCTTAGTGTTTACATTGAAAAGCTTATCTTCAGAACTAAGCAATGTCTCTCAAGTTGAAAACCTTCGTTTTAAACTCTCACTGTATTTCAAGGAGATGTTTTTATAAGGTTCCTTTTAAACGAAATTGTATTTAAGGGAATTATTCAGTTTCCAACCGATCCCTTAACAAATCACTAGAAGGCCGGCCCCATAACCGTTGCCATCATGTTGCGTTTCTTAAAACAGCCGAGAGAATTTAATATAATGCGCAAACGCAATCAAGGCGTTAGAGCGATCTTATCATTCATGATCGAGCGATCGCGTAGGCCACCGTGAAATCCCTTCACGAGAACCAGATGGAAACCGTACCAGTACGATTTGACCTTTATTTCAACGGGAATAAGGGTCGTGTGATACAAAGGTAGGTGGCGGTGCCAAGAACAGCAAACACCCGTTAAATTCACTCACAATTGGTCCTTGTTTATGTGAAAATAATCGTGTAGTTAACGCCGAGTAGAGCAATGCAATTGGACTCTGGAAATGAGATAATTCGATTCCAAGAACCGAAGTGGTGGCTCGAGTAATGAGTTGAATATCTGCACTGAAAGCGCTTTTAACGTCTTAAGTTAATGATGATCAGGCGAGATTCGAAGCTGCAGCAGCTACTGAATGCAATAAAGATTTCAACACCTTGACTGTTTTGGCAGGTTTAGTGGCGGAGACAACACTGCTTTTAATTTTAGATATAGACATTCAAGAAATTGGTATATATACAATGGCAGTTTAGTTGATTTGTTATTTAGTTTCATTTAATTATAATTTCTGTAACATCGGCTCATTACGATGTAAGCAAAATTTATATAAATGCGGTGCTTACCTATGAGTGGTGTACATACGCGTAATTTTATCTTCTTGTAACTCTTTTGTACCATGTTATGTATGTATGCTGTTGGTGTGCCAAATAAAATAAATAAAATATTCAACAGGGAACTCAATAAATTTGAAGTCTGATTGCCAGTTTCTGAATTGAGAATTTCGCTAAGTAAATATTTAAGTGTAGTGCGATCTCTTCGAATTTCTCAGCGAAGAGCGAGACAGAACGTTACTTAAGTATCAAAAATGAAAATCGGCAAATTCCAAGTATATCAATTCACCAACAAAAGCGTGTCTCAAAAAATAACCGTATTGTTTTTTTTAAAGATACCTCGACCTATGTAATTTCGATCGTAATGAAGCTAATTTGCCCTCAAACAATATGAAGTTTAACAGAAACATGCGCCTGGGCACATCCCAAATCGTCGAGGGGAAGTGGGGGGCGGGGGATCAATGCACGTGTGTTGAAACTCGACCCCTTCGAGATAATCATTTTATACGCTCGCAGAAGAAAAAAAAATCCCATTGTCTGACGAAGCGTTACCCTCTTTGCTCGTAGAGTCGGCAAAAGCTCGGGTACCTTACGTAGCTCTTATCACAAGAGGCTTAAGAGTGAGTGTTGAATAAAACTGAGCACTTTGTGATAATAAAGGTGTGTTCCCAAGGGAAGGATTGGTATAGCTTTTGTTGTTGCATTTGTTCACGTTGTCATTTTTGTCCGATACTCTCGGTATTCATTTCGAATTAATGTATGTAGTTGAAAATTAGAGAATCGTGTACTATTTTCGGCAAATATGTGACATGCAGCAGATAATAAAGACGACCTCTGTGGCGTAGCGGTAGCGCGTCTGCCTACCATGCAAGAGGTCCCGGGTTCGAATCCCGGCTGGGGACAAATAAAAAGCCCTTGGATGTTTACACGTTTGTGATGTAGTTGTTTCTGGTTCCCACGACACAGGGTATCCTAGTGTGGGGTCAAAACCAATTTATGTGTCTGTATGCAAATGTTATGTTATGTGATGTTATTATCCCACGTATTTTTGGTATGGGCGGAATTTTTTGCCTCTAAATAGGTTTTTAAAATAATGGTAAAGTTAGTTTCTACCAGTGAGGCAATACTGCATCAGCCAACATCCGCAATGAGATGAATCAATCTGGTGCATTGTCAAGTCCCTACAAAGCTGGACAGAACGAACGTTTTAAATAGTAATTACTAATTTAAAATACATTTTAAATTGGAAAGAAAGAAAAAGTCTTATAAAGTACCAATAGTTTTTTAGTTTTAAGTTTGGATATAATTTCATAAAATTATATTGATAAATGAAATTAATGATACCTATAAGCATTGGATGTAAAGGAGCGGGGTCTTCTCGAACAGGTATTTTTTTACTTAATTACTTAAAAGAAGGCCTTTTAGCCTTATTTTTTACTTAAAAGAAGGCCTTTTAGCCTCTAAATAGGTTTTTAAAAGAAGGCCTCAGCTAAACCACAGATATTGAAAATCATGGTTACACAATAAAATATATTTGTATTTGTATACATAACAAAGCTTCAATTTCCACTTCACTATAAAGATATTTACGTTAAATTATTACGCAATAATCCCACGGAAATAAAATTGGGCTTAACGTCACTATTCCAACAACAAGTGCCATAGTAAGAACAATGAACTTGCCAGTCGCCACCACAAAATGATGAGAATGGCCGAAAAAATAATGAAAACGTAACATGCTTAGACTTATCTGACTCTCTATCTGTTATGATGTCTCACGAAAAGACTGCCTTGCGTCCCTAGACCAGGGGTGGTCAATCCTGTGTCACAGCATGTTAATCTTATTTATCAAGAGCTAGGTTTACTATCAGCAAAGATACGCCTCAGAATATCGGCTTTAGATGGCCTGTTAGTTGCAAGATTTGTATCGAGTTCGACGACATCATATAATTAGTGCCTTCTCTTCCAGCACCTCATTACTATTGGAAGTTGGCCATCTACCACACTTTCAAACTTCTTCGTCAAGCCATGAACTATGAACATTACGGATCTAGATTAATTTTATATGAGCCGCAAGGTAATTGACCTTACACAGCATACGTTTTAAGCACTATTTATATCTTAGTTCTTTGTAAAGGTTTAATATCTCTTTCTTCATTCCCTCCTGTTTGGGGTCATCCCTTTCCATCCATCTTTTCACCGGTTTTAAGAAGCTGAATATTTTTATTTTGGTAACTTTGGCACCCGTGCCAATGGTTCCCCGTCCCAGCCTAGGGTTATAAAGGCGCACGTGGGGACATGTCACACGATGATACAAGTTCATGACCAAGGCTGGTGTAGAGGCTGTCAGGGCTATGCTAGTGTAGCTCTTATCACTAGGGTATAAGTGCTATTATTACACAAAGAGGACTCCGACCATTGTTGAAACTCTATAACTGCGTCTTCTAGTTGGAAAACATTAGTATTATTTTAAAACCTGATGGTATCGTACAGGATCTAAGAAGTCTACTGACGCTTATGCTTTTGCGCCATCAACATTATGAACATTATAACCCGATGGAACGACTAAAGAGGTCCAGTCAGATAAATAGTTAATAATCATCGATGTGGGTCACATCGATGATTATTAACTTTTATTTTAATTTTACGAAATAGAGGAAGTATTTGAAAAAAATCCGTAGAATTTAATTTGAAAGCTGTAGATCAGTAGAATTAAGCGAACATCTGTATATCTTCTGAAAAATCAGTATGCCAGATCGCATAAGAGATGAAGCGGAGTTAACTATAAACCTAAGTGAAAATATGTCCCAGGCACCGCAGTGGTGATATCCCATAAAATATTGTCCATCTAGCTTTAATAGGGGTGCAAAAAGTTCAAGTTTTTACCGCAGTTATACTTTTTTAGCAAGTGGCATAGTCTGCTTCAAATATCAGTTCGTTGTATCGACGTCCTTGATGACTTACAAAGACGGCCAAATACGTTCTATTGGCTTTATCCGCAATCTTCCAATGTCATCGCTCACCTTCACTCGTGTTAGTACCATCTCGGTTATCGTAGAGCCTGAGGTTTAAGTTGCCCAATTAGATCATGATTCATTGTTGTCAACTGTCGGCCTCAGTGGCGCAGCGGTTTAGCACGCTGACTGTAAAACGGGAGGTCTCGGGTTCGATTCCCGGCCGGGTCAAACTAGAAAATGAACTTTTCTAGTTTGTCTCGGGTCTTGGATGTTATCTATGTATTTATTTGTAAATCTATCGTCGAGTTAACACCTATAACACAAGTCATTTAGTTGTACTTAGTATAGGGCTAACGAGGTCTGTGTAATATGTCCGTGAATATTTATTATTATTTTTTATTTATTATTATTATTTTTATGGTAGGCACCTTAAACTATAAAACATCTTCATGTTTGAAGAATATTTAAGAAGTACAAATTCATGAGAAAATTTATAATTGTATATGTGAACTAATATATATGTTGAAACAATACTTTTATGTAGGACAAAGCCTACGCCGAAAATGCGACAAAACTATCAGCTTCTTCAACGTCTGTTGCTTTAATCGAATTACTCCCTGAAATTCGTATAAACCCTTTCGGATCACCTTGTATAGACGTGGTACTGACACACATGCGTGACATGTGCAGAGTCGTTCAATAGAGATCGCGGCGGATGTTGATGTGCGGGCGCAAAGAGGTGGGACCACAGGACTGGGTTGGAGCTCCGAAGGAGAAATTGATGTCCTGCAAATCTTCTAAGCGTAAATATCGCTTTGGTTGTTTGAAAGATGAGATGAGACATATCTGAAACAATAAGGTTGTTTCGTTGTAAAAGCTACTCAAAACATTAATGTCACATAGACGTGGTTTGTGTTAGTATAATTTACAAGACAGTTTCAATTCATCATCATCATCAACCCATTATGTCCCCACCGAGGGGCATGAGTCTCTTCCCTAAGAAATGTATAGGCCATATTCCACCACGGGGGCCAAGTCCCGATCGGTGGAGGCAGGCGTGGCAGTTTCAATTATTTCAAGGTACCTATTTAAAGCCCCAAAAACGTAAATTGTCTCGTAAACCTGTCACATCTGCGGACTCCCACCTCTGTGGTCGATCACCGGCGCAAGCTGCGCGCGCGCACGCACACCAGCGCACGGCGCGACACGCGTTCACGCAAACCGACGCACAGCAGCGTGTATGTGCGCGTGCGCGTGGGAACGCGCTGCGAACAGTCGCGTGCGCACCCGATTGTGCCATGCGCGGTATGAAGGTATTATTTTACTAATCGCCGCCTTTTTTCGGCTCTCTCTGGTTTCCTGTGTGTTGTGTAATATCCTGTGTTCTTGTGTGGACTAGAAGTTAGATAATTTCTCATTGAGATGAGATTTCTCCGTGTTTTTAATAGGAATCGTCACTATCTTAACCATGTTTCTTTTGAGGTCATTAGGTGCCCGGCTCATGAAAATCATTGGTTTCTTGAAATGTCAAGTTAGTTCAAACTTAATCAATACGAGGGACGTGGACATGAGACTATCTCATGTCGTTGTCCACGCATCCGCAGACATTGTAGAACCCTAATGCTTATACAATCTTGGTATCTATAGATTTCTGCACATGAAGTTCAAAACCATTATCTGCTACAAAGACGTTTATATCTTCTCATTGTGTGTGCTTCAGAATCCAGCACCGTTGTAGCATCGCGAATGTCAGGTTGTGGTGTGACAGCCACGGTTATTCTCTTGCGAAAAAAATATCACGTACTTACGTATTTTTATGATCGATCGTTTGGGAAGGTTAACGGTAGGTTTCATTTGCACGGTCTTTGTTTATTATCCTGTGATCTGGTTTGGACTATATTTTCGATACAGGACTTTACAAATATTTTTTTACGAATTACTAGCTGACCCACCGAACTTCGTACTGCCTAACAGGCGATTCTTTATTTTTTTTATTTTTCTCTCAGTAAGAACCATCCTCGTGCTTCAAGGAATATTCTACAAAAAGAATAAGCAAAATCGGTTCAGCTGCTCTCGAGATTTGCGCTTACAAAAACATTCAGCGATTCTTTTTTATATTATGGATAATCTTTAATGACAAACGACGAAACTTTCTTGTATCAAACATTTTAACGTTCAATATGCCAAACAATCAAGATCTTATTTGAAGTCTTCTTTAAAGCGTAGCACTCAGGGTAATTAAATATTATTTTTCCGGCACGTTGTTTTATACGATTTATGGCTTTTCCGATAAACTCTTTTCCTGTCACATCGTCTAGGTTAGTACATTTATGCGCTAAGGCAGGTAAAAGGTCACGCTAGAATATTCAGTCTACCAGTTTCAAAATTTTATTGGCATCTTCACGGATCTTGAATATATTTGTGACAGTAACATTTGGGGAAAAAAATAATGAAAATATATTAGTTATTATATCTATCTATTTATTTATATATGTATTATTGGTTGTGTAGGTTTATCATATTTTTTATTATTCAGCCCCCCCCCCCCCCTTGCCCCTGTAGGATTAAGTTAATATATCTTCCTATGTTTATGTAAGTTTATTATTGTATTCCACCTTCTTTTCCTGCACTACCCTTTGCCAGTCTCTTCAACACCAAAGGTTTGCTGGAAGAGAATGCTTCTTGCATTAAGCACGCCCTTGTACATTTACTCATGTAATTAGTGCAATAAAGAATTAAAATAAATAAATAAAGTGACAAAATGCAATGTTGTATCTTCCGATGAAATACCTCGACTCCCTGGACCGGGCGCTCGCGTTTATTGTCTGTCCTCGGGCGAAGCGTGCGCAGGCGCATTTCTAGACGCTTTCGTTCCTAGAACTCTGGACGTTTTGTTGGTACGTTCATTATGTTATTTATTACTAATTGCCCTTTGTGCTATCGGCTATTTGCGAGTGCCGCGTCTTTGGGACGATAAAACTTGACATATTGTTGTTGGGATCGCGGTGAAGTTTGTCTTTTGAGATGTTGAATGTCGGGAAGGCTTTAAAATAGCATATAATAATAAATAGTAATGCAGCCCATATACGACCCACTGCAGGCGTTCTCTCGGAGAGAGAGTATGGGCTTAATCACCACGCGTGCCCACCGCGGATTGACGATTTCAAGCGCTGAGGTTTGTGAACATCTCAGAAACTCAGATTTTCTCATGTTTTTCTTCACAGTTAGCGAGTGGTATTGCCTATAACTTCCCAAATGTGCGTAACTTAGAACATTTAAATCATTGGTACATAAAAAATAAAAATAGTATAATAATGTGGGTACAGCGATATCATTCCGATGTTAAAACCTAACTGCAAAGTAGGTAGTCGGGGCTAAAAGTGATGCAATCTTCTTCAGCCAGATGTCGCTGCCTGTAATACAGAGAATAGTGTAGAGGTTCGAAATTTCACTGATGCCGGTGAGTCGCCCATTAGCTCAGTTGGATAGAGCGCTGGCACGGATAGCCAGAGGTCGCGGGTTCGAATCCCGGCATGGGTGGAATTTTTAGCCTCTAAATAGGTTTTTAAAATTGTCCTTAACACGGGTTAGTACATTAAAAATAAAAATAGTATAATCATTGTTACATGCCGGGCTTCGAATTCACGACTTCCCGAATGAGGTGCCGACGTCCTACCTCTGTGCTACTACCGCTAAAAATAGAATTAAATAGATAGATGTTTAAGGTGCAACCTGTTACGGAAGATCGGGTGACCGAGGCGATGCCATTTTTAAAAGTTGATGTTCCAGTTCGAGTCGGACTGTAGGAGGCTTACAGTTTTTATAGTATATTTCGCGTTCTTTATGATTACCTCAAGTTCTCTGGCTTGGTATAGGTAGATTAATGACTCAAGTTTCGTAGTCTTTGCGAACTCATTTTACCTTATATGACCTTGAAGACTTATTTATACTGTTATTACAAATAAAAGGGTTTGAAAGTTCTGATGTTCTGATATCGTCGGCACACGAAGACTCTAACCTAAGCAACTTAGATGCTTTTTCTCCGGCCAAGGACGCGAGAACGTCGTCGTTGTCGTCGTCAGGCTATACTAATCCACTGCTGGACATAGCCCTCCAGTAATGAGCGCCGTAACACCCTGTTTTCAGCTAGCCGCATTAAGCATCTGCCTGCAGTTTTTTGCAGATCGTGAACCCACCAGGGGGTCGTGTCTGAAAAGCATAGTTATTGAATAGTGTCACATTAGTCCGGTAGTGGTCGTTTCATTCACACTATCGGTAGTCTAGTGACCAATCGCATTACAATGGTATAACCCGTGCTATTTACTTCGGTGACTCTCGCGATTCGAACTTCTTCGCGAGTAATGCCTATTTAATTTGCGCTCGTTATACCCCCTGAATGACATCGTACTGCTATTACTTTGGAGACTACCAAATTGAGGCAAATAACAACCATTGTCATGCTTATATGATTCTATTGAAAAACTATTTAACGTAAGTATTAGACACTAGGGCCTGGAGATCTATTTTTGAATCACTCGTATGAAATTGTATTGTCGAATGCGACATAAGTCACACTCGTCTTCTAAGTCGCGTGATCTCGTTTTTCCGTATTTTTGAATCACAATCTCCATTAAGCATTAGATATTCTTCAAAATTCATTTTCTACACTGAAGATCACAATATTCCCAATCTACAACAGTTATCAGGAGTAAATTCACATTTATCGCTAGGTAGCGCTAGCGCGGCACAATACAAATTAACACAAATTTTGACAATTAATCTATCGATCGACATACGAGACGAGTGGTAAGGACCATTCGTTGCAGTCGAGTGATTCAAAAATACGGCATTTCGTATGTCGAACGAAAATCAGTAGAAATCGAGCGCTCGACGCGAAACGAGTGATTCAAAAATAGAGCTGGTCGGTGGGCGTCCTACACTACGTTTGCGCGAGAACAGTGTAAAGTCATTCATAGGTCCTGAGATATCGAACTATTTTAAGCTCAATGCGGCCAGTGGTAATTGGTCCTATTCCGATGTACTGCTAGTACTGAATCCCTTCCCAGCAGCACTAAATCTAGCTCAGGCCCCCCCAGCGTGCGCGGACGCAGGCCACGCCCCTTGCGAATTGCGTCGCGGCGCGCCTCTCGCCAGCCAATCGTGGTTATCTGTCTCGGATCTACTGCTAGCTACTACCATGCTGTTTGTTGTGAACCAGCGACAGATAACTTCGGTCTAGGTGTTGTGTTTGGGGGTTAGACGAAACCACATGCGTTATTTTGAGAAAACCGGATTTGAGTTAGATTCTAACTAGTAAGAAGCTTATTTTGTAGCCTATTACGGCCTCGGTTGCGAAGCGGTTTGGCTTGCTGACTGTACAACCGAAGGTCTCGGGTTCGATCCCCGGCCGGGTCAAACTAGGAAACGAACTTTTCTAGTTTGTCTCGGGTCTTGGATGTTACCTATGTATTTACTGTATTAAATCTATCGTCGAGTTAGCACCTGTAACACAAGTCATTTAGATGTACTTAGTATAGGGCTAACGAGATCTGTGTAATATGTCCATGAATATTTATTTATTTTGAGAAAACCGGATTTTGGGTGGTCGTAATTAAGTACCTAAGAAGAAGAAGAAGCTTATTTTGTAGCCTATAAAAGTTCTACTGCAGGGCACGGGCCTTCTCTCAGTGAGAGTTAAGGTTTTAATTACCACTCGTGCCCTCCGCGGATTGGCAATTTCAAATGCGGAGGTATTTGAACACCTCAGGCACTCGGGACTCCTCACGATGTTTTCCTTCACAGCTAGCGAGTGGTATTGCTACTATAACTTGATAAATGTACGTAACTTAGAAAAACAAAGTCATTGGTACAGACCGCGCTGGGAATCGAACCCGGATCTCTCGCTTCGGAGTCCGTTGTTCTACCCTCATTTGAAATGAAATGAAATTAAAATTCATTACAATTCATTTCATTGAAAACTTTTTTTTTTTGTTGTTAAATCCTATAATTCAAGAAGCAATCGGTGGTACAGATAGATAGAATATTCTTTATTGTACACAGAAATGACAGTAACAGAAATGATATAAAAATATAGTACAAATGGCGGCTTTATTACTAAAAGTAATTTCTTCCAGGCAACCATAAAGTCAAATAGAAAACTAATTTATTGAGAAGTTTTGACGGACGCTGAACTTATTGCTCAAATTCAAGCGCTTTATGAGGACACAAGAAACTTGTCACTGGACCAGCGAAGCAGTCATTGAATGAAACATCAAACGGACTGATATGATTGAGCTACTTAGCGGAGTGCATAAACCACGCCGTACGAAGCAGCGGAACGCAGCCAATGACCATAAAATCAGACAAAACTGACAAGGAAACATGATCGCGAATAGAGAGGCGTCCCAGTGTGCGCAGGAGTCGATGAGCGATGGCCGTCCGCTACCGGCTTTACGGTCCTTCGAGCCGGACGTTTATGTCTCTCTCTAAGGCTGGGCGCATGTTGAGACGCAGGCGCAGCGCAGCGCAGATTTTGTGAAGCATGGAACGTCATTGAGCTACATACGCAGCGGCGCAGGTACGTGCGACGCAGACGTTTGTCTGCCCTGCTCTGCGGCTCGTTGCCGGCACAGAATTCTGCGCGACGCGTGCTTGTCGAGGCGTGTTTACTCACAATTTTGTTGCAATGACAGAACATTAATTAATTGAATTAGTTCGCTGTGAACCTTGTTTGTATGATACAAAACATCCAGACTAATCAAAAAAGACATTGAAAGAGATATTATGGGTGAGAATTGCCAAGGAATGGAGCGAATAGTTGCGTCGCATCATGCGGTGGGGGCCTCTGTCTGCCTCAACTGCCCTGCCCTGTACTGAACTGTGCTGCGCCGTGCTTCGTCGCCTGAGTCTCAGCATGCGCCCAGCCTTAAGGACGTACCCGAGATATTGTAGTGCGGTTTTATCTTTTCATATTTATGTTACGGCTTCATACCTCTTAGCTTCGGTTAATAACGAGCATGGTTTACGGCTTACGACCTTATCTTTATCCGACGTGAAAAAGGCTGTTCAATTAACTGCTGCCGATAATTTGCTATCTCGAAAAAAATTTCTTTTATGTGATCACTGTATCCGAGATGAAAATCGTTCTATCACGACTCGCCACATACATAAATACTGATTCAGTACAATTCAATTTATCAAAGAATTTATCATTTCCCTCCAATGATGGCACAACCTTGCGCTATGGCGCTCATTAGGGGAGGGCTATGTCCAGCAGTGGACTAATATAGCCTGAAGAAGAAGAAAGAATTTGTAGACTTCTAATTAAGAATTTGTTATATCGGAAAAGTCCGACCATGTTTCGCTCCGATTCACAGAGCTTGATCATGGTGAGCAGAGACGGAGCTCGCGTCGTCGGTTGCTCGACTCACACTCCATTTATTAGAAGAAAGAATTTCCATTTTATTTGCTGAATGTCAATGTACAATGAAGTTACAACCTAGAATACAGAACCTACAAATTGTTTTCTATTACCATGATATTACGAACTTAGGTGAATAGATAACACTTTTACTTAGCATGTTTAGTATTCTTGCCCAGCGAAGTCAGTTGATTTCAGGACCGTTTAATGACTGCTCTTACTTCCCTGTCTTTATATACGCTGGGTCTTTATGTTACACAATAAATCGTCAAATAAATTGGCGACTTTAGTATGAATAAAATGCACCTGTAAGAAGACAGAATTTAGGTATACAGTGGCTAATTAATGTCTATAATATAACCGAAGTGTGATAGAATCGAGGCACGGTTTATTTTGATGTCCGGCACTACTACATGCGTCAATTATATATTGTTGAAAAATACGCCCAATACTCCTCCGGGAATACCAAGTCTAGAGACAGACAAATCTCACTTCAATAGCAAATAAGTCGTATACGGCTCTAAGGCTCATGACTTGGAATTCTATGTAAAAAGGCGAGCGACAGCCAAAATCTGTATTCTGAACGCCATGCTGAACGAATGCGAATGATAAAATAAATGTCTAATGACTCTGTCGAGTGATAACTCGACAGAGTCATTTGAGACATAAGACATAGACATAAGACATAGACATTTGTCGCTTAGAATAACATAAGATATTATGTTATTCTAAGCGACAAATGTCTATGTCTTCGAATATTTTGCACCCACTTTTTCAATTCGCATGGGGGAGAATTGGCTCCCAGACCTTCTGTAAACCTAAGACCTTTTAATTCAAACTAGCATTTTTTCCTACAAATGACTTTCCTCTCCCGCGCACACTCCAGCCGCTGAATAGATAAACCCAATACAATAAATCTCCGCGGCAGCCACTGGCGAGGCGTCCAATTTACGCGGCGCGCGCGCATGCGACGCGCACGCAACCCGTCAGCGGGCATCTGATAACCGCTACACGGCTGGCTGAAACGTGTCTTTGACGGCGAAGTCACTTCAGCGCCATAGAGTTGCGATTTTATAATGGCGAAGGGAACTGAGGAGCTTCGGCGATATTGCAGCGGAGGCGAGCTTAGAAAATGTTAGAATGGCTGTACCGAAGATGTTTTTTTTTATTAGAGAAAACAGACACTTATGCAACAAACATTAGTGTAAGTTATCATTAGTATTAAGAGTAATTAGATGTGCAACTGGGTGGCCCTACACCAAATGGTCTGTCTGACGACCTGGTTACGATGAAGCTTGGAAACCATGAGGGAGACCTACTCGTATGTCCTGCAGTAGCTGAGCGTTTTCAAAAATTTACTTATATGAATTTGTAATATGGCTGTGTGGTGTCGGCCTAGAGAATAGCACCAACCCAAATTCTTCCCACAGGTGTCATAAAAGGCGACCAAGTTACACAAACCGGGGGGCGGGCAGCAGCGACCCCTGCAGTACAATTCCACCAAACTGCGATCCCCAACCCGCATGCCCAGCGTGGGGATTATGGGCATTACCCCCAATGATGGCACAACCTTGCTCTGTGGCGCTCATTAGGGCTATGTCCAGCAGTGGCTAATTTAGCCTGAAGCAGACGAAGAAGAAAATAAGGGTATACAGTAGGCACTTGGTATTTTACTTGCATTCCTATAATTACAAACAATCTCTATTAATTAGTATAGAACTCGACAGTCAGACACTCTAAACAGCCTCATTCTCATGTCATATCTATTTTATCTTATCTTGTCTGAGGATCTTTGGAAGATGGGCAACAATACGAACTGGAGAAGAGTGTTCGAGACTGGTTGAACAAAATGCGAAGGAGCGGAAGATCCGCAAAGGATTGCAAGTACCATAGGAATTGGGCTCTAAACTCATCAATATCACCATATTGATGAGTTTAGAGCGGTTCAATTTACCAATCAGAACGGTTCTGTATGCCAATCAGGATTGGTTTAACCTAGTTCATTGTGTTCAGTGTGTGATAGTTTGTTCGTTTTCGTTCTTTTTTTCCCAGTTCCCACCATAAGACTAAATATATTGGACGGGTGTTGATTTTGTTTTTTGTTGAGAGCATATCACGACAGCATCGGGTGGTCACTATGCTATGGAAGTAAGAATTTATATCATCCCGTCACAAAGTTTGCATTAAGAAATATCAGCCCTATTCTTTACGTACTAGTAACTGCAAAAAAAATTGCATTCCAGCACTGGCGCATCACATGCTCTTAACTATTGTAATTTACCCACCTATGTACGTAAAATGTACCGTGTATGCTTGCAAATCAATAAATAAAATGAAGGTGCGCCTAGTGGCTTTTGACTAGTGGCGCCTCCTTCAACTAAACAGATGGTCCGACTACCCCTATGCATGACAATTTTTATTTTTTGACCAGTTTCTTTGATGTAATATTCACAATGATAACTGGCCACATCTCAATTGTTTTTATTCTATTAACAGTCACCAGTCCCCTGGTTCCTCTACAACTGATCTACTTATTTAATGCGTCCCGCCTCCCATTTGAACAAATCACCAGCAGACAACATCGAGACAAAAAGCGAGCACAGTCGTAGTTTCCCCTTTACCTCTTCTTAAAGGTTCCTTTACTTTAGTGCGGGTATCTAATAACCAACAAGGCTTGCTCGGTACAATTTCCACACCGTGCTGAGCTATTTATTACGACCTGCGCCCGCGGCTGTGCAAAGACGCAGTTGGCTACAAAAAGGCCACCCGACCTTTTTTCTCGATCCTTTTGGAGGTTGAGACCACTTCGCCTTTTGGCACTCCATGCGATTTATATATAGTTCTCTTTTTCTGTGCAAAAATGTGGTGCGGAATAAATTTCGCTACATACATACTTGGGCTTGAGCTATCAGCATCTCTTGTAAAGTTTGTTTTTTTACGGAAAAGTAACGTCTTGCCACTTTCGGGCAAAGTGTACCTCTAGAGTCATGAAAAAGCACCATCTATTGGATATCATCGGGTTTTCGAAAAATACTCCAATGTGTACCCCAATGTCTGCTGTGTGGTGTCGGCCTAGAGAATAGCACCAACCCAAATTCTTCCCGCGGGTGTGGTAAAAGGCGACTAAAGGACACAAACCGGGGGGTGAGCAGCAGCGCCCCCTGCAGTACAATTCCACCAAACTGCGATCCCCAACCCGCGTGCCCAGCGTGGGGATTATGGGCATTACCGGACCCCCTCAATGATGGCACAACCTTGCGCTATGGCGCTCATTAGGGGAGGGCTATGTCAAGCAGTGGACTAATATAGCCTGAAGAAGTGAAAAAGCTTAGGAGCGCTAACTAGCGCCATCAATGGAATAAAAATCATAACCTGTTTTATAATACGTTTTTATCAAAAAGTAAACATGAGAAATCTTAATATCCGTGATAACTTTCTGCCAAAAGGGCTACTATAACATAGATGATTATCTAGATGACAATGAGGTCTGGAATTAAAGCCAGTACAATGTATGAGTTCTCTGTTTTATAATAATTATGTAAACTATGTTAATTAAGGACTTTGAAAAGACTAAGTTTGGAGTTTTTCTGTCCATTTTTTCTCCAAAATGATCTAGATTTTGAAATGGACACCTAGTTTGAATTGTAACGTTCATTAAGCCGCAGCTTTTGCGCTACTTTGAATAAAACCTTTTCATTTCAACTGTTTTTAGAACACACAGCCTAGGATATGTAGTATACATATCCTAGGACTTTAATCGATTTCGGCTATATAACTGCCGTTTTTGGCTGTAATCCATTAAAGTCCTAGATTGTTGATCCTAGGTTATAGTCTATAACCTAGGATCAACAATCTAGGACTTACGTAGGTTCTAAATATGGTTATCGCATCACGGTTGTTAAGATTTCCCATGCCGGGATTCGAGCTCGCGACCTCTGGCTATCCGTGCCAGAGGTCGCGGGTTCGAATCCCGGCATGGGTGGAATTTTTGACCTCTAAATAGGTTTTTAAAATTGTCCTTAGCACGGGTTAGTGCATTAAAAATAAAAATAGTATAAGATTTTTCATGTTCACTTTTAGATATAAAATTTTATGCCATTGGTGACGCTAGTTAGCGCCCCTAAGCACCTTAGACTCTAGTAGAAATGAGGTAATTCAAAAATGAAATTTGTTTCAAATAAGTCTTACATTTTTCCCAAATGGGGTTAGACCAAGTCTAATTTATTCATACCTATTATCTTGTGGAGTCAGAAATTGCTTAAAATTGCCTCACTTTCAAAACGAATCTCTAAAAGTCTAGACCTTCCGTCCCTCCTACTTGAAGCAGATCCCGCAACATGGGGTCCCTGTCTTCTGCGTAAAATATAGCCCTCCCTACACTAAGGCTTTTTCTACGTCGCCGTAATTAGATCGGCCCGATAGGTACCGCGGCTAATAATAAATTTTGAGCCAGTAATGAAGATTTTGCTGAGAAATTAGATAATGCCCCTGCCGTAAATAATAGTGGGGAGAGAGTCTGTGATACGGCGAGGAGTTATGGCGGATAGTGTCGTTTTAATATACCCGAGGAAAAGTTATACGAGGGACACTGGTCGCCATAAGTTGTCACGACTAAACTGTACAATGTAGACTAATTAAAGTTTAAAAGATCAAATTTAGCTAGCAACAATTTTAATAGGCGAAATATAAAAATATACAAGCTTTATGTACTTAACCTATTGCATTCATATGCACAAAAGGATAGTATACTCTTTGGTTTCTTATTAAAATAAATTTGAATGAAGGTATCATATTGTTTGACAAATCTTTGGACGCCGACGAGTGTATTAGTAGTTTACCTCATACTCTGGAGTAAATACATAACATCATACGCACAAAAACATTAAATTAGTAATAAGGCCGCCGTCTGTACTCTTAGTTTAAGAAATATCTGTGTAATTTCCTTTTTTATGTACAATAAAGTGTTCTATCTATCTATTAAACACTTTTCTGAAAAAAGTTACATCAGCAGACTGAGATACTATTAACTTCTGTATGGACTTTTCTTGTAGTGAACATATTGTAGATTACACAATTTTTTTTATTTTTAATGCACTAACCCGTGCTAAGGAACAAATTTAAAAACCTATTTAGAGGTTAAAACCTAACTGCAAAGTTGGTAGTCGGGGCTGTAAGTAATGCAATTTGCTTAAGTCAGATGTCGCTGCCTGTACGTAATACAGAGAATATTGTAAAGGTTCGAAATTTCACTGATGCCGTGAGTCGCCCATTGGCTCAATTAGTAGAGCGCCGGTACGGATAGCCAGAGGTTGCGGGTTCGAATCCCGGCATGGGTGAAATTTTTAGCCTCTAAATAGGTTTTTAAATATTGTAGATGTTTAGTTAACTTTCATAGCAAATTACGTTTCTACCCATATCTTGATACACATGATATTTCTTTGAATAAAATGTATCCTACATTCGATATGTTAAAATCCGTTATACGTTATTGCGTTATCCGTTACACGTCAAAAATCCGAACACCAAGTTCAGACATTTTGACGTTAATCTTCCACTCTTATGTTATCAATGGGATTCTGAAAACAATTTGCATCTCGAAACCGACTTGTACATGTGCTTGGAATCTTCAACACCCGTATGCTACAGCGAGAGCCCTCTCCCATCCCTGCACCTTCACCGCTGACCAACAGGTCACAGCGTGGGCGCGACAGGGCCACCGCCCACGTCTGCCGGTATACAGGTTCCTTGTGAATTTCAATTGACGACGATCAAGGAAAGGATAGCTGGTTTGATATTTAAGTTGGTGAACGTGAGGCAGAGAAAAGTACGGAGGTTCCTCTTTGAAGATGCGGCGAATTGTTCTTGGGGCTGGACATAGCTGCAGATAGTTATCCGGTCGTTATTTTGAGCTGTTAACAGCAAGGCTTTGTAAAGCAAATTGATCGCTACTTGATAAGACTAGTATTTGTCGTAAAATCAATCGGTCAAAGCAAAGTTAATTTTCAATTAATTTGTATCTTAAATCTTTTAAATTTGTATCTTAGATCGCAATTCTGAGAAACCTTAATCAATTGGCAATGTAGCATTTTTATTATAGATTACAAAGTTTTCGTTTAGACATTAAATAAAAATACTTTACAAGTTTATTTTCAACGATATTACTAAAAGTTGACAGTTTTCTCGTTATTTTTTTTAATGGCTCGGATTTTTTCCAAGATCCAAAATAAGTATACAGTCTGTTAGCTTTTGGAATATATCTCGGGCTCTAGAGTAGGCTTCGGTTTTCGCCAAAAGCACACGAGTTTAATACTACTTCCTGCTCTGTATAAAACTTTTCTTCAATATTTTGAAAAGTTATGTAAAGTTAAGTGCTATATATTCTTAGTTCCGATATTTCTATTACACGAATATATCTGATTCTATCCGTTAGTAGCCGAGGTAGGTATATACTAAAAGCTGACAGACAGTAAACATGGTTTACTTATTTAACATTTTGGTTTTACCTTAAACATGTTCAAGAATTCATTAAACAGTTTACAATAACTGTGACATTAGTGGACATGAGTAAAAGTGTAATTAACCTTCAAAAAACCACTTCCTAGACCAACACCACGTATATTTCCAATAGGGCACCCCGTACAGTGTACTCCACTGTGGCCTAAAGGTAAAATGATACAAAATGTACAATGTAAATACAACTCCGGCCCCGAACTATCGTGTGGGCGAAGCGCGAGCGGACGTCGCCAATAAATAACGCAGATACGTCCTGACACGTCACCATACTCTGCATTCTATACACTATATCTGAAAGCATAAGAGTTTAAATCCAGTGCGGTAGGGCTTAGGGCGGCGCGCGGGAGAATGTTATGGAATGCAATATGTAGAAGTATTGCCTACCTATTCTGTTTCATTAGCATAACCACTATTATTGATAATATGGTGAGGTAGATAGGCTTGGAGACGAGAAATCAATGTTTGGTGGATAAAAAATTTGAGAATAGCTATGTGTCGATTACGTGGGTCACATGAAACCAAATAAGTGTTGGGTCTTCTTAATTGACCATTAATTGTCAATTTTCTAAACCGTTGTGATAATATTACGGCTCTAAATTCTAGATTTTATGTTCTGTATTTGTACTGATTGTTGTTATTAGGTACTACATATTTAAAAATTCATGTTGGTATCTTTTTTACAAACGTATTATTAACCTCCTATTAAGAGGTATGAAAAAAACATTGAACCTAGAACAGTAAAGTGCGGTTTCCGAATTAAGAATTTTACTGAGTAATACTTGTGTAACGTTCTGTCATCATCTTTTTTGGGAAATACGGAGAGCACTACAGTTAAGTATGTACTTAGCGAAATTCTCAATTCCGAAACTGGCCCTTAGTTTTCCAGATCTCCTACTTAAAGTGCATTTGGCGTGAATTAAGGTTATTATATGATATTACCTTTTAGAGTATACCTCGGCTACTATCGGATAGAATAGGATATATTCGTATAATAGAAATATCGGAACTAATATGACACTTAATTAAATAAACTTAATAAGAAAAGTTTTATACAGAGCAGGAAGTAGTATTACACTCGTGTGCTTTCAGCGAAAACTGCAGCCTATTCTAGAGCCCAAGGTGTATTCTAAAAGCTTACAGACTGTACGAAGATATGTTTATATGGGTAGCACTAGTTAACATTGAAGTAAGCCACTGAATTCTCTGTATGTAATACAGAGAATAGTGAAAAGAGGTTCGAAATTTCACTGATGCCGGTGAGTCGCCCATTGGCTCAATTGGTAGAGCGCTGGCACGGATAGCCAGAGGTTGCGGGTTCGAATCCCGGCATGGGTGAAATTTTTAGCCTCTAAATAGGTTTTTAAATAAGCCACTGAAGTTAAAGTCTTCCTAGTAAGGAGGATACTAGGTTTGCTGAAAATGGTTTTAAGGTTCCTATCCTCCGCGATGTGTGGCAATTAAAGCCCACCCTTACATACTGCTAATGACATTCCTAGCAAAAAGTAACGCACAAAACCATTGCATTATTTAATTCACTTACCGTGACCCAAAAGTTAAACCGACAAACTTTGCATCGACGAGGAGCGTGCTATTAGTCGTTGCGAAAGTTTGCATGAGCCACACTCATGGCGACTCACGATGTGATAAAGGCGGAACTAGACTGAACAGGAGGCGTGGAATCGCCTCTAAAAAGGTTAACAAGGAAGAAAAATCGGTCTAAAACCATCCTGGCGCGCTGAAGCAGGATGCGTAGGTTTTGGTTATGCTTCAGTCACAAATATTACTTGAATGATCGAGGAGACATTGATCGCAGTAGAGATAGTTGTTTCCAATCTTCCAAATTAACAACCTGCAACTGATGTGAGCTTTTTTAACAGACACTGGTGTTGTCAAAATAACTTGCCTTATACGAACTGAAAATTATTGACACGTGGCCGTGTTTAAGCACCCGTGGATAGCTGTACAAAGTCTATGGCACGACCATGATTTTAAGCCTCAGATTAACAAATTAAGGTAGTTTTTAAATCTGAAATTTTTGTTAGTTTTTTTATGAAATATTAATTTTATATATTCTTTTTTCTATCAACGTTGCTGTATTTTTAATTTCCCGTGTAATCCCGAACTCCATCTGAAGTTAATTCCAAGAATTAAACACCACCCATTAATAAGCTTCATGTTTTGCATACCATGTACAAAAGTCTCTTGCCTGCCCACGTCATAGTTACGCCCCAGTCTAGTAGAGTCCTACTTATAATAGGGCATTGTCCATTTGGTTCCTAGCACGCGTGATCCGGCTAATGTCATGTTTATGTCGGCCATTTGTACTTGTATTGTGGGCGTGCCCTATTGTTTGCAGCCTTTTATTTTTAAATTGTTTTACGTGCGAATATGAACCACAACTGGAGAAAAGGCTTATATATTTCGAAAACCCTTTCTGCTGAGGTTGGATTTCGATACTAATTTAGGTGTGGGCAGCTCGGTAAAACTGAATGCGTGCCGATACAATATAATACATCTACCCAAATTAATCTACAGCTCGACACAAGCGACACGCTGGGTTACCGTGTATGACTAACGCTAGTGGTATTTTTCTGAGCGGTTCCGTGCTTCGCAAGGCACGTTAAGCAGTTGGTGCCGGCTGTCGTCGATAGATTGCAGTTGTTGAGTTAGAGGCATTAAAGGGGCTTGAAAACTTCTGACAGTAAGACCAGCCACTAATCTTGCAAGCCTCCACCGATCTGGATTGGCCCCGTGGTGGAGTATGGCCTATACCTTCCTCAAGGAAGAGACCCGTGCCCCTCGGTGGGGACATAATAGGTTAATGATGATGATGATCGACACTAGCTGCCTCCAAGACACAGCACGATTTTCTCTCTATTTCTTGCTAAGCGAAATATGTCAAGCAACACTTAGTCCGGCTGGCACTTGGATGGGTGTCCGGTTTATTAAAAATATCGAGATTCCTTCGTGCCTCGAAGAGCACGTTAAACCGTCGGTCCCGGTTGCCATACAAAGGTATTTTGGCAATCGTTAGGGTGGTCAGACACCCACAAAATATCTGAAATCCACCAACCCGCATTTGGCCAGCGTGTGTGGATTAAGGCCTACACACTCTCCACTCCTAAGATAGTTGAGGGTGGACCCGTGCCCAACTAGTGGGACGTTAATAGGTTGAGGACGAGGACGAGGACGAAAATACGTCTTCCAAGCTGGCTGCTTCCGTGATACTTTTTGTCATTTTTCTCCAAAACGATCTAGATCTTGAATTGGATAACTATGTTTAACTTATACCGCTATTTAGAATAAAAACATGTTGGCTCAGCTCAGAACTAACAACACCTTCCTTTGTTTCAGCTGCACGTCGAAGTACGCGGGCGAGTTCTGCCAGCACCTCAACCCCTGCCACAGCGAGTCTAGCCCGCGATGCCAGAACGGCGGCACCTGCCGGGTGCGGCCGGGGCTGGGCGGACCACCGTCCTTCGTCTGCGAGTGTCCTCTGGGCTTCAGCGCCAGCCTGTGTGAGATAACCGTCCCGGCCGCCTGCGACTCCGCGCCCTGTCTCAATGGGGCGACGTGCCGCCTCACCTCGCTGGAGACGTTCGAGTGCGACTGCCCTCCTGGGTACACAGGTCAGTGATCAATCCTACAAATATGCTGCATAGGGAACTTGACCGACTAGAGCGGTGGTAGCGGAGCGGTGTAGAACTCCGGCTTCTGAATCGGGAGGTCGTGGGTTCGAACCCCGGCATGTACCAATGACTTTGTTTTCTAAGTTATGTACATTTGTGAAATTATAGTAGCAATACTACTCGCTGACAGTGAAGGAAAACATCGTAAGGAAACCCGTAGTGTCTGAGGTGTTAGCGTACCTCAGCGCTTGCTACGTACAATGGCTCAGGTCTAACTAAGGGAACTTGACTGCTCTGGGTATTATTTAGTTAGTTATGAAATGGGTCTAATCGCGATCATTTATTAGGTAAAACGTTTTGACGTCGTTTCGTCAACGTAGCAGTTGCCGTGGTCATGGATAGACTGAAGTGGCAAGTACAGTCAAGTGAGGGTAGGTGGTCTCCCCTTAAGTCACTCTTAGTTTTTTGCAGCTTATAAATTTTAGCTTATAAATTTGCAGCTTATACACAGGTATAAATTACTGAACCTCAACTATTTGTCTTAATAAAATGCTTTCTATTTTAAATTTACAAACGCCGTTTCCTTACTCTCAAAATCATTGCGAAACTTTTTTTGCAATGCATGGGAAATTAACGTTGAGGAGATTAGCAAAGAACTCGGAGCCTTTTTTGCTTGTCTGTTAGTTTTAATAATAACATACTGGTAAATCTTACATAGCATTAAACTAATTAAAATAATCCACCTTTATATAAACAAACTATGTATATCTTGCAGACATAATTGGGGGTCATAGATTTTTTCTTCGAATTCTATTGCTTTATTTAATTGCCTCTGAAGTTTCGCGTTGATGTCTTTTCTATGAAACACACAAATGCACAAGAAAACTCCTGCATTATCGGTAAAGATTATTTGGCGATTATTTTACAATTGTTTAGTGAACTACATCTAAATATAAGCCGTTTGAAAGCAGAGGTCATCTAACTGTAGAGTAGCATGCGCGTACGCATAAAGTACAGACAATCTTATGACTAATCTCACAGGTGTGGCTGGCAATGTGTAATTTCCACTTTGTGAATCGAGCAGACAGGTAAATTGTTATTTACTAGGCTCTTTGATTTGATATTTTGAATTAAACTAAAGACTGAAGCAAAAAGACAGGACCTTACCGGTGCCTTTGTTGAAAATTGCGCCTTAACATAAGTATCTTAAGAATCACAATTCCATAGCTCCGTTAGAGAATGACGTGCGTGATTGTAATGTTGAAACTTGGTTGAAACTAATAGTTATTCTATCCTGCAATATTAGGTCATCTCTATAATATAAAAATGAATCGCTGAATGTGTTGGTAAGCGCAAATCTCGAGAGCAGCTGAACGGATTTTACTAATTATTATTTTAGAATATTCCTTGAAGTACGAGGATGGTTCTTACGGAGAGAATAAATAAAAAAATTAAATTTCGATGGTACGAAGTTTGCTGGGTCAGCTAGTTGCAAATAAAGGAAATAACAACAAAATATTAAATTTCAATCCATTTTTAGTATAACTTGATGATTATACTATTTTTATTTTTAATGCACTAACCCGTGCTAAGGAACAAATTTAAAAACCTATTTAGAGGCAAAAAATTTCACCCATGCCGGGATTCGAACCCGCAACCTCTGGCTATCCGTGCCAGCGCTCTACCAATTGAGCTTGATGATACTTTTCCGTCGTCCAAAAACTAATAGAAAGTCGTCGAAAAGTACAAGCCGTTTCCTTTCAAACGGGCAATTATCAAAACAAGTATTTTGTCGGCAAGTTTTTGCGTCGCTAACTCAAAAAAAGTTACCGAATAATACAAAAGAACGGCTAGGATGAACATGGTATTTTGGTGTCAATGTGAATGTTTGATCTTCATTATGATAGTTTGATAACTATCCATCCTAAAGTTATTTGAAAGAGATTGCTTTTAGTGATAAGACCAATTGTATTCATACGGCAAAATTTATATTATGTAAGCCCTTTTAAGTATTTTATTTTCTGGCGTGTACAATAAGGAGTTCTAATCTAATCTTATCTAACAGTTACCCCATGGACTTTTGGGACTTGTTTCATAGAACAGCAATTCATGGTTCACTCGATATACTTTGAATAACATATCGAAACGTCTAAATAAGTGAATAGAAAAGTATTAAAAATATTTTTTGAATAACTCTGAAGTTGTCTAGACGATCGCTTTAAGCGATAGGACCGCCAATTGCGTATGGCAAAACTTAGTAGTAAAGTTGAATCAAGGCTACATTTACCAATACCTTTGCCAATAACGGACAGCCATTTGAGATAGCGCAAAAAATCAGTTGTGCTTTTGTCTCTAATCTATTTCGCCGGCCACAGTTCATACGCAATTAACAGACTTTCAATTTCTATTTCCGGATTTAATTTATTATATTATTGCTTTCTATAGTTTATCTACGGCATTATTTATAGGTAGATATAAATAAAATTCGAAGTCCTGACTGACTGACTGACTCACGCATCAATGCCCAGCCTAAACCGTTGGACTTGGAAAGCTGAAATTTTGCACAAAGGGTTTATATAATTATAATGTAGGAAAGGAATAAGACGGATTTTTTTTTTTAAATTCAACCCCCAAGGGTCGAAAAGGGTTGCTAAAACTTGTATGGGGGGTATAAAGAATGTTGTCTAATTTTCTTAAAAACTTAAAATAAATACTCTTCAACACAATTGATTGAACACGTGTTTCGCTGTTTTTCTAAATTTAACCCTTAAGGGAGTGAACGGCGTTGCCAAATTTTGTTACTTGAATCTTTTCTTTACTAATTCCACGCGGACGGATTCGCGGGCAAAAGCTTGTTACAAATAAACGCTAGATTGAACTGCTGGCTGTCAGATAAGTCTACCCTCAGGCTTTGTAGATCTCTGAAAGCTCTAGATGTGTTTGATAATACTTTTGTAAGATGAAAGATGGATTCAACTTTTAGACATGGATTTTATGATCTGAATATCTTTATTTAGATCTATTAATTGGGAATCGAACTCACGTCCTCTGTTTTTGTAGTCAAGCGTGTAAAACACTATTGGAGTTTCTTTGTTAGTTTCTTCTCCACATAACCTATTAATTGTGAAACTAACAGCTTTGACGTTCATTAAGAAAACATTTTGCTTTTATGGTTAATAATTATATTATGTTTTTGACTTCAATTCGCAAGACTCTAGGCAGTCGAGGCAAAGACGCTTATTATGATAGGCAGTGATATTTTTCAATTGCCATGTTTTTATTATGATCATGCCTTAGAGACCGTCATAGGGCGTGTAAACACACGATGACAAAGTAAATACTAGTGGTCGTATAAAAACACGATTCCTATAGCACTCCCGACCGTGAATCTGTGGTTACGTATTTACAATTTAAAACTCAAAAATGTTTAATTCAAAGTAGCACAGAAACTGCGACCTTGATGAACGTTACAAGCTAAACTAGGTGTCCATTTTAAAATCTAGATCATTGTGAAGAAAAATAAAACTGACAGATATTTTAATCAGCTTGAAATTATATTCTTTTTGTTGCACTAAACCGTGCTGAGGACAATTTAAAAAAACCTATTTGGAGGCTGAAAATTCCGCCCATGCCGGTACTCGAACCCGTGACCTCTGGCTAACCGTACCAGCGTTCTCCCAACTGAGCTAATGGGCAAGTGCCGGCATCAAAGAAATTTCGAACCTCTTTACAATATTCTCGGTATTATTTACAGGCAGCTTGACGTATTAGTATATAAAAACCTATTTAGAGGCTTGAAATTACCAATTACCAATCCGCGGAGGGCACGCGTGGTAATTAAGCCCATACTCTCTCTCTCTCTGCGAGGCTTGCCTCGCAGAGAGAGAGTATCTCTGCGAGGCAGGAAGATATCCTTGCCCCAGCAGTTAGGACAAAGGGTTGATATCAATCATGCATGTGCCGGGCAGTGGGACGTATATTCTTATCTTCTTCTTTGGTCCCTTTACTCCTCCGTGGAGTTTGGGGCTGACACGAGGGCTTGCCATTTATCTCTGTTCATAGCTAGGGATGGTAGCTCCAGCCAAGAGACGTATAGGATACAAAAAAAGATTAATCAGTGTTTTTCGAGTGTTTTAAGAAATCGACGTGTTTTTATAAATAACACTATAATTTTTTATCTCATTTCGAAAATTCTGGTTCCCCTAGACCTCATCTTGCTAGCCCTATTACAGTTGGCTTTTTTAACTCACTTCGAAAATTCGGGTTCCCCTATGCCTCATTTTGTTAGCCCTATTACAGTTGCCATTTCATTCATACATTCATTCAAGTTTCTTAACATGGTTAGTTCTCACTAGCCAGTATTAAACACAAAGGGCCGGGCTTTCACACCTGCCAGTCTGAATAAAATATGGAGATATAAAAGTATAGCTACTGTTTTGCTACGATTGAGCTTTGTTTTATTTCGCAGAATTGTCGGAAAGCCGATCATAACAATTTTAATTAAGGTTGGTTAGCTGAATTGCCCTCATGCAGTGAATATTATATATATATATATATATATATATATATATATATATATATATATATATAGAGAGAGAGAGAGAGAGAGAGAGGAAAATACAAACGGTGTTATCATAAAAACGCGATTCTTTTAAAATACACCAAAACGCAAAACATAATTATTAGTCTGTGGTACAGTCTTTCCCTTGTAAAGTCTCGATTAGGTACAGACTATCAATACAGCGTTTTTGTATTGTTTTGAAGAATCGTATTTTTATAAAAAATAATATCAGAAACAGGCCTTCTCTCTCAGAGAGAGAGAGTGAAATAGATACAGAGATGGGCTTAATTATCATACGTGCCCACCGCGGATAGTCATTAACAAATTCTGACAGAAGGCCTGTGCCTTGCAGTGGAACTTATATAGAACACATAAAAAAAAAAGGAAAAGGTCATTTTTTCATTGATAGCTTTTATTAACCACAGTATTGCAGTCATTCAATTGAGTAAATTATCGGTAAGGATATAAGTATATTGCGTATTTGAGAAGACCATGACGCAAGCCAATTAGAAGGATATGTGTGTGTGGTTTCTCATAACATTCATTCATACCGTATTTAGCCCTTCCTGCGATTCATTGATTACGTCGTGGAGGAGTTATTTATTATGAAAAGTGATACCGACTGCAAGCCAAGTGTTAAAAGAATGCAGCTGCTAATATTAGCACTAATCTGCTACTTATATTTGTATTTATACAACATGTAATATATATGTAGCATTAGGTTTAGATAGATACAATATGTGGTGGAGTTATTTATTATGAAAAGTGATACCGACTGCAAGCAAAGTGTTGAAAGAATGCAGCTGCTAATATTAGCACTAATCTGCTACTTATATTTGTATTTATACAACATGTAATATATATGTAGCATTAGGTTTAGATAGATACAATATGTGGTGGAGTTATTTATTATGAAAAGTGATACCGACTGCAAGCAAAGTGTTGAAAGAATGCAGCTGCTAATATTAGCACTAATCTGCTACTTATATTTTTATTTATACAACATGTTATTTATATGTAGCATTAGGTTTAGATAGATACAATATGTGGTGGAGTTATTTATTATGAAAAGTGATACCGACTGCAAGCCAAGTGTTAAAAGAATGCAGCTGCTAATATTAGCACTAATCTGCTACTTATATTTGTATTTATACAACATGTAATATATATGTAGCATTAGGTTTAGATAGATACAATATGTGGTGGAGTTATTTATTATGAAAAGTGATACCGACTGCAAGCAGTGTTGAAAGAATGCAGCTGCTAATATTAGCACTAATCTGCTACTTATATTTGCATTTATACAACATGTAATATATATGTAGCATTAGGTTTAGATATATACAATATGTTATGTTATGTAAATGTTATGTTATTTATTATATATTCTTTATTATACACAGAAATTACAAAAAAGTAGCTGTGCCCCGCGGTGTTACCCGCGGTTTATCGATTTTCCCATGGAAATAAGAGATTTTCCGTCAGTAAAACGTAGCCTATGTGTCAATACAGGGTGTCAGCTAACTCCATACCATAGCCGTTTTGATTCGCCTTTATAATATTACATAGTGTGATGTGATTAATTTGATAGTGTGATGTACACAATTGATGGTGTTATACTAAAAGGAATTTACCTTTTGCAGACTGTTGTGCACTGACGAATTAATATTGATAATATTCCATGTTACTTTGTGATGTCCTTGCCTGGTAACCACAGCTCAGGGTATCCTAGTTGGAGACCAGACCAAGGGAATCTCTTACGTGGATTTTAAAATTGTTGTTATTAATTATTTACTGAGGTATTGTTTGGCAGTCGTTAAGCCATGTCAGAGGCCTTATGGGCGGCTTGATACATTCTGACAGTAAGGCCCGCCAGTGTCTTACAATGCTCCACCAACCCGGACTTGGCCCCCGTGGTGGAGTATGGCCTAACCTTCCTGCGATACAGGAAGAGACCTGTGCCACAACAGTGGGGACGTATAAGGGGTTGAAATCGAATCGATATCATATTTATGAAAGAAAATGCAGTAGCTTCTTGTTTTTTCTTATTTATTCAATTCATGCGCGCCTTAAAACATAATATAGGTATTAAAAACCTATTAAGAGGCTAAAAATCCTTAAAACATAATATAGGTATTAAAAACCTATTAAGAGGCTAAAAATTTCAGCCATGCCGGGATTCGAACCCGCGACCTCTGGCTCTTTCCAACTGAGCTCAGTTAGAAAGAGCGCTGGCACGGATAGCCAGAGGTCGCGGGTTCGAATCCCGGCATGGGTGAAATTTTTAGCCTCTAAATAGGTTTTTAAAATTGTCCTTAGCACGGGTTAGTGTATTAAAAATAAAAATAGTGTAATAATAATAATAGTGTATTTCAATTAAATTCCAATCCATCATTCTAAATTTATTGGATGTCGAGCCACAAGATCTCCAATTAAGAGCGTTCAACGATCTGCAATTTCAGAGTTGACATTACGAATTAGTCGACAATTTTGATTGGAATTGATCGCTCAACTAATCGGTTAGCTCTATAATTTAGCCCGACGACATAAATAATCACTCTGATTGGGTGGAACTAGTTCAATTGCTTGTTAATTTCACTTTCCTATCGTACAGCTTAGACTTGTTTTTTTGAATGCCAACTCGGTTCAGAGACAGTCGCGTGCATCTAAAACTGTGTAAGATTTCCTATTTAAATTTATTATTATTAAATTCTTTATTGTACCTGTAAAGATTGTACAAGTATATTTACACTATTTTTATTTTTAATGCACTAACCCGTGCTAAGGAACAAATTTAAAAACCTATTTAGAGGCTAAAAATTTCACCCATGCCGGGATTCGAACCCGCAACCTCTGGATATCCGTACCAGCGCTCTACCAATTGAGCCAATGGGCGACTCACGGCATCAGTGAAATTTCGAACCTCTTTCAGAGGTTGCGGGTTCGAATCCCGGCATGGGTGAAATTTTTAGCCTCTAAATAGGTTTTTAAATTTGTTCCTTAGCACGGGTTAGTGCATTAAAAATAAAAATAGTTTAATCATGTGGGTACAGTGATATCGTTCCGATGTTAAAACCTAACTGCAAAGTAGGTAGTCGGGGCTGTAAGTGATGCAATTTGCTTAAGTCAGATGTCGCTGCCTGTACGTAATACAGAGAATATTGTAAAGAGGTTCGAAATTTCACTGATGCCGTGAGTCGCCCATTGGCTCAATTGGTAGAGCGCTGGTACGGATAGCCAGAGGTTGCGGGTTCGAATCCCGGCATGGGTGAAATTTTTAGCCTCTAAATAGGTTTTTATACAAGTATATTTAGTTAAGATTGTGGTTTTAGATTTCCTTTTTGCCTTGTATACTTTTTGTGTACTCACTAATAAAAATAAGTAAATAAAAATTAGTACATACATACATGACCTAACGACTGTATCCCAGAAGGGTAGGCAGAGACCAGGAACTGCCACTTGCCACGATCCTGATAGATCACCTTCGCTTCATCAATGTTGTTGCATACACACACGCTGGTTCCGGGTACTTTTTATCTTCCCCTTTGCTAATACATCCCCTATTTGGTCAATGTATGTCCGCCTGGGACGTCCCTTACCAGCCCTTCCACTCACATTCGCAATATATGTTTGTTTCGTCAATCTTTGTAGTAAAAATTGTTCTTAAGCTTAACTGTCAACTTTGTAAAAAATCAATTACGCCAAGCTCTTCCTTTGCGTGTCCTATATGCATTTGCTCCCGAATCGAACTTTTTAGTAATTTCAAAAAGTGTAGCTAGGCACTGCTTAATTCAGGTTACACCTGACCCCAGTCACACATGATAGTTAGCGAATACGGTAGGTAGTCCGCAACGGACGCACATACCTATTATAACATTGCATGTAAAAATTGCTCCTTTGCTTTCGCAGTCAGGTAGACACACGGAAAAAATAGGGTACAATATTTAGGTATTACCTGGTCCTAGATTATTCATTAGTTCATCATTGAATCGTCTAGATTTTTAGCGGAAATCCTATCAGTCGTAGGTTATTGTAAAAATCACAAAAATCACACCCATCTGGGTGTGTAATCCACTGCTTGCAAATACTATTAGTAAAATTGAGTAATTTTTTTTTTCGTTGGTGACGCTAGAGTACTTCTCTTTCGCGGAGAGAAGTTTCTCTCTATCTTAGTACTCTGCAAGTGAATTTGGCTGCTTATATAGTTTATCTGGTACAGATTACATATACCAAAATTTGTGGTTGAATGGAATACTAAAAAACAGTATTCAATCAATCAATCAGCCTATTCTCGGCCAGCCTATAATCAATCAGCGTCCTACGATGCATTTGCCAGTAAAACACAGTATTAAAACATTGAAAAATTCATATGAACTTTGTGTATTGCTTTGTAGATTTAAAAAATAATGATTCACTGGTAGTAGAAGACTAAAAAAAATGCACTTTTATTTCGATAGTCTGCGTCTTAGCCTCAGACCCGTCTGTTGCTCAGCCTTAGCATTTTCTTCTCTCTCGACGAGGGACCTTTTGTAACTATTGGCGCACGTTATGAAGTAGACGGTCACTGAAAAATGAAAGAATGAATTTAATATTTAAATTTCATATTTGAAATGTGACGCTGATATGATCGCTTAGGAAGAGCGGTGGTAGCGGAGCGGTGTAGAACTCCGGCTTCTCGATCGAGAGGTCGTAGGTTCGAACCCGGCATGTACCAATGACTTTGTTTTCTAAGTTATGTACATTTGTGAAATTATAGTAGCAATACTACTCGCTGACGGTGAATTAAAGCATCGTAAGGAAACCCTAGTGTCTTGAGGTGTTAGCGTACCTCAGCGCTTGCTACGTACAATGGCCCAACTATGAGGCTAAGTGCGGAAATCTCAGGTCTAACTAACTAACTATGATCGCTTAGGAAACAATCTCAATTCTATTCTTATGCATCGTTTTATGTAGACTATACATTCCACTGCACCGTATAACTTATAACCTGTTATTAAAATAACGCGACCCTACAAACCGTTTCTTCATTGGCCATAATTGAACCGCTTCTATGGAATGTAAAAATGTTTCCATTTGGACCTGGCGTGGGCGGATGCAGAGAGTAATCGATATCAACCCTTGTACGTCCCCACTACGGGCAAACGGGTCTCTTCCTGCATCGCAGGAAGGTTAGGCCATACTCCACCACGGGGGTCAAGTCCGGGTCGGTAATAAATGTTAATAAATCGAAGAACAAATGCCAGGAACGTAGCGAGTGGCAAAACGAAATCGAAGAACAAATGCCAGGATCGTAGCGAGTGGCAAAACTCAGGTCACTGCCTACCCCTACGTGATGCAGGCGTGAGTTTGTGTAATGTACCTCATCATCTTCAGCCATTTGACGCGCATTGCAGGACAATCCCTCCTCATGATTTCCCACCTTAACGGTCTTGTGCTGTCCGCATCCAGCCATGGGAGTCAGACCATCTGGTGGAGGGCCTGCCTACGCATTGTTATGTACAAAGTATCTCAGAGCTCTCACGTTGCAAAACGTTGCTCGCAAAAAGCAACCGCGTTGTAACTGCGTCATACAAGTAATACAAATAAGTTCTCAGGCATCCGCTGAAAAGCAGCGCCGTAGTCCTGCTACAGCATTAAGCTACGCAGAAATCTTTTTGGTACTTTTTAAACTTCTTTTTTATATTAAACTTAAGGAACATTTTACATTGTACATTGACATTCAGCAAGCAGAATGTAAATTATTTCTTCTTCTTCTTCAGGCTGTATTAGTCCACTGCTGGACATAGCCCTCCCCTAATGAGCGCCATAGCGCAAGGTTGTACCATCATTGGGGGGTAATGCCCATAATCCCCACGCTGGGCATGCGGGTTGGGGATCGCAGTTTGGTGGAATTATACTGCAGGGGGCGCTGCTGCCCACCCCCCAGTCTGTATCCCTTTACGACACCCTCGGGAAGAATTTGGGTTGGTGTTATTCTCTAAGCCGACACCACACAGCAAATTAGTAAATTCCTTACGTAGAAATAAATCGATTTGATATTGTATTCAATATCTGTAGTACCAAATGAAGATTTTCTACATCTTCATCTACATCAATACTCACAGCATATTTCAAACAGCAACATAAGTATAGAAATAATGTGTGTTGCTAAGTATACTGGACAAGTAACCATTGTTACATTGATGACACACAAAAGGCATGCAAGGGCCATGCCAGCCGTGCTTAGAACCATTGCCAATAAGTAATTGTCCAGCCCCCGTAGATCATCTCTCTAAAATAAACGGAGAATAGTACATGAACAATGTTAAAAAGGAAAAAAGAAGAAAATTATATTACGCATTGAACTTAGTGTGTATGTTCGTTCATATATGTGTGCCATGTATTTATCTCCATTTTGATTTGTTTAATAATATAAAACATACATTTCATACCTATTTGTCTTCTATATTTATTTAGAAAGGGCAAAAATGGCGGTCACTTTATCCCTCATTGCCAAAGTGGGCAGTGGGTTTTTATCTATATAGATAGATAAAAACAATTAAGCGGAACAATACTGAAACATGACACAAACATTCTACAACCACGAATTAAACACTAATGTAAAAACAAAAAAAAAAAAAAAAATTAAACGTAACATCATAACGGACAAAGTACATTATTAAAATTCCTCCCTACAATCGACAGCACATATGTGCACTAACTGACTAAGAAACCCTATTCGGCGATGACATATTTTGTAATGAGATATCTGTGACTTCTTCAATCGCAGAAGAAGAAGAAGAAAAACATTTATTATAGAAACAGTACACACGCCACAGTAACAAAACAAACTTAAAACATATTACGAAACATAACATTCACAAAAAACAAAAAGAACGAAGAAAAACGACGACGACCTCTGTGGCGTAGCGGTAGCGCGTCTGCCTACCATGCAAGAGGTCCCGGGTTCGAATCCCGGCTGGAAACAAAAAAAAAAGTCCAGGTCTTGGATGTTTACATGTTTGTGATGTCGTTGTTTCTGGTTCCCACGACACAGGGTATCCTAGTGTGGGGCCAGAAGCAATGTATGTGCCTGTATGTAAATGTTATGTTATGTAAATTAAATGTCACTGGTGCTATAAATGGCAACTGACTCGGCAATATGCTGATGGACAAGCCTTCAGCGCTGATTTTCAGTCAGTGCCATGTGCTACCCCACCAGCGTCAGAGACTGCTCTGAGATATAATCGTCTAGATTATGTTCAAGGTAAATTATAATTTTATAACGATATATACCTACAGATATGGCAATTAGTCCGAATATAGCACCAATTCCCTGCACGACGTACATACTTCGGTAAAAATATGACCATATACCGAACAGGACAACAACTTCGTAATTTTCCGTACAAACGTTCGGGTTTGGCTGATTCTGAAATGAGTTAAAGCAACGTTAAGCTTGCTTTGCTTAAAAAAAATCATTTGGTTGGACCAAGAACAGGCTACGGATCGAAAGATCCTTCAAGAGGCATCCTAAAAAGAGGTAAAATTTCTGGACGTGCCTGAAATCTCAAGTCTTACTACAGACTAACGACGTAGCTTAAAGATATTTTCCGTCTTCGGTAGCCGTCTATAGATTTTCACGAAAGGACGAGCGTAGTTTACGCTTCAATCATGTTCCATAGGCTATCATTCTTTCAGAGCTGCTTAAGCTAATATTTAAAGTCTTATATCACAATGTTATAGAATACCCCCGAAACGGCTTCACCGATTTTATGATTTTATTCTCTAAATTTTGTAGATCTCTGATGTTACGATAATAAAATTATGAACGTATTCAGCCAAAGCAACTGGGATCTGACTACCGAGAGCGGCGTTCGTATGTTCTTACTTATTAAAAGGCATAAGTTTACCTGATAGGGCTTCAGGTCTACAAGGGTCATCACGAGGCCGAAAATGATTCTGTATATTGAAACGATCATCTGCAGGATTTGAATGAAGGCAATTATCCTGATGCCGGTCTTGAGAGGGGCGCAGAAACAGCACGTTTTTAACACTGGCAACCGGTCCAGTGGCAACACGTGTATAATAGGCATTGTTGGCAACGAATTTCGACGATTTTCGTGCACTGAAATTTCCTGACGTCTCATATTATGTGATGATGAGTGATTAGCACAGACTAGATAAAGATTAGTCTATCCACAGATTAAAACTTACTATTGGTCGTTTAGCTTCAAAACCTATAAGTTATGAACTTTTTGGTCCGCTTGATCAAAACGTGGACTTTTTGGCTCGTTTGCAAGACAAGACAGAAATATTTTATTAGATTCACGACCTTTGTGATGGCCTATATTCAGCGTTGTTAGTCTCTTTCGGTCGTGTAAGTAGTAGTGTGACCATGTCTTTAGTAGGACCATAGATCGCCTGAAGGTGTCTTATTTAACCCTTAATAGGGCTTGGGTAGTATGATTTTTTTATTGGTTTTGAACTCTATTTCAAGGTGATAAAGTTCAATTTAACGTGGGAACTATTTTACCCTTGTGCACTTAAGGGATAACTGGACTCAGAGCATAATAATTAGAGCACTTATGAACTGAAAACCGTAGAGGTATACTAGGTGGCAAGCCCAAGCAAGATCCTCAAGGTACTGAATTGAAATTCATATTCTGCAAACACACTGTTATGTAGTTTAGGAGAAACATCTTTCTGTATTTTTTGTTTGAATATTTTCAATCAATTAATCTAAAAAAGAATCAAGCCAAGAACTATAATGGACGACCAAACTCCTAGCAAACTCGCGGAGATAAAAAACTAAGAAAGGAATATCTGGACATTATTAACATTTACATACAGGTACATATATTGTTTCTGGCTCCACTCTAAGAAACCCCGTGTCATGGGAACCAGAAACAGCGACATCACAAACATGTAACCATCCAAGACCTGGAGTATGTTTTTGTTCCCAGCCGGGATTCGAGCCCGCGACCTCTCGCATGGTAAGCAAATGCACTACCGCTACGCCACAGAGGCCGACCATCGAAGTTAATAGGATTGGGCGAAGAGGATTATAAATCGTACCTTATGTTCTCGTTTAATGTTTAGCCCCTCTGTGCGACGTAGTCGATGAGTCTGGAAATAAAAAGAGATAGACATCTAAAAGTTAGTTTTTGGTTATAGTATAAGAATTATTTTACGTCTCAATTGACTCGGCTTTTCGACTTTACTGTAGGGAAAATTCGGACTTACCTAAGGTGAAAATAAATAAAATACGTTACCTGACGTTACCTCAAGAATTAAACTGTTCACAACCATGAAAAAGTAGACTGTACCTGAAAGAATAACATACAATTTACGTGATGCTACGATATCAATATATGCTCCTGTAATATGGCCACCAAAGCCTGACCGATTCTAATAGTAAATCGTATAATCGCTGCAGCAAATGTCAGGAGGCCGACACGATTTGGTGTGCATAATTCCGCTCCAGATCTCGTAATACTGGATTGTCTTTTCAGTAAGACAATGGTCTATCTAAAATGCACCAGGCCAGGCACAGCTTTACATATATACTAAGTTAATCTTTAGGAGACGTGCAGTGGCCAGGTGTCACCCAAGCGGATCCGCTCGATAGCAGCATGGCCGCAAATTGACCGTGCCTGGATGGGCAGTCACCACAGATCACCCCCAATAGATTCCGCATACAAGGCAAGCGACGCGCGCCACGCATATGCTCAATAGTTCCTATACGAAATAAAGGTTGATTGCACTCCTTCAGTCGAGACCAAGTCTTAAATTATCCTTTAAAAAAAAATCCGAAGAAAACATACGTTTTATTGCCGTTTTGTAGTGTAAAGTGGTGTTGGGGTGATCTGTGGCAGTCACCGATATTTTACACGGTAATCCGTCGGCCTGTAGGCGTCATCGCCATGCTTCTGCAGAGCTTGAACCAAGCTTTGGTGAAGTGACGGCCATGTGCCCACCATATTGCTCGTTATAAAGATAGTACACGCAGAATAGTAACATAATATAAAGAACAGAATAATCGATAGACGATACTTTTTTTTTTTCAAATAAGCCATTGTGGTGAAAGTATTTGCCGAAAAACTTTTTCATTATACTGGCACTTCACTTGGCTATCCGTATTTGCGTATTTGTCAACGACCCATTGCAGGTTTTACAAAATTTGTGCCAAAAGATTTGTGAGAAAAAGCTGCAATAAATGGTAAATATTTGACCAGTACGCGAATACGGCAGAAAGCGGCCAAGTAAGGTGCCATCATTTTATACGCCATGATACACTTACTCAGGCTCTCGATGAGGAGAATGAAAAACGATATGACGAACTGCGTGACATATGCTGGACATGTGGCCTGTATGATGGCTCCGTATAAAGCTATAAATACAGCTATAGTATTTCCGCCTAGATAAATTCCCATCGCTATGAGATACAGCTCCAGAAGTTGAGTACGAGGAGTCTGCAACGAAAATATGTATAGAGTATATGGAGGTATACATCACAACTGTAGATTTTTTCAGTTCATGTCGTAACTTTTTTGTGATGCGATCTCCCAGCAGTATTGGCTACACATGAACATACGGTCTGTTAGCTTTTAGGGCTCTAGAGTAGGCTTAGGTTTTTGCCGAAAGCACGAGTGTAATACTACTTCCTGCTCTGTATAAAACTTTTCTTCAATATTTTGAAAAGTGATATGTTAGTAAGTGTGATATTAGTTCCGATATTTCTATTACAAGATTATAACCGATTCTATGCGATATTAGCCGAGATATATTCTAAACGCTAGCAGACTATACACAAGTTTCTAGCGTGTCTGAAGGCAAATACTCTCTTGACCTTACGCCATATCTAATAGATGAGTTCGATGAAGGCAATCACATCACGAATTTAGGGGTACTTGTAATCTTCCATGAGAGTCACTGCTTTAGTTTGTAGTCATATTAACAAAAAAATGTTACCGTACTTACAGTATTAGCAATGACTAGGGTACTCGTGGTAGCTTCGCTGACGGACTGCAAAAGAAATTATTTTTTATATCGCTAGATCGTTTCAAATTCAAAATTATATAAAATATCTGCTTGATCTTCAATCTACATCAGTCTATATATTTTGTAGTATGACACTATGGGACTGTTCATTTAACACCAGACGACAATTATAGGGGGAAGAGGGACGGAATCTTACAGTCTTATTTTTGATATACCTAATTATAAGGGGTTCGAAAGTGAAGAACCCATTGTCTTTAACAATCAATTCACAATAGTTTTACTGCAAGAAAGAAACAAAGAAGTATTAACCCAAATGCCGGCCAGAGCCAGACAAGCCCCCAAGCCCAGGATAACGTAGAAGATCCTGACTGTCACTGACAAAGTCATATAACAGTATTTGGTGGAGCTGGTTTCCACGCATTTCCCTGTGTCCTGTGATCCTGCATCCTGGAAGAAACAAATCTGGTAGAACCTCATGCAGGATGCTAATCTACTTGTGCTACTTTGCTAAATTTCCGCCTTTTATCATCACAAAGGGCAACTCTGTAATGCAACGTCTATCATACTATAAATAAGCTCGAGAGTGAATTCCCTGTTGGGCTTGGCTTACTTACATACTCTTTAAGGCAAACTTACGTCAATTTCTGGGAATCTCGTATATGTGACTGTCCATGCAAAGCCGAGTAGCACCTAGGTCTAGACCTCAGGGCATTAGTGGTTGCAGATGCTCTAGAAAGCGCGCTATACCAGCGCTAGAGCTACTTTTCTGTTTTGTGGTAGTTACAAAACCCTTGACTAAAACCTCACTTTCTTCTAACATAGAGAAAGATAGTAAGAGAGAAAGAGATGCGTTATCCATCATCCACTGCTAAACATAGATCCAAACTTAACAAAAGAGGATTCAGACCATGCCAGCCATTTGTGGCAGAATTTGAATACTTCTCATCGCGTGGACCGCGTAGACCCCATTTCATAAGCAGAATATTTACTTGACTAAATTCTGGGTATCAGACATCTACTCACAGCCAAAGTATCGCCAGCCAGCCAAAACATAGCCCCATTAACGATTCGGTACAAAGACAGGAGCATCTGAATTATGTGGAGGATTGCCAAAAGGGTCACGCCCCACCTCAGGCGCATGCAAAAGCAACAGTAGTCGAACTTATGAAGTTTTGCGTAAGCCATGACTTCCTTACATTCGTGGCGTACAGGAACACTCGAAAATTTTGTTAGCAAGTTTTTGAAACTATAATTTCTATAACACGAGCAGCGTCAGCAAAAGAAAAATGGTTCTATAAATATAAGGCTGTAAAAATTGTGATTGTCAAAATGACTTTAACGTCAAAGTAACGTCAACACATTGCTCATATATTTTTTTTAAGTCCCAGAGTATTGTGTTCTTTCTGAAGTCTTCTCTCTATCGTATCTATATCCTACCTAACACCTACCTAAAAACAAGGTTTTACTACGTATACCACTTATCTGTTGTTAAGTTCATTTGTGATTTTTTTACGTACCAAACACCAAAGAGTATAATATAACCAATACGGATGTAAAAGAAATGCCACCGCTGACGACTAAAACGAAATTTCGCCCCATCGCCCCTCTTCGAAACACTAGACATGCAGCGTTATATTAACACACTCCAAACATGCGACACTATACAAAATGCACACAGGTGATACACATTTTAGGGAATTTATGTGAACGTTGGTGTGCTCGGGTTGGCGACCGGTTTAAACCAATGATGTTTACGATGCTATCACTGCTTCCCGTATTCTATCATATCACAATAAGAAGAGAGATTAACAGTTACATATCAAACAGGTCTAATCGCGATCATTTATTAGGCAAAACGTAATTACCTTCATTCCCGACGTTCCTGCAGCGTTGCAGTTGCTGTGGTCACGGGTAGACCGAAGTAGCGAGTACAGTCAATTATTGTGTGTATCTTTTAGTACTCGCCAATTCGTTCTTCAGACCACGGCAACTGCAACTCTGCCGAAACGATCGGAAATTAAGGCAAGTCCGTTTTACCTAATTGTACACGGCAAAAATTAGACATGTACAGTCTATTTATTCTTACTTGTCCAATTTAGTAAACAAGATTCTAACCTTAAAATTGAGATTAGATGCCTAAACTAGACATTTTCTCGCAAATTCAGGAACTATTATGAAATATGGCAGTTTTGGACTAAAAAGTCACAGTTTAAGGGTAGAATCTTGTTTACTAAATTGGACAAGTAAGAGTAAATAGACTGTAAGCCTTTTTATGTATTTTGTTTTCTGGTGTGTACAATAAAGAGTTCTATCCTAATCTAATCGAAATAATGGCAATTAGACCCGTTTAAAATATAACTACGAGTATGTATGAGCATCGCGAATCATTAAACAATTCAAGAGAGTGTAATTTTTTATTCCGAACCCACAGTTCTGTTCACTTCATGATATATCTACTTTTGGGCTCCTCTGGCAGGGCATAACTATTCACGCAGACTATGCAGTACAGCAAAACTGAAACGAAAATAAAAATGAATATGCAAGAAGTGTAAAATAAATGTGCAAGTAAGCGGCGGTAGGGTAGAACAGAGTGCTTATTGCGAGTTTGACAGATCCAATCGAATAACTTTACTACCGCGCCAATCGAGCATTGAGTAGTGAGTGTGAGTAAGTTAACCGTTCGGACTGGCAAAACGCTGTCACAGTACAACTCGCATTCGCGTTTATTCGTGTTTTGGCTGGTAAACGTGTTCATTTCTCAACGTAAACCATTACAACTCGCACTCAGCAATTTTAATTTCCATATTTGTCGCTAGGTGGCGCTTCCTCGATTAAAAAACTCGCACTAAGCACTCTGTGGACTCTGAAGCGAAAGACTCTGGTTCGATTCCCAGTGCCGCATGTATTGATGAGTTAGTTTTCTAAAAATGTATATTTGTGAAGATATAGTTGCGATACCACTCGCTAACTGTGAAGGAAAACATCTTGAGGACAGCTGAGTGTCTTAGGTTCAAATACCTCAGCGCTTGAAAGCTTCTTCTTATTCTTCTTCTTCAGGCTATATTATGTAGTCAACTGCTGGACAAAGCCCTCCCCTAATGAGCGCCATAGCGCCCTGTCTTTAGCTTGCCGCATCCAGCATTTGCCGGCAGTTTTTCGCAGATCGTCGGCCCACCTGATTAGAGGGCTTCATTGATTAACAAATATAGTTATTTCGAGAACGCTTTCACCAAAAACCAGCTAATAATTTAACACACCGCTATACCGTCTCAGCTAGAGTAATCACTGTATTTTGAATTGACCACTTCACCAATTGAATACTATAGTATCGTGGTTTCGTCTTGTCTGAAATATCGCAAAACTATTTTTTTTGGCAGAAATACGATCTCCTATGTCCTGAATACCATTGTTAAAGTGAATGAGAGTATTGAAAACCACTTTTGCCAACACATTAGTATTATAAAGGAAGATTACGATTTACTTTCATTAGTGGTACTCGTAAAGTGTATGTTCAATTAAAAAATCTAAAATTCTTTATTTCAAAGTACTGGTTACAAAAATAGAAATAACATAGAGTTCAACCATTCGGTGTGAATAGAAGAACCCAAATGATATTAGTTGGTATCTGGTGCTATAGCTAGGTTATCATCTAACCTGTATTTATAACAATATGTAAACCTCTGATTAGACCAATTAGTCGGTTCCTGACTTACACTTCTGCCCCGAAATTGAATACGTCTTTTCCCACCTTTCACCTACCCTTTCGCATAACTTTAGGAAGTCTACTTACAACAAGTCTCAATACAGATGAACCCCATGGTCAAAGAAAATACCGAGGCGACCATGGGGCAGTGCGCTACAGCGGCCCCGCAGACAGCCATACAGAAGCACATGACGTTTATCATGCAAGCGACCAGCATTACACTTATGTAGAACATCAAATGGGATATTTTGGGTATCTGTAGAAAAAGTAGTTAGTAGAAAAAGTTGTCGCCAGGTGCGATATCTTGGGGATTCGTAGTGGTGTCAACTCTGTGTATTTCCCCACTGCTGAGGCACAGATTGCCTAACCTCCTGCATTGCAGGAAGGTTAGGCCATACTCCACCACGGGGGTCAACTCCAGGTTGGTGGAGGATTGCAAGACAGCGACGGGCCTTAATGTAAGAAGTTATCAAGCCGTACATAAGGGCTTTAACATGGCTTAAGGACTGCCATTTCATGGCAGCCGGCACGAACGGCTTAACATGCCTTGCGAAAGAATCTGCAGTATGGAAGGATCTATAGTAATAGGTAGTGGGTTCGACAGCTTTGTTAGATGGAGGCCCAGATCACTCATGGACATCTGGTGCTATATTTTAAGGATCTGAAGCGTAGTGACAGCAAGTTACTGGCATGATTTACATAGTTTATTTACAGAAATCATAATTTTGGAATAACTTATTCTAAATGGATGTGATTTCTGTAGATAATTGAATTGTCCAGTGGACAAGAGACTGGCTCATAACATTAAACTCTGGGAAGTGCACGGTTCTCCATATTGGGAGCAACAATCCCAATCTCCCTTACACAGTTGACTCAGTTATTCTGGAGACAGTCAACTCTCAGCGGGATCTTGGAGTCACTGTGACTAGAAATCTAAAATGGGACGAACACATACTTGGAATTACAAAAAAGGCTAATTCACTTACATATATGATAAGAAAATCTTTCAGCTATATTGACAAACAGTTATTCATAAAATTGTACAAGGCATTTATTAGACCACTGCTGGAATACGGTTTTCAGGTCTGGTGTCCCTATCTGAAGAAAGATATTGAGCTCTTAGAAAAAGTACAACGAAGAGCCACAAAAATGGTAGTTGGACTTCGTCAGAAATCCTATGAGCAACGACTGGAAGCACTTGGTCTCACTACGCTCGAGCAACGACGACAACGTGGAGACCTCATAGAAACATACAAAATCCTCACAGGTTACTATGACGTGCAAGACCTACATAACATCTACATTATGAACGAAAATAAACACCTAAGAGGCCACCACCTTAAAATAAGCAACTCTCAGTGTGCAAGTAACCCTCGAAAGCATTTCCTCCCAAACCGTGTCGTCCGAGAGTGGAACAAACTTCCTGACTCTATTGTTAGTGCAGACTCAGTGAACTGTTTTAAAAATAGACTGGATAATCATGTAAAAACCAAAAACAATCAAGTGCAGTGATAAGACATACACGTATCAGCTCTAAGCTGCTAGTGTATCATATAATAATAATAATAATAATAATAATAATAATAATAATAATAATAATAACTAATGCTTACCCAAACACCCGTAAGACCGAAGACTCCACCGATGCCCAGCAAAATACTGCCTAGTCTTAGTAACATGACCCACATGTAGTAGATCCTTGCGACATCCTCAGATTCGTCGCAGTTTTCCCATGCATCCTACAAAATGAAAAAAAAACTATGATTATTGATTTTAAAGTTGGAATCTCGTCAATGCCGCACTCTGCATGTACTTTCGACTCTCATGTAGGCCAGTTCTATGTTCTGTGGCCAGTTCCTTTTCATTAAATTAGTCAAAGTAATTTGTACGTGGCCTTGACCTTTCTTTTTTGAAATCTTTTATGAAGACGGTGTTTAGTTACTTTTGAAATTAAGTTTGTCGGGGTTAATTGCGGTGCCTTTGTTCGGTACGTAGTAAGGCAATAGAATGGGGAAACCACAAACGCCATAGGATTCATAACGAGATAATTTTGTAATCAAAACTGTAATGATTCATTTTCTTGTTACAATATCAAAACACCCAAATAATTTCCACACAACAAAACTACTTCTTCTGGTCCAAAGCTAATCTACTCTGTGCTATGCTAAGCAGTCAAGTACATCACAAGCATGGAAATATATGTATATTGTAAACCATTTGCCTGCAATGATGGTACAATCGACAAGCATAACCATTTTGTTGCAAAATGACCCGTGATGTAACTGACCAGAGTACAGGGATTCATTGATGCATTATCGACTATACCATGACTTCTCGAGTAACTGGATGTTGACAATATCCTGAACTAACCGGTCTCGTGTTATTAGTGCAGTTCGAATTCCCTTGGCAGTGACTCTTCCATTTGATCAGGATATCGTCTACAAACACGCCGTTCACGTTCTCAAAGGCTATGTTGTGGATTGAAAGGCACATCTGACCGATGTGCATGAGACAACAAAGCGTTATTCCTAAGCTTAGAGGGAGACAAAAGCAGAACCGGTCGACCTTCACAAGGCCTTCGTAAGGCATTTTCACGAGAATTTGGTAAAATTGGTTCTAAATATTAGGTCATGCTGGAACCCACAGATTAAAAAACAAACTGGATAGCTAAGATTTGACTTTTGAAAGCCGACACAGATTAATAAGACAAAGAGGGCAAAGCCGTAGAGCCCAAGCAGAGAAAAAAAGCAGCTACCTATACCTACAGCGAGACCTACAGTCTGTTAGCTTTGAGAATATACCTCGGGCTCTAGAGTAGGCTTCGGAAAACACACGAGTGTAATACTACTTCCTGCTCTGTTTAAAACTTTACTTTACTATTTTGAAAAGATAAGATAAGAATATTCTTTATTGTACACTGGAAAAACAACAAATACAAAACAATTGCAAATATACATAGTACAATTGGCGGCCTTATTGCTAAAAGCAATAAATGTTAAATGTTAAGAAAAGATATAAATGTTAAAGTTCTGTTTTTTTTACTACACGAATATATCCGATTCTATCCGATAGTAGCCGTGGTATATTCTAAAAGCTAACAGACTGTACGTACTATCTCTCTACCTAGCAATTTTTGAAAAGTAGTATGTGATTGTAACCATTTTTTTTCGTCGCAGGTGCCGAATGCTCTCACGAGGACCACTGCGCTTCCCAACCCTGCAGGAACGGCGGCCGGTGCCTGGCGGACAACACGACAGCTGCTGGTTACTCCTGCGCATGCCCGCCCGGCTTCACTGGCTCCAGGTAAGCTATAGTTACACTTTGTTTTTACTCATTTACCTAGCGACTTATTTGTGTAGACAAACATTTTCAACAACGGTTAGGTTTGATTTCATGTTGTAGCTTAAAAAACATATTGGTTTGTAAACTTAGACCAGCCTTTCAAAAACTGGCTTTTGTTAAAGTGACTATGAGAGTTTTGACGAAATTACACATTCAGTTCGCAGCACAGAACATAAAAAAGAGTAGAAGTCGTAAGTGGGCGGTGCCCGCGTGCCTCACATTAGCAATGTATTGCCTATGCGTGGTCGGTGACAGTTTTGTTGACTTCAGTTGCCGTGCGCTTCTAGTAAAGAAAAAATGGTGAAAACTTTATTAAAATGCCTTGTTATGCTGTGTTAGAGAGCAAAAATAAAAGTTGGGGACCAAAATATACCGATCATGCCGTAACATTTCATCTGTAAGACGTATTTCATTGTATTTTTAATTAAATTTGTAATGACATGAACACGGAAACCAATCCGAAAATGAGAAAGTGAAACCACCTTTATTTACTGGTTAATAAAGTTAAATTTTCATCGAAGAAAGTGTACATTCTCTAGAAGTTTCTGTCAAAATTTTATGTTTTGTGGTTCGCACCATTTTTGGCCCACATAAGTTTACATCTACCTACATATCGATGGTGCCTTCTCGTAGTTCAATTGATTAATTGTTAAAGGTAAGGCTTGATGAGAAAGGACAAGTGAACACTGACTTACAATCCTCCACCATCCCGGACATGGCCCTCATGGTGGAGTGTGGCCTAAACTTTCTGCGACGCAGGAAGAGACCCGTGCCTCAGCAATGGGGACATACAAGGGTTGATATTGAATCACTAGCAATAGTCAAACGTAGGCCGTTTCATTGTATTAGATTGGAAAGCTAAGGCTGCATTTTACCCTGAATGCAATATACTCTAGGTCCTGAACATAGTTAATCGTCTGCAGATGCACGGAAGACGTAGTGGAGTGCTCGAGCGGCGCCGGGCCTTGCCACCACGGCCGCTGCTTCAACACGCACGGCTCGTACACGTGCGTCTGCGAGCCGGGGTACACGGGCCGTGACTGTGACGCGGACTACGTGCCGTGTGCGCCCTCGCCGTGCCTGCACGGCGGACGCTGCACGCCGCTTGACCAGCTGCGATACGAGTGCGACTGTCCTACTGGTAAGTGATGATTTCTTTTAACGTACAAATGCTATAAACTCACGCTCGTATACCGACGAGCTAGCCGGAGAATGAGTGGGTTTATCTGAAGACGGACTAGCAGTATTGCCCGCCTTGCGCCACTTAGTTAGGTACTAATTACCCCCCCTTTATTTACTGGGCTGATATGTTCACTTCATTTTCGTTATCGTATTCGTATAATTTTGTTTTATTTTCATTCGTTATTTTATAGTGTTTGACTCATATCTCGTGAGTTAGTGTGTTTTTTCGGCAATAGGCCGCCACTGATTTCTTTCTGTTGTAAGCCCGGGCCTAGTCGGAAATTCGGAAAGTCAGCTTGTGCGTCAACCAATCGTCACGATACTGAACTAAGTATCTCTGTGTGTCCATTAATTACTATTTGTTTATTCAGAAAAAATATATGAAAACCACAATTACGCTCCGTGTTTAACGCTCTATAGTAAAGGTCTAATATTCGTTGAAGTGAAACACATTCGTCAGGATCGTGGTAAGGTGCACACTCTTGTGTGTGCTACCGGCACCTAAAACCTTCCGCTCCGGTATAGAGGCTTGAGTTTAGATAACGTTTTAAAAACCTATTTAAGGGCTAAAAATTCTACCCATGCCGGGATTCGAACCCGCGACCTCTGGCTATCCGAGCCGGCGCTCTTTCCAACTGAGCTAATGGGCGACTCACCGGCACCAGTGAAATTTCGAACCTCTTTACACTATTCTCTGTATTACGTACAGGAGTAGATAACGTGTTCATTCATACCCACTACCAAACAAAAATGCGTGAATCACTATTTAATGATCCCGCCCTACTCTGCAATCATCGGAGATTTGCTTTACGATTGTCATATCAGCCACATGACCAGACACTAGGGGCTTTACGGCCTGTTACGGTCCAAGACCGGACCTTACAATTCCTACTTGCCCAGTTTTATCAAATCCGATTTTACGGAGAACAGTCATTATTATCGACATCGTAATCAGTCGGTGCAGTCCATTGCTGGACATAGCCCTCTGCCAAGACACGCCACTGAGCCCGATTTGCGGCTCTTCTCTTCCAGTCACTGCCGTTAAAGAGCTGCTGATATAGTATATTTCATTACAAGTGTGGAAAGGCTGTCATTGCAAAGAGTTCCGACAAATGTCTACCCGAGCCAAATCAAATCATTAAATCTGATATTGAAACAAATTAGAAGTTTCTTTTTAGAAATATACGTATTTGCATGAATCATAAAAAACTTCTATGATTTTTTTTAGTAGAAACTTCATGGTTGGTTTTTCTTTTTAATTGACATTATTTTGACAGTTGGGAAAGAGAACGCACGAGTGCGGGAAAGGTAAAAAAAGCACGAGTGTGTAATAGCCCACATCCCGCACGCTATACGTCCCTGCAATACGCCACTTTTTGAGCAGCTGTATTAAAAAAGAACGTATAATTGATGAATAACATAACATTTGGGTACAGGCACATACATTGCTACTGGCCCCACACTAGGATACCCTGTGTCGTGGGAACAAGAAACAACCACGTCACAAACATGTAAACGTCCAAGACATGGGGGATTTTTTTTGTCCTCAGCCGGGGTTCGAACCCGGGACCTCTCATGGTAGGAAGATGCACTACCGCTGCGCCACAGAGGTCGTCGGGTAAGGGGTTTTAAGAGTAGTGCAATTTTTTATGATGGGGGCCATTCTAACGACAATTTGGCCCAGGCCACCCGCTTAAATTTGGCGAGGACCGTTTACTTCGTCATACGAGATCCATAATAATTATACAATCGTCTGTTCGAACATTTTGTGCTTCAAGAGATCGGCCTTTGATTTGATTTCTCACGTGCTCAATTATTTTATTACGACAAGCGAGAGGTTGTTTCATTTCATTCCGCTAATGGTTTTCTAGATCTCTGTCCCCGATGAGGCAGTCATTAGACAAGAAAGATACCTTTTTTGAACTAAAACTTTCGTAAGCACAACACATTGTAGACTTTTAGTCGGGATCTACTTACGGGTGTCGTTATATCGGAAGAGTCTGAATCTTATATCGGAGGAACCGGGTCGGACTCTTCCGATATAACGACACCCGCAAGTATATCCGTTCTAAAAGTCTACAAGAAAGATACCTATTATCATAAAAAAATTCGTCTTACTACGTCTAATTCGCTGTCAAACATACTAAACTAAAGTTGTGATTATTAAAGGATTTAGTAATGGAACCAAAACCAAAACTCAAACGATCGAAGTTACCACTTTATATATTACTGACTTTATATTTAGTAATACTCCACCTACTTTGTTCACTATCTCTAGTTACAGGCGATAATGCTTTAAATTCATTGACCAACGGCCAAACTATCGAAGTGCTATTAAAGTTAAATAAATAACCATTACAGTGCCGTTTCATCACAAAATAATAAAAAAAACAGAATACCGTTCAGTGACTAGAGCTTTGCCCTCCAGTTTAATTTAGATTTGTTTTTTTCCTTTTTGCGGTTGGTGGGTGTCAAGTAGTGGCAGTCGTTAAGCCATGTCAGAGGCCTTATGGGCGGCTTGATAACTTCTGACAGTAAGGCCCACCACGACTGTCTTACAATCCTCCACTAACCCGGACTTGTCCGTGGTGGAGTATGGCCTAACCTTCGTACGAAGCAGGAAGAGACCCATGCCCCAGCAGTGGAGACATAGAGAAGGGGTTGATATAGACAATCGACTATCCTTTTTGGGGTTCTGTACTCGAAGTACTGGAGCTGCGCTGATTGTCCGTCTATCTGTGTTACTGATAAAAGGCTCATGAAACCAGTTTTCACGAACATTTGTAAAAATACTAAAATTTAATTATAAATAAATTGAATAGATAAAACAAGCTTCCCATACTATATTTTCCTGTATCGTAAAAACGTTAACACCTACTAGCGTCACACTTGTGGTTATAAACTTTACTTTGGCCTTTGCATCTACTAAGCATCTACTAAATGATTTATACAGTGTCCAGTGGCTCCTTCACTCACATTAGGTGGGTGAAGGGACCACTCGGACATAGTATTACTATAACTCAGATGCTGCAACGCCTGGGACATTATTTTTAGGACGGAGTAGCTTTGCCCAACATCTACACCATCCTGACAGCTTAGTCAGCAGGAAAGACTAGTCAATACGTGCGGAGCCAACTAAGCCGCGGCTTTTCTCACGGTGTTTGTCTTCATATATCTCAAGTACCTATTTAAATTGAACTTTGTATGTATCCCGTTAAGCCTTAGAAAGGCCGTGCAGGTCGGCGTAATACATAATTTACAGTGTCATTTGTACAAATATGCCTCTTAACAGTAAGACTCAATAGTACTCAATACACAGAATAGAGAGAATGGTTAGGACCAAATATTTTTTTGGTAACAGGAGGTTTTTAAAGGATTTTTTTCTTTATTAATGACCAGTGGTCGGGGTAGGTATATTGATTTTAGATACTTGCGTCATGATATCATAGCATGGACATGCATTTTTTCCGGAATGTACCGGAGTTTCCAAAAATTTGGTAAACCGGACTCTCATGCGCTGTGATGATTGCTATAAAGTGATTTTTTTAACTGTTTCCAAGTTCTAAAACCTTCTTAAATAGTGAAAATAATTAAAACTTACCCTTACAAAAACAACTTCAAATGGGCCCAATCCAAGAGTAATAAATCGATGTCCGTAGTTATAAGCCAAATTCGTCGTTTTAAGTAGATTTCAGAAGACAGTAAACAAGCCAGGGTCAAGTCAAGATATTCACAACACATAAAATAAGCGCACTCCACGAACCGAAATAAGTGAGTGAGCCACTTGGTCTGGATGTCGGTGCGAGCGCATTGTTTTCGAACAAACAGTCAATGAGTCATCCTGGATACTTGATTCTAATTGGTCAGATGCGTTGAGCATAGAGATAAGAGGACAAAAGACCCTGTTCGCCGGATGTCGTGTGTTGAAATGATTATTATTATTATATCATTTTATACATGCTTAGGCTTTTACTCCAACACTTTTACTACAACAAGGTTTTTACACACCAGTCATTTTTTACTATTAAATTCTGGTCATCTACGCCACTAGCAGCATAGCGTTGAGAGTATTGATACATTTTTAACTAGTTTCATGTAGTAATAGTTCCGGTATTTTTATCATAATAATCCGGAAACTCGGAGGCGTATCCATATTAACATATACGTTTGATGTCAGTGACCTTAATTCAATATACCTACTCCGACCACTGTTAATGACATATGAATCAGGAACAAAGTCTTGGAATATAATATTCAAACAGTCCTTCCGTTGTATTTATGTTGTGCCCATTGCCAGTCGTGGTAGCCGGGGGGAATGGTCCACTTTCTGATTTACCATTCTGTCGGTGCTATTGATTATTAGTCTCCTAAATGCACCTATAAACGTACTTTTTATTATAGCTAATGGCAGGAGGTTTTGCAAGCAGTTATATGCAAACAGAAAATAGTGCCCCGTATATCCGATAAACACACTATAGTAAATGTTAGTAGAATCTCGTAGAATCGATATCAACCCTTGTATGCCCCCACTGCTGGGGCACGGGTCTCTTCCTGCATCGCAGGAAGATCAGGCCATACTCCAGCAGGGGGGGCAACTCGGGGTTGATGGAGGATTGTAATACAGTGGCGGGCCTTGCTGTCAGAAGTTTCAAGCCTCTGACATGGCTTAACGACTGCCATTACATGACAGCCGGCACCAATAGCTTAACGTGCCTTGCGAAGCACGGAAGCGTTAGGAAAAATTGCCACTAGCGGTAGTCATGGGACAGTCGCCCATCCTGCACCTGACCGCGCCAGTTGTAGCTTAACTCAGGTGATTAATTTCAAGCACTCGGTTTGACTAGGCCACGAGCGCTTCGAGTAGAATCTCGTAGAATAAATCAATCCATTTTAACTTCAGACAACATATTGGGCCGAGATAAGGATACAGATGTCAGCACTGCTTATATGAATCAGCGGATCAATTTAATATATTTCAGATGCTATTTACGGACGAAAAAACACTTAACTTTTTTTCTCTTGCATTCTTACGACCCTCATTCGTGAGTCCCAAAACAGATGGCGTGACGTCATAGCTAGCTCAAGTGTGGGAACGCTAATGACGGCTGAGAGTGCCACTTAATTAACACACCAATGAATAGGCGCTACTGTTGTAAAATATGTACCTGATGAAAATTTGGTTGTGACGGAATAAAGTCATCCAGTGAATGACGATCACAAGGAGGTTGCTTTATGCCGCGGTGTTACCTGTAGTGTATCGATTCTTCTTCAGGCTATATTCGTCCACTGCTATACATAGCCCTCCCCGAATGAGCGCAAGGTTGTGCCATCATTGGGGGGTGATGCCCATAATACCCACGCTGGGTAAGCTTGTTGGGGATCGCAGTTTGGTGGAATTGCACTGTAGAGGGCGCTGGTGCCCACCCCCCGGTCGTTTCCCTTAGTCGCATTTGACGACACCCGGGGGAAGAATTTGGGTTGGCGCTATTCTCCAGGCCGACACTACACAGCCAGGTTTATCGATTATCCCAGGGGAATAAGATATTTTCCCGCAATAAAACGTCGCCTTTGTGTTAATCCAGGATGTCAGCTAACTCCATACAAAATTTTATTAAAATCGCTCTATCAGTTCTTACGTGAAGAAGTACCAAACGTACACATTCACAAGCTTTCGCTTTATAGTGTGATAAATAAATAATAAGTGCAATAAAAAAAAAAATCAAGAATACTAACAAACCAAAAAAAAACATTCGTAAAAGATAATTTATTACGGGTCCTGTTATTGTCATAAAAATATACGTTCTCTATCCATAAGTTGTAACTTGTAGGAACAGCAAAGTTCATTTACTAAATTAATTGCTTCCTGCGATTGAAAGAATGTTTTAAGCTCATTGTAAATCTATTTGTGTGTATTTAAGTGTATGGGAATGTCAGAGGACAAGTCTCTCACATGTTTTGAGTTTATTTGTCACTTGAAATTCATGAAATGCTTCCGTTAGATTCGTCTGTTGTTTGTCGAGTATGTGTGACACACACAATCAATTGAAACTGCATAATGTGTTTTCTTGATCAATTATTTGCGCTAAATGTGGGTAGGTACCAAGTGTTTCCTATTACGTGTTTCCATATCTTCTTCTTCAGGCTATATTATGTAGTCCACTGCTGGACATAGCCCTCCCCTAATGAGCGCCATAACGCCCTGTCTTCAGCTTGCCGCATCCAGCATCTGCTGGCAGTTTTTCGCAGATCGTCATCCCACCTAGTCGGAGGGATGACGACATTCCATATCTAAGTAATGAGAATCACTGCTATATCATGCCAGATAGAGAGGAGACATTAAGGTCACTGACACAGTTAAGATTAACGAATTCAATTAAATTTTAGTGTAATGGGAAGCAGCCGCGCCGCGTCTTCCACATTTGTCAGGTTGCCCAAATTTTTAACAAATCAAAATTACTTTGTGAAAATAAAAGAACTAAAATAAAATTCAAAACAATGTTCTATCTCTCTGGGTAGGTCGTACATACGTAGCAAGCGATGTTGTTTCTTTTAGTTTCTAATCTGAGGATCCGTTGGTTTTTTCGGGTATTTAAACGTTTGATATTTAAAGCATAGGTCGCCTAGGCCGCTTGGTTTGATAGCCTAGACATCAGGCAATATATATTACTTTTTTATTATAAGTTTAAGGATATAAGGATTAAAATACCCAAGTGAACAAGCTCAGTTAGTTAAACCTTAGATTTCCGCACTTAGCCTCATAGTTGGGCCATTGTACGAAGCAAGCGCTGAGGTATGTTAATACTTAAAACACTAGGGTTTTGTCACGATGCTTCCCTTCACAGTTAACCAGTGGTATTAGTACTGTAATTTCACGATCGATCGATCGATATCAACCCTTGTATGTGCCCACTGCTGGGGCACGGGTCTCTTCCTGCACCACAGGAAGGTTAGGCCATACTCCACCACGGGTATGGTCTTGACTAGGCCACGAGCGCTTCACTGTAATTTCACAATTGTACATAACTTACAAAACAAAGTTGGGATTCAAACCCACCTCCCGATAGAGACTCATGTGTGCTACCGTTCCGCTATCACCGCTGCAAGTAAACTACCTACGTATGCTGGTTTATTTGGATGTTTCAATCCTAAACGAATCAAATAATGTCTCTGCTCCGCCGCAGTTCTATGAATAAAACGTGACGTAAGACATTTTTGTATGACTGCCATTTTCATTGGCTCATTTATGCATCACTTTCGTGATTGCTACAATTGCCTTTATTGTTTTAGGGCAATTGGTTCTGATCAATCGCGAACGCAAGAGCAGATTGCTGAACCGACACTCGGATTGGTTAGAATATTTGTTCATGCAAGAAGTTCATGTACATTTTACTGTACAAAATAAGTTGGAAACCAGCCGATAAAACATGGTAGACGTTTTGTCTTGATACATACAAACGTCAGTGTCTACTTAGGCGGTTGAACATACTCAAACCCACGACCTTACTTTACGTTAAAGTACTTACAGCTTTGCAATTTTTGCAACTTCCCTTCATCTTCACAATCTTACGTATATGCACCTACCGACTGTTATTCTTCATGCCATCCACTCCACCCAAAGATTGTCTTACGAAGATTTAAGAAATCATGATTGTATTTTTTTGTCTGGCTGTGCAATAAAGTGTTCTCGATCTATCTCACATTCAGAAGTCATTGAAGTTTTAATTTGCAGTAGCGATACTTCTCGCTAACTGTAAGGAACTCTTTCGTCTACCTCCTGCGGTTGACTGGTAGAAAATGCTTATACCATTAAGTTCGCTGCATATAAAATTATTAATAATAACAATAATAACTCTTGAGTGTATACCTCAGCGCTTATAATTGTCAACCCCCACTGAGGCACTCGTGGTGATAAGACCACACTCGCTCTCTCTGATAGTTTTGAAGATACAATTTCAGTGTTTATGTATGTAGTTGCATGACCAATGTTTATTGGTGCTTCCGGGGGTATTTGGCATCACCCAGTGGTTGAGGGAACTCAACCAGTAAGAAAATTGCCAAAAAAATTGAAACCTTAAAAAAAAAACTTTGGCCCTTGTGTCTACGTAATGAGACGATATACAGCGTCCAGTGGCATCTTCATTCGCACTAGCTGGGTGAAGGGACCACTCGTCCGAGTGGTCTTTTTACCATGTGCGATAACCAACGAGAATAATCCAAAATATCCAATTACTAGCTTTTACTTTTAACTGTCGACATGTGCGTGTGAATACAGTTCCACCCTCAGTAACCGCCCGCCAAAACTGTATCCAAAAATAGCCCCGGGACCTGACAAAACATCTTGTTTGAAAGATTTAAAGCAAACCCGTCCGTTACATTTTAATATCTCAAACAAACACAGATGTGGCCCCGTGGGAAGACTGTACCCCGATGGTGTGTAATGAGATTGGCGACTTGCTAATTAGCCGTTGTTATGGTGCCGTAGCTTTGTGTAGAGGTTGTAACGGTGCAAACCTCTACGCCGTTTTTATTTCTTTTTCTGTCTATCATTTTCAAATATTTAAATTACGTCACACATTTTTAGATTTCCTTCATTTTTCATTAATACCAAAGAGTATATAACCACTACGTTATATTTATATTATACTCTCTGTTGCAACGAAACGCAGAACTGCAGGGTGGCGGGGGACGTAACCGTCAAAAAAGAATTAAATCCAACTGTCGTGACATCACAAATTACCGTAGATAGAGTAGAACTCACACGCAAATTACACAAATTAGACAGGTACGTGACATGGCTATTTTGAACTTCGCTAACGGCTAACTACTTGTATTCTGTATTTTTGATTTTTATTATAATTTTGGAAGAAATACGATTTTTTTCTTACACCACATCAACATACCAACACTCTCAATACAACTTTACCCTTCGACCAGATCTGATTAGATTACCTGCTTATCTGTTTTTATCCAGTTTTTCTGTTTTATTATAAAATATACTATTAATCTACAAATAAAGCCACAATTGAAGTAGTTCCTGTGTTTATTATTATTATAAAATATATACAACATTTCAAGGTGCCTTGGTTGCTATGGGTCTGTGATGTTTAGTGGGCTCTTTATTCGGTTTCGTATTATTCTTTAATTAACTAGACATAGGGCCGGTCTCTGAATTGAGAATTTTACCAAATAAATAATTAAGTAACGTTCTATCACGCTCTTTTCTGAGAAACCCGAAGAATTTTTCTACGTAAATACTTAAAGTTGTGCATATTGCAAAATGTTCTATGTCAAAAAACACTATTTTCGCTTTTTCATCTAAATTGAAGGAAAACTTAATTCTGAATGTAAGCTTAAGACATTATGATGTCAGCCTGAGTAGGTAAGTATTATGATGTCTTGCTATTTTCTTTGTAATTTTTTAATTTTTCATACAAATTTGGTGAAAAAACGTAAATATTTTTTTGTTGACATGGCGCATTTTGCAATATGAACGACGTTAAGTAACCTTCTGTCACGCTCTTTTCTGAGAAATCCGAAGAGGCACCACTACAGTTAACTATTTTCTTACCGAAATTCTCAATTCAGGCCCATAGCGTCACGTCCGTGGAGGCAGGAAGGTCCGGTAGAGCTTAAAAAGGTTATTACCTATTCTCAAGAATACAAACAACTGTTACTATGGGATCAAATATAAGCTGCGAAAAATGCTGTGTTTGATTGAATGCGGATCAAATTAGGTACTTGATTTTTTGTCGGAGGACTCCCACCTTTTACTCTGATGTAAGTTGGAATAATGTGTAATGCTTACGAGGATTTAATTCTTAAAAATTGCTGTTCCTTACGACTTTTATACCTTTTGATAGCAAGTTTTTCCTGTAGAACAACCTGACCTGTAATGTCCATCGGACGTTACTGCAACATATTTTTGTAGCCATTGAAAAATTGTATTAATCAGCTAGTGGATCGGATCTAAGTCTAATCGCTTATTGTATGTCGATATAAAGTTTCAAATCGATACGACTGTCGGGAGTAGATTAAATAGACTTCCTAACTTCCTAATAGTTGACAGTATACTTCAGTTGTTATGAGTAGAACAGAATTAAGTTACACAGCTTCTACACCGATTAAATTACACATCTCATGGTTTCGCACGTTTCACACACGGCTTGATTCAGCAGACGTGTGAGAATATAAGGCGTTTGATGACGAACTAAAAATCTGCAGATGTGTTTGCTCAATTGAAACTGTAAACCGATGCACGGATCGTTGGAGCCGTGTTGGTGTAGCGTGTTATTTTAATTTAGTCGTCGCGGGATTCTAGGAAGCATAAAGATGTAACATCTTTATGGCGTGAAGCGACGCTCGCCTGGCAGATACCTAAGTGGTGGATGAAGTTAAATAAACATTTTATGTTAAAGAACGGGACGAAACGAAAATATTTTATATTACGCCATGAACCCGTCCCGTGACTGCCACTTGTGGCAGTTTTGCCGAGCGCTTCCGTGCTTTGCAAGGCATGTTGAGCCGTTGGTGCGGGCTGTCATGTAATGGCAGTCGTTAAATCATATCAGAGGCTTATTGCTGCTTGATGATAACTTCTGACAGTAAAGCCCATCACTGTCTTACAATCCTCCATCATTTCGAGCTTAGCCCCCGTGGTGGGGTAGGGCCTAACCTTCCTGCAATGCAGGAATCGACCCGTGCCCCAGTAGTAGGGACAGGCAAGGGTTGATATCTAGTTGGCTAGTTTTTGGTTTTGCGAGCTCTAAATCCCTGCTGATACAGGAGGCCATCTGCGTGTTGGACCTTACCGTGTGAATGCCTACATATGGTAAGATCCAACTCCCAGATTTTAATTTTAAGCCCCTGGTTCATGGCTGCAAAATTGTCGCTGTTAATAAGCTTTATTGGAACGAAGTGGTAGTAGCGCAAAGGAAGAATCATCATTTTTTGATATTAAAAAGTTAAAATTACTTTGCTAAATTCCGCCAAAAATCCCACAAGCTCCATGCGGTTAGCTAATGCACCGCCCTCCCTCCTACTTTTTCAAGCAGAAGCAAGACACGAACACACCACCATTAACACCAATACTTGTGTGAGAAAACACGCGACGCGTTTCGCCTCTAACACGAGGCATCCTCAGGCTCCCAAATGCACTTGCTTTAGCTAACCGCATGGTGCTTGTGGGATTTTTGGCAGAATTTAGCAAAGTAATTTTAACTTTTTAATGCTATTATGGATTTCCGCAAGGTAACGCTTGATTCTGTACAAAATTTTTTGATATGGCATGTGATTCGCAGTACCCCAGTGTCCTTTCCAGGGAACTTTTATATTCCGCGATGCCCAATTAAGTCAAGTCGTTTAGCCAAGTCAGAGGCCTTAGGGCGGCTTGAAAACTTCTGACAGTAAGACCAGCCACTAGTCTTGCAAGCCTCCAACAATCCGGACTTGGCCCCCGTGGTGGAGTATCGCCATACCTTCTGTTCTGTTCTTTGTATGGAGTATACCTTCCTCAGGGAAGAGACCGGTGCCCCTTGGTGGGGACATAATGGGTTGATGATAGATGCCCAACTTAGAAATCGATCGCCTTAACTAGTTATTTTCCTAACCTCCGCCTCTTGTCAACAGGATACCGCGGCCAGAACTGCGAGATCAACATCGACGACTGTCCAGGCCACCTCTGCCAGAATGGCGCCTCCTGCATTGACGGACTAAACTCGTACACCTGCGAATGCCCGCCCACCTTTTCTGGAACGCTGTGCGAGACTGACGTGGATGAGTGCGCTTTGAGGTGAGGACCCATATTAAGTTTCAATTTCAGGCTGCTAAGATAGTATTATAGTTTGGTTTGTCGGTATATTTTACTTTCATATTAGTTAGGTATATTTTTTTTCTTTCTAGTATTTATGTAGACACTCATGTAAGTTATTATATGTTAGCACAAAGGAAATATTAGTGTAGTATTTTATTTCGAAATGTAGAAAATTACTTTTCTTTGCAGTATGTAATTACTTTTTAACATTCCAAATTTTTTTGTGGATATAGCCTTGGCGCGTAATTTTTATCACATTCTATGTTATTTAGGTAATGTTCATGTTATTTTGTGAAATGATCAATGAAAACAAGTAGTGTTTGAAAGAAACAGAAATAAGGTGGTGAGATTTCTATAGACTAGAGAGCAAATGTGTATCGATAAATGTATCAGGGCCGTACACTTTGACCAACTTGGCAAACTTGTCTCTGTCACGAAGTGCAAATTATTCTGAGATAGAAGCTAAAATAATTAGTCTTCCAGCACGAATCTAAAAAGTTGAGACAGCGACATAATAATTATTTTATTTCTTCGAATGAACTACTTACTTTCTATGGCGTTACAGTCGGGTGTGGGTCTTGGAATCTTCCAATATATTTCCTATTTTGCTCGGTTCATTGAATCTTTCTTCCTCTCTAATACCCCATCCTCCGAAGTTCCAGTCCCTCGAGTTTTTTTATTGTGGCACCCATTTGGCCATTACTTTCGTCTCCCCACTCTCTTCTTACTATTATATCTTTAAGGATCAGGTTATCCAGTTCATGAGTCATCCTTATACGATAAGAACAGTCGCTTTCCCGAAGATTATTGTTTTAAAAAGTGAACTAGTACATACTAGCAAAAAGTGGGCACATACCAGTTCATAAGTTTACTCAATCATCCTTACAAAAGTCTCAGAAATCGTCGTTAGAATTATACTCCTACGGCTGTGAAACCACTTAAAATTGCGGCACCAAGCAAAGATGAAATAAAACTCTGAACAAAACCAGCCAGCGATGAACAAACATTCTCTCACATATAAAAACGGCAGTATTTTGATTCGAGGAAGATTAATATTGCCTTGATAGATTGCTCTGGCCCAATTACGCCAATATCCCGATGGTGAGACGAAACGACGACCGTGGCGAATTGAAGATCCACAGAGTATAAAAGGTAGCTGACAACATCAACATCTGATGTTGTCAGCTGGCTATTGAAGTAAATTTTTATTTTTTTATTTTATTTATTTATTCAGACAACTCAGGTCCAATAGTGTTAGTAAAACAGTTGTTTCAAATCTATGTTAATAAACATACAATTCATTATTAAATTTATTTTTTCATACTTTAAATACACTTAAAATTCGATTACATAACACCACTTCAGTAAAGAGTTTGTGTCTCTTGCTAGTCTAGCGGTAACACGCTTGGCTACCAAATCGGAGATCGTGTGTTTGATTCCCACTGGCCGTACATACCAAATGCTACCTCACTTGTACGTACTCATACTCGTATGTACAAATGGCCTCAGTCTGTTCACTAGAAGAACATTTTGCATGCCGCATGTTAGAGATTAGTACCTATATTTTGCTTCACATGTACCTTCTACTAGATTCAATATTATTTGATAAACATGACAACACCACCCGCGTTTTGCAAGAGGCACGGGCCTACTAACCTTATATACAGGATAGTCTAGTTCCATAACTATCTAGTAGCCTGTATGGTTATGCCGGTTATGGCCTGTATTAGTAGTCACATAAAATTACGTTTTTGTTACTCGTATGTTTTTCTACTAGAATAATATAAGCTCAAGAAAGTTTGCAACCATTCCTTTAAATAAATATTTTTGATTTTTTTTTTAATTTTCTTTTTGTGTAGAGAAACAAAACTAATATTATTATCTATCATGAACTTCGAAAACGGAAATAAGCCTATTATAAAGGCATGCTCAAATCATGCAAACTTCCAATCCCTATTCGTAAATATTAATTTGTTTAGTTGTTGTTGTGCGTAAGGTACTGTGAATACAATGTCTAAAACATAATGTTAATCACAACGTGTTTCTTAATAGGGGGTTACATGTCTATGTAAGTAAAAAGCTTTTTGTATTTATAAATCCACTGTCGTTAGTTTTCATAGATCTTTGTAACCGATTTTGAAAACGTGTCTACCTAAAGTTTATTTACCCTAGAAATAAAATACACGGGAATTAGTATGGAAAAATGCATGTGAATAAAGAAAATTTAAAAGGAATAAACAAACGTCTATAAAAAAAAATATATTTAAAAAAATAAAAGAACCCGACTGCAGTGATAAATCAACTGAAAGGGAAAAAATAAGATAATTTTATTTTCAAATGCCAATGTCGAATCAGAAGAGTTCATGCTGCTTTACTTGAGGGACCAAATAATATAACTTTATAAGCGTTATTTGCTCAAACTGTTGCATTTATTATTTTATATAAAATGTTGCAGTCGGGACCCATTACTGTTTGTTTAAAGTCCTCTAATGGGTCCCGACTGCAACATTTTATATAAAATAATAAATGCAACAGTTTGAGCAAATAACGCTTATAAAGTTATATTATTTGGTCCCTCAAGTAAAGCAGCATGAACTCTTCTGATTCGACATTGGCATTTGAAAATAAAATTATCTTATTTTTTCCCTTTCAGTTGATTTATCACTGCAGTCGGGTTCTTTTATTTTTTTAAATATATTTTTTTATTTTTGACCTTTTAGTGACTCAGTAAAACGATAAAATTTAAAGGTCCATCCTGTTCTGCTTACATGCTTTAAATCGTTATATTATTTTATTTCTTATATGAATTTTAGTTTGTTGCTTTATTTTCTTTTGTTCGACAATGGACATGTCTCGGCAAATCATAAATATTTTTACTGATATACTTGTTTGGCCCAGGACAGGAAACTCTGGACTGAATTGGGGGAGGCCTTTGCCCAGCAGTGGGACACAAACATAGAGGCTACGTAAAAAAAAAAATATACTTGTTTGATTTAGTCATAGGTACCACCTGCCTGCATTAAAAATTTATGTCGTATGATATTTTTTAGCTAGTATAATGAATATGGTCTAATGGTGTTAAACTATCTAGAATATTTGCAAAGGAAACGACAGATTTTTTTCTTTATTATCCTTACATAAATTGTCTGTTTTTTATGTAGCCTAAAAACGCTCCACTGCACCTAGTTATTTAATGTTAACGATTGTAGGTGGGGACTGGAATAGTCACGAATTATGTCCTCGACCTGAACGGCGCTCAGCTTACGACATCTCCAGAGTAGAATTCTTCGTGCTTGCATTGCTGGGCCCAGTCTTCGGTCTCGCTAATTACTTAGAATAAGGACTTGTAAATGGGAACATAAATGGTCTGAGCCTTCAGCCGCGGCCTGTACAAAGGCGTGACAGGTTTCCTCCTAACAGCAACTTTAAGTAACTGTCGCGGCCTTTGGCCGCGCTAATAGTCTCTCCATTTGGCATCAGCGTAAATAGAGCTCAGCATTTGGAATCGCCGTGGGAGTATTCCTGTAGCCCGCTTCACAGCCTTCGGCCGTGCCGCGACCTGTATTGAGCTCGGTCTTCAACCTCGTCGCGGCAAGTTTCCTCGCACCCGCATGATGGGGCTCGGCCTTCGGCTTGGCGTAGTTATTTAGAGTTGTAGCATCGGCGTGGAGACACACAAAATCTTGGTTTTCTGAATGCCAAAATATTACCGGTATTAAAATTAAACTATAACAAATTCATCTTGAGGTGGCCCCCTAAAGCATTGAAAAATTTTACTGAATATTAAGGTGTAGATAAGCTATCTTTGGTCTCACAAGTGAACAGGAAACCTAACACAAAATCATCATCTTATTTTCGGAGGAAACGAGATAAAATTCGTTAAGATGAATAGAGCTAGAATTTTTTAAAATTTCATGGGTCCTAACGATACGAGGTCACGGAGGATCCGTCTTCGGTTACCAGTGAGAGCGTTCAAATATTTTTTTATCATTTATTGTTTCTTCTTTGAACCCAGCTTGTCTGACTATAACAGTACAGGGGAAAAGGAGTTACATGCTACACTTTATATATTTTGTTCAGTTACTTTTGGTCTAAGTGTCAGTAGGAAATTAATATCAGTGTTAAAAAATAATTATTTTTACCCCCTATGAGGTTGATATTTCTTAAATTAATGAGATAAACGAATGGCGTAGAAAGAAATAAACACTTTATAGGCATTATTTGTTCAGCACATAATACCGTTTCTATAGACGGTTTGTTTACATGGACAGGACAGGACAGGGTTTCAGCAGACAAGAAGAGAAACGTTGTTTTAGCACGACAGCACGTACTTAGGGATCTATTTATTGTAGCAATATGAAACTAAGGATTACAGTAACTGTACTACTCGCACCACAGCGCAAAGCGAGGTATATTATAGGCGTGATCGTTGCAAAGACGAACCGTTTTATAACACCGTTTTGTGTTCCGCGACGATAGGACCGTTTTACGTTTCATTATAAAGCAGTGCCAGCGACTCTAAAGCAGTGCCAGCGTTTGTTCGTTGCGAGACCAGTCCTTAGATTGTTTGACGCGGATATGTCCTTTAGTGCTATATTAATAGAGCCTAGAACGTAATGAGATCATTGCGACGTCGTCGTCAGCTCCTTGCTCGTTCCGTTCGTTTTGGTCTGTGATACAATAAAGTAATCTTTATGTCTATGAATATACAGTCGAAGATCGTGTAAAACAACTTATTTTTTCCGATGTTTCGTGATTTCGTCTCGTTCGCACTCGTTTGACCGTCCTCTGCGCCTTGCTCGTTCGCATACAATGAAACCAGTTGCGAACGAGGACCGTTTCGAGGACCTGTTTTCGTTCCAGAAAAATCGGACAACGACCCACTCCTAGTATATTACCTATGTCACTAGTCGTGCCAATTATTATTATAAGTGAACAGTCAGTGTTGGTCGAGGTGATTCGCAAGCGCTCAAATACTATCCAATTTTGTTTAATATTATGTAGGGCCTTCGGACAAAACCATACCGCAATTTAGAACACAAACAGCGCCATCTGTGGTTGGGTAGAGGAACTAATGCTACAGTACTTTAATTACTTAGAAGTGAATATTATTTGTGTTGCGTTTGTTCTCTATTAATGCTGATTTTATGTAATCAACGACACCCGCAAAATTCTCTTTTAAATACTTTGCACGTGTTAGGCGTAGTTAAACAAAATTATATTTTTTAATTAAATGAATGATCTAGAAGGATCAAACCACTTTATAGGAATTATTTCTTTCCGCATTTGTATCGATTCTATAAATGGTTTGTTTACATGTAGACCAAAGCCGAAATTATGTATACACATGTATTAGAATAAATAAAATATAGCAGCGCCATCAAGTGGCTAAAAGTGGTACTTTAATTGCTTAGAAGTAAATGTTATTTTTTGTTCCGTTGGTTCTCTATTAATACTGATTTTATGTAACCTACGTCATCCGCAAAATTCTGTTTTAAATATTTCACACCTGTTAGGGGTAGTTCAATAAAATTAGTATTCGAATTCAATAAACTGAATATAACAGCGCCATCTAGTAGCTCCTAGCTGTACTTTAACGAAGCTTCTTAACGAATTTTATTTTTCGTCACGGTTCTGATCGCATAATTATGATTTTATATAGCCTATGACACCCGCGCAAGGATGCCGAATCGAATGACACCTTGTTTAACAAAATCTGACCATTGGTTAAGGAGTTATGAGGGAACATAGAATCGGACATACTTACATACATACATACATACATACATACATACATACATACATACGAACTAAACACATTACCCTCCTTTTGGGCTTCGCTGCAGTCGGGTAAAAACAAGTGTAATTTAAAACTTCTTTACTATCGAAGCTGTCCTTCTGAATACTTTTGCCAATTCTGTTTGAGAAAACTTGTTGCTCAATTACACATGTCCATGGAAACTGCACCTTAATCTCCAAGGTGTTAAGTTGAAAATACTTTTGATGGCAACGCCATGTATGTACGTTTAGCGAAGCTTCAAAGTAAAGAAGCTGTCACGATGTTTTTTCGGACGCTATTTCGTTTTTATAATCGCGAATAGGTGTCAGTCATTAATCTTGCAATGTGATTGTGATATTTTTATCTTTATTCTTTGACAGCCTGTTCTGTGGAGTCGATACAGCGTGGTTCTTCCACTCATGAAGATACCCGAATACAAAATAAGGCAACCAATATCTGCTTTTGGTCCTAGAACAAAAGTTTATTATCAACTGATAGGTGAGGCGAACAGTCAGATGCTTAAGAGTCAGAGTGCCTAGAACATATTTTTAAAAGTAGCTCACCATCAAACCTACTAAAGTAGCAACCTATACCATTCTCTCAGCGCAGTTGGCTTAGTCAACAATTAAGACAATATCAATGGGTGGGGAGCCAAGTAGATAGAGTTGCAAGTTAACAAATGTACCTTGTAAATGAAACCCGATGAAAAGCCTGAATAAAATAAAGAATATTTTGCATAGGTTTCTTTCGGTTCTGATTGGGGGATCAGGATGTGACTTAAAATATTGTTCGTAGATTAGATTAGTCAAATTGACAAATAATCAAGATAAGATAAGAATATTCTTTATTGTACACACCAGAAAATAATTACAGAGAACATTTACAAAAGAACAGGTACAATTGGCGGCCTTATTGCTGATAGGAATTTCTTCCAGGCAACCTTAAATCGGAAAGATTGCAGAAGGAGAAATTGAGACGGGTAGTTGGTACTCATTGAATATTAATGTACATACGTATACGTAGTAAAATAAAGTTGCATAGATAAATACTATTAATAAACAAATGATCCTGCGATGCAGGAAGAGACCCGTGCCCCAACAGTGGGGACATATAAGGGTTGATAACGTAACGTAATAAACAAATGCTCCTACGTTTCCATCGCAAACTCATTCAGACGATGCGAATTTTCGTTCATATTATAGGTCACACTGGCAAATTATACATGGTGGGATTGGAATCGACAACGACCTCTCGCCGATGATCATCCCACCGTAGACCACGGCTGGGTCTAGGGCCTGGGTCTGGGTTATGCCATATCGTCCGACTATCAGGCTGCTGATCTGCTCACTAACCTACGTCCAAAAAAAGTACAATACTTTAAAAACCTATTTAGAGGCTAAAAATTTCACCCATGCCGAGATTCGAACCCGCAACCTCTGGCTATCCGTGCCAGCGCTCTACCAATTGAGCTCAATTGGCGCTGGCACTGATAGCCAGAGGTTGCGGGTTCGAATCTCGGCATGGGTGAAAATTTTTAGCCTCTAAATAGGTTTTTAAATTTGTCCTTAGCACGGGTTAGTGCATTAAAAATAAAAATAGTATAAAGTACAATACTATTATACGCATTTTAGATTTCGACGAATGCTTCTTCCTTTCCCTAGCAACGTGTATGTCAATCCACCATCAAAAGCGCTGACAGGGTCAGAATCACCAGGCGAGCTCGCCTAACCTCATCTAGCCCTCTTAGACCCGCGAGATCAGAGATCGACAACATAATAACATAAACGACCGACAACAAAACCGACTGTCCGACTACTTACCGGCATTCAGAGATAATAAACGAGCTAATGATGTTATGCCTTACACTCTACGCGTGGTACTTAGCAGTGTAAAAGTAAATGGGTCTTCGGACGGGTTTTTCCCTGCTGTCTGTTGGATTCGAGAGTCTCTAGCCGGGCTACTTTGATATCGCCCACTTCGCATCCCCCGCGCTGAAGTGCACTGCGGCCAATGTAACCGAACATTCACAAATAAGCTGGCCACGCGAGTCACATTCGAGCCCACCTCCACAGAAGTCCTACCAAGCCTTTGTCGTCGTTATCAGACTACGATGAAGAGGACATCATAAATCGAACCATCACTAAGCAGTGTAAAGGGTACTCGGACAAAATTGGCGCTTTAAGCTAAATATTTCTCAAATTAACCCCTAAATAAAAAAATAAGTAAATAAAATAAGTAAGCTATACCGCAATTGAATTAAATTAGTGAAAAAAAAATCATGGACATACTCGTACTACAGTTGTACTACTAAGTACAACTAAATGACTTGTGTTACAGGGTCTAACTCTACGATATATTACATACAAAAAGTACATAGATACTCGTAGCATCCAAGACCCGAGACAAACTAGAAAAGTTCGTTTCCTAGTTTGACCCGGCCGGGGATCGAACCCGAGACCTTCCGTTTTACAGTCAGCGTGCCAAACCGCAGCGCCACCGAGGCCGTCCCTAATACAAAACAGAATAGAAATCCAAAAAATATTTTATACTACATCCACAATATTTTTAAACGAGCATTCCAACGATGCACCCACACTACGTTGTAGTGTATACGTAAGATACTCTAACTAAACGAAATATTTTTTTGTGATTATGTCCTACCGTTTGCGTGATTAATATTATGTAAGTCTGTGCCAAATTGCTGATTTTTTGTACTCTCTATACTAATCTAGAAGCGCTCGTGGCCTAGGTGAACCGAGTGATTTGAATCAATCACTTGGTTAAGCAACAACAGGCGCGGTCAGGTACAGGATGGGTGAGCGTCCCGTGACTACCGCTAGCGGCATTTTTCCGAGCGCTTCCGTGCTTCGCAAGGCACGTTAAGCCGCTGGTGCCGGCTGTCATGTAATGGCAGTCGTTAAGTCATGCCAGATGCCTCATGGGCGACTTGATAACTTCTGACAGTAAGGCCCGCCACTGTTTTACAATCCTCCACCAACCCGGACTTGGCCCCCGTGGTGGAGTATGGCCTAACCTTCCTGCGATACAGGAAGAGACCCGTGCCCCAGCAGTGGGGACATACAAGGGTTGATAACGATACTAGTCTCTGAGCTAGACCGCGGATAGACAAGCGGATAGACAGATAGTCAATGGACATGATGAAACTATAAAGGTTCCTCGTCTACTATGGAACCCAATGAAGATTTGCAATTTCAGATTTTGAAAAATAAAGACTAGCTACGTTACCTCTTATTAACAGAAGTAGATAGGTTATCATCTTCTGTCACTGCTTGCAATGATACGTCTACATACACAAACATTACGCCCACATCTTGCTTCAAAACTAAATATTAATTTTCAACAGGTGTTTAATTATTATACCTTTTGAACACACAATACAGTGCCCATAGTGGTTATACAGGGTGTCTCATTCAAGTCAGTCAGTATGGGAAAGTCTGAAACTATAAGACATACGAAGATCTGTTCTGAGGAACCATGTCATCGATTTTAATAACAAGAAAAACTGCATTCATACATTTTAAAAAACATCTGTACTCCGTTCGGGAATCGAATCCGGTTGTTTTGAAAAAAAAAACTTCTATTAATCAAACACTAACAATCAATTGAAAAGCCCACTTAAAATAAGTATGTAGATACTTATTTAAAGATTAAGAATATTGTATTGAAAAAGGCGGCGGTCACTTCGAGCACCTACTAAAATAAATTAAAGTATGTGAAAACAATGCATTTTATTCATTTTAGACATCATGTTTCGTACAGACATTTACTGCTTAAGACCTACACAATCGATATCTAAATAGAAATAGTGTAGGTTTTTCTTTCAAAACCACCGGGTTCGATTCCCGAACGGAGTACAGATGTTTTTTAAAATGTATGAATGCAGTTTTTCTTGTTATTAAAATCGATGACATGGTTCCTCAGAACAGATCTCCGTATGTCTTATAGTTTCAGACTTTCCCATACTGACCGATTTGAATGAGACACCCTGTATACTCTTTGACAGTGCCGATATCATCTTAAGCACATTGGCAAGCTATCGGGCATTATTAAAAAAACTGTTTGGTAGAGTCGATGACCTCTTGAGTTGAGGAAAGCGGAAGCCATCCGTAGACAAGTCATTGAGGCTTTAGTAGATGTTTATTGATATGTTTTTCATGACAGCTTGTAATGTGGAGAGGCTAACGCCAGCAGCAAACATGCCTCCGACATACATACCTACTGAGCTTACTAGGTCGCAATAGTACTGTAGCGCACTACTTATTAAAACCTTGAATTAAATCAATAAAGTACTAATATCTTTTTTATTGAAACCCCAGCTTAGCTCTGGATCTTAATACGACTGACACCTAAACAAAATTTAACTTAATAAAGAATTATCGTTACAGTATATTGTTACCCAAGGGATGAAAGCAACTTATTTAGACCCGAGACTCAGAAGAATCCTTTGATTCTTACTACTCGAAGAAAATATAAATACTTAGTAAAATCTAGGTAATGTAAAGAGTTACGAACAAAGAATTCATCCAAAGAAAATTAATCCATTAAGCGCTTCTTTTATTTTTTCTTAAACTTTTTTTATTTGGCTCGCGCGCGGTTTCTTTATCACCAGCCTGTTACTGGTTCATACAATGTTCGTGATTAATCTGTTTGGTGATTAGAACTTTTACTAGAAATATCCACAATCCAAATTCAAATCGCTGTTCCTCTCAACGGTTCAACGAGCTATTTTGCTCCCATGTTTGCTAGGACTTGTAACAGTGCAAACCTCTTTACACCATTTTTATATTTCTTTTTCTGTCTATCTTTTTCAAAAAAATAATGTGACTTCACCCATTTTTGGGATTTCCCTCATTTTTTAATTACTACTTTAGGTACATCTTGAGTAGACCTGACTATTTTTACCAGCTTATTCCGTTTTTATTATAAATAAAACATAGTACAAAGCACAAGGTTGAAGTCGTCCCAGTTTTATTATTTATTAAAAGATATACAAGATTACAGGCTAAACTAGATACAGAGAACTATTTAAATAGATGTGATAAAAAGTATATTATGATCGGATGTTGTTGTTTAGCTCACAACTTCTGATGCAATTTGTATAATGACTTTGTTTTTAAGTTACGTACATTAGTGAAATTGTTTTAGCTATACCATTCACTAACTGTGAAGGAAAATATCGTGAGGTAACCCGTGTGTCTCAGGTATTCACATAACACAGCGTGGTGGGCCCGCAAGGTTATCAAGCGTAAAGGCTCTCTCTCTCTCAGAGAAAGTCTTTACCCCGTGGATTATTCATAGAAAATAGTGTAAAATTGGTGGCCATATTGCTAACAGAAATTTCTTCAAGAGAACCTTGTTGTGATGGACAATTTGCTGAAGAAAATAAAAGACAAAACATTAATAAGAGCCTTAGCTTAGGAAGGCGTACCTAAGATCTCATGAAAGATCAAATGAAAACAAACTCTTGCAGACAGGAAAAGCTGTAAGATGATCTCAAGGAAAATAATCCAACCAGCGCAGAATCAAAGGGTTCCGCGTCGCAAGGTTTTTTTTGCAAAATATTTACACGGTGCGTAAAATGATACGCCATCATCAGGACAACTTATACAATTTCTGTCCCCTCCATCATTCGATGTCAATGTCCTAGCGGACAGGCATGTGCGATGCGCTCGCGCATTGCAAACAAAAAGCGCCTTAGAGCTTTTATTTCTCTTTGGGCAAGGTCCATAGTTCCCTGTCCCGTGCTCGAAAGCCGAAGACTTATATTAACAAACGATGACAGCTTGGTGAACTCTGTGCTGATACAATTTCTTTGAAACGTGAATCATCCAGAAGTGTCGTCTTGTGAGGTTTCTGCACGAGCAGTGTTTAAAGCGAACCTGTAGACTTTATTGTCTACGGTGCAAGGATGAGAATCCAAGTGAAAAGTCGACGTAAGGTTATGCCAAGGCATTTAATTGTTACCTAATGATTGTGGCGGAAAAACTAGTGGCGCGATACTTTCGCACGCTCGCGCTGGTTCCCTTATGGGGAAATGTTAAGTTTTTTTTTTATGTTTATGAAAAAGTCCCAAGAAAAGGGGACCTATTCCGAAGCGCGGGCTTGGAGTTATGGATTGGAATTGATATTCTTAGATGCCCCTGTAGTACGGCGGTTGCTGACCATATTTGTAGGGTCCACTCCTGGCATATCACATTTTTTTTCAGTATTCAGGTTTTTATTTGTTGTTTTGTTTTTCACCACTTTGAAATTAAATTAAACGAAGGAACTTTATTGTAAAACTGGGTTACAATGATGGACACTAGGATTCTCTGTGCTTTGGGTAGCCAGGCTACTTCCGAATTAGTTTCATAGTAATAATTCGAATGTAATTGGCGTAGGTACCATCACAAAGTTGGACACATATAAAGAAGCAAAATTTATTTACTTAAATTCTATACTTATTTTTTTAAGAATGTTTTGGACTGTTCAATTTCTCTCAACAGAGGTGTTAGTTAAGTCATAAAAGGCTACGTATAATATTAATATAATAATCGCTAAACTACTCTTATAGAAATGGAAACATATTCGATTGAGAAGTAGAAAGAATCCTAATCGAGCGCTTCAGTATTTCTACCCAACACTTTTTTTCTGAGTATTTTTTTTCATAATTGACCTGTTCTGACCCTGTATTAATCGTCCCCTTACACTATTAATAATTATATTCATTTGTAATACTTACCGTATAGGTTTACCGGACCTCCTGCTGTCTGAACCTGCGCTTTATGTGTTACATTTTGACCTCTAATTTCAGGGCAATAAGGGTCTCAGAACACGAAGGAAATTAAATATCCACCCAAGTTACTCGCTTAACCGCTTAGGCCTACGTTCTTTACCTTTTATCTTAACTCTTTGTGTTTGTTTAAAAAAGTGGTTCAACGCATTGTATTATCAACTTTATATACAAGTGCTAAGAGAGTTTTTTCTGTAAAGTTTCAATGTTTCCGACGAGAATAGGATTCTTCTGAACCAAATTTTGGGAAATAACTCCTGTAGGTATAAAGATAAGGTCTAAATCACGGCGATGAGAGTACTGTCATCCGAGTAGGTCCACTAGAGTATGAAAGGCAACAGATAATGCGTCTTCAATATTGGGTTACATACTCAATGTAGACTCTTGGCTTTTGGTCGAATGCTTTTTATAAAAGGGTAAGTAATACTTGCACTCTTTTATTTATTTTTAAATTTTTTTTTTTAAGAAATAATTTCCAGCCAGTCATAAAATAAGGTTATTTTAAGTGGTTTTTCTAACGGCGCCTTTTTTTTTTTTTATATCCACAATTACCAATTAGGTTTCGCGCCGCTTGAAATTCCTTTTCAGCAGATTTATAGCGTGTTAAAGCTGGCAGTTAGCGCGCCTTGTTAGCAATGAGTTATTCCCTATTAGTTTGTTTTTATAAGGCCTGCCTAGGTGCAAGGAAAGTGGACATTGCTGAGAAATTGCCGCTATTTGCCTTGTTTAAATCTTTTTTTACTGTTGTAAAATCATGGAAGACATGTTAGATACATCTTATAATAAGATTTAAAAAAAAACACTTGCACAACAAAAAAGCACTTTTGCTAGAACAGCATCGACTCATCTTGGAAATTCGATAAAGTTCAAAAGAATCTAAAGACTTCATTAACTAAAACTGCTCACCAGCAACTTATCAAGATCGGGAGCTCTATCATTTGTTACTGACAAAAAAGTAGCGAGAAATAGTAATCTGTTCGATTCGGAGATTATCGAATAACCATTAATCAAATTCAGTATGTACCTATATGGAATAACTTTAGCAAGTTCATGAAGTAATTATTTCGAATCGAGAACTCGATTGTTATTTAACACAGTACTGGCCGCTTTTTTACAAGAGAAAAATAATAACGATACAAAAACGTTTTCTTTTTTTATTTAGTTCATTAAAACAAAATGGCGCAAAAATAACATGAAACGCGGGAAACGTTTAAGTCGGTGGGCGTATGTTAACAGAAAATTGTTTTGAAAAATATTTTTCTTAATTATTAGGAGCTGTGTATGTATTACTGTTTGAAGGTTGTCTGGAAGAGATCACTTTTAGTGATAAGGCCGCCGTCTGTACTCTTAGGTTAAGAAATATCTGTGTAATTTCCGTTTTTATGTACAATAAAGTGTTCTCTATCTATCTAAATATTGTAGTAGGATAGTAACTTCATTGCTGGTAAGTTTATCCATTTGCCATGGAGGGCACAGACTAAACTGGAGGAAAGGGAACCACTAAGATAGTCCCTCCCCCGATCGACGTTAATACCTATTACCATACCGATGAAGAACTTATAGACACTGATAGATTTATTCATCAGGTCCAAATAAATAAAGAAATAAGTCCCTCACTTCGTACGAATATTTAAGTATTCGTTTAGTTTGTACCGTTGCACCCGCATGTCTGACACTATCTTTAACGTGCTTGTGAAGAAGTTAAACCTGATGTAGACCCATCAGGTTAATCTTTGTTAAACCTAAGATTTTCATAGGTATTTACAAACCATTAAAATATTTATCTTCAGATCGACTATGAATTCGATACTGAAGATGAGATTTTTCTTTACATCGACTGCGACTAGGAGATGCTTTTAGCAATAAGGCCGCCTATCTACTCTGTACCTTAAATGGTTTTTTTATGTCATGTGCTCGGTGAGCAATAAAGAATATTCGTATCTTATGTAATTAAACCACTTTCGTTTCACTTAATGACGACCTCTGTGGCGCAGCGGTAGCGCATCTGCCTACCATTCAAAAGGTCTCGGAGTCGAACCCTGTTGGGGACAAAAAAAACCCAAGTCTTGGATGTCGCTCTTTCTGCTACCCACGATACAGGATATCCTATGTGCCAGTATGTAAATTTTATGTTATGTTCTTCTTCTTCTTCTTCAGGCTATATTAGTCCACTGCTGGACATAGCCCTCCGAATGAGCGCAAGGTTGTGCCATCATTAGGGGGTAGTGCCCATAATCCCGACGCTGAGCATGCGGGTGGGGGATCGCAGTTTGGTAGAATTGTACTGCAGGGGGCGCTGCTGCCCACCGGCTGCCCTGCTGCCCCCGGTTTGAGTCCCTGAGTCGCCTTATGTTATGTTCATTGATAATGAAATAGCGGTGTTAAGGTTATGTATTATTTCAATTACAAGCTGTTGGTATAGATTAAGCTTAAAAGCAAGAAAAGATTTATTATCTCGCAAATGTGTTAACCGTTTTATGGAGATTATTTTACAAAATGTGACGTTTATACTGATTTACCGGCAAAGTTTGTTGCGTATAAATTACGATTTAGGTCGAAAGTAAAATATTGCTGTAAATCAAGCTGTCTGCTACATTTCGTTGACGTAAGCGCTGCCATATTTGGCAACCACTAACTACTCTGAACCTACGTAATTAATTTATTTCTTAGCTACCCAGCCTTTCGTTTAATAATTTTGCAAGGTACATTATTTGACTCGATAAGTTTAGGTAATGAGAACCGGAAACTTTTTAGCACTAAATCTTAAATAAACTGCGATGTCTTAATTAAAAATTCGTTGCCATAAACAAAAATAATAAAGCTGTATTTTCACACTGCCAACAATTTACAACATCAAATGAATTGATATTTACGACTCGCACTTGACTATTTTGAATATCACGGCAATCAACGGCGTAGGCATCGGACAGAACTGGTTCGAATTGATTTATCTCCCTCGACTATTTGAACAACTTTATCATCCGAATATGACATTTCTTTGGGATCAATATGGAAATGAGTACCGTCAATAGCAGATGTTTTTTAGGTCTTTATTGCAACGTTACCCATAACGTAACTGAGCAGAGTGCACGAGTGTAAAAGTTGACATGGTGTCCACTATACTCTAAGGAAATCATATCAGAAAATGCTTTTTTACTTCCCGTACAAACAAGACTTTTTCTTCAGATTTATTTACGATACTATTTATGACACGTAATCATTTTATATCCTGTCTGTATGTAGAATATTGTAGGTATAATCGTACACTGCTTTATTTGCCTATTGGAAATTACAAACACGCTGTTCTTAAAAGGATCATAGATAAATTATACAACTTTGATATTCACAACGTAACAAGAAATAACAGAAATTCGCGACTATAACCAGGCTGGGAAAACAGCAACCAGGGTCTTGCATTTACAAATAATAAAAAAACACAAATTATTGGCCATTTAATTTTGCCCTTTCTTAAAAAAAAACACACAATATCTAACCGTCTCCCTCCCGCCAACAGACCATCGCTATGCCAGAACGGCGCCACCTGCACCAACTCGTTCGGGGGCTTCACCTGCATCTGCGTGAACGGCTGGACGGGGCCCGACTGCTCTGTGAACATCGACGACTGCGCGGGCGCCGCCTGCTTCAACGGCGCCACCTGCATCGACCGCGTCGGATCGTTCTACTGCCGGTGTACGCCCGGGAAGACCGGTGAGTTAACCAGCCTGCCTAATGTCAACTTACTTTAAATTGTCTACTGGCAAACATTTTTAAAAACCTATTTAGAGGCTAAAAATTTCACCCATGCCGGGATTCGAACCCGAAACCTCTGGCTATCCGTGCCAGCGCTCTACCAATTGAGCCAATGGGCGACTCACCGGCATCAGTGAAATTTCGAACCTCTTTACACTATTCTCTGTATTACGTACAGGCAGCGACATCTGGCTTAAGCAAATTGCATCACTTACAGCCCCGACTACCTTCTTTACAGTTAGGTTTTACATCGGAACGATATCGAACGAGATGCTGGCAAACATTACAAAATTGTATTTTATGGCTAATTAAATTATACCCAGATTCCGACGCCAAGTCAAAGGCCTTAGGGCGGCTTGAAAACCTCTGACAGTAACACCAGCCACTGAACTTGCGAGCCTCCACCAATCCGGACTTGGCCCCCGTGGAGTATAGCCTATACCTTCCTCAGGGAAGAGACCCGTGCCCCTCGGTGGGGACATAATGGGTTGATGATGATGATGGTACCCAAGATCCTATTCACTTTCTAAATTGATCGTAGTTGTCAGCTAACTGTTCTAAACTCTCTCGTTTTTATCCTGGCCTGCTAGAAGAGTACAACGTCACGATAAAAGTTTTATTCCATTACGGGCTAGGCTAGCATCTTGCTCCATGATGATATGTTAAAACTTTTATCGCGATCTTGTGGTCCTCTAGCTGAAGACTACTAGAAGAGACTTAGTTAAACATAAATGACTACATTCATAACTTGATAGAGGTCACGTTTACCCAAAATAATCTTTAAACTCACAATTCTTGTATAACACAATACAAAGGCAGATCACGGCGGTTATTTTTGTTGGTCAGAGTATTTTCTCTCTTATTTCTGAACATTGCCTTACCACAGATTACTCGAACGATTACGAAGTAGTTACGAACTAATATTTTGGACATCCGTGCTAGTAACTACTTCGATCTTCTGTAAATCTAACCCATCCATTCATCTGCAGGTCTACTATGTCACCTGAATGACGCCTGCACATCAAACCCTTGTCACGCCGATGCGATTTGCGACACAACACCGACGGATGGGTCTTACACCTGCTCCTGCGCATCCGGATACAAAGGCATGGATTGCTCTGAGGATATCAACGAGTGTGAACAGGGTAAGTCTTACTACTGTATGTTTCAGGACTTTTCTTTAGAATAGTACTACCAAAATGGATACTACTATTGCCAATAAGCGTGTGGAGGTCGTTGTCGCATCCGTAAGTTTTAACCTAGATACACGTGCCTCCCGGTTGGTGCTAAACGAATAACTACGCCGAGCATCGTTCGGCGGTAAATAACCTAACACCCTAGACGTCTGGAGCAGCCAGAGGAGTTAAAATGATTCGTCAGCTTGCAATGGAATGGTCAGGTAATGTTTTAAGGCCAATAGCGTTAATGTACAGATGAGAGAAAAAAAAATGACGTGCATAAGAAGAGACCTACACTCAACATCGGGTGGCTGTAGGTTGAAGAAGAAAAAGAAGTGTGGTAGTCGCTGATTATTACCAGGAGGCGCCAGTACGTCTTGCGTACCCTGGAAAAAAAATTCACTAGCACAACCGATAGTTACCACTTTGAAACCTAATAGAAATGGTCAGCTGTACAGTCTGACTTGCCCTTATTTTAAGTATATTTTAATAGTTTTGTATTTAGTCTTCTGCTTTTACTCATTTGGCGTATAATCAGATAAACACAGTAAATTTTAATAATTCTGGTTGTATATAAAGCCAACTGGGGACCACTTAATGCATATGATTTTGGGGAAAACGGATTGCAGCAGACGACAGACAAGCAATAAAAGCTAGTATAGTCCGTTCCAGCTCAGTAGCATTGCTTTCTAACACAGGATAACACAGGATCACCTTGTGAACATGACTGCATATACGTCAACAGGCCTGCCTCCTTTGCCTGCAACTGCTCCGTCGGATTCTGTTTAGGTTTAGTCTTCTGCTTTAGCATATTTCACGTATGGCGACGTAAACACAGTAAATTTAAATAATTCGCGTTGTTTATACAGCTTCATATTTTGGGGAACGTATTACACCAGATGACAGACAAGTAGGAAAAGCTAGTATAGTCCGTTCCATAGCTCTGTAGCATTGTTTTCTGACATACAGGATCACCTTGTGAACACGACGGCATATGCGTCAACACGCCTGGCTCCTTTGCGTGCAACTGCTCCGTCGGATTCACGGGCCCACGCTGCGAAACCAACGTCAACGAGTGTGAGAGTCAACCGTGCAGGAACGACGGCTCGTGCTTGGACAATCCAGGGACTTTCCGATGCGTCTGCATGCCTGGTAAGTCACTACTTGACCTCGAGATACTTTTATTCTTTTCTTAATATTATTATATACAATGTTCTAAGGATGCGGAAAGTGGACGAGCTACCCTGTAAAACTTACGTCATTATAATTCTATTTATTTAAATTGAATAACATCACAGTGAAATTATTGCGTTAAACTATTTACATATACGAAGTATATGTTAGTATTTTAAACAATTCGTTAATAAAGCAATTCGTCATTTGTTTAGTTGGGTTGGTCAACTAATACTTTAACACTCGTATCATGCGTATGCTGCTAGTGTTAGTTGTAATTTTTTGCTTCTGGCTGTCCAATAAAGTGTTCTTTATCTATATCTATCTATACAGATTTAGGTTTGTATTTTTATTCATTAACCATAACACATTGACACTGTCTTAGCATCGATCTTTTTTTTTATCATATGAGAAAAACACGGATGACTATCTACGAAAAACTGCAGGCAGATGCTGCAGCAAGCTGAAGACAGGTTGCTATGGCGCTCATTAGGGGAGGGCTCTGTCCAGCAGTGGACTAGTATAGCCTGACGACGATGAGAAAAATATACATTAGTGAATTAATTATTGTCATCCTCTTGTAGACAGTAATGCATGCAGAGTAAACTTATCTCGGTAGCGCAGTACGCAACTACGTAAGTACATTGTGAAAGATGCAATTACAGAACCTTCCTTACTTTGTAAGCTTAGTGCTGTTTGCACAACGCCTTTTGCTGATTGTGTTTTGCTGTCACTAAGTTCTTTAATTTCCTTCCTCGAGTTTTCCTTGCCTGCGGCTTGGACCAAACGATTTCATCAGCTAAAGGCTATTAAACATTACCGTAAGACTCTAGACCACACCGGAGTTTTGCACTGAAGTGCTGTTACGAACCAGAGTTAGATTGATTAGATTCATATGATTTTTTGACTTTGTTTGAAATAGATAGATAGATAGATAGAGAACACTTTATTGCACAAACAGAAAAATATTACAACCATGATTCTTAAATCTAAGTAATGTTATACAATTGGCGGTCTTATCGCTAAGAGCGATCTCTTCCAGACAACCTTTGGATGGAGTGGATTGCATGAAGAATATAGTCGGTACGTGGTGCATGTACATAAATAATTAAATCGAAAATATATTGATAACAAACAGCAAGGGAGTGCGAGAATATAATTACTTATAATTACCTACGATACAAGGTACAAATATTTAAATAATAATATACATACCTACTTAAATACAAAAAAAAAACATATACAATTAGTATATGTTTTTTTATTATTAGTATAAGTAAGCAACATATACTTAAATAATAATATACATAAATACCTAAAAATAAATACTTATACAACTAATACATATTTAATAATAAAGTAAGAAATATTAAAGTTGAAACTATTCAAATAAAAAAATAGAATTTTGAAAACAATAAACGTGTCGTCTTACAATTGCTGGAAGTGAATGCTATTTGCACAAAGCACGGCCTCCTACATTTACTCATGCAGTTAGTGCAATAAAGAATTAAAATAACACCACCAAGATAAGATAAGATGAGATGAGATGAGATGAGACGAGATGAGATGAGATGAGATGAGATGAGATGAGATGAGATGAGATGAGATGAGATGAGATGAGATGAGATGAGATGAGATGAGATGAGATGAGATGAGATGAGATGAGGTGAGGTGAGATGAGATGAGATGAGATGAGATGAGATGAGATGAGATGAGAATATTCTTTATTGTACACACCAGAAAATAATTACAGAGACAACAGCTACAAAAGAAGAGGTACAATTAGCGGCCTTATTGCTGATAGAAATTACGTACATAATATGTAATTACCATGCATTGGCAAACAAAATAATCTAAAATATTCTATTATAGCTATCTCTAGTAGCCTAGTCGAACCGAGTGATTGGAATCATTTACTCGAGTTGCTTGCAACAACAGGCCCATTCAGTTAAGGGATGGGTGACCGTCCCGTTGCAACGGCTAGTGGCATTTTGCCAGGCGCTTCCGTGTTTCGCAAGGCACGTTAAGCCATGGGTGCCGGCTGTCATGTAATGAGGTCTGGGCGGCTTGATAACTTCTGACAGTAAGGCCCGCCACTGTCTTACAAACCTCCACCAATCCGGACTTGGCCCCCGTGGTGGAGTATGGCCTAACCTTCCTGCGATGCAGGAAGAGACCCGTGCCCCAGCAGTGGGGACATACAGCGTTGAAGTCGAATAACGTTTATCGGGTAGAACGTAAGTGCTAATTTCGGAAGAGCGCACCTCCTAAAACGGGAACTACTAGAGTACCGTGCAGTGCAAGAACGTAATCATAGTGCACAAACGCCATTGGTTCGTGACAGGCCCTCAGGGTAGGCTCCTCGGGTTGACGCAGCGACAACCGCGTGATTGTTGTCATTATCTGCGGCCAGAGGGAGATTTATGCTAGGCTTCAATTGAAGGGAAAGGAAGGGAGAACAGGGTTGCCAATTTTGACTGACTGGAGTAACAATTATGTTGAATAATTTTCACTCCATTGACTAATATCGGATTTATAGAATAGAAACAGTTTTTAGTAGCACGGGTTAGTGCATTAAAAAGAATATAATCATGTGAGTACAGCGATATTATTCCGATGTAAAACCTAACTGCAAAGTAGGTACTCGGGGCTGCAAGTGATGCAAATTACTTCAGCCAGATGTCGCTGCCTGTACGTAATACAGAGTATTGTAAAGAGGTCCGAAATTTCACTGAAGCCCATTGGCTCAGTTGGAAGAGCGCCGGCACGGATAGCCAGCGGTCGCGTGTTCGAATCCCGGCATGGGTGCAATTTTTAGCCTCTAAATAGGTTTTTTAAAGTTTTTATTACACAAAACAATTTCAACACAAAATAGCAACAAATATTATACAATATTTAGAATGAAATGTTTACTCATTTACCTCGATGCTATACTGTTTGTCGTGAGAATAAATCGGATTCCGTCAGGACCCTGGGGAACTCAGTAGAGTCAACTAAACAAAATTTAGATCAAATAAAATGGTGCCATATTTCCTTGACATTATTCGACACCAGAAAATCTTCTTTAGATCTTCGTTCTTTCAATTCGTACTCTCCACTAGGTACGTCAAATTCTTGATCATCAGGCTTTCAGTGGACGTGGTTGCAACTAATCTTGCATTATTACAGACAACTTCGTTCCCTTCTAACCGTTGTTCTTTTATATCTGTACAACTTTAAAAATAAGAATAGAATAAAGAATAAAAATAATTTTATTGCCTCATCAAAAACTACTTAAACAAAGTAAGACTTAAAACTAGATATTATAAAATAAGACAAAAGGTAGTGGCTCAGCTGGTGCTGACCCGGGTCAGCCCCGGACAGCGCTGGTTTTCAGCCACTGCCTTCTCCCTAAGACGTCGTAAGGGAGTAATGTAAAGAGGGCTGTATCAATTAGGTAACTAACCACTTATAGAAGATCGATTAAAAACGAACGAAACAAAACATCAACTAAAATATGAGATCAAAATAAAAAAAATCTTTTTAAATAAAAGGAAGTTTCACATTCAATCACTAATTTTGTATGCATTTTTTGTCATGTCTTTCATTGTCTGGTTGCTACAGCACAGAGTTATCGTATCCTAGTTTAAGACCAGGATAAGTGGAAGTGTAAGTAGATGTGTTGTTATCATCTCTTCCATAGCCATTCGTTTAGGTTGTTAATAAAAAAAAGTCATTGTAGGCAGCCCTGAACACAAGACCCAGTTCCCATGGCGACGGGCGCGGCGCCCGCGCATTGTCCGCGCCACGCGGAAACGCGCAAGCACTGACTGTCACTGCCTTCGTTGATCGCAGTGCCTACCTACTCGTTACGGCAGGTGGCGCAAGGGAAACATTGTGGGGAAATCTTTATTTAATCAAGGAAGACCGACTTTGTTACTTTGGCAATAAAGTTGGTTTGTTGGTATTTGTACGGGACTACCTGGAGAATTTTATGCTAAGTACCTGGAGGTGATTTAGAAGTAGGACGAATGGAAGGTAAACTGGTAGTTTATGCATACTTCTATGCAGCTGTGCGAGTGTAAAGGATCACGTAAATAAAATAAATAGATAGATATAGAACACTTTATAGCACATAAAAAGGAAATTATAGGCACAGATATTTCTTAACCTAAGAGCACAGACGGCGGCCTTATTACTAAAAGTGATCACATCGACAACCTTAGGATGAACTGAAGCAATACATTGGAGAAGAAATTAGATGTACAAACAAATCAAATTATTTCAGATGTATTTGAAACATCTGAAATAATTTGAGTGAACCCTGTTCTATTGGATACTCTGCGGCTCATATTTCCTCAATTCCTGATATTCTATATGGCAAACATAATCGCTACTACGCTGCTGAAAAAACCAAGCAACGTAGGATTACCTGGAGGTAATTGGATACTCTGCGGCTCATATTTCCTCAATTCCTGATATTCTATATGGCAAACATAATCGCTACTACGCTGCTGAAAAAACCAAGCAACGTAGGATTACCTGGAGGTAGTAATCAACAGCTTTTAAGTGCTTTATAAACCATAACAGTAATGGAGAAACACATAATAACATTAATACAGCCTATATTCGTCCCGCTGCTGGGCACAGGCCTTCTACCGGAAAGAGTGGATGGGTTTAATCACCACGAGTGCACGTTGAGCGTTTTAATATACCAAAATATCTCAATACATAGTGCCACCTTTCATCAGTCTAAAACCTACATGGTCCATGGACATGGTACGCATGTCCAGTTAATTTCCCGCAACTCGTTCAACGGATATCAACAATTTACAGCGATGGCTGTAATCGTGTAGCTGTTGCATCAACTTGCATCAGAGTAGGTGCCCCGATCTGTTAAACGGTGTCTGAAAATTGCGATTTATTACGCGTTTCCATCCGAAGAATTCCACCTCAATACGAAAGCTTCCAAAGGGACTTAAACTCCGTAATTAACTGTACTTATACGAATTTGGACAGAAATGTGGGACCGTGGCGCAAGTGTCTTAACTCGCTGATGTGAGGAGCATATCGAATTTAAATGTGACTTAAGTAACTGGAATGTGTACGCCTTTTTGGAGACGACAATAAATTCAATGTCATCTCAGTTCGTCAGTATACGCACTGCTTGATTTAGACTTACCACAGACGCGGCTAAAAAAAATTAAAAATATATTTATAGGCTAAAAATTCTCTGGAACCGGCGACCTCTGGCTAACCGTGCCAGCGCTCTCCCAACAGAGCCAATGGGCGACCTACCGATTTCGAACCTCTTTACAATACTCACTGTATTACGTACAGGCAGCAACACCCGGCATGGGTGACATTTTTTGCCTCTAAATAGGCATTTAAAATTGTCCTTAGCACGGGTTATTGCATTAAAAAGAATTTAAAAAAATTGTTAAGCATAGTCTGCGCAAAAAAGCCTATTATGTAATATTAAGGATTATTTGGAAGACAAAGATATTTGGTATTAAAATAATGCTAACGGGAGCGATTAAGTCTGGTGTAATGTAACTTTAAGTTGAAAACTGTTAACTAACTTAAAATCTGTTATGAAAAGAATAAACGTGGAGTTTCTTTGTTAGTTTCTTCTCCACATAATCTTTTAATTGTGAAACTAACAGCTTTGACGTGCATCAAGTAAAAATTTTGTTTTTATAGTGAATAAAATTCTTTTGACTTTTTTACTTAAGTTGTTGAAATTTCTTCGTTTGCCATTTGAGATTTGCACACCTGCTTGGGTTGTTCAAATCTTAAATTGCAAAAGTTGAAATTTCAGGGTCTTATTATTATCATTTTAATTCTTTATCATTTTTATTCCTTGAGTCTATAAGAGGCACAAATATGCAGCCGTAGGGCAGGGCTATATATTTGTGCCTTTCGGATTCGAGACTCTGGGGCCATGGGGTCCGGAGGCGAGACTCCTCTTTAATGAGATCTCGTCGCGCCTAGTCGACGCTTCAGGAGACCCGAGGGCTGGTGCTTACTTTGGCCAAAGGATAAGCCTAGCCATACAGCGAGGCAATGCCGCCAGCCTTCTTGGTACTCTGTCGCCCGACAGCGATCTGGATCAAATATTTTATTTAAATTAGAAAGAATGTTTTAGGTTTAGTTCCATTTTTTTCATTAATTATTATTATTATAAATATTTAAGCTATCATAATGAATTATTTCACCTGAATAGTTTTAAGTATCAGTGTGATTTCTAATAAGAAAAAGTTTAATGTAGGCGTTTAAATTTAAATTTAAAGAACATTCTTTATTGCACTAATTACATGAGTAAATATATGGGCATGCTTAATTCTCTTCCATCAAACCGTTGGTGTTGGAGAAACTGGCAAAGGCTAGTGCAAGAAAAAAAGTTGAAATACAATAAATATAACTGGATCTTATCTTTTTCCTAACACATTTCAACGGTACCATCAGTTTCATGTAACGCCATGGCATGTCAAAGAACTGTCTCCGGGCCCTCGATTCTATTGATGACCGTCAATCTGTCATCATTATGGTACAATGATGACGGATTCACCGCCGGGTCACGTGACATGTTTTTTCACTCCATTGACACCTCGACGACGACGGTTCGACGCGCGTAGATTTGAAGTGACAGGGTCATGAAGTCGACGCACTTATAATGTTAATAGAAGCTAATGGGGTAGCTAATGTGTGACGAATGTCAACTTGAAAGTTTTGTAGCGTCAGCGTTCTGTGTCGGCGGCTAGCGCCGCTTGTGTAGTATCGCCAGTCGTTTTCCCCTTAGGGTCCCGGGTGCCTGCCGGCCTCGTTATATAGGGCTTGATTGAATAATACAGTGTTAAACTTTACACGTTGTTTAATTGATAGACGATCGGAATCCCTAAACAAGTTACCCCAACGTGAGCCACTGTCCTTAATCTGTATAAATGTCCTCAGCATGAGTGTTGGTCCATCTTTGTGCAGGATAACTATCATAGTTCGGGATTAGGCAAGGGAGTGTGTTTTGGTTGAAAGCTATGTTATTTTAAAACCTTATACTATCTGGGTAGTTAACAATAACTTCCACACAACGCAGTCACTTGTTCTGGTTCAGACTAGGATATCCTGTGCTATGGCAATCAGCCAAGGACATCACAAATATGGAAGTACACCCAGTCTGAGGGCACGCGTACAAATGAACGGCGGCCCCCGGTGGGAATCGAAGCCACGACCATGGTGATCATACGTGATGAGACCGCATAACCAACGAGGCAGTCTAAACAATGACAATAAATAGTACCATCCTTTGGTATATACGTACCGAAATTGTTAATAATATCTCAGCTTTTGAATAATAATGTCTTGAAACTTTTCTAGACTAAGAGGAATGGAATGAAAATTATTGGGCCAATTCCAACGTAGAAATCCCAGAGAAATCTTTATTCAGTTCCTTTCATATTAAAGTTGAAACTCTATTAACGCATAACAATTCCATTTGAAACCCGGTTCTACTTGCTTAACGGTCAAAAATCAGTCCAATTTCTCAAGCGTTACGGTTCCTTTTCAATTTCTCGGCTGGGACTTCGTGAATCGCCCGAGGCAGGACAATCTCAGGCTGGTGTCCGTAGATGCCCTTATAAATGCACCAACATAAGTTTGCACACCCAGTGACTCTTAGGTCGATGAAAGCAGAGATCACAATCGCTCGTCCCTAATTAACGAAACTAGGTCTGTATAACAAGTACTGGTTTGCGGCTGATAATCCATAGAATTCTGAAGCCTCTCCAAATGGGGAATGTGGTCTGTCATATAGAGTTACCAAGACTTTGAACTTGCAATTTTAAGCCCTAATACTATAGGATTAAAGGTGATTTCTAATTAAGTTGTGCAAGTAATTTTGTTTTAGAGAGACAGTCAGTTAAGTCTCACCTTTTACGGCGTTTTTCCACTGATTATACGCATGAGATTCCATTAGGTTCCGTACTATGTCTTGTCTATTAATAGAAACATCCTTAACCCAATTATTGCACGTAAAATTGTGTAATATAGATAAATAGAGACTACTTTATTGCACATTCAGGAAAAAAAATATAGCCATGATTTCTCGTCGTAGTCGTCGTCGTCAGGCTATACTAGTCCACTGCTTGACATAGCCCTCCCCTAAATAGCGCCACGTTGTGCTATCATAGGGGGTATTGCCCATAATCCCCACGCTGAGCATGCGGGTTGGGGATCGCAGTTCGGTACAATTGTACTGCAGATCAAATCTAAGTAATGTAATATAATGCAACGTGAGTGCTTGAAATTGCCGCGAAGGTTCATACTCATCCTCTTGGAGATAACTCATGCCCTACAGAGTCGTCTCCCAGAGGATAAGTAATAACACGCAGTCGCGTTACTATGCCATCTGAGGCTCTTGGTAAATTCATTGAAGTTCGTCAAATTCACCTAGTAAAAATAATTTAATGTAATAAAAAGATGCTGCCTAATACTGATCGACATCTTTTACTTAGAAATGCGTTAAACTCTTGACGATTAATTTGAATTGATCTATGGTACGTTGTTAGTACGAGTATATTATAATATGCCCTAATGTCAAGTAATTAATTTACAATTTGTACTTACATACAATTTACCATATATACTTACAAAATGTTGTCGAAATTGTTAGGTTATTTCTGAGCCCGCGGCCTCATGGAACGGGGGCTTATATTCACACACACACACAAACACACACACACACACCCTTGTTCGCGGCTCATATATTGTGAGGACCTTGTCAGAATTCCCCATTATGCGGTCCTACCTTTCCCGTTGACTTAGCAGTGTGTAAATCTGTCTACAATCTGGAGCTATCTCGTTCTGGCATGAACTTTTATTTGAAGTTTCCATACACACGACTGAGACAGAGATAGAGCCCTTCATAATTTGTGTCAAAAATCGGGCTTGTGCGGTCCCAATTTATTATGCGGTCGGACCGCACTTTCGAACATACGCGTGCGAAAAAACACACCGACCGCATTTTATGCAAAATACAAACGCATTTACACACTGTCCCCACTTTAGTGCCGTTTGAGAGAAGTTACACACCGACCGCATTTTATGCTAAGTACAAATGCATTTACACACTGTCCCCACTTTAGTGCCGTTTGAGAGAAGTTACACACCGACCGCATTTTATGCTGAGTACAAATGCATTTACACCTGTCCCCACTTTAGTGCCGTTTGAGAGAAGTTACACACGGACCGCATTTTGATGTTGTTGCATGAGTATGCAACAACGCATTCACGAAGGAATATTATGAGGACTGCAGGTTAATGTGACTTAGTGCGTATTAAAAAATTGCGAAGACGCATTAATTAGGTACCTACCTAAATACTAGAAAAGGGAGAGGTGATTGAGTAATCACCTCTCCCTTTTCTAGTATTTAGGTAGTCACATTAACCTGCAGTCCTCATAATATTCCTTTGTGAATGCGTTTTCAAACTATCTTAATCTGTAAAAATTTTAAAAAGCCACGCGCGATTGCTTGTTCCGCTGCGCCGCGTTCCCTAATTCTTTTAACAGCATATGCCGGAGAGCAAAGCTTATGTGCCAATTTTATTTGAGGACCCCATTGAAGCTTTGCATCAATTGTGATACCTAGAAATACAGTTTCTTTGACAAAGTCTAGTTTGTCCTTTCCCAATATAACTTTGCTGTCAACTACTTTGACATTGGTAGAGTGAACTTTATACATATTGTTTTTTTTTTAAATTTAACAATAAGTTATTAGACTTAAACCAGTTTAGTACCTGAGGGAGAGAATTATTTGTACTGGCAAGATCATTCTCTTGTCTTTTTATTTTGAAAATAAGTGACGTGTCATCTGCAAATAATACTATCTCTGACATATTTTGAACCATGAAAGGAAAATCATTTACATATACGAGGAAAAGAAACGGCCCCAAAATCGATCCTGTGGCACTCCTATCCTGGCCTCTGACCCTGAAGATTTAGTTCTATTTATATCAGCTCTTTGAATACTTGCTTCCACATAATGATGTCATAAGTTTTAGAAACATTTCACCTTCTTCCAAGGATCCGTCCGCACTCAAGGTCATTGGTTCACGACTCGTGATGACTACTCTAGACTACGACGATTCTTGTCTCCTCTCGTTTTAGGGTGTCGTACCCAATGGGTGCAAATCGAGACCCTATTACTTGACAATACTTCGCTGTCTGTTTAACCTTATCTTTAAGTATAATTGCGACGATTTTTTAAGAATAAAAGTTCTATTCTATCACAGAGATCTATCTTTTGAACCGTAATAGGTAGACACTTGAAATTTTCACAGAATGTGTATACCTGAATAAGATCTTAACTGGCTAAGGAAGAAAATACCCAACAAGAAAAAGTGTGAGTAATGCCTAAGCCAAGAACTGACCTGAACAGAAGAACTTGGACAGATGTAAAAAACTATTTTTAAAATGTCATTAAAAAAATCCGAAAGGGTCCTAACAAAGGATCTAGAGCAGTGATTTGGTTGGAACAATGTTTTCTTGTTTTTTTACTATTATTTGTTATTAACCCTCCGACGCTGTAGTGCCTGGGACATGGTTCTATAGATGGTGTAGGCTTGCCCAGCACATATACCATCCTGACAGCTTAGTCGGCCTAGCCCACAGGAAAGACTAGTCAATACGTGCGGAGTCAACTATGCCGCGGGTTTCCTTACGATGTTTTCCTTCACTGTTAGCGTCGGAGTGGTCCCTTCACCCATCTAGTGTGAGTGAAGATACCACTGGACGCTGTATAAATCATCTCATTCAGTAGATGCAAAAAAGCCAATATTATTATTATTAACCCTACAAACCTAATAATCTTAAGAACCATGCAAACCCAACCTAACCTAAGCCCTTCAATGATAACAGGATCTTTGCGTAACGCAATGTATAGTACCTACGATGTGTTTTGTCTTTGCTATAGTGGCACTGATAAGTGCTTTAACTCTGTGATGCTCTCTATTATTGAACATACATACTTAGCATGAGTCTAATTTCTCGTATAAAGTGCGGTCCTTTTTACAGGTACTCATTTTGTGCTTATACACACAATGGGAACTGGAGGCGCCACGTGGTGGTTCTAATGAGTCTAATTTCTCTTATAAAGTGCGGTCCTTTTTACAGGTCCGCATTTTATCACATTTTGTGCTTATATACACAATGGGGACTGGTGGCGCCACGTGGTGGTACACACCTGAACTATTTTTTGGTTTGTGTTAACTCAACTCGACAAAAATACCGAATATGAGGTCCTCCCCGAAAATTTGCTCATACTTCGCCAGTCGAACAATCAGAACGCGAGAATTCGATAGCTATATTTGAAGCTTCCTCAAAATATTGTGCGGACGTCCGCACAATGAGGTCCGACCGCACATTGAGGGTTTTTGACTAACTTAAGTCCGCACAATGTTAAAGCCGCGAAGACACACACACACACACACACACACACACACACACACACCCTTGTTCGCGGCTCATATATTGTGAGGACCTTGTCAGAATTCCCCATTATGCGGTCCTACCTTTCCCGTTGACTTAGCAGTGTGTAAATCTGTCTACAATCTGGAGCTATCTCGTTCTGGCATGAACTTTTATTTGAAGTTTCCATACACACGACTGAGACAGAGATAGAGCCCTTCATAATTTGTGTCAAAAATCGGGCTTGTGCGGTCCCAATTTATTATGCGGTCGGACCGCACTTTCGAACATACGCGTGCGAAAAAACACACCGACCGCATTTTATGCAAAATACAAACGCATTTACACACTGTCCCCACTTTAGTGCCGTTTGAGAGAAGTTACACACCGACCGCATTTTATGCTAAGTACAAATGCATTTACACACTGTCCCCACTTTAGTGCCGTTTGAGAGAAGTTACACACCGACCGCATTTTATGCTGAGTACAAATGCATTTACACCTGTCCCCACTTTAGTGCCGTTTGAGAGAAGTTACACACGGACCGCATTTTGATGTTGTTGCATGAGTATGCAACAAGGCATTCACGAAGGAATATTATGAGGACTGCAGGTTAATGTGACTTAGTGCGTATTAAAAAATTGCGAAGACGCATTAATTAGGTACCTACCTAAATACTAGAAAAGGGAGAGGTGATTGAGTAATCACCTCTCCCTTTTCTAGTATTTAGGTAGTCACATTAACCTGCAGTCCTCATAATATTCCTTTGTGAATGCGTTTTCAAACTATCTTAATCTGTAAAAATTTTAAAAAGCCACGCGCGATTGCTTGTTCCGCTGCGCCGCGTTCCCTAATTCTTTTAACAGCATATGCTGCAGAGCAAAGCTTATTTGCCAATTTTATTTGAGGACCCCAGTGAAGCTTTGCATCAATTGTGATACCTAGAAATACAGTTTCTTTGACAAAGTCTAGTTTGTCCTTTCCCAATATAACTTTGCTGTCAACTACTTTGACATTGGTAGAGTGAACTTTATACATATTGTTTTTTTTTAAATTTAACAATAAGTTATTAGACTTAAACCAGTTTAGTACCTGAGGGAGAGAATTATTTGTACTGGCAAGATCATTCTCTTGTCTTTTTATTTTGAAAATAAGTGACGTGTCATCTGCAAATAATACTATCTCTGACATATTTTGAACCATGAAAGGAAAATCATTTACATATACGAGGAAAAGAAACGGCCCCAAAATCGATCCTGTGGCACTCTTATCCTGACCTCTGACCCTGAAGATTTAGTTCTATTTATATCAGCTCTTTGAATACTTCCTTCCACATAATGATGTCATAAGTTTTAGAAACATTTCACCTTCTTCCAAGGATCCGTCCGCACTCAAGGTCATTGGTTCACGACTCTTGATGACTACTTTAGACTACGACGATTCTTGTCTCCTCTCGTTTTAGGGTGTCGTACCCAATGGGTGCAAATCGAGACCCTATTACTTGACAATACTTCGCTGTCTGTTTAACCTTATCTTTAAGTATAATTGCGACGATTTTTTAAGAATAAGAGTTCTATTCTATCACAGAGATCTATCTTTTGAACCGTAATAGGTAGACACTTGAAATTTTCACAGAATGTGTATACCTGAATAAGATCTTAACTGGCTAAGGAAGAAAATACCCAACAAGAAAAAGTGTGAGTAATGCCTAAGCCAAGAACTGACCTGAACAGAAGAACTTGGACAGATGTAAAAAACTATTTTTAAAATGTCATTAAAAAAATCCGAAAGGGTCCTAACAAAGGATCTAGAGCAGTGATTTGGTTGGAACAATGTTTTCTTGTTTTTTTACTATTATTTGTTATTAACCCTCCGACGCTGTAGTGCCTGGGACATGGTTCTATAGATGGTGTAGGCTTGCCCAGCACATATACCATCCTGACAGCTTAGTCGGCCTAGCCCACAGGAAAGACTAGTCAATACGTGCGGAGTCAACTATGCCGCGGGTTTCCTTACGATGTTTTCCTTCACTGTTAGCGTCGGAGTGGTCCCTTCACCCATCTAGTGTGAGTGAAGATACCACTGGACGCTGTATAAATCATCTCATTCAGTAGATGCAAAAAAGCCAATATTATTATTATTAACCCTACAAACCTAATAATCTTAAGAACCATGCAAACCCAACCTAACCTAAGCCCTTCAATGATAACAGGATCTTTGCGTAACGCAATGTATAGTACCTACGATGTGTTTTGTCTTTGCTATAGTGGCACTGATAAGTGCTTTAACTCTGTGATGCTCTCTATTATTGAACATACATACTTAGCATGAGTCTAATTTCTCGTATAAAGTGCGGTCCTTTTTACAGGTACTCATTTTGTGCTTATACACACAATGGGAACTGGAGGCGCCACGTGGTGGTTCTAATGAGTCTAATTTCTCTTATAAAGTGCGGTCCTTTTTACAGGTCCGCATTTTATCACATTTTGTGCTTATATACACAATGGGGACTGGTGGCGCCACGTGGTGGTACACACCTGAACTATTTTTTGGTTTGTGTTAACTCAACTCGACAAAAATACCGAATATGAGGTCCTCCCCGAAAATTTGCTCATACTTCGCCAGTCGAACAATCAGAACGCGAGAATTCGATAGCTATATTTGAAGCTTCCTCAAAATATTGTGCGGACGTCCGCACAATGAGGTCCGACCGCACATTGAGGGTTTTTGACTAACTTAAGACCGCACAATGTTAAAGCCGCGAAGACACACACATACACACACACACAATCTTACTCATTTTTCTTTGCATACAAATAATAATAGTTATATCGACTGACAGTCGTCCGCCCAAAGTACTTCAGCCAGTATGTACGCACATGATTTATGTTTTAATTTAATTTATTCGTCTAGTATAGGAGACAGGATGCAACGACAAGAATATTGTACAGTAGATTTAGCACCAAACTATTGTTGTCACTTTTATAATATGTAAAATTTTCGATTTTAAAATGAACAATTGTATTTGTTATTAACGTGCTTCCTTACTATCTTCCCAGGCTACACCGGTACCCAGTGCGAGGTAGACGTCGACGAATGCGCGAAGCACCCGTGCCTCAACGGAGGTATCTGCCATGACCTCATCAACGCATTCAAATGCACCTGCGTTATCGGGTGAGTGTTTGTCATAATGATTTAATCACTAATTTCTTGAGGAACGTTAAATTTTTGTTTTATTTATTTAGGCTCACCAACAAGGTATAAATTAGTTACATCACGTGATATCTCAACCCCTTGTATGCCCCCACTGCTGAGGCAAGGGTCAAGGGTCTCTTACTGCATCGCAGGAAGGTTAGGCCATACTCCACCACGGGGGCCAAGTCCAGGTTGGTGGAGGAATGTGAGGCAGTGGCGGGCCTTACTGTCAGAAGTTGTCAAGCTGCCCATAAGGTCTATGATATGGCCGACACTATACATTATAACATCCTATTATTAACATGCACCAAAGGTATAACTGACTGCTACGTTAATTAAAGGTGTCCACAGCATACTAAAAGTAAAATTAGGGACGCCTGCGTCAAGCATAATAGCCCTAAATCATATAATATGCTTAGGAGTTCAAACTATTAAAAAAAAATAAGTTTTTTTTCTCTTATTAATATGAAAGAGATGACATGGTGGCAGGATGTTATGCATTTGCGCGATTTGAGTGCATAAATACCAAGAATAGCCCGTTTGACTGGGCTCTGGTGTCGGCCAGAATGTTGACATCACCAATAGTCCCCACAAGGGGTATTATATTCTTTAGCTAGCCTGTTAAGTGGTGACTGTAAGCCTAGATTTGTTCTTGATCTCATAGAAGTAAACACATTAGTCTTTTTGCATTTCCGAAGTTTAGTCATTCTTGGCATAGTAGTATTAATGGAAAATAAAAGTAATTTCACAACATCAAACTTCATAAAGTATACTTTTGTGCCTTTGACGTAAGGGCTAGTGTTAAAACCGGTCGTTGCTGATCTGTAAAGGCTCTTCATTCGAGTAGAAGTAATGGGATGGGACGTTAAATTATTGTTGATGATTCTAATTGGGCCCTTTGAGATGGGTCTGGGTTGAGATGGGGCCTTGCAATCTTTTGTTTTATTTGTTGTGATACTGATCATGAAGTGTTTTGTACTTATCCAGGGATAATAATTTCATAATGTCTTCGGTATATAGTGAATCATTGACTTGTTGAACTGATGGCATGGCATGGAAGGAAGATGTCACGATTAGGAATAGCCCTATATAGCTAATAACAGTGATCAGATTTTGGCGGAATCATCATGAATACTGGATCGTTTATATTATTAATAATACTTTAATTACACTTAAAAACGTGTACAATACGGCAGACTTAATGGCTGAAGTTAATTACACTATTTTTATTTTTAATGCACTAACCCGTGCTAAGGAACAAATTTAAAAACCTATTTAGAGGCTAATATGTACGTAATACAGAGAATATTGTAAAGAGGTTCGAAATTTCACTGATGTCGTGAGTCGCCCATTGGCTCAATTGGTAGAGCGCTGGTACGGATAGCCAGAGGTTGTGGGTTCGAATCCCGGCATGGGTGAAATTTTTAGCCTCTAAATAGGTTTTTAAAAGGCTGAAGTTAAGTTAAGTCCGCCAATAATATAGAACTATTTCGTTATTTTCGTACTCAGTTTCAATGCAATTGCACATACTACTTATGTATTGTTCTTTCAAACTCGATAGTTCTGTAATCATCGTCAGCCTACCGCAACTCTCTGCTAGGTATAAGCCTTATCCCTCAAATACCACCTCTCATGGTCCCTTACCATCCGTACCCACGGGTCTTCCGCCTTCTGTGAGTTCTTCACTCACTCGACGAGAATCTTACCTGAGGCGGTCTGTTCTCTGAAATTGTATTAGGCTTACGGAGTTCACAAGCGGCAAGCTGAAGACAGGGCGCTATGGCGCTCAATGGACTAATATGAAATGAACTGAAATGAAAAGGTTTTATTCAAAGTAGTGCGCTACTTTGAATGAATGAAACTGCGGCTTAACGTTACAATTCAAACTAGGTGTCAATTTCAAAATCGATACATCATTTTGGAGAAAAAATGGACAAAAAAACTCCAAACGTAGTCTTTTCAAAGACCTTAATTAACACAGTTTACATAATTATTAAAAACATTGAACTCATACTTTGTACTGACTTTAAATCCAGATCTCATTGTCATCTAAATAATCCTTTATATTATAGTAGCCCTTTTGGCACAAAGTGTGCTTAACATATTTTTTGAACCGCGATTCAGGCAAGCCTGGTGACGACGGAGTTCACATCAAAACTGACTGTCAGCCGCCGAAAGTGAGCGAGCGTTTCGCAGTATATTGTATTTCCATTTTCCATACATATTCACATTTTTGTTCACATCGAATTCATAATACGTTATTACGCTATGCGTAGATGCTGACATTCGGCGGCCGATTAATATAGCGCGTCACTACACGCCGCGGACGCTGATTGGCTACGTATTGTCACGTTTACACTGGGGCTCACAGTGAGCCTGCTCACATTCGGCAGATAACTATACGTTTGGTTTGAATATGGCCTTAACCCAATTATTCTCTTAGATTTACTGGAGCTCGCTGTCAAGTGAACATCGACGACTGCGCCTCGAGCCCCTGTCGGAATGGTGGCACTTGCCACGATTCAATCGCGCGGTATACCTGCGAGTGCCCGCCTGGCTACACTGGTGAGAATGTTTTACGCATATATACGAGTATTAGCTCGGTAGTTTCACTATCAACAGTATATCCCGGAATGACGTGTAGTGAAGAATATCTGAGTCACAAATGTGACTCTATTGCGACAAAATAAGTTCTTATTTTTAGATGTAACTTTACGCCGTGTTTATTTGTAAAGTGTTAGGAATTTAAGTTGTGATTGACATCGTTGTGTACTTGTCACAGATGGACCCAACTACTATAGTGGTCAACGTTTACATTTTATACTTTTGACCGGCAGATCGACCGTGTAAAGTTGGACGCATTCTCGTGTTTAATTAATTTAAGCATTTCGAAAAGATTAATCACCAGAACCACGCATATAGTTCTCGATTTAAATTATTACACGAAGTTTCTTTTGCTGTCCTACCCTTGAGCACGTGAGTAAAAATTACATGACCTTTTTGATCTACACCATGTGGAGTTACTTTTGACCATTAATTTATTGTATAAGAGCGTCAAAACCGTGTTAGATGGAGTGTTAAATTCTGCTGCATACAGGTAAAACAGACACTCTCCTGACCGTCCTCATAACAAAACTGCAAGTGTTATAATAAAATTCATCTTTCCAGGCATGTCCTGCGAGACAAACATAAACGACTGCCTCTCGGCTCCGTGCCACCGCGGCGAGTGCATCGATGGAGACAACAGCTTCACTTGCAGCTGCCACCCGGGATACACAGGCCGCGTGTGCCAGACTCAGATCAACGAGTGCGAGTCTAACCCCTGCCAGTTTGGAGGTAAGAACAAGATCCACCTCAAAATTAAGATACTCGAGGCTGTGGAACCCGAAGTCACTACGTCATGTTGTGGGTTGGAGGTAAGGCTATCAACAAACAGCTTCATTTGCAGCTGCCATAAGGGATACACGGGCCGCGTGTGCCAGACTCACATCAACGAGTGCGATTCCAACCCTTGCCAGTTTGGAGGTAAGAACCAGATCCACCTCCACATTAAGATACTCGAGGCCGTGGAACCCAAAGTGACCACGTCATGTTGTCGAACGACTGTCAGGTTGAAGGTAAGTTTACTAACGATGACAACAGTTTCTCTTGCAGCTGCCATTTGGGATATATGGGCCTCCTAAGCTAGACTTAAATCAAAGAATTACGTTATCCACGTTTCACGAAAGTTTGTAAATAAAAACCACGTCCACCTCACAATCACTCTTGAGAGCACAGAGCCACGATAAGACAATCTTATTGAAATAAAATTATGCTAACCTAACGTTTCCTATCCCCTATCCCTAGGCCATTGCGAGGACCTGATCGATGGCTACCAGTGCCGCTGCAAGCCGGGCACTTCAGGTCACAACTGCGAGATTAACGTCAACGAATGCTATTCCAACCCGTGCCGCAACGGCGCCACTTGCGTAGATGGGATAAACAGGTCAGTCTGCCATCTTGGTTGAATGTTGGTTCTTCGGACCTACCCCTACATTGTGCTCACCAAAATCTGAGCAATTCCAATAGTATGGAACTTGACAGTTAGACGATCGGAATTTGGTGCGCATAATAATTAGGCCCCAGGCGAAGGACCTGAAACTTTATTTTGCTTTAAGCTTAATGCACTAACAAACATTGGTTCCTCTTCCATAAATATGATCGTCAAGCCGGCCCATCATCTTGGTCCTTCGAACCGGTTGTTGTCGATGGTCAGTCGAAGGACCAAAAACTTTCTTTTGCTTTTACAATTTGCCAACAAAACGCTGGATCCTTCAGCGTTGATGGGATCAATAAGTCCTCTATCTTGGTCCTTGAAACCGGATTATGCGGAGGATCACTATCGCTTGGTGTTTATTTAACTTTGTATTGTATGGTGGAATAACATTTTATATATTTTTCATGTATGTTTGCGGATTGAATCATCGTTTCAAGCTATACTCCACATTGTATATTGCATATCGATAATCTCATAGACCTTCTACTTTTCGATACTTTGGGCTTTCGCCTACAAAACAGTGTTTGATTGCTTTCCTCTTTCTAAACTTTTTTCTTTTTTCCCTACACGCAGCAATTATTATGAGTAAGTTCAATTTTGTTAATGGCATGAACAGTTGTGGTTTGTTACAAAATAGCTACCTTATAGGCATGAACCAAAGTTATAAATCCGTTGGATGATGATCTGTTTTTAAACCTCATGACTCAAACCCATACAGATTCTTAATACCGGCCTAAAAGCAGAATCATATACTTTTAGGCCCACTCTTTGTTTGGAATCCATAATTGGAATATTTTTCTATTGCAAAAAATATCTGCATAGATCAAGAGGTTCTAAGTCATCTTTCATTGGTATTTCAGCTTTCCGTTACCTCCTTCTGAGGCATCATCGTGTGATTTCACCACAAAAGGCAATGCAAATTCTACTTTAACCTTTCACGATTAAGTCCAAAATAATCTTGACTAAATCATTATCAATCCGACAGATACACCTGTAACTGCATACCTGGATACACCGGCCAACACTGCGAGACCAATATCAACGAATGTTTGTCCAATCCTTGCGCCAATGGAGGAAAATGCATCGACAGAGTGAATGGGTTCCGTTGCGAATGTCCCAGAGGGTACTACGATGCCAGGTGCGTTCTTCAGCATTTTTTGTCTACTGTTGGACATATGCTTTTTTATAAGCCCTTCTTTATAGTAATTCCTTCTAATAGTGACATGAAAATGAAATGAAAAGGTTTTAATCAATGTACCGCAGAAACTGCGGCTTAATGAACATTACAATTCAAACCAGGTGTCCATTTCAACATCTAGATCATTTTGGAAAAAAATGGACAAAAAAACTCCAAACATAAATCTTAACTAGGTACAGTGTTACTACTATTTTTAGAACCTAGTCTAGAACCTAAGTTCAACACGCTAGGAATTCAATCTATTGGCGTCGACGGCCGTTTTTGGGTAAAATGTTTTAAAGCCCTTAGGACTTTATTGTATTCATATAGTGTATTCTATTGGACTTAGGTTCTTATCAGTAGGTTAAAAAAAGACCTAGGTACTATATATTTATTGAGGTTTAGGTATGATATTCATGTTTTCCAAAGTCGCGTTATAAAAGATGTTATAAAAGGAGGTACCATATTTATATGGTAACATGTTCCAACTTACTATAAAACTATTAAACCAAGCAAATTTTAATCGTTTTTTTATTCTTTATATTTCTTATCGGAAGCTGGCAACCGATTCGGACAGCATTCGTTTCGAGGCTGCCAATACAAAAAAGGAAGTGATCTCTGTTCAAACCAGTGTCGTAATGTGTTAAGTCATATCCTTGAATTATAACTTGAGACTGATAATGAAATCGGGAATTTTAGTTTCGTTTTACCGCGTGACGGCCTATTTCTTCATTTCGTTCTATCGATGTCCTAGGAGTTTTCCTAGTGTGGATAACATCATGTTAATACGTTTTTTTTATAGGAGGAATGATTTGTTAGTATTATTAAAATTTTAATGCACTAAAAAAATTTAAAAAGTATAAGGGCGATTTATGCTAACAGCATTATTTATTACTGGATTACCTACGCCCTTGCTTGCAGTCTAGACCGAGTTAAAGAAAAAACAATGACGAATCATCTTCAGTTTGAAGTGCATTACTAACATTCCCTCAAACACCGGTCCTCTAACCGCAAGTGACCAGCGGTTTGGTGATCCCCCGTGGCTAAGACAATTCCTATTTTACAGGTGTCTGTCGGACGTGGACGAGTGCGCTTCGAACCCCTGCACCAATGGCGGCTCCTGCGAGGACGGAGTCAACCAGTTTATCTGCCATTGTTTGCCTGGATACGGAGGTAGGTGTTGTAACAACGAACTGGATCATTTCGTTCTTCTATGCGTGATGCAAAAATGATTCTCTCCACTACCTACCTTTGCCTACTATTAGCTACAGTGTTAGAGCGGTGGTGACGGAGCGGTAGAACGCCGGCTTGAGGTTTAAATCCCGGCATGTACCAATGACTTTCTTTTCTATGTTATGTATATTCGTGAAGTTATAGTAGTAATATCATTCGCTAACGGTGAAAGAAAGCATCTTCGGGAAACCCTAGTGTCTGAAGTGTAAATTAATATACCTCAGTGCTTGCTGCGTACATTGGCCTGACTATGAGACTGATTTCGGAAATCTTAGGTTTAATTGACTACCCTTACGTAATACAGAGAATATTGTAAAGAGTTTCGAAATTTCACTGATGCCGGTGAGTTGCCCATTAGCTCAGTTGGAAGAGCGCTGGCACGGATAGTCAGAGGTCGCGGGTTCGAATCCCGGCATGAGTGGAATTTTTAGCCCCTAAATAGATTTTTAATTGACTAAGTAATAAATTATTATCTTATCTTATTATTAGTTTCCACAATCTGAATCTGGAACTGAACCAAGCTAGACCATCATCTCCCTTATTCTCTTGTTCTATTATTTCTTTTGAGCAGATGATGAAAAATACGATTCTCTAGTCCTTATAAATTATAACTCAGGATCAATAAGAGAAAAGACAGTAAAATTGCTTTTAGCAATGAGGCCGCCAATTGTACTTTGTATCATTACATGTTTTATAATATGTGCTCTGGTGTACAATAAAGAATATTCTTATCTTATTTTATCTTATCTTAAAATATTACTCCTGTACAGCAACTTATTCTTGTGCTAAAGCTCTGAACGATTCTTCCAGGTCAAAGATGTGAGCGTGATATCGACGAGTGCAGCTCGAATCCTTGCCAACATGGCGGGACCTGCCACGACCGCCTCAACGCTTACAAATGCGACTGTGTCCTTGGATTCAATGGTGAGAAAGTATTTTATACAACAATTAAGTCTTCTACTTAGCGTGTCGATAGTAAAAAGATTTGTAAGGTTTTCACTAAACAAGAAAATGGAATGAAACATAATCTAGGCGTTATTACAAAATGTATACATATATGGACATTTTGGAAAATCAATGTTTAAGCATACATTTTACGTCCCTAAAAATTCCCCATATGTATGGTGTCCTTTGCTGGTCTCGACCAATGTTTCTAAGCCGCTTTCAAAGTCGTCTACCGGGCTGGTGGTCTGCCCACCGACCGTCGAGCCCGATGGGTTTGCGTGAAAAAGGCCTATGCCCAACAGTGGGCACTGTTTATGGGTTCATTACATGTAGGGTGTACAGTCACGTGCACTAACATGTATACACTTCAGAACCTTGTCACATGAACCTCTCCTAACGAGATGTATGAGAAATTTACTATTTCGACTTTGACAAGGCGCTTAAGTGCATACATGTTAGTGCTCGTGATTATACCATTAATTTCATTATATTATACTGCGCTAATGTCAAATTAAGGAAGAGTGCTAGAAACAGCAAGTACTATGGTACGGAAAACCCTCTGAATTTATCACATGAGTCATTCGCGTTAAAGATACAGCATTACAATACATTCACTGGACCGAAAGTGGATTTTGACTTCCAAAATATTTACTCTCACTACCGAATTCTAAATCCCTTCTCTGTTCACAGGCGTGAACTGTGAAACGAACATCGACGATTGCGCCGGCAACCCGTGCCTTCACGGCGGCTCCTGTATTGACCTGGTGAACGGTTACCGCTGCGTGTGTACTCCGCCACACTCTGGACGCAACTGCGAGAATACTCTGGACCCTTGCAACCCTAACCAGTAAGTGCAGGGGTATTTTGACTAGAGTATAAAAATGGTCGTCCCAGGCGGACATACATCGACCAGATAGGGGATGTATTAGCAAAGGGAAAGATAAAAAGTACGTTCCGGCGTGCGTGCATGCAACGACTTGTGAACGTTGATGAAGCGAAGGTGATCTGTCAGGATCGTGGCAAGTGGCAGTCCTTGGTCTCTGCCTACCCCTCTGGGATTCAGGCGTGAGGTTGTATGTATGTATAAAAAATAGTTTAAAACAAAGTTGGGTTCTTCTTCTTCTTGGTCGGTAAGCTCTTGATAGAGCGGTCGTTTTTCTCATGAAACGATAATTTTAAATGATGATAATTTTGTGGTATCTCTTAATGATTCGCGATACTCATACATAGTTATATATTAAACGGGTCAAATCGCGATTATTTATTAGGTGAAACGTAATCACCTTATTTCCCGACGTTTCGGCAGCGTTACGGTTGCCGTGGTCTCGGGTAGACTGAAGACTGACTGATAATTTTATGCTTTCTGTATAATTTTTATGTGTGCAAAAAAGTATAAAGTAGAAGCTTTATTATATGCTGATGTTGCGTAGCTCACGATGTGTTTCTCTCGGCTGGGTTAGATTCATTTATAACTGAGGAACGGCTGAACCGATTTTTAGAATCTTTGATTTGTTTGATGCGTCGCTGCCCCGGATAGCAGGATAACTATAGAAACTTGGGATTTATTTTTTACTTAGCCTCTGTTGCACAAAGATATTCAATTAATACTATGTAATTATATATTAATAAATTATCTACAGAAAAACTTTGTTGATGATCTCGAGAACGGAACATTTATTGATTCTGTGGCAGTAGAAAGTTCGCCGTTACAGCTGGTTGTATAATAATTATAATAATAACCAACAAAATGTGTAGGTACCAAACTCATATTTGAAATACTAAGGTTATAGCATACAAATGTTACTTGGCTAACTATTCTATATTATTTCTCCTTCAGCAATCTTTCCGATTTAAGGTTGCCTGGAAGAAATTGCTATCAGGAATAAGGCCGCCAATTGTACCTCTTCTTTTGTAACTGTTGTCTCTGTAATTATTTTCTGGTGTGTACATTAAAGAATATTCTTATCTTATTACAAATAAATTCACTAATTCATCCCTTTCCTAACCTCCCTTCCCCCGCCAGATGTCGCCACGGCGGTCGCTGCATCGCCGAGGCGTCCTACGCCGAGTTCACCTGCCAGTGTCCCACGGGCTGGTCGGGCGCCCTCTGCGACCGCGACGTGGACGAATGTGCCGTGACCGCGCCCTGCCACAACGAGGCCACGTGTCGCAACACTGACGGCTCCTACGACTGCCTCTGCGCCAGAGGATACGAAGGGACCCACTGCACGATCAACACGGATGATTGTGCTGAATGTAAGTTGGATTTCTTCTTAACGTGTCGGTGGAAAGACATCGCGGTGAAAAGATTTGCCAATAGGCGTTAGGGACTCGCTGATCAAAGCGCTCGTGGCCTAAGCGAACCGAGTGATTTGAATCGATCACTCGAGTTAAGCAACAACAGGCGCGGTCACATGCGGGATGGGTGTCCGTCCCGTTACTACCGCTAGTGGCATTTTTCCGAGCGCTTCCGTGCTTCGCAAATCACGTTAAGCCTTGGGTGCCGGCTGTCATGTAATGGCAGTCGTTAGGCCATGTCATAGGCCTTATGGGCGGCTTGATAACTTCTGACAGTAAGGCCCGCCACTGTCTTACAAACCTCCACCAACCCGGACTTGGCCCCCGTGGTGGAGTATGGTTGCCCCTGCAACGCAGAAAGAGACTCTTGCCCCAGCAGTGGGGACATACAGGGTTGAAATCCACTCGCTGATTGTTGCCTAGGGTGCGCCTGACGTACGGGCTCAGTGAGCACGTAGGTAAGGGAGGCTCCTTTGGATTTCACCTACCAACATTTCCGTAATAACGTTGGTCGCTTTCGAAACTGCACGGCCGCCATCTTGAAATTTTGAAATGTTCGATTTTTATCATTAAATTCGGGTATCTTCACCCTGTAACGGTGCAAACCTCTTTACACCATTTTTATATCTCTATTCTATCATTTTCAAAATTTTTAAATTATGGCACACCTTTTTGAGATTTTCCTCATTTTCGGCTATTTATAAGACCTGACTATTTTTATCTGCTTATACCGTTTTTATCCAGTTTTCTGTTTTTATTATAAATAAAACAGTAGGTATAAATAAAGCCCAAAGTCAAAGTCGTTCCAGTTTAATTATTTATAAAAGTTCTACAACACTGCAACCCTATAATAAAATTAAACGATATTAACCGTCGTCCTGACCGTTTTTCCTCGTTTTACTTGAATAAGTTCTGTTTCACAGTCCCCTGCCAAAACGGAGCCACGTGTCTAGACAGCATCGGTGACTATAACTGCCGCTGCGCGAGCGGCTTTGCCGGCAAGCATTGCGAGATTGACATTGACGAGTGCCAGTCGCGACCCTGCATGAACGGCGCCACCTGCAACCAGGTGAGTCCCATTCTCTAGCACTACCTCACTGTAGTACTACTTCAGCTACACCAAAGTTATGGGAAGATTTAACTTTGGTGTAGCTGAACCAAAGTGCCAAAGTTATGTTTCCATTGAGTTCGTCTTTGTTATTTTTAATTTGTTGCACCTAATAGTTTAATAATTAATTTTCAATAATATAATAATGGTTTTTGTTTGTACTATTTTTATTTTAATGCACTAACCCGTGCTAAGGACAAATTTAAAAAACCTAATTTTAGGCTAAAAATACACACTATTCTCTGTACGTAATACAGAGAATAGTGTAAAGAGGTTCGAAATTTCACTGATGCCGGTGATTCGCCTGTTGGCTCAATTGGTAGAGCGCTGGCACGGATAGCCAGAGGTTGCGGGTTCGAATCCCGGCATGGGTGAAATTTTTAGCCACTAATTAGGTTTTTGTTTGTTCAATGTTAACGTTGCTTATTTGTCAAAGTGTTTTAAATTACTTCAAAATTTTTGTCAAGTATCGTACCTATATCTATATTATACATTTCATAAGTTTCGGGCAGGCCGAGACCTGGTTTTTCCAATTGCCACGATCCGCACAGAGCTCTTTCGATTCATCAACTTTCATTAAATGCTTTATGACTTACGTCACCTTCTACAGGGGTCTAAATGACCGACTTATGATTCCATAACCAATGAGTACTCCTTCCCGTGACGAACTCATAGAGTCTTCTACAAGTATGCTGAATTAAAACTCTTTTTATACGGATTTACGCTCGTTTATTGCATTTTTTTTTACAAACTTCCAACGTTTCGGCACCTGAAAAAGTGCCGAAACGTTGGAAAATTGTAAAAAAAAATGCAATAAACGAGCATAAATCCGTATAAAAACAGTTTTCATTATGTCTAGTGCTCGTGTTAACCTTAGAAAAAAAAAGTATGCTGAAATCTAAATTTATTTTTTCCTCTAGTACGTGGCATCTTACACCTGCACATGCCCTCTCGGCTTCTCCGGCATCAACTGCCAGACTAACGACGAAGACTGCACGGAATCCAGCTGCATGAACGGAGGGACTTGCATCGATGGAATCAACTCTTACAACTGCTCCTGTCCTGCTGGGTAAGTTGACGTTTGACGTTGCTAATACCAGAAAATGGATTTGCAGAGGTGATGGTCTGAATTGGATTGTCTCGTAAAAAACATTCAATTCTCAAATGTAGGAAAATAGGGAGTAGTAGAAAGAATGGTTAAGCCAAAAACAGTTTCTTCAGCATCACTGATTTGCACAATATTCAGTTAGAAAAAATCAAGTATTTTTTGTGAGGAAACCTAAATGTTGAGGTGTTCACACATACCTTAGCGCTTAAATTGTCTTCCCGGGGCGCGACGCACATACCTTAGCGCTTGAAATTGTCTATTCGGGGCGGAACGAACATACCTTAGCGTTTGAAATTGTCTATTCGGGGCGGTACGCACATACCTTAGCCTTTGAAATTGTCTATTCGGGGCGGTACGCACATACCTTAGCGCTTGAAGTTGTCAATTCGGAGCGGTACGCACATACCTTCGTGCTTGAAATTGTCCATTCGGAGCGGTACGCACATACCTTAGCGCTTGAAATTGTCTATTCGGAGCGGTACGCACATACCTTAGCGCTTGAAATTGCCTATTAATTAAGGCCACGCTCTCTCTCTTTGAAAGAAGATATGTCGTTGTTCCCTGCAATGGGACAAATAATATAGGCTACAAAGTTTAGAATTAACCGCGTCAAATTTCAACGTACTATGGAGAATAAATATTATATTGAACATTTCAAGGTGTTGTTGGTTGTGGGTTTAGTAACCAATACTGATTGAATGAGTATACATTCAAAAAAGCAGACGGAAAGATTTTCATCCAAAACAATTTTGAGTAGGTACCTACATTATACGAAAATCCGAAACAATAACAAGAGTCAGTATCGTCACTAGCTTACCTGAATTGGAGGCTGCGGCGAACCACGTAAGCTACCATTGGCAATCCCCCAGTAACCCCTGGTATAACCCTAGCCCCCTCGCCCCACAGTTACACTGGCTCCAACTGCCAGTTCCGCATCAACATGTGCGACAGCTCCCCGTGCAGCAACGGCGCCACGTGCCACGACCACGTCACGCACTACACGTGCCACTGCCCGCACGGCTACACGGGCAAACACTGCGACGGCTTCGTCAACTGGTAAGCTGTACTTTCTACCACTACACTACGGCTCGAAGGCAGCGGCTTTCACGTTTATGTTACATTGTACTTTGACATTTAGCAAATAGAATGTAAATTCTGTTTGCCGAATGTAATTGATTGAATCGAATCGTATCGATTGAGTCGAATCGAATCTAATCGAATGGAATTCTAATTTCCTTGAGCAACTTTTCATCGTGAGGTTATATGGAAGAAATTGCTTTGAGCAATAAGGCCGCCAATATTACTATGCCAAAGTCAATTTCTGTGCCAACTCGCCGTGTCAAAATGGGGGCATTTTGCACAGCTATCCAGAACGGCCATGAATGCTTGGTTATTATGGCAAAAGCTGCGATTACACTGGATACGCTTGTGACTCGAACCCATGTCAGAATGGAGGATACTGTACAATAAAGAATTTTCTTATCTTATCTTATGTGCAATAATTTCTTCATGTCTTATGGTCTCTCTTTCTGTGGTTTTGCTTATATTTCCCATAGCTAGAGAAACGAATTGAATAGGAGGTGACTGTCGTGTATGTATACATGACACTACGTTTATTTTCTCAATACACAAATCAAGTGCCTTTTGCATCTACTTAATGAGATGATTTATACAGCGTCCAGTGGTATCTTCACTCACACACTAGATGGGTGAAGAGACCACTCCGACGCTGTAGTGCCTGGGACATGGTTTTATAGATGGTTTTAGGCTTGCCCAGCACCTATACCATCCTGACAGCTTAGTCGGTCTAGCCCACAGGAAAGACTAGTCAATACGTGCGGAGCCAACCAAGCCGCGGGTTTCCTCACGATGTTTTCCTTCACGGTTAGCGTGTGGTATTGCGACTACAAATTCGCAAATGTACGTAACTTTGAAATGAAACAAAGTCATTGGTACATGCCCGCACTCGGGATCGAACCTGGGGCTTTCGCTTGCCAGTCCATGGTTCTACCCACTGAGCTACCACCGCTTCAAATCAAGTGCAGTTTATATGTAAAATGGTAGTTGCGATAATGGAATTCTACTAAAGTACGTCGTACCAGTTTATCAAATTAGTCTGTTATGAGTAAGTGAAAGATGCTGCACCGACAAGAGTGAAATGTTGTGACAACTCTTAGTGAAATGTTGAGAAGGCTCTAACATAAAAATGCTCACACGAATTTCAGTGGCACGGTCTGCGCTTGCCTGCGATCGCATGTCTGCGATTGCCTATCAGGTCTCTCCGGGATCAACTGTGAAATAGATTCAATGAACGAGTGCCTTAGTAACCCTTGCAAACACCCCGAAGCACGTTGCATTGACAAGCCTGGCGATTTCTTGTGTTACTGCCCGAGGCAGTGGACCGGCAAAAACTAAGTGAAAGATGCTGCACCGACAAGAGTGAAATGTTGTGACAACTCTTAGTGAAATGTTGAGAAGGCTCTAACATAAAAATGCTCACACGAATTTCAGTGGCACGGTCAGCCTAGTCTTCTCAGATTCCAAAGCTTCGGAATAAATACTATCATCTAGGTATAATATTTTTATTTTTAATGCACTAACCCGTGCTAAGGACAATTTTAAAAACCTATTTAGAGGCTAAAAATTCCACCCATGCCGGGATTCGAACCCGCGACCTCTGGCTATCCGTGCCAGCGCTCTTCCAATTGAGCTAATGGGCGACTCACCGGCATCATTGAAATTTCACTGATGATTTCACGGGTAAGTGCATTAAAAATAAAAATAGTATAATCATGTGGGTACAGTGATATCATTCCGATGTAAAAACCTAACTGCAAAGTAGGTAGTCGGGGTTGTAAGTGATGCAATTTACTTAAGCCAGATGTCGCTGCCTGTACGTAATACAGAGAATAGTGTAAAGAGGTTCGAAATTTCACTGATGCCGGTGAGTCGCCCATTAGCTCAATCGGAAGAGCGCTGGCACGGATAGCCAGAGGTCGTTGGTTCGAATCCCGGCATGGGTGGAATTTTTAGCCTCTAAATAGGTTTTTAAAATACTATCATCTAGTGAATTGGGTTTGTCAGATATACTTCAACGAGCATGATGTTCATAATGACGTACTCATAATACGTAACCCGTTTAGGGGAGGGGGAAGAGTTTCAAAGTACCACGCTTGGTCACAAACGGGCTTAGGTCAGTATTCTCTAGGGAGAATCTCGCGGTTTTCAATCTATATTCAAGCTATTTTCAAGTTTTTGATCCCATAATTTACTTCACAGGTGCGAGAACAACCCGTGCGAGAATGGCGCAACCTGCTCACAGAAGGGGCCTTACTACACTTGTACCTGCTCCCCGGGCTGGTCTGGGAAACTGTGCGACGTCGAGATGGTGTCCTGCAAAGACGCTTCCATACGCAAAGCAGTGAAGCTAAAACAATTGTGTAATAACGGCTCTTGCGAGGACATAGGCAACTCGCATCGCTGCCACTGCTTAGACGGCTACACTGGATCCTACTGCCAGAAAGAGATCAACGAATGCGACTCAGCCCCGTGTCAAAACGGTGCCGTCTGCAAAGACTTTGTCGGGACGTACCAATGCCTCTGCGCTAAAGGCTTCCAAGGCCAAAACTGCGAACTCAATGTCAACGACTGCCTACCTAATCCTTGCCAGAACGGAGGCACGTGCCATGATTTGGTCGATAACTTCTCCTGCTCGTGCCCCTTCGGAACGCTGGGAAAGATATGCGAGATCAACGTGAACGATTGCAAGCAAGACGCTTGCCACAACAATGGAACGTGCATGGACAAGGTTGGCGGTTTTGAGTGTAAATGCCCGCCCGGCTTCGTTGGACCGCGATGCGAAGGTGACATTAACGAGTGCCTTTCAAATCCCTGCTCAGAATTTGGAACCCAAGACTGCGTTCAGCTAGTCAACGACTACCACTGCAACTGTAAACTGGGCTATATGGGACGACATTGCGATGCCAAAGTCAACTTCTGCGCCAACTCGCCGTGTCAAAATGGAGGAATTTGCACAGCTATCCAGAACGGCCACGAATGTTTATGCGCAGAAGGTTATTATGGCAAAAGCTGCGAGTACTCTGGATACGCTTGTGACTCTAACCCATGTCAGAATGGAGGATACTGTCGAACATCGGAAATCGGTGGCTATGTCTGCGATTGCCTATCAGGTCTCTCCGGGATCAACTGTGAAATAGATTCAATGAACGAGTGCCTTAGTAACCCTTGCAAACACCCCGAAGCACGTTGCATTGACAAGCCTGGCGATTTCTTGTGTTACTGCCCGAGGCAGTGGACCGGCAAAAACTGTGACATCTACGACCCTCACGCAAGAGGTGGATATGGAAGCCCAATCGGCGGACTTTACAACGACGGCTTGAGCTTGGAGAAATTAGACTTGGCCTTCCAAAGAGAGCAATGCGTGAAACTCGGCTGCAAGGAGAAGAGAGCTGACCACCACTGTGACGAGGAATGTAATACTTACGCTTGTGATTTTGATGGCAATGACTGCTCCCTTGGAATCAACCCATGGGCCAACTGCACAGCCCCAATCAAATGCTGGGAAGTGTTCATGGATGGACAGTGTAACGAAGCCTGCAACACCCAAGATTGTCTGTTCGATGGTCGTGACTGCGCGAAATCCCTACAAAGATGCAATCCTGTCTACGACGCATACTGCCAAAAGCATTACGCTAACGGTCATTGCGACTACGGGTGTAACAACGCTGAATGTAACTGGGACGGCTTGGATTGCGAAAATGAACCGCCAGACTTAGCAGAAGGCGTCATGTCAGTCATCTTGCTAATGGACATGCAAACCTTCAAAGATACTTCTGTCGCCTTCTTGAGAGACTTGGGCCACCAGTTGAGAACTACAGTGTTGATTAAGAAAGACCACCTTGGCAATGATATGGTGTTCCCCTGGAAGGGTTCAACGGACATCGGCCTCCAAGACACGGAAGTTGGAAAGAAACACCACATTGTGTTAACTGAAAGACGGCAATCAGGCGTCCAAGTCTATTTGGAATTGGATAACAGGAAGTGCACAACCATGACTGGATCTGAATGCTTCTTCTCGGTCAGAGAAGCGGCCGAGTTCTTAGCAGCTACTGCCTCTAAACGCCTCTCCTTATCGACCGACTTCCCCATATTTCAAGTTAAGAGCGTCAACACACCCGATGCGGACTCTGACGTGCCAGCTAACTCCAAATACGTCTTCATTGGCGTAATTCTAGTCCTACTAGCTGGGTTACTAATTGGCGTTCTGGTGACCGCTCAAAGGAAACGCGCAGCTGGCATAACTTGGTTTCCAGAAGGTTTTATACGTAACAACTCTTCAACGCGCCGTCGCTCGCGCCGCCGCGGCCCAGATGGCCAAGAAATGAGGAACTTGAACAAAGGCTCTATGGGATGTATTGACGTTGACATGAACGTGGGCCATATGGGTCCACCTCATTGGTCAGACGATGACGACGATGGCTCAGCTCCCCCCAGGGCTAAGCGGCCTAGAGGTCCCGGGGAGTCCAACGGAGCCCCTGGAGGGTATGCTTCGGATCACACGGCGATTACGGACTACGAAGAAGCCGGTCATGACTCGAGGGTCTGGTCGCAGCAGCACTTAGACGCGGCTGATATAAGGGTGCCACCGAGTATGATGACACCGCCTGCCATTGTGAGTATTGCTTTTGGAGTTGTTATTTTGGGGATTAGAGTAGCTTTGGTAAAAGAAAAGTTATGGAATAAATTTCAGTTTAAGAAGTTTAATAAGTTGCAATGACATCATCTATTTTTCTCTTTTTTTTTTGTTATTAAAAGATAATTAGTAATTTTAACTGCATTTCTCCAAAGGTCGGATACTTTAGCATCACTGTGTTTGCTTTCCTCTAAGATTTACATTTATTTAATACTTGTCAAAAATACACTTAAACCAAATATCAAATTAGAAACTTCCTGTCATCTTCCCGTCTCGTTTTGAACCCACTAACTCCCTCTTTTTCACAGCACGATGGTCACGTGGACGTAGACTCGCGTGGACCACTCGGCATGACGCCTCTAATGGTGGCCGCGGTCCGGGGTGGTGGCCTGGACACTGGGTCTGATGCTGAGGATGAGCAGACTGCTCACATAATCTCGGAGCTAGTGGCGCAGGGAGCACAGCTCAACGCAGCGATGGACAAGACCGGGGAGACAAGCTTGCATTTGGCAGCTAGGTAAGTTCAAACGAAGAGGTGGCTAAATACTTCCTTGGCTACATCCTTGGTCCAAACTAAATATTGGATCTTATGTATTCATAGGCAGCCTAGGTATTGGCTGCCTTCAACATCTTGGAGCTTTTTCAGGATAAAAGGAGAATGAGGGTTAGATGCGTGGAGTCATACCTTAGTGATGTAAGCATAGTAATCTAACCTATCATATATCCTTGAAATTATCATCTTGTATGTTTGTACATCTATTTCCTTCTTCAATGTATTAGTCCAGTCCATCCAAAGGTTGTTTGGAAGAGACCACTTTTTTTGATATCAAAAAACATACAAAGTGATATTAATCAAAGTGTTCTCTATCTATCTGTCTAACCTAACCTAACCAATAACTCTACCTACAGATACGCCCGCGCGGATGCAGCCAAGCGACTATTAGACGCCGGCGCAGACGCCAACTCCCAAGACAACACTGGCCGCACTCCCCTCCACGCCGCCGTCGCCGCCGACGCCATGGGAGCCTTCCAGATCCTCCTGCGAAACAGGGCTACCAACCTCAACGCGAGAATGCACGACGGGACCACGCCTCTCATCCTCGCCGCTAGGTTGGCGATAGAGGGCATGGTCGAAGACCTGATCAATGCTGATGCGGATATCAATGCGGCGGATAACAGCGGGAAGACCGCGCTGCATTGGGCGGCCGCGGTCAATAATGTGGACGCGGTGAATGTGCTGCTGATGCATGGAGCCAATAGAGATGCGCAAGATGATAAGGTGAGAGACGCATTCCGTTTTCATGATTTGGTTGTCCTTTATTTGTCTGGTTTTGTAACTTTGGAGTAGTAAATACACGCTTACCAGAAATGGAGTGTGATGTCTTTGACAATTGTTAAAATTACTGTTAACAAATTATAGCTTTACCTACTACACTACAATTTCTCAAAAAGGCTTTTGTAAAAAATACTTTGAACAGAATATAGATTTACTAACTAGGTAGGTACTACAATTTCTCAAAAGTATATTTTACAGGTATCCTATCGAATAAGTGATTGGAAATGTCAATACTGCCCAATGACGTCAAATGCTATGTTGATATAGATGCGCACGGGCATGTTTATTAAAGCGTAGAACCAGACATACCACTACGATCCACCAGCTTGCGTTGCAATTTCATTAACTCTACACGCAGTTAAGACCAAAAAAGTAGTGTCATTTGGTTTAATGGTCTACGACAAAAATGCAAAAGTTTAATTTTTGTCGTAGTGAATGAAAAAGTCAAAATACCTAAAATAGCTTTAAACACCTACTTCGGAACAGAGATAACACAAAAACCTTCCTATCACAGGACGAAACGCCCCTCTTCCTGGGAGCTCGCGAAGGTTCCTACGGAGCGTGCCGCGCGCTCCTTGACGCGATGGCGAACCGAGAGATCACCGATCACATGGACAGACTACCCCGAGACGTGGCTCAGGAGAGGATGCACGATGATATAGTGCGGTTATTGGACGAGCATTGTCCAAGGCCACCGCCCCAGACGCATCATCATCTCATGAGTAAGTTTTCACAAGACACTGGCTTGCTTTGGGCCAAAATTTTACAGGCAGATTATTTTCGGGCATGGTCAGGAGAGAATTCATGATGATATGGTGCGGTTATTGGACGAGCATTGTCCAAGGCCACCGCCCAGACGCATCATCATCTCATGAGTAAGTTTTCACAAGACACTGGCTTGCTTTGGGCCAAAATTTTACAGGCAGATTATTTTCGGGCATGGTCAGGAGAGAATTCATGATGATATGGTGCGGTTATTGGACGAGCATTGTCCAAGGCCACCGCCCAGACGCATCATCATCTCACGAGTAAGTTTTCACGTGACACTGGCTTGCTTTGGGCCAAAATTTTATAGGCAGACTATTTTCGGGCATGGTCAGGAGAGAATTCATGATGATATGGTGCGGTTATTGGACGAGCATTGTCCAAGGCCACCGCCCAGACGCATCATCATCTCATGAGTAAGTTTTCACAAGACACTGGCTTGCTATGGCCCAAATTTTAAAGATAGACTATTTTCGGATATGGCCTGGGAGAGAATTCATGATGATATAGTATGGCTACTGGACGAACGTTATCCAAGGCCACCGCTCCAGACGCATCATCTTCTCATGAGTAAGTTTTCACAAGACACTTGCCATTGGCCAAATTTAATGGATAGATTACTTTCGGATATGGCCTGGAGATAATTCATGACGATATAGTGCGGTTATTGGACGAGCATTGTCCAAGGCCACCGCCCCAGATGCATCATCATCTGATGAATAAGTTTTCACGAGTCACGGCTTGCCACGGGCCAGATTTTATATGTATACTATTTTCGGATATGGCCAGGTGAGTTTCACGATGAGTAGTAAGTAGGAGATGATGATGAAGATTAAGGCTTCTGGTCGAGCGTTGTAAATTTATAATACCACGCTAGATCCACCACCAACTCACGTGCTTTTGAAAACTCAGGAAGCTTGCAAACTGAACAAATATCTAGCTCTTCTTCCCTTTAGCTTGGCTACTCGCGAGGAAATATTTTCGGCTTTGAAACTTTCTTTTCCCGTCTTGACCCTTTACCGAATTGTGACGTCACGTTCATGATCGATGACTAAAATGCCTAGTACCTATAACCCTCTTTATTTATCTTTGTGAATTTTGGATCTTGTCCATATTGGTGATAGTATGAGGCCATGTTTTAGCATTCTACTTGATGTGATGGTCAATGGAATTGAAAATTATGTATCAGTTTATCAGTTCAAGATGGGTAGTACTCAAAGTCGCCAAGAGAGCATTGTTATTTTCAACATTTTACTTAACAAACCATGCCTTTTCTTTCTTCTCTAACTCAGTGCCTCGCGTTGCAGCCTCCCCGAACCACCACCCGCAGCTGATCAGCCAGCCGACCGTCATCCAGAACCAGACGAAGGGAAAGCCCAAGAAGGCGCGGGCCAAGGCCGGCCCTGACAGCCCCCAAGACCCTTCGCCCTATGACAATAATAACATGCAGCACACGCAGATTAGACGGTACGTACAGACTTCAAGGCCTTTGGAGTAGTTCTGTTCGTGATTCATCCACAGATGAGATACTTTTTGAGGTCTCAAGGTCTGCGACACACCTTTCTCATATTAATATAAGTGCAAATATCTTTATTGAGAAATAAAAATTGCCACAATTATGAACCCTTGCTCTCGTACAAGGAAAACTAATGCATCTGGAGCTGGTGTATTTCCTTAAGTGTTACAGTTAAATGCTAATTAGTGCTGAACATTATGCGAGCCAAAAAAAAATAGCATAAGGTTTTATACGTTCATGTTAGATGCTGGCAGGTGTTTCTTATTTTCTGGTGTACAATAATATTCTTATTTTATGATTTATACTGCGCCTTTTAGACAACTTTTACCTACATTAGAGGCAAGCATCTCCTATCTGCCTACTCCTCAAACACTGCACCTCAAACCCTTAGGACCTATTTTTAGAAGTAGTAGACTTGCTCAGCAATTATACGATACTTACAATTCAGTCTGCTTAAATCCACTGAAAAGACATCATACAAAGGTAGCTAGACTGCGAGTTTTCTTAAAAGTATAAATTTTATTTTAAATTTATTTATGTATTCTTTTAATCCTGTTACTGATGTGTTCATTCCCCTTAATCTGACGTAATCATATCATGCAGACCGGCCGTTCACTGGTGATGACTAATTATTGCACGTTTCTGTTTGCAGAAAACCGAGTGTAAAAAAGCACAACAAGAAGGTGGCCCAGGAGGTGCCACAGAGTGTAGAGAGCCTTGGTTCAAGCCTGAGTCCAGTCGAATCACCGCTTCAAAATTTACAGGTAAACTAATCATTGTCTCACTTTTTCAGATGCGCCTAAGTGCTAGTAGAGTTTGGAATACACCTTCTCTTGGTTAACTGTTACAGTGCAACGTATGACAGCTTTAAAGAAAGATAGACGATTTGGTGGCCAGCCTCCGCTGGGAGATTGTAGGTTCTTGAAAAAGAAGAAGTGGCAGCGTAGCCTGGTCGCCAAATAAAAGAGAAACGCCTTAGTTTTTACATCGCGGTATCAACATTTAGAACTTTTACACTTGCTCTATATTTCCTAATGAAACAAAATTATTGAGGCAGAAATCTCCTAAGAAATATACGTCACCTGTAATAGTCTCATGCATAAATCACGGGCAAAAACATTGGTTCCTTTGATAGAAGCTATCCAACTACTCTCCGATACAGCGACGTTATCTATCACATCCTCGCGCTCCAGAGGTACTGTGTCGCAAGATCTACAGTTGACCCTTTGCTAGAAGCTTTCTTCATTTCCCAACTAGAATCTTGTCTCCGTAATTTACCACGTAAGAAACGCTGTCTCTCGATCAGATCCTAACGCTGTTCTCTGTCGCAGGATCTACCGTCGCCGTACGACGCGACGTCTCTGTACTCGAACGCAATGGCGCAGTTCGCAAGCATGGAGCAGCTGATGCCACACAAGCAGCCGCCCAGCTATGAGGACTGCGTCAAGGTATGTTTTGACTTTTTTGGGTTGACCGCACACAACAATATTACTAAGGTTGTTCATAACTCTGTATGTAAGGACAGATCAGTGCCACATGTCCGATACAAAGGGTACTTCATAATTCAACGAGTTTGTTCCCCTCCTTCTTCAGGCTATATCATGTAGTCCACAGTGGACATAGCCCTCCCCTAATGAGCGCCATAGCGCCCTGTCAAGACAGCTTGCCGCATCCAGCATCTGCTGGCAGTTTTTCGCATATCGTCATCCCATCTGGTCGGAGGGCGTCCTACACTACGTTTACCGAGTCGCGGTCTCCACTCAAGAACACGTTTACTCCAACGGTGGTCGGGTCTTTGCGAGACCTGTTCCCCTGCTTCTGATAATAATTGATAATTGGTTTAATGGCATAATGTTAACCCTTGGTACTTCTTTCAAACATTCATGAGCTCAGTATTGTCCTTTACAGTTACATTCGGTTTTCCTCTGTGCTATTACTCATAAACGTCTCACAAATAAATATTACGTAAAGTTTCATCAAGTACCAAGTGGTGAAAAACTGGCCTGTGGTCACAATGCGTCGACAATGATGCGCCGACAAGAGCCTAACTCATACATACATATAATGATGATGACGTAATTTGTAATGAAGCTCGGTATAACTTTTATGCATTCATGCTTATCATAGACCGTTTCCCATGTACTGAAAATTGGTTTTAGGAAGACTCTCGGAACTGACCTAATTCCCAACGCCCTACAAGTTTAAGGAGCTTCAAACATTCGTCTTCCCTAACCTTCCCTGCTGTGTCTAACAAAGTGGGTATTCCAACAGACGGGTCAGAGCCTCCAAGCCGGCACGTACGGCGGCGGTGCAATGAACGCGACGCTGTCTCCGCCCTACTCCAACCACTCACCAACGCATAGCAACCACACCACCTCGCCACACGCCTATATCGGTAAGTCAAAACTCACTCATTTTTTATTGCTAATCCGCGGTGAGCACGCGTGGTGATTAAGCCTACATGTTCTCTCACTGAGAGAAGGCCTGTGCCCTGCAGTGGGACGATTACATAATAAAAAAATATATGTTTGACTTTATAGCGGCTGGGCCGGGCCCTGTCCGAGCCCAGGCCAAAACACGGTCAAACAATATAGAATACATTACCTTTTTCATTCACGTGTGAAACGAACCGAATCAGAAAAACGCACTAAAGATTTAGTACACTTTTTTGTATGAAGTCGTTCACGCTTGACACGGCCGGACTGTACGCCTTCCGTGAACCCACTTCGAATACACGTTCGTACGCCTAGTCTGTACCGTGAATCCACGTTCGTACACCAATGGTGTACCACGAATCCACGTTTTTACGCCCACGGTGTACCGCGAATCCACTTTCGTACGCCAAGTCTGTACTGTGAATCCACGTTCGTACGCCTAGTCTGTACCGAGAATCCACGTTCGTACGCCTAGTCTGTACCGTGAATCCACGTTCGTACACCTAGTCTGTACCGTGAATCCACGTTCGTACGCCTATTCTGTACCGTGAATCCAAGTTCGTACGCCTAGTCTGTACCGTGAATCCATTTTATGTACATTTGTGAAATTATAGTAGCAATACTACTCGCTGACGGTGAAGGAAAACATCGTAAGGAAACCCTAGTGTCTGAGGTGTTAGCGTACGTCGGCGCTTGCTACGTACAATGGCCCAACTATGAGGCTAAGTGTGGAAATCTCAGGTCTAACTACGGCGCGAAGGCAGTAGCTTACATTTCACATTGTATATTTCATTACAAGTGCGGAAAGGCTGTCATTGCAAAGAGTTCCGACAAATGTCTACCCGAGCCGAGGCGCAGCCGAAGGCGAGGGTTGACAGTCGGAACAAGTTGCAATGACGGTTCTGCACGTGTACTGAACGACTATTTTTAATACAGTTGCGAAAAAAATAAGCAATTTAATAAAGAAAAAATATTTGGAAAATGGCGCCAACCGTAAAAGAATTTAGGCAGAGATTTTTTTTTCTTCGCTCATTCTGGTAGGCAAAGTAATACTTGTAGTGAACTTCAGTAGAATTTTTTTATTGACATGAAATGAAAATGAAATTCATAAATATGCGATCGAGAGCTTTCTTTATTACCTCCCGTGTTGTGTACATCTTTTAATGTCTACACTTGGCCAGAAAGCGGCTTTTTCCGTACGCGCAGCGTGCGGAAAAAGCCACTTTAGTGCTAGGTGTGGAATAAAATTATTTACGTTGAAATAAATTGATTTGAGTTTGAATTTGATTTGTTGTGTCGGGCGCAGGCTCGCCGTCGCCGGGCAAGTCGCGGCCGTCGCTGCCGACGTCGCCGGCGCACATGGCGGCGCTGCGCCACTCGCACCAGCACCAGATGGACGCCGCCGCCTACTCGGCGCTCGCGCATCTCAGTGAGTCATCGATCCTTTTAATGTTTTGCCGAATTTTTTAGGTCTTGAGGAAATGCGACAAATCAATTGTAAAATACTTATTAAAGTAGTTTTCTTTTTAATTGGATTCCTAACTGTTAGTGCATGAAATCAGGTTACTTTGAGAAAATCCATAATAGCGTTAAAAATTTAAATTCCTTTCCTAATTTCCGCCAAAAATCCCACAATACTTGCACTTGTGAGCCTGAGGATGCCTATCGTTACAGGCAGAACGCGCCGCGTAATTTCTTGCACAAGTATTGGAGTCGGTGGTGGTGTGTTCGTGTCTTGCTTCTGCTTGAAAAAGTGGGAGGGAGGGCGGTCATTAACTAACCGCATGGTGCGTGTGGGATTTTTGGCGGCATTTAGCAGAGTAATTTTCTCTTTTTAATTCTTAACTGTTTGTAATAGAGGTGTAAACTGATAAACAGGTAGTAGCTTTCACACAATACTATGACTTGAGTGCTGGTCCCAAATTCAAATCAGGATATGGTAAGCTGTGGTAACCAGGCCAGGTTCAGACTAGTATCGAGCGGCCTCCAGCTATAATCGAACCTGCAAACTCTGTTGTCATCTTACCACTACGCGAACGAGACAGTCGGAGTTGATATTTTTATAGGTTTAAGACAAAATTAGATACTGAAAATGCAACATCACCGTCAATATACAGATAACTTAAATATTAAGAAAACAAAATTCACTGAAAGAAAACACAGACTCCCAAAAGAATTAAGTGAAGACCACAGGCAGTCTACCACTAGGGCCATACAAATCACCCCCACCTTTTCGTGAATAACATGGTCTGAGTTGAAAGCATCCACGTACTAACGTCAGATGTGAAATTGTCTCTCTACTTCTGGCGTTATTAATTTACCAAAAAGACACAAAATTTAAATGTCAGATATCATACAAATGCATTAGGGTGTATTCTTATTACCTACCGACTGTGCGTGTAACGTGTATGAAACTTGCGCAGGCGCAAACGGGGCGCACAACGCGCAGCTGCAGGCGGCCATGACGCACGTGGCGGCGCTCGGCGCCTGCGCACCGGGCCAGGCGCAGCACCCCGCCATCACCAACATCATGTCCGGTAAGTTCTGCTCACAGCACTCTTAGCATGCGAAAGGGACTGAATAATGTTATTTATGTTATGTTATGTAAATGATATACTCGAAACAAATATTAAGGGTCTAATCGCCATTATTTATTAAACTAATACTACACTAGAAAATATTTAAATAATTGAAGTAAATAAAGTAGAAGATATTTTTATTATTGACGACCTCGGTGGCGCAGCGGTTTGGCACGCTGACTGTGAAACCGAAGGTCTCGGGTTCGATCCCCGGCCGGGTCAAACTAGGAAATGAACTTTTCTAGTTTGTCTCGGGTCTTGGACGTTATCTATGTATTTATAGTTAGCACCTATAACACAAGTCATTTAGTTGTACTTAGTATAGGGCTAACAAGATCTGTGTAATATGTCCATGAATTATATTATTATTATATTATATTATTATGTTTATCATTGAATAACTTGATAATAACTATCATTTGAAATAACTATTTCTCTCTCTCTCTTTCTCTTTCTCACACACACACACACAATTTGAAAAACACATAGTGGTCTAATCCCTTTTTTAAATTACCTTCTTTCTTAAACCCTTAATTGCCATTATTTATTAAGTAAACTAGAAAAATATTTTTGTATTTGTTATTTCAATAACTATTTGCCTCTCTCCATTCACATGCCTATGGGTCGGCATTACGGTAAAATCCAAAGAGAGAGAAGGAGAAAGCTACTTTTTGTCCCGGAGTAAATCGGTGTCTTTAGATTCACAAATCATTCCGGCAGACGGCGCTGTATGCAGGACAACGTCTCTTGGGTCCGCTAGTTATATATATAAAAAAAAATCCTATACGAAACCTGTTTTTATAAATAAATATCATATACTAGCTGACCCAACGAACTTCGTACCGCCTAACAGTCGACTCTTAAGATTTTTTATTTTTCCCTCCGTAAAAACCATCCTCGTACTTCAAGGAATATTCTAAAAAAATTGCGGAATCGGTTCAGCTGCCATCGAGATTTGCGCTTACCAACACATTCAGCGATTGATTTTTATATTGTAGAGATTCCAATTCTATACTCCCTCCCTCAGGCATTTACGGTGGTTGGGGCATGAACGACTTCCCGACGCCGTCGCCAGAGTCGCCCGACCATTGGTCGACGCCCAGTCCGCAGACGCCGCTCACGCAATCCCCGCACTCTGATTGGTCGGATCGCGCCGCACTGTCGCCGAACGATCTGCAGCAGACGAATAAAGGTGGCACCGACGCCATTTATATTTAGACACGGGCTGTAAATTGTAGAACAGACGGATAAAGACGTACGAGAAAAAGAAGATTAAATACGTGAATGTAAATGTCCCCCTATAATCCTTAGGGAGGCTTGCACGAGTTTCTTAAATTCGGCTTAAATTGGATTTAAGTGAAATTCTTTGAACGAAATTCGATTTAAGTGGCGTTTAAAATTTGGTGCAAGTCGGCCCTAGAGGATATGTGAAAATAAGGAAAAATCTCACTAAGGCGCTTGAGAGCGCCGACAGAGAATGAGACTGACTGTAAAGCCATGACTTGTTTTAATAAAACTACTACTAACGTAAGGTTTGTCTAACAATTTCACCTTTTACACTTGGAGACAAAAAATATGCCTCAAACATGACAGCCAGCCAGCGGCAATATTCTGAACTATTTCAATCTCAGGCCGTGTTCAAACCAAACGTATAGTCAGCCGCCGAATGTGAGCAGGCTCACTGAGCCCAGTGTGAACGTGTAAATACGTAGCCAATCAGCGTCCGCGGCGCGTAGTGACGCGCCATATTAAGGCGCTTAGGGGCGCTAATTTAGCGCTACCAATGGAATAAATATCTTAAAACTTGTTTTATAATACTTTTTTTTTAAAAGTAAACATCGTTATTCGTTATCAACCGTAGTATGCCCCCACTGCTGAGCCACGGGTCTCTACCTGCATCGCAGGAAGGTTAGGCCATACTCCACCACGGGGGCCAAGTCCGGGTTAGTGGGTGAAACGAATGCACGTAAAATTGATGAAAACGCGAATATCTTGGAATCTTTTAATCTGTTTTTTTCTAGTTTTGCAATGACAATGTCCCATTTTTAAAAAGTAGACAATAATATAAAACGCTATCAAAAAGTAAAATACTTAAAAACGGTTGATTGGCCGGTCGGCAACAGTGGAGGATTGTAAGACAGTGGCGGGCCTTACTGTCAGAAGTTATCAAGCTGCCCATAGGGCCTCTGACATGGCTTAACGCCATTATAATTATGACAGAAAAGTAAACATCAAAAATCTTAATATCTTAGGTAACTATTTTTAGAACATGTAGCATAGAACGTAGTATTAAAGTCCTAGATTGTTGATCCTAGGTTCAAGACTGTAGGTTCTAATAGTTGTAGTTGTAATTGTTAAGAAATCTTACCAATTGTGATTGGTAAGATTTCTTATAATACAAGTTAGTTAGACCTGAGATTTCCGCACTTAGCCTCATAGTTGGGCCGTTGTACGTAGCAAGCGCTGAGGTACGCTAACAACTCAGACACTAGGGTTTCCTTACGATGTTTTCCTTCACCGTCAGCGAGTAGTAATGCTACTATAATTGCACAAATGTACATAACTTAGAAAACAAAGTCATTGGTACATGCCAAAGGGGTTCGAACCCACGATCTCCCGATTGAGAAGCCGGCGTTCTACACCGCTCCGCTACCACCGCTCTTATAATACAAGTTATGATTTTTATTTCATTGATGGCGGTAGATGGCTCTCCGAACCACCGCTGCCGAATGTCAGCGTCAACGCATAGCGTAAAACGTATAGTCGGTTAGGTGTGAACGAAAAAGTGAATATGCATGGATACAGTAAACTACGTAACGCTCGCTCACTTTCGGCGGCTGACAGTCAGTTTGGTGTGAACTCAGCCTGTCAAATTAATATTGAATTTGACGGTTGCAATCGCTCAGGTTTTGTAGCGCATAGGCCACTGAACAATTTAATCCGTAGTTGTAGCTCAAAGTAACTGCCCCACGTTTATTGAAATACTCAGTGAATCTACATCGTGAGTGGAGAGCGAAAGATCATTTTCGTAAGCAAATGTACATGATATATGAAAATACATTCACATATCCACAGTTGTTGTTGTTAAGTGTTTTTTTATCTTTGTTTAACTATTGAAAGTAATAAAAATGAGTAGATTTTTGTATTGTATTCCATTATGAGATTGTTTCGAATGTCGTGACGTGAACAAACAAAAAATATTTATGTGTGATTCTTAGTGCATAGGTTAACAGGTATGGTAGTCGTTTAAAATGTAGATTTCCATTTTATTTTTTTGTTTCCTTAGCTTTTATGAACTTAAATTATACAAGATTGACTAAGATTGATGCATGTTTTTAAAATTATTTAATTTACAGCCTAGTTAGTTAATCAACATAGTACTTTTCAGAAAAAAGTATGCGACAAGCATCAATGTTAGGTTCAAACATAGAATTTAAGTTTGTTTTTTACATTATCTTCCGTACGTTTTAATCATTCCATGATTTGCTTCCACTTACGCACATTATTTCGAGGTGGCTATATTGATTAGAGTGACCATGATTACGTTTAATTATTAGTAGACCGTAGCATGATGATTTCGAGAATTTGTCTCCTATTGTGTATGTTAAATCTTAATAGTAAAGTCACCTCATCAGTGTTTGTTTTCCAATGTACGTTAGTATTCGTACTTTAAGATCTCATCATTCCATGATAATGCTTTAAATGTTAAAAAAAATGTTAGACATCTCCGTTTTGGTACAAAACTGCGGGACCAATGTAATGCTCAATTTTGTAAAAAATAATGTGTATTTTTAAAACATATTCTCTGTCTCCGTGTCGTTTATGCTGTCTCTTCACTGTTTTATGTATTGTATAATATTATATACTGAAAGTATTTTACATTATTATATTATTAGATAATAAGTTACTAAGTTTAAAAAACTTGTGCTGATGTCAAGGGGTTTCCCTTTTTGTAAATAATATTAAAAACTTCAGTTCTATTTACGTAATAGATAAACTCAAAGTAGGTATGTGGCATGATCTTCGTAGGTTTATATTTTACTTATTTAAATGTATTTTTATCATTGTTGTGTCATGAAAACGTGCCAATGTGCCTGTTTCGACTACAAAACTCCACGAATTGTTTCTCAAAAAGTCCGAATATTAGTTCGACAATTGTTAGCTACCCTAGTTTTTTAAAAAACTTCTTAATCAGTTGGTAATGCAAATGAAATAGTGATTTTATGTATCGTGTTTTACTAGTTTCTAGTGAATAAGTAGGCTACTTTGTAAGAGAAACGCGTGCTTCCTACTTTAAATGCATTCTTATGAACATAAAATAATTTTGCATTATTTCCAAACAACAATTAGGTACAGAAATCAAATAATTGTAGTTAATTTGTCAATAACTTTTCAATGGACCAATAATTACTAGCTTATAGCGTTTATAATTGTTCCCATAAGCCTTACCTTTTAAATATTTTTCAGTTTTTTTGGTCTTACACAGTGAAGTACCTAAATTTTTTTTATGAGGCACTAGTTTTCTCGTAGCTTAAACAAAAAAAGTTCAAAAGTAATTTGCGTGCCTTTGTAAAGTAAGAAAAAATGTAATAAAATAAATTAAAGTGACACCTACATGGAAAAATCGATATTAAGCTGCTTTGTAAATAGATTTTTATCACTTATTTTTACGAAATGCATTTCTTTGTAAGATTTTAGACATTGAGGAGAATGAAATTTTAATTATTTTCCGTAACTGACAATAAATAAAGAATAAATTTTATTTTTGCATTTTATTTCACTCACCCATGGTTACCCTACTTTGATCATGCCGTATCGTAAAACGATCACGTAAAATTACCTAATAGGGTGGGTTTCTCTATTATGCGGTAGATGGACTCCCAATAAAAGCATCTTTAATGGGACTACGAGAAGTGGTTGTAATGGTGCAGATCATTACTACTTCACATTTCGACTACAAGACCAGACCACATAAATCGTCCTTTACCTGCGTATTCTGTTTAGTATCAAGTTTTTTCTGTTTAACACTAGAAATAAAACAGAGATTAAGTCGTTCCACTTTTTATTATTTATAGAACGCTTTAAAACATCACAAGGTTATGGGCGGGGGTGGACCAATTCATCATCATCAGCCATTCGACGCCCACTACAGAACATAGGCCTACCTCATGGTTTTACAAGCTTCCCGGTCTTGTGCCGTCCACATCCAGTGTCTCCGCGCCACCGTAACCAGGCAGTCAGACCATCTGGTGGAGGGCTCACGCTGTATCGTCCGGTCCGCGGTCGCCAGAACAGAACCGTTTCGCTCCAACGGCCATCAGTTCTCCGAGCCACGTACCCCACCCACTGCCTCTTCAACTGAGCAATTCTTCGAGTCAAGCTCTATCAGTAACTCTGGTTCTTCTGCGGATCTCCTCATTCCTGATTCGATCACGCAGTGAATCTCCTAATTTAGTTCTCTCCATTGCTCGTTGGGCGATCTTGAGCCTTATGATGTGGCCCATGTCGTGGACCCATTAACAGAATAAAATTTAATAATGGGAACGAGAAAACACCGCAAAGTGCAAACAAGCAAGCAGCCAAGTGCGAGCTAAACTCGCGTACGAAGGGTTCCGTACCATTATCTATACGACATTTGAATATTTTAAGTGTCTAGTTATTAATATCGAGAAAAACAATCAACTTTTGTTGTATGGCAGACCCACTTAATATTTATTTTATTCTGTTTTAGTATTTGTTGTTATAACAACAACAGAAATACATAATTTGTGACAATTTCAACTGTCTTGCTATCACGGCACAGAAGATATAGATATAGCCTGGTGACAGACAGACCAACTCACAGCGACAGAGGAATATTAGTAATAGGTTCCCTTTTATAAAAACCTATTTAGAGGCTAAAAATTCCACCCATGCCGGGACTCGAACCTGGCTAACCGTGCCAGCGCTCTCCCAACTGAGCTAATGGGCGACTCAGCCTCTAAATAGGTTTTTAAAATGGTCCTTAGCACGATTTAGTGCATTAAATAGGTTCCCTTACTCTTTGGATACGGACCCTTAAAAATATTACCTCAAATGACGCATCCCTCTTAAATTTAGACACGATTTTGTAGTCTACCCACAAAGAAACGTCTGTTACCAACCATACATTTAACGATTTTTTTTGATAAATACAAGCGTTAGTGGAAATTTTGGAATTAAATTGGAAATATTGTGAGTCTTGGGTTCCAAAGTGATGTAAGTAAATAAGTCAAAGTGACTTCTGTAAACATCGCGGAAACTGTTCAAAAGTAAGTATCATCCGACTTGTAACGGTGCAAACTTTTTACACCAGTTTTATTTCTTTTTCTATCTATCATTTTCAAATATTTAAATTATGTCACACTGTCGAAATTTCCCTCATTTTCATCACTACTACTTTATTTTACCTGCTTATCCGTTTTTATCCAGTTTTTCTGTTTTATTATACTAACTATCTACCAATAAAACAACACCTGAAGTCGTTCTTATATTTATCAAAGATCTACTACATTTCAGCCTTATGATAACATCTTAAAAAGTAGGCCTTCAACATGATCGTATCTACCTATTCCCTTAGATATTTAAAAAAATCATGTACTCCTACGGTATTGTTCATAAAAGCACGATTCCTCTAAAGCACTCCTTAAAGGCAGTTTATTTAATTTTTGGTTGCACTTTTTCCCTGTTAAATCTTCACCATACTATTTCAATCAGTGTTTTTCGAGTGTTTTAAATCGTATTTTTATTTAAAAAAAATACTTTTTCCGACGAACTTTTTTTTCTTAATTGGACCTGAGGCCAGTAGAATGAGCTCGATTCCATGGACTCAAGCTCATAGCGTGATATGGATTACTCTAACAGCTCAAGGACCTCCTTAAAATAAAAATATTTACTTCCCTCTGCCCATGTTAACACTCTTCAAATGTAGCAAGAAGTATTAAAGAAAGTCCTTAATACTCCCTGGTAGTAGATATATTGTTGGTCTTTCTCTTTTCTTTTTCCACTGGCTTCGCTGGGTTCTATTATGGCTCAGTGGGAACTATAAATGATTGAAACAAAAAATATCATTTTCAGGCACTTGACTTCAGGGTACGGTTAGCCAGAGGTCGTGGGTTCGAGTCCCGCCATAGGCGGAATTTTTTGCCTCTAAATAGGTTTTTAAAATCATTGCACGGATTAGTGCAACAAAAAGAATATAATCATGTGGGTAAAGCGATATCATTCCGATGTAAAAACCTAACTGCAAAGTAGGTACTCGGGGCTGCAAGTGATGCAAATTACTTCAGCCAGATGTCGCTGCCTGTACGTAATACAGAGTATTGTAAAGAGGTTCGAAATTTTACTGAAGCCGGTGAAATTCGTCCATTAGCTCAGTTGGAAAAGCGCTGGCACGGATAGCCAGAGGTCGCGGGTTCGAATCCCGGCATTTGTGGAATTTCTAGCCTCTAAATAGGTTTTTAAAATTGTCCTCAGTACGGGTTAGTGCAACAAAATATAATCAAAAATATCATCTTTTTGTTTTATTCCAACCGAGCATCTTACCTTCGATTTCCAGTACCGGCAAACTTGCAAATCCGTGGGGAGGCGACCACGTCATGGTGCGTGGCGGCCAGCACGATGTTTGCCCTGACCGTGGCGATCATTGTCGGGAACGTGGCCGTGCTCCGGGCACTGAAGCGGGCCACGCCTCGGTTCCCCGCCCACTACCCGCTGGCCAGTCTGGCAGCGGCTGACTTTATGCTGGGCGCGTTCGTGCTGCCCATGTCAGCTGCCAGGGAGCTCTTCATGTTTCGGCCTTGTGAGTACAGTCTATTTATTCTTACTTGTCCAATTTAGTAAACAAGATTCTACCCGTAAACTGTAACTTTTTATTCCAAAACTGCCATATTTCCATAAATGAAGTAACTTGGAACACTCTTTTAGATAACACGCTGCCAATTTTATAAACATAGTTCATGACAGTTCATGAATTTGCGAGAAAATGTCTAGTTTATGCATCTAATCTCAATTTTAAGGTTAGAATCTTGTTTACTAAATTGGACAAGTAAGAATAAATAGACTGTACATTAATCCCAATTTCGCAGTTTAAAGGCAGGAAAAAAACTGCTGATTTCAAGATAGTATCGTGCTTTTATGTACTGGTGCCGCGTGTTTCAGATTTTTCATTAAAAATCTAGTTGATTGAATCATCACTTGGGTTATCAAAGAACTTGTGTTGTGTCGCGTATCATTTTCACGTAGACTGTGAATGACATAGTCTATAAGATTAGCAAGGTAAGTGATAGTGAGCAAGTCGCGCTAGGCAGTGCCGAAAAATCGGTTACCAATGTTCTCCAAAGAAGACCGAGAAACGCGAATGCAGCGCAGGACGCACGCCAGCAAGCTGGACCGACGATCTGAGATAGATTGCTGACAGGAAATGAATGAGGATGGCTGAAGACAGGAAATAATGCGTCCCTTGGAGGAGACCAGCAGTAGAGAACGAATATGGACTGATTGCTTGATGATCCTAGCATTTTTTCCAAAGTTAACTATCAATACAAAATATATAAAAGAGAGAATCGCTACGTTATGCTATTCTTCATCCTCGTTTCTAACAGAAACATTCTCTCTTAGCATTGACCTTGCCTGTATCCAATCAAAATCATGGGAAGATTTTGATTGGACACAGGCAAGGTAAGCTAAATCAATGTCATTTGTTATCACAGATTGGCCGCTCTGCGCCTTCTGGAGTACTATGGACGTATTCTGCTGCACTGCCTCCATTCTCTCGTTGTGTACTCTTGGCTGGGAGCGGTGGAGCGGCATCACGGCTCCCTTGGCCCGAGCAAGGAGGTTCAAGCGAGCCAGACTCTTCTCCTACTTGATATGGCCGGTGGCTGCTGCGGTGGCAATGCCAACGGCTTTGATTCCTTCGCCGAGCCATCATCCAATTGAACTGGTGAAGGCTTGCACTGTTAATACTAATATTGGGTAAGTACTCTCGATGCTGACGTAGTAAAAAGGACTACAATTATTCCCTTGGAAGGAACTTTTTGTTGTAAGACTTATCTGCACAAACATATCGAATTTTGATTTCGATGAAAATGAGAAATCGAAGCCTTCGCCATCGTTTTCCATCGTCTTTGCCTCCTCAATGTAATTTCAATTATGCTGTTTCTGTCTTGCTGTAGGTACTGTTCTTATATGCAGGCTTATGTTTTGATTCGTACTCTTTCTTTTTTTAATGCACTAACCCGTGTTAAGGACAATTTTAAAACCTATTTAGAGGCTAAGAATTCCACCCATGCCGGAATTCGAACCCGGGACCTCTGGCTATCCGTGCCAGCGCTCTTTCCAACTCAGCTAATGGGCGACTCACCAACATCAGTGAAATCAGTGGATTTTTTAGCCTCTATATAGGTTTTTAAAATTTATGAGTCGTGTCAAAAATCGTGAGTTTAGGATAACTCTTCCTTTGTCGTGATCTATCGATCTATATAGAGTAGCTGTTGAGCGTTGCTTCTTTATTGCATATTGTATCTCCTTCCAGCTACGTCTTCTTCAGCGTCGCCTTCTCTTTTTATCTCCCGGCGAGCGGCATGACTTTTCTCTACGCTCGCATCCTGCTCGCACTGGCTGTGCCAAACTCACTCGCCAAGTGCACCCACCGAGGCCGTGGTCCCGACAAAGTATGTACATCTCATTCGATATTGTAAAGGTGTCGCCTTCTGGGATCCCTTTCCCTTGCACATTCTATATTTAGACCTCGTTATCAACCCTTGTATGTCCCCACTCCTGGGGCACGGGTCTCTGCCCGCATTGCAGGAAGGTTAGGCCATACTCCACCACGGGGGCCAAGTCCGGGTTGGTGGAGGATTGTAAGACAGTGGCGGGTCTTACTGTCAGAAGTTATCAAGCCGCCCATAAGGCCTCTGACATGGCTTAATGACTACCATTATATGACAGCCGGCACCAACGTCTTAACGTGCCTTGCGAAGCACGGAAGCGCTCGGAAAAATGCCACTAGCGGTAGTCACGGGACGGTCACCCATCCTGTACCTGACCGCGCCTGTTGTTGCTTAACTCAAGTGATTGATTCCAATCACTCGGTTCGCCTAGGCCACGAGCGTTTCTCCTAGTTCGATCTACCAAGGGTAATTCCACCAAACTGCGATCCCTAACCCGCATGCCCAGCGTCGGGGTTATGGGCACTACCCCCCCCCCCCAATGATGGCACAAAGGGGGGGCTATGTCCTGCAGTGGACTAATATAGCCTGAAGAAGAAGGGTGATTGGTGAATGCACTGGCTTGAATGTCATATTTTATTCTGACCATCCGATTAACATTTTATCCTGAATCTGAGTTCTAGCCAAGGGCCAAAGTGATTTGGTATACGAAGCACCTACCTACCTACTTAATAAAAATATTGCAGGAAGCAGAGCAAGCCCCGAGCAATGGTCCCATAGCTGAGTGCAGGACACCAGTACCGACCAAGAAGATGGCATCGTTCCTGGGCAACCTCCAGCGGAACATCACTCGCACCCCTATGCCGTCAGTCCCACAGAAGACGGAAGACAACAATAATGTGTGAGTTTAGTGGCAGTGGTGACAAGGCCGCTTACTGCGCTCTTTGGGTTAAGAAATACACACATGCCAGTACGCTTGTAGCGCGGAGGGATACTCCGGGATCGGGGTTGTTACTTGACACGATCCTGCTAACATAACATTAATCAGTCACTTCAATCAAGATTACCTTCTTCTTATTTAGGCTATATTATGTAGTCCACTGCTGGACATAGCCCTCCCCTAATGAGCGCCATAGCGCCCTGTCTTCAGCTTGCCGCATCCAGCATCTGTCTGCAGTTTTTCGCACATCGTCATCCCACCTGGTCGGAGGGCGTCCTACACTACGTTCTAGATTACCTATCCCAGTATTTTTTTTTGTGTACAATTATTTTCTACTCTAACAAATACCTAAGTATCTAGTAAGAGTTTGTAGGGCAGCGTGCCCGTCTCGGATGGGCGTCTGATACTGGGGTTTCCTTACGATGTTTTCTTTCACGATTAGCGAGTTACCTTCAAAAATTTTAAAAACTTAGAAAACAAAGTCATTTGTGCATGCCGGAATTTGAATTCGACCTCCCGAGTGAGAAACGCGGCGTTGTAACGTCCGATAACTCGAAAATTATGAAAACAACCTATAGTCTCAAACTGATTAAAAAAACGTGAACTGTTTCAGGTATATGACCCCAAAAGGCTGTCATCTTGATTTGCCTGAACACACAGAAAATGTAATGGTAGTACCATCACCACTAAAAGCCTGCGCTTCACCGTGAGTATCTCCTGTATCCATAAGTTAGAAATCTAAATAGAGTTATAATAAGGATCGATATCAACCCTTGTATGTCCCAGGGAGTTATCAAGTCATCCATAAGACCTCTGACATGGCTTAACGGCTGTCATTAGGTACTTGATAGCCGGCACCAACGGCTGAACGTGCTTTACGAAGCACGGAAGCGCTCGGAAGCAATGCCACTAGTGTTAGTCATAGGACGGTCACCCATCATGCATCTTACAGCTCCTGTATTGCTTAATTCAAGTGATGGATCCCAATCACTCGGTTCGACTAGGCCTCGAGCGCTTCTAGTTATAACAAGGATGATGCAAACGATCTTCCTGGCGGTGCAACGGGGTAACGCTGCTAGCTTCATGGGAACTTTTGGGTCTGGTGTGTCCCGGGGTGGTATTGCTTATTAATTTAGTTTAGTTTTATGTTAATAACTGTGCCACATTTTATGACGAAGCTTTATGTGAATGTTTGGATTACGTAATGAATCTATTTATGCTCTAAATAAAATATAAGAGGAGATTATAATAATGACTAGAAAATGTCAGTCAGGACTCAGGACCTTTTTGTCAATTGTATAGATTATAATTCAGTATTTTGCATTGTTTTCTTGCAGCGGTGGCATCATTCCTCGCCAGCGTCGAGCCACACAAACAATAGTGATGTTAATGTCACTGTTCCTGATTTGCTGGACTCCTTTCTTCGTAATGCTACCAATAGGTACCTATGTCTTTCTTACTTTTTTTCTTACGTCGTGGGTTCAGATCCCGGCATGTACCGATGACTTTGTGTAGTACAAGTTGTGTAGATATTTGTTAACTTATAGTAAGCAATACCACTCGCTAACCGTGAAGGAAAAAATCGTGAAGAAACCCTAGTGTTCAAAGTGTTAAAATACCTCAGCGATTCCCGACATTCATGAGGCTATACGCGGAAATGTGAGGTCTAACTAACAATCTAGCTTGATATCATATTTTGCCTATTAGCAGGAGTTCATACAGGTCCTTATTGTATAGGGCAGACTAAAAGCCCGTTAGTCGGATGACATTGTGATAGCGTGGATACGGATGACAATGGGAAAGATGATGATGTTGATGAGGTCTTTCCATCTGAGAACACTACATAAATTTCACCTATAGTTTAAGATCCGACTAGGTAGGATGACGGTCTGCGAAAAACTGCAGGCAGATGCTGGATGGCGCAAGGCGCTATGGCGCTCATTAGGGGAGGGCTATGTCCAGCAGTGGACTAGTATAACCTGACGACGATAAAGATTAGTGGTTTCTTCGCCATTCATTCCAGATTCTCTCTGCGACTGCGTTTCCGAAACTACCTGGCTGTGGTGCACGTGGTTCGGTTACATGAATAGCGCCTTAGACCCTCTAGTCTACGCCGCGGCGTCCCCCACAGTCCGTCGTGCTTTGCATGCCTCCATGACGTTTTCCTCCTCTGGTAGACACAGCGAAGGGCACCGCGATATGCCCATGACGCCTAATGTTAGACGCAGGATATGAGCTGAAGTTGTGATGATTGCATTTGTATAGGTTTATCGTGTGATTGTGTAGCATTTATTGTATAGACTACTTTTGTGCAAAACTCATAGGAGAGGTGCTAAACATAAAAATGCATAGCCATCGATTTAAGACTGAAAAATACCTTGCTATCAATACTTCGGACTATATCGATTAATTCCAGGTTAAAAATCTCCGTCGATAGATCCTACTGACAAATAAAATTTTACAGTTCTTGCGTACATACAACATTAAATATGTTTAAATTCAACCGTGGATAGGCTTATGTACCGACGGAACGTAATAAATTGTCAAGTATTAGGTACTATTCAATGCTCTGAGGTTCCGAGACTTGACTTTAATTTAATTTTACTTAAACTTCGGTGATATTCGTACAAGAGTTTCATATTTTGTATCGCTTTGACAAATTAGATCGTATAAGTAACAAAAAAAACTGTAGTTAATAATGTAGGTAATTGTAAAAGATTTATAAATTGACTTCTTGTAAATAAAATACGCTTGTAAATAAATAGATGTTCTTTATTTTATCTTTACATGTGTGTACCTACACTTCTTTGGCATGTCATTTCATTACCCATCCTCACAAATACTCAGGTAATTTAAATATTTACTTAGATGAATATTACTATTCTGCTTATTAGTAGAAATTGCACTTGAAAATACTGCTTTTGTATACATATTTTATGGAAGATTTAAGTTAATATTTCACTGGTAATACTACGTCACTACACTTAAACTTTGATTATAATTAAACAACAACAATAGGTTTTATTTACAACTTAAAATAGACTATGCAAAAACTAAAACAAATGTACAGCCGAAGATTGGGCATGAGATGTCGAGCATAATATTATTAACAGAAGGTTTGGTGCTAGGAAGGGGTAAAGTTAGGCTGGGTGCATGCTGAGACGCAGGCGACGCAGCACAGCGCAGCACAGTTCAGTACAGGGCAGGGCAGTTGAGGCAGACATAGGCCCCCACCGCATGCTGCGACGCAACTATTCGCTCCATTCCTTGGTAATTCTCACCCATAATAACTCTTTCAATGTCTTTTTCGAATAGTCTGGATGATTTGTATCATACAAACAAGGTTCACAGCGAACTAATTCAATTAAATGTTCTATCATTGCAACAAAATTGTTAGTAAACACGCATCGACGTGCACGCGTCGCGCAGATGTCTGTGCCGGCACTACAACGAGACGCAGAGCAGGGCAGACACATGTCTGCTTCGCACTTGCCTGAGCCGCAGAGTACGTGACGTAGCTCAATAACGTTCCATGCTTTACAAAAGCTGCGCTGCGCTGTGCTGCGTCGCCTGCGTCTCAGCATGCGCCCAGCCTTACTCTTCGACATGTCAATCCGACCTCTATACCTCTCTACGGCTGTACTCAACAATTTCATAACTAACTTGTGCCGAAGTTAAGAACTAAAATTAAATTAATTAGGTATCGGTTGCGAGTTGCCCCTCTCATCCTATCATAAGTTTTTTATCCCATATCGAAAAAAAGCTACATATACCCGCTCCTAATAAACCGTTTCAATAAATAGATTAATAGACCAAGAGGCCAAGTCGACCATCACTAGCTGGCCTGAATTGGAGGCTGCCGCGGACCACCGTCAGAAGTGGAAATCTGTGGTTGAGGCCCTCCGCTCCGCTAGGGGTAAAGGACCAAATAAGAAGAAGAGAAGAGAATAAACTGTTTCCGACAGATCGTAATGTAGATACTGTGCTAGAGAACCTGTTTTAAATTATTGTCTGGGTGCATAAAGTCAGTTAGCTTTTTGAAAATATCTCGGATACTATCTGTCGCGTTCATACGCGAAACGCCGCAGAACCCAAGGTAAAGTAACATGAATTAATCTGTGATAGAACAGTCAGTTATTTGCCTAGTGGTAACACTGCTTTGCTTTTTGCTGGTTGGCATCCCTGTAGAGCGGCGAGGGGGGAATGGCGACACTTCAGAGCGGATGGCGGGAACGGCAACACGGAGGTGGAGAACTTCGTGAGTGCTCAGGAAAGTAACCAGAAAAGACCCTGGTGAGTGAATTTAATATTGTCGTAGTCGTAAAACCAGCTAAGGAACGAATGTTAATTTCCTAATGAGTCCAATGGTTCAGTACACATGTACAATGGCAATAGAATGGTAAATTGGACAGGCAGGGCACCGGCAAACTGCCCGCCAAGGAGTGTGTTCGGAAACACACTGGCAAATAGCCTTTATGTAGTGGAAATGGTCGACTACGATGTTGGAGAAACCGTGGCAGGGCTATGGGGAAGGTGGAGGCCCTCGTGGGAGCAAAGCTCCTACGCCCGACTGGTACCTCAATGAGAACGGGTAACTCTGGACAGACCAGTCCCTATATGAATAGCAGTACCAGGGCACAGCTCTAAGACTAAAGGTCACAGACCTAGGATGCTGTGCTCAGATCGGGGGCGTAGTCGATCATCGTCATTGTCACGGGTAACCCTGATAGCTCAGGCCCGGATGTAAAGGCTAAGCCAAATGGATCGTGAAGACAAACACGATAGCAATTCTAAATGTATTAAGTAGACAGCTGAACCAAATCAGTAATCTTTGTTGCCCTTGTGAATCTGTACTTGAACCTAAGGCCTAGTGAATTCTATGTGTGAACATTTCTTTAGTACAGATGGCGCGACACTATCGGATAGAATCGGATATATTCGTGTTATAGAAATATCGGGACTAATATGACACTTTACAAAACTTGTCAATACAGAGAAGAAAAGTTTTATAAAGAGCAGGACGAAGTACTACACTCGTGTGCTTTCGGCGAAAACCGAATCCTACTCTAGAGCCTGAGGTATATTCTACAAGCTAACAAATATATATATATATATATATAGATAGATATATATATATATATATCTATCTATATATATATATCTATATATATATCTATATATATATATATATATATATGTATATATATATATATATATTCTAAACTTAGGAAGGAAAAATACATAGGTATTTTTTCCGGTTCGAGCAAATTTGTGTTGTACTATTATTCCATGTTATGAAAACATATGTTTGACATCACAGGTCTCTTCCACTCAAATATTAGCGCAATTCCGTAGTAATTAATCATGAATTAACATTTAAGGAAAGTTCAGGAACTGCAACATCAATGTAACAATAGATTTACAAACCTATTTAGAGGCTAAAAATTTCACCCATGCCGGGATTCGAGCCCGCAACCTCTGGCTATCCGTGCCAGCGCTCTACCAATTGAGCCAATGGGCGACTCACCGGCATCAGGGAAATTTCGAACCTCTTCACACTATTCTCTGTATTACGTACAGGCATGGGTGAAATTTTTAGCCTCTAAATAGGTTTTTAAATTTGTCCTTAGCACGGGTTAGTGCATTAAAAATAAAAATAGTATAACAGATTTACAGTAGAGCATCTTTCGGAGCGGGATACAGAAGCTTAGCGTCTCAATAAGGCAGCAGCGGCCATCACGACTGCCACAGCGAGCGGTGGACGCGGCAGTGTATTGGCTCCTCCAAAGTCTCTCGCGTCAGGAGAGCATCCCTTGCAGGTGCATCGCCCCGCAAGGCAGTAGCCCGGCTCATCCTCTTCTGAGACACATTCCTGGAAGTCCCGAAGTATGTTTTAGATTTCGTAATTATGTAGGCAGGCCACTAGCCATATTGTACGACGATATAGCCGGCTAATAGTGGTTGCGTATACGCAAGTTTTACACATGACTGCTATATTGTTAGAATATTTTCGGGGCTTAATCGCTTAGTAATTTATTGCTATTTTACCTAGACGTTTCGACGACGTTACAGTCATCGTGGTCACGAGAAGACTGATGCCTGGCACTCGTTCGCATCTTCGGCTGATAAGCACCGCGATTAAGCCCCGAAAATATTCTAACAATGTTTTCAAGTCGCGAAAGTTTAAAATGTGTTATGACTGCTATTATAGCATTATCAACACTAGCCATTTCACGCCCACTGCAGGACAAAGACCTCCATCATCCAGAGTTTGAAGAGGACTGTAGATATCTCACAGTGGGATTCAACGAGTTGGTGATTTGAAAAGATGATAAAAAACTTAACTAAACCCTAAAACTGGATAGTGAGAGGACGGAAAAACTTTGTTCATGATAAATATGAACAGCTGGCCAAATGTCTTAGGGATAGCAACAAGTAGAGCCTCTATTTTAGAAGAAGAACAAATCAACTTTTTTAGAAGCCGTTTAGATATAGCTGTATATATACATATATCTGTTTTTTCATACTGTCACACAGTACTGTCTACATCTTGCTTACACTCCTGATATAATCGGAGACGATGCGCCGGTATCTTAGCATTTCCCAGCTGCCCTCGCATTGTAAGTGCTAGTGAAGGCAACTCCGAATCAATTTCTCAACACCAAAAGCCGAAGCTCGCAAAAGTACCTTCGTCTTGCTCAAACACTTTAGTTTCGTCATTTATGTAGGTATATTATTTGTATGTATCTATTTTCAATAATTTTCTTAATTAAGCATGTTTTATTCGTATGTATTTGAAATATTTTGATTTATCTGTACATCTACTTCATTCTCCAATATATTGCTCCAGTCCATCCAAAGGTTGTCTGGAAGAGATCACTTTTAGTGATAAGGCCGCTGTCTGTACTCCTAGGTTAAGAAATATCTGCTGTAAGTTCCTTTTTTATGTACAGAAAAATATTCTCTATCAATCTCGACGACCTCGGTGGCGCAGCGGTTTGGCACGCTGACTGTAAAACCGAAGGCCTCGGGCTCGATCCCCGGCCGGGTCAAACTAGGAAAGGAACTTTTCTAGTTTGTCTCGGGTCTTGGACACTATCTATAGTATTTATTGTATTAAATCTATCGTCGAGTTAGCACTTATAACACAAGTCATTTAGTTGCACTTAGTATAGGGCTAACGAGATCTGCGTAATATGTCCATGAATATTCATTATTAATCTATCTAACCTCATCTCGCCGGCACTCCTGGCCCGGTCGGCGGCGGTGCCAGCACCTCAGCGGGTCCCCAGCTGCCCTGGCGTTGTACGCACAAGTGCACGTGCCTCCCAAACACAAGGCGGCTCCAGGAGAGGGCGCGTCCGAGGCGCCAGCCAGAGCGTCGCATTGGACGTCATAGTCGCAGGGCTCGTTCAGCTTCTTTATGGCTGTTGGTGGAAGTACGTGGTTAGTTTGTTGAAGTTCTGTTTGATCTTATTGCAAATGTAGCCCAGTGCTTCATAGCCCGGCATTATTAAATAATACCTCATAACTGGTATCCATGCTTCGCAAGGCACGTAAAGCCGTGGAGCCGGCTGTCATGTAATGGCAGTCGTTAAGCCATGTCAGAGGCCTTATGGGCGGCTTGATAACTTCTGACAGTAAGGCCAGCCACTGTCTTACAATCCTCCACCAACCTGGACTTGGCCCACGTGGTGGAGTATCCTATGTTCCTGCGATGCAGGAAAAGACCCGTGCCCCAGCAGTGGGGACATACAAGGGTTGATAACGAACTGGTATTGGTTATCCATACACAGGCCATTGCAGCAATTTCTTGGATTGTAATTTAAGACCTATTAGTTTGCAATCCATCTGAAATATGCTACCGGAAAAAAGTTTTCGGATCTGACTAAATATTTATAGCAGTTTGGTAAGTACATCACCTACGAATCTGCTATAAATATTTAATCAGATCTGAAAAGCTTTTTTGCAGTAGCATACTTCAGATGGAAGCACCGAACAAAATTTGTAATCATTTGAAAGATGCACCTCGTATAAAAGAAAACTCTAAATGTCACTTCGGCATTTAAGGTTCTTAAACGTTCTAACCAAAATTAAGAAAGAAAGCACATAATTTCCAAATCTGATGACAACCAATCTAAATTATGTTTTGAAATGGTTTCCCAATACATTGAGAGCGAGTTAACGCCTTAAAACCAGCAGGAAAGCTCATTCTAGGACAAGCTACCAAGCATTATTTTCTTATAAAGGTTCTTAGATTGTAAGCAAGCATTGCTGAAGTACTTCTAAACGAAAACTGGTAGAAAACACATAATTACTAAATCTGTAACGATAACCACCAATCCGAAATTAGTTTTGAAATGCTGCCCCACTGGAATGAGAAAGAGAGAACGTCCTAAAACAACCAGGAGGCGCTCAGTCCAGCAGAAAGCAACCAAAATCGGGATAAGTATGGATGAGCTTGAATTGAAGGTATCATCGGCATGCGTGAGAAAATAATCTGCAGAAGACGATCGTCTTGAGCAGATTATTTTCTCATAAAGATTCTAAGCAAGCATTGCTGAAGTACTTCTAAACGAAAACTGGTAGAAAACACATAATTACGAAATCTGTAACGATAACCACCAATCCGAAATTTGTTTTGAAATGCTGCCCCACTGGAATGAGAAAGAGAGAACGTCCTAAAACCACCAGGAGGCGCCCAGTCCAGCAGAAAGCGGCCAACATCGGGATAAGTATGTATGAGCTTGAACTGAAGGCTTAGTTATTATAAAGGATCTCACATTCTAAGCAAGCATTGCTGAAGTTATGGGCGACCCAGCCGGCCCTGCAGCGGCAAGTGTCGCGGCACTCGAGCCCTGCACCCGCGCACTGCAGCTGGTCTTCACACGCCTCGCCCAGAGTGGCGTCGCGGACGCATCTGCAATAAGAATTTATTGTATTTTCATCAGGGGAATGAGGGAGTGATTGAGGATTTTTTAATAGCAAACGTCTACAGGAGGCGTGCCTTCTGTATGCTACTTCTAATTGCTAGTCTTGTAGCCTTCGTTCTTTCTGGTGATTTGTATCATTTCTGATGACGTATCTTTGAAAGAGATCGAATTGTATTTAAATTATTGTTAATATTTCGGACATTAAGGTCCACTAGTACCTACATAATAAAATACATTTTAACATAAAAATAATTCATATTCAATAGTTAGTACCGACCAACCTAACATTCTAACTCAGTCTGAAAGTGATGAGTAGGGTAGTCAGGGCGATGTATAAGTCAGGGTACTTAACACTGGATTCAAATAACCAGAATATATCTTTGTATCGACAGATACAGTAACCATCGATGGAAGAATGGAGAACTAGCCAGAACTACATACACATTAATTTATGAACATGTTTGAATAGAGATACATCTTAATGGACTAAAGGCGAACCTGGTGCCGTTATCTCTAGGACTGTAGAGTAGTTGGCAAGTGCAGTATCCACGGACGCAGTACGTCTGGAAGTCAGGCAATGACCTGTCGCCCAGGTAACAGTTCTCATCGACGACGCAGCGGTCACCGATCACTGAAACATAGAGAAATTAAGATTCGTTTAATAGTTTTGACAGTGAGAATGAATAGTGGGGGTTTTGCTAGGAAATCTTTCTTGTCTCACTGGGAAGACATATTTAGTGGAGGACACGAGCTCCATTAAGTGATTGGTATGAGTCAGCGCAGGACTGGAATAATATACTTACAATCAAGAGGTCAAGATCTGTTTTGAGTTAGGTACATGAACAAACTGGCACGGATAGCCAGAGGTTGCGGGTTCGAATCCCGGCATGGGTGAAATTTTTAGCCTCTACTTAAATAGGTTTTTAAAACTGTTTTGCTTCTAGTCACCGAGTGTAAAAACGATAAAAAGTTAATTCTTATGTTTAGATAACGCCAGGAATTAATGCAAAATACAAAATATGATGATATCAACTCTTTGTATGCCCCCACTACTGGGGCACAGGTCTCTTCTTGTATCGCAGGAAGGTTAAGCCATACTCTACCATGGGGCTAAGTCCGGGTTGGTGGAGGATTGTAAGACAGTGGCGGGTCTTACTGTCCAAAGTTATCAAGCCGCCCATAAGGCCTCTGACATGACTTAACGACTGCCTTTACATGCCACCCGGCACCAACGGCTCAACGTGCCTTGCTAAGCATGCATAATATAATACTTAAGACTAAAATTATTCTGCTTCATACCAGCAGTTTCGTAACATCTCTCCCCCTCCAAGTGCGCCGTGGACTTGCAGGCGCAAACGTTGCCGGTGCATTCCGAATGCACGCCCAGTTTCGAGTGACACTGAATGTGCTGTACGCACTCCTCGCCGATTGTAGCCTCTGCGGATAAAAAAGTGAACTGTCAAAAGCTGGGAAAACAGTAGAAACTCGCTGTTTTCTTAATTTACAAGTTCGAAAATAAAGGTTTTGTTTTGCGGCCAATATTTTTTAAAATTAGTAACACTCTCAGTAACTGGCAATATGAATAGCCAGTATATGCGTATAATGAGTATGGAGGTTACACATATTAGGCTGGGTTCTGACCAACGTTACGAGGTGTAGTGTTGTTACACTACACCTCGTAACGTTGGTCAGAACTGACAGCCGGGTGAAGCACTCAAACTGCTGCACACGCTGGTTTACCCATAACACTACGTACTGACAGCATGAATGCTTGTCATGTAACATGTCACATTACACCTCGTAACGTTGATCAGTACCCTTTACACGTCGTAAGCTCGGTCAGTACCCAGCTTTACACAAACAAAGTCATTTGGTACACATTTAGCTCTATTTAGCGGACTGTTGGAGGCAGTGTACTGTAGCATTACCATCGTGAGAATTAATATTCTATCTCGTGAGTAGGTAGGTACTACCTAAATATTAAGTATCAGTAGTTTATACGGCCTTATTAATACTCTTTTCTTTAAAACACTCTAAAATAGGCTGTAGTGGAGATGTTACAAAAATACATAATCACGGACTAAATAAATATATTCTGAGGTTAAACGTAACCGTGTTTTTATAAATAAATCCGTTAATGTATAATGCTTACAAGCTTAAGAATTACTTCAAGGATCTTATTATACTTTGTAGTTGATCTAATTTACCATCGTGGTATCGAAGCACATACCTTTCAGGCAGCCCTTGTGTGTACTGTTAACAGCTGCGTAAACGAAGCCGTCTTTGCAAACGCAATAGCTGTTCAGCCGGCAGAACGCGTTATCTGGGCAGTCCATGTCGACGCCGCAGATGTTGCCAGTCCTGCCTGGAATTGAGGAAAGGAGGAATGTGACAATTATAGCAATGGATTTTGTTTATGTGTAAATAGATTTTTTTGATTTGCATTTGCCTATGAATCATCTGCCCCACTGCAGGGCACAGGCCTTCTCTCAGACAGAGAGTATGGGCTTAATTACCACGCGTGCCCACCGCGGATTGGCAATTTCAAGCATTCAGGTTTGGAACACCTTAGACACTCAGGTGTCATATCAAATCAAATCAATTTATTTCAACGTAAAGAATTTACGTTCTGTTTGTTAAAAGTCAATGCAAAATGTAAGCGGCTGTCTTCGGAAATATATTTTTTTTATTAAGCCTGCATAACAAGGGAATCCCACTGCTGGGCAGAGGGCTCTCCTTTCAGACTAAGAGTTTCGGTCATTTGTTACCGCTGACCGTTCCGACAATATCTTGTAGAGATTTCCCTTACCAACCCTTCCACCCATATTCACTCTTTCACAGAAAGATTGACGGAAATATTTGTTCCGTCAATCTTTCTTTCTTCATACTCTCCACATATAGAAACCAACGCAACATTCGCTAGTCCTGTTTCAGTCCACAACGTCCTCTAATCAGACTATCGCGTACCCTGTCATTCAAAGTAACTCCACACATACTTGAATGAAGGATCTTCTTGAGTGAAGGCAGTGACACATACCTACATAACAAGGTCGTCATACAAGAGTCACCCATTTTTACTGTCGTAATGGACGCCGTTATATACTTAGTTATAATAAACATGGTTATTTTTCATGAGGTTTGGTGGCTAGCTGGCCCTTGTAAAGGTTGATCGGTGATCTGCCACACTCTCAGGTCACACTCAACCCCAAAAATATACCACGCAAAACAGAGAGTGTCACACAAAGTTCCGCTCAAAAGCGAGGCAGTACACGCATTTACGTAACAAGTTTGTGCCTGAGCGGATTGTAATAAGTGTTCCAATTAGGCAGCTAATTTGTTGCCTCACTTTGTAGGCTCGGACTGCGGTTTTACACCTTATAACGCTGAGGTGAATCGCAATTCACATATCCGGTAGATAATTAACACTAACATCTGGGGTAGGCAGATTAAACATAAAACTAGCTAGGACATACTCGTAAGTAGTGCAGTCTGTAGCTATTCGGTAGCGGCCTTAAGCTTGGCCGGTCCTCAAGGAGCAATTGCCACCAACGTAGTTTAGTTTTAATTTACAAGCGTCATTATTACAAACGTCAAAATGAAACTTAGCCAATAGGTACGTTTAGAGGACTCAAATTGATGTCTGTTTGACCTTTGAAATAAACTTTCTATAAAAAGTCTTTATGAGACTATAATTTATTTTGTATTTTCTTATTCCAAGATGTAAGCTCGATCGAACTTCGATTTGTAACCTTCAAAAGGATTGGCATATTTCATAGACATAGAGGCGCTAGTGGCGTAGTCGAACCGAGTGATTGGATTCAATCACTTGAGTTAAGCAACAACAAGCGCGGATGTCAGGTCAGGTGCAGGATGGGTGACCGACCCGTGACTACCGCTAGTGGCTTTTTCCCGAGCGCTTCCGTGCTTTGCAAGACACGCCGTTGGTGCCGGCTGTCATGTAATGGTAGTCGTTAAGCCATGTCAGTGGCCTTATGGGCGGCTTGATAACTTCTGACAGTGAGACCCGCCACTGTCTTATATTCCACCTACCCGGACTTGGCCCCCGTGGTAGAGTATGGCCTAACCTTCCTGCGATGTAGGAAAAAGACACGTGCCCCAGCAGTGGGGACATACAAGGGTTGATATCTATTGATGTCGTACGACATATCGTTTGTAAAGAGAAGCCAAACTATGTTTGTATGGGAATTCGAAATGAAATGAAATTAAAAATGAAATAAAAAGGTTTTATTCAAAGTAGCACAGAAACTGCGGCTTAATGAACGTTACAATTCAAACTAGGTGTCCATTTCAAAATCTAGATCATATACTCGTAGGAGAAAAAATGGACAAAAAAACTCCAAACTTTTTTTATTTTGTAAAATTTCTTACAAAGACGTCATCTAGATTTACTTCCACCGTTCGGAAGAACAATGAATATCGATTACGTAAGTAATAACACGATGCAGAAAGTGAGACAAACCACATGTGACAAAATTATGTTACGTACGATTACGGTAAAGATGTGAAATAAAAAGTATTCCTTCTGTTTTTTTAAACAAAAGTACAGTCGACAGTAAAAGTCACTTCTCAAATTATTTTACTATTATATTTTTTTTTAACGCACTAACCCGTGCTAAGGACAATTTAAAATCCTACTTAGAGGCTAAAAATTCCGCCCATGCCGGGATTCGAACCCGCGACCTCTGGCTATCCGTGCCATCGCTCTTTCCAACTGAGCCGATGGGCGACTCACCGGCATCAGCGAAATTTCGAAACATCTTTACAATATTCTCTGTATTACGTACAGACAGCGACTCATTGGCCATTGGCTCAGTTGGAAAGAGCGCTGGCACGGATAGCCAGAGGTCACGGGTTCGAATCTTGGCATGGGTAGAATTTTTAGCCTCTGTGTAGGTTTTTATTTTACTATTCCAACGCGTTTACAGAATGGTTAATTCAAAAAACGTAATTAGTAAACCTACTCTGAGTAATTGTTCTCCCTATTCCCATGTTTTATCCACGAGCTAACAAACTCGATTTCGCTAGTATTTATAATAATTAAGAGAAAGGAATTGAAATAATTTTATTATGGTTTAGATTTGTTAAGTTGAAAACTTTTGAGGCGTAGCTAATTGTACTCACTCAAAACATTTTGTGTTCTAGATGTTTCCCTATTTCGTGGAAAACTATAAATTTTCGCATATATCGTTTTTTTTTACGTAGCCTATAATTATGTCCCTCTGCAGAGCTCCTCTCAGAGAGACTGTTTTGGCTTAGTTACTATGCGTGCTTACAGCGGATTGGTAATTTCAAGGGCTGAGATGTGTGAACATACTAAGATTTTAAAAACCTATTTAGAGGCTAAAAATTCCACCCATGCCGGGATTCGAACCCGCGGCCTCTGGCTATCCGTGCCAGCGCTCTATCCAACTGAACTAATGGGCGACTCACCGGCATCAGTGAAATTTCGAACCTCTACACTGTTCTCTGTATAACGTACAGGCAGCGACAGCGACAGCGACATCTGGCTGAAGTAGATTGCATCACTTACAGCATCGACTGTAGTGTAAAGAGGTTCGAAATTTCACTGATGCCGGTGAGTCGCCCATTAGCTCAGTTGGATAGAGCGCTGGCACGGATAGCCAGAGGTCTTGGGTTCCGAATCCTCGATCCGAATCCCGGCATGGGTGGAATTTTTAGCCTCTAAATAGGTTTTTAAAATTGTCCTTAGCACGAGTTAGTGCATTAAAAATAAAAATAGTATACCTATACTCAGATTTCCTCGTGATATCTGATTATCATATCAGTATTAATAAAATAAAAAGTTTAAAAAAATAAGTATTACGAAATACGGATAGACATAGACATCTTTATTCGTAATTGTAATTTACACGTAATTTTATCAATAATTCGAATTCAATACTACAATTCAAAATAACACAATAATTATAACGCAACATGCACAATTGACAATCAACACACTTGTTTAATTGTGAAATTACTATTAGTATAGCGCTCACTCACAGGTTCTTATACATACATATTATAATAATTGATAGGATAATCAGATAGGTATCTTGAAGAAACCTGAGTCTCTAAAGTGTACACATACTTCAGCGCTTGAAATTCGCGAATTACTCCTTACTCAGTTTAAGTTTGTGGCATTTTCCAAGCAAGGCACGTTAAGCCATGCCGGCGGCCGGCCGGTGCCGGCTGTCTTGTAATGACAGTCGGTTAAGCCATGTCAGAGGCCATATGGGCGGCTTGATAACTTCTGATAGTAAAGCCCGCCACTGTCTTATAATCCTCCACCAATCCGGACTTGTCCCATGTGGTGGAGTATGCCCTAACCTGTATTATAGGAAGAGACCCGTGCCGCAGCAGTGGGGACATCGATATCGATATCAACCCTTGTGTGTCCCCACAGCTGGGGCACGGGTCTCTTCCTGCATCACAGGAAGTTTAGGCCACACTCCACCACGGGGGCCAAGTCACAGTGTGGACATACAAGGGTTGATATCGCTTTTCGTAGGCATCGGTTTAAGACAGTGTCTAGAAGGTAGGTACAGTCGACAACACGAGCTAATTAATTGTCACCTTTTAACAAAGACCTTGAAAACTCAGTACAACCTTGGACAATCGTTATCTATCACAGACCATGCCTACTGACGTGAAAAACGTTACGCACACTCGCCATAAAATTAACACAAACACACAATTTTGTTCAGTTTACATTGGCATCGACCGATTAACTAAACTGCGTGTTAGGTAAACAGTCCAGCTTATCTTTTGACGTGAATAAATTGGTACAGTCAGGGCATACCAGCAGTATCACACGCCTCAGAGGCGTAGGTATCTCTTCATGATTAGTAAGTATAAAGTCATACAATTTTTTTTATTTTTAATGCACTAACTCGTGCTAAGGACAAATTTAAAAACCTATTTAGAGGCTAAAAATTTCACCCATGCCGGGATTCGAACCCGCAACCTCTGGCTATCCGTGCCAGCGCTCTACCAATTGAGCTCAATTGGTGAATAGGGATCGCTGGCTGCAACCGAATGAATAAAACCGAAAACATGTCGCCAAAGAAACCAAATTATAGTTTTAGCAGAATTTTCAATTGACTAGTTAGGTACTATTATCGTATCCTGTATATTTTGTACTCTTTCGGTTGTTCATACTAATTATGTTAATAATCAGTTTGTTATGTTGCTGTGATGTGTCTTGTTATTATTATGTATACCTTACTTTCTTTTTTAACACACTATCCAAAAGGGGCTTACTGTACATACAATACTTAAAGAAAGCCCTACAAGATCGGCTTGTGGTTTACTTATTTCGCTTTTTTGCATCCGTACTAAAGGTATTGCATTAACAACATAACATAACATAACAGTTACATACAGGCACATACATTGCTTCTTGCCCCACACTAGGATACCCTGTGTTGTGGGAACCAGACAACGACATCACAAACATGTGAACCTGGGGGTTTTTGTTTGTCCCCAGCCGGGGTCCGAACCCGGGACCTCTTGCATGGTAGGCAGATGCGCTACCGCTACGCCACAGAGGTAGTCTTGTACGTATACAAAAGGATTTAACAACTAAAAGACTACAACTAAGAAAAGGCAATTTATGCAGTTAGTAGCACTAACTATGTACTTAAATGGATGGAAAGTCAAGTAAACGCGTTAAATAAGGCTGGACTAAACATCTACAGAAAGGACTCCGGTTGAAGTAACATTTAATGATTGAAATTAAAATATGAATACAAATGAAATAAGTACCACAGCCAATAGCAGATCTTCCTTTCCAATTTGGGTGCAATCTCGCCCGTACCGCTATGCTACTACGTATAAGTTGGTGTTGTCAACTGCACTGTGGTACAACCTTCCATAAACATTTCCCTGGATAAAGTTTTAACGAGTAAAGTACCCGAAACTGGTGTCGTCGTCGTCGTCAGGCTATACTAGTCCACTGCTCGACATAGCCCTCCCTAAAGAGCGCCACGTTGTGCTATCATAGGGGGTAATACCCATAATCCCCACGTTGGGCATGCGGGTTGGGGATCGCAGTTCGGTGGAATTGTACAGCAGGGGGCGCTGCTGCCCACCCCCCGGTTTGTGTCCCTTAGTCGCTTTTTACGACACCCGCGGGAAGAATTTGGGTTGGTGCTATTCTCTAGGCCGACACCACATAGAAGGAAAGCGGTGTACGTTCATGAAATATGAATGAATATTGATAAAGCTAAAGAACCCTGCAGTCAGGAAGGAGCTCTATGACCTACGGCGGGACCACCATGCTACGGCGGCGCGAGTTTCGTCTCTACTGACCATGATTAAGCTCTGCGAATCAGACCGAATCCTGGTAGGACTCTTCCGACAAAAAGCCTAGTTTCTTCTTCTTCTTAAGGCTATATTTAACAACCTCGGTGTTGCAGCAGTTTGGCACGCTGACTGTAAAACCGAAGGTCTTGAGTTCGATCCTCGGCCGGGTCAAACTAGGAAACGAACTTTTCTAGTTTGTCTCGGGTCTTGGACGTTATCTATGTATTTATTGTATTAAATCCATCGTCGAGTTAGCACCTATAACACAAGTCATTTAGTTGTACTTAGTATAGGGCTAACGAGATCTGTGTAATATGTCCATGAATATTTATTTATTTGTATTATGTAGTCACTGCCGGACATAGCCCTCCCCTAATGAGCGCCATAGCGCCCTGTCTTCAGCTTGCCGCATCCAGCATCTACCTGCAGTTTTTCGCAGATCGTCAACCCACCTGGTCGGAGGGCCTCTTACACTACGTTTGCCGAGTCGCAGTCTCCACTCAAGAACACGCCTACTCCAACGGTTGTCGGCTCTTCACGAGATATGGCTAGCCCACTGCCACTTCAGCTCGCTAATTCTCTGAGCTATGTCATAACTAGTAAGTTTATCCGGTTAAAATTCAATGAAACTAGAGGCTTTCCTTCCTGCGATGCAGGAAGAGACTAGTACGAAGACGCTTGTTGAGCGTTTTAACTGTCAAAGGTCTCTCCAATAGTCGTCAGATTGCGACATTTTAGCGCGACAAAACCCGAGACGCATGCCATTGTACTATCTAGACTGCTATGCCTACCCCTCCAGATTACAGGCGTCAGCTTACGTGATGTAATGATGAAAAAACAATATCCAGCTACAAGATACAGTCGTGCGTGTCAGGAACTCAATAACTTATTACCTACCACAGGGAACTAACTTGTTCAAAGAATATCAATCGAGAAATCTTCACGATTAATCAACGTCGTAACAAAAGAAGCGACGAAAAATACCAAAATGGCTTCCCGCGCTCTACATTACAAGCAAACTTATCCAATAATAACCTAAAGAATAGCCTTACACCTTGTGTGAAAGATGTTAGAGTCTATTTTGCACTAACAGAGATCTACGGTTGTGTAATGCATTTGTAGACGGGTGGATCAAATCGATTGTGGAAGTAACTACGGTTTTGTGGTTGCAATTTGGATCATAATACCATTTCTTGGATAGTTTTTATAACGGTATTACATTTATTATCTGCAGGAAATACTAAGTGCAGAGAGACAGTAATCTTTCTAATGAGATATTTAAAGTCTTGGTATGGTATGAAGTGGTTGAAGGCTGTTTTTCAATGCGTCTTGATATTGATTTGATAGGTGGCCTATAAAAGGCGGATGTTCAAAAAAAGGTCCGGCGAAACTTTAGAAATTTTGGTATGAAAAAATTGGCCATGTGCGAGTCGAACTCGCAAACCGAGGTATTTGTACTGTATTGTATCTGTTTGTGTTACTCGCACATTATTAGTAGTTAAGGAAACAAGACGGGCAGTTATTTTACGAGCTGTTCCCGAACTTTAAACGAAGTTTTTTTATGACTTAAAAACAAATGTATAGTCTTCATATTTTTTCCGGTATTAGTATAAGACGGTATTAGTACCCGTTAGTTTAGTTTTTGTAATTTTTGCCAAGGGTAGTACACAAATAGTTAATGCTTTCCAAAAGACGCCTGTAACCTCAATTTTCCGAGCCCGCGGCACCTGGAAAAGTGCCGAAACGTCGGAAAATTGTAAAAATGTAAAATAAACAGTTTTTATTATGTTAATTGTTACTATGTGATTGCCGACACAGCAGATTGGTGAAAAGGTGTAATTGTAGTCTTAATAAATTTCATGCCAGTAGCTAAATAATCATAACGTGATTTTGGTGTTTACATTTGTAGAAAATGAAATGAATGAAATGAAACCTTACATAAAAAAAATACTAAGTACATGACGAATCTATGACGTCATTATGTTGTATATTATCGTTTGATGGATTGTCTTGTGCAATTTTTAGATGGCTTCATGATAACCTGTGCTAATGGTAAAGAGCAAGGACATCACAAACATGGAAATGCACCCAGACTGAGGCTATTTGAACAATAATTACAATAATCAAGTCCCTTTCTTTAACTAACCACACTCAATCCCTTTCTTTAACTTAACAAACTCGGTAGTTGAAGTAGAAGTATTTAACTCAACCATGCGTAACAGGCCAAATGAGCAAGTACTATTTTCGCGATAAAAATCAATTACAAAAGACTTATCGCTTTATCCACAACGAATCTACTGGAAGTTGCTATGAACTACCGTGAGAACGAGGTTTTTATGGTTTCGTTCCACTTCTTCACGAGTTGTAAATCACAAGAAGTATTTAAATATGCCACCATGCATCTGATGGTAAGCAATGAACAAGTAATTTAAATATTTAATAAGAAAACTACAAATGCTACTACTAAAAGAATTTTTTTTTCAAGAAATCCGTGGTTAAAATACTTTCACGTTATGAAAAATTATATAAAACCTACGATTGTTCCCATTAGTCCCTTCTACAGCTGTCCCGGGTTCCCCACTTAGTTTCGATGGCCGTTGTCGCAACGAACGTTGTTGCGAATTTTTTTTCCACTGCCTCTTAAGTTCGAAAGCTTATGGACTCGAATGATGTAGTCGCGAAAGACGCTGTTTCGAAAAACATTTTCACTGCCTCATACGGACGAATGCTTGTCATTTCGAATCATTCAATCTTAATATGTATGAAAGAAATTGAAGTAGTAGTTATTAAATTATTATCACTACCAGCAATTCATAATCTAAACGCCTATAAAATCTCTGGTCTAATTAAAACGTTGTTTGTTATATTAACCTCGTATGGACAAATAATATTTTATGACTTTTTGTGTATATTTGGTAGGTTTGAAAAAAAGTGGTAGGTTATTAATATGGGAAAACAATGTTTGGGTGTTCATCTCACTAGATGATCACTATTTAAAAGTGGGTTATAGGCTATTGATATGGCAAAACAACGTTTGGGTGTTCAGCTAGTGATTTAAAAGTGGGTTATAGGCTAATGAATATGGCAAAATAACGTTTGGGTGTTCAGCTAGTGATTTAAAAGTGGGTTATAGGCTAATAAAATATGGCAAATCAACGTTTGGGTGTTCAGCTAGTGATTTAAAAGTGGGTTATAGGCTAATGAATATGGCAAAACAACGTTTGGGTATACTATTTTTTTAATGCACTAACCCGTGCTAAGGACAAATTTAAAAACCTATTTATAAGCTAAAAATTTCACCCATGCCGGGATTTGAACCCGCAACCTCTGGCTATCCGTGCCAGCGCTCTACCAATTGAGCCAATGGGCGACTCACCGGCATCAGTGAAATTTCGAACCTCTTTACACTATTCTCTGTATTACGTACAGGCAGCGACATCTGGCTTAAGCAAAATGCATCACTTACAGCCCCGACTACCTACTTTGCAGTTAGGTTTTACATCGGAATGATATCACTGTACCCACATGTCTGTGAAATGCATTCATAGATTCATTCCACTCTCTGTAGATGTGTCAAAATATATTTTTTTTTGTTGAAACTAGGACACGTTTTTTGTTCGATCTATTCATTTCTCCATGATTAACGCAAAAATCCTAAGTTGCAGGTTAACATAAGGAAGTATAATATGACCACAATGAAGGTCTTTAGAAAGCTATACAATAGTAAAGTTTTTGTTTGACAGTTTAATCTTTATACTATTTTTATTTTAATGCACTAACCCGTGCTAAGGAACAAATTTAAAAACCTAATTAGAGGCTAAAAATTTCACCCATGCCGGGTTTCGAACCCGCAACCTCTGGCTATCCGTGCCAGCGCTCTACCAATTGAGCCAATGGGCGACTCACGGCATCAGTGAAATTTCAAACCTCTTTACACTATTCTCTGTATTACGTACAGGCAGCGACATCTGACTTAAGCAAATTGCATTACTTACAGCCCCGACTACCTACTTTGCAGTTAGGTTTTACATCGGAACGATATCACTGTACCCACATTATTATTGCTCAATTGGTAGAGCGCTGGCACGGATAGTCAGAGGTTGCGGGTTCGAATCCCGGCATGGGTGAAATTTTTAGCCACTAATTAGGTTTTTTAAGTTTAATATTTGCTCTAAAATTAACTGATCCGACAGTTAAAACTCACTTTACGCCGTGCACGGGTCACAGAAGGAACCTAATAGAGATTTGACGCTATGCACTACGATTAAACTAAATTATGTTTTGAAAACGTTTTAACCCCATTTGAAGAGTGTTTCAGATTTCTTATAAATAAAACAGTTTCTGTTTACGACTCTTTTATAGTCTGTATGACATAAAAGTTGCTCTTGATGTACTAATACCGTTGATAAAAGTCGATAAATTACGAATGTGGCCTTCAAGAAATATCTAAGAAGGTAGGTATTTCTATTTCTTTAATTCTTGAGTATGATCGTATTTAGATACGTAGTTGAAACATTTATTTAAAGGCACAATACTCAAAACATGACATATTACATTTACAGATAACGCATACAACAGAAATGCTTAGAGTAAAAAATCAACAACATAAACGGACAAAGTACACAGTTGATATTTCCAGGTGATGTGTGCTTACAATTTAAGGAACTCACAAACCAAAACGGTCGCGATCGCGGTGGCTGTAGCGGTCACGAACTTCAGTAGTATTTTCATCATTTAATGCAATAGTACGAGTATTTGTAGTACGTAATACAGAGAGTATTGTAAAGAGACAAGCAACCGACGACGCGAGCTCCGTCTCTGCTCACCATGATTAAGCTCTGCGAATCGGAGCGAAACCTGGTCGGACTTTTCCGATATAACAACACCCGTAAGTAAATCCGGACTAAAAGTCGATATTGTAAAGAGGTTCGAAATTTCACTGATGCCGGTGAGTCGCCCATTAGCTCTGTTAGGAGAACGCTGGCACGGTTAGCCAGAGGTCGCGGGTTCGAGTCCCGACATGGGTGGACTTTTTAGCCTCTAAATAGGTTTTTAAAATAGTATTTGTATCGACCTATTCAAAGTGTTTGCGAACGCGGTTGCGGCGGCGGTCATTTACCGCGGTAGTTTTTTGAATCTATGATTTTGTTTACTTCCAAAGTTACGTACATCTGCGAATTTGTTGTAGCAGGTACACATGCTAAATGTGAAGGAAAACATCGTGATGAAACCTGCGGCTAGGTGGGCTCCGCACGTATTGTTTCTTGTAGGCTAGGCCAAGTAAGTTGTCAGGATGGAATAGGCGCTGGGCAACTTTACTCCGGCTAAAAAAACAATGTCCCATGTACTTGCAGCGTCCTAATGGTCCCTTCACTCATATAGTGTAAGTGAAGGTGCCACTGGATGCTGTATAAAGAATTTCAATACGTATCTGCAAGAGCCCATTTAAAATTTTGAGTTTGAACGTATTTTCAGGTAATTATGTACTTACAACTTAAGAAACTCACAAACCAAAGCGGTCGCGGTCGCGGTGGCGATAGCTGTCGTTTACTGCAGTAATATTTTGGATCAGTTACTACAATATTATTTTTCATCATTTAAGATAAGATAAGAACCTTATCTTAAATAAGGTTCTGATCTTATCTTTACCGTACACTGGAAAAACAACAAATACAAAATAATGACGAATATACATTACAATTGGCGGCCTTATTATCATTTACTGCATTAGTATTTGTTTCGAAGTATTCAAACCAACGCGTTTTAACCGCCAACACGTTGGTTTGAATAAAAAAAAAAGACCCCACGTAAACCGACCATATATATTGGTACTATTATGCAGTAAAAGAATCGAAACCCGGGTTGAACATCACCAACACGGAAAATGAGTTCCACGCGCACATACATCGACGCCTAGAAGGTTCGATGTATGTGCGCGTGTAGACTTTAAGCAGCAACGAAAACTAAACCCTGGTTACCAGGTTCGGACCAGGGCAGGTGATTGTGTTATGTGGAAGTTATGCGCTTAGGGGCGCTAACTACCAATGAAATAAAAATCATAACTTGATTCTTAGTAGTATTTATTGTCAAGTAAATACTAGAAATAAACATAAACTTTTGTTCCCACTATTTAGGCTAGCAAAGGTTTATACATCCTTCATGAGGCATTGTATACGCTTCGTTAATAAAAAAAACCTAAAGATATATTAAGCTTGCGTGAATCGCGGTTCAAAAAATATGTTAAGCACACTTTGTGCCAAAAGGGCTACCAACTATAACATAAAGGATTATTTAGATTACAACGAGGTCTGAAATTAAAGCCGGTACAATGTATGAGTTCTATGTCTTATAATAATTATGTAAACTATGTTAATTAAGGACTTTTGAAAAGACTAGGTTTGGAGTTTTTTTTGTCCATTTTTTCTCCGAAATGATCTAGATTTTGAAATGGACACCTAGTTTGAATTGCAACGTTCATTAAGCCGAAGTTTCTGTGCTACTTTGAATAAAAGATTTTCATTTCATTTCTATCTAAATATGACATGAGAAATCTTAACAACTGTGATAACTATTTTTAGAACCTACAGTCTACCAATGATCATCAATCTAAGACTTTAATCGATTTCCGCCAAAAACGGCCGTTTTTAGCGGAAATCGATTAAAGTCCTGTATGTTTTAAAAATAGTTACCACAGATATTAAGTTTTGTCATGTTTACTTTTTTGGCATGTTTTATTGAATAAATATTCATAGACATATCACACAGATCACGTTAGCCCCTTACTAAGTACAACTAAATGACTTGTGTTACAGGTGCTAACTCGACGATAGATTTAATACAGTAAAATACATAGATAACATCCAAGACCCGAGACAGACTAGAAAAGTTCGTTTCCTAGCTTGACCCGGCCGGGGATCGAACCCGAGACCTTCGGTTGTACAGTCAGCATGCCAAACCGCTGCGCCACCGAGGCCTTCGCATTATTAAACAAGTTATGATTTTCTTTTCCATTGATGGTGCTAGTTAGCAGCGCCCCTAAAAGCCTTAATCATTTGTTTTGCGGTCAATCAATTAATCGTCTACATTACAATCCGTGCTACACTTTTTTTAAGGAATAAATGTGGAGTTTCTTTAGTACCCTCTTCTCCACATAATCTATTAATTGTGAAACTAATAACTTTGACGTTGATTAAGTAAACATTTTGTTTTTATAATGGATAAAAGTAATTGAGTTGATTTCATTTGATGTAAAATACGACAACCGCGCTTCCGTGCTTCACAAGGCACGTTAAGACTTTGGTGCCGGCTGTCATATAATGGCAGTCGCTAAGCCATGTCAGAGGCCTTATGGGCGGCTTGATAACTTCTGACAGTAAGGCTCGCCACTGTCTTACAATCCTCCACCAACCCGGACTTGGCCCCCGTGGTGGAGTATGGCCTAACCTTCCTGCGATGCAGGAAGAGATCTGTGTCCCAGCAGTGGGGACATACAAGGGTTGATAACGACGACAACGAACGACAACCGCGACGCCTTAGTTTGTAAGTTTCTTAATTTTTTTTCTGTTTTTTACGTAATTTATACGGAAGTCCAATAGGTAGAACAATGGTCCCTGAAGTGAGAGACCCAGGTTCTATTCCCATCGCGGATGATCTTGTTTTCTAAGTTATGTACCGATGACTTTGTTCTCTAAGTTATTTATATTTGTGAAGTTATAGTATAAATACCACTCGCTGATTTTGAAGAAAAACATCGCGAGGATACCTGAATGTCTGAGGTTGAGTGGCTGAAACCTCAGTGCTTAAAATTGCCAATCCACGGTAGGCACGCGTAGTAATTATGCCCATACGCTCTATCACAGTAGGCCTGTGCCCAGCAGAGTGGACGTTTATAAGCTACAAAAAAAATATGTAGCCTATAAAAGTCCCACTGCAGGACACAGGAACACAGGGGACTTTCTCTGACAAAGAGAGAAAGCACGGGTTTAATTACCACGTAAATCAAAGTTTCCGCATAGGGAACTTAAACTCGGCACAGAGTATAAAGAGCGTGCTCCAATTAATGGTATTGTTCGACAATGCAGAGTCATCTTACTAGCCTCCCTGTAGGTCATTGACATTCTCTGACTTCGAGATACGAGGTAGGATTACAATAACATAAACCAATCTATAACTAATTATATTTTACTATCAGGAGGCTCTGCGTTGACTGTCATTGTCAGAGGAGCTAACGTCTGACGTAGTTAGAAGTGACAGCCATTTTTTAGGCATGACGGCAATTTTCCGGACATGGCAATAAATTATCGTAGTGTTTGAGTATAGTAAACACAGAAATGCAAAAAAACACATCACTATGCATCTGATACAATGTCCACAGTGCCTATTGACTTGCACCCGGGACGCCTTAGGAGAGCTACCCCCCGTGCGATAGAAGTGGCAAGATATCTGCAAGGAACTATCTGACAAAATCAAAAACGGCGGCTTGATCATTGGAATAAGAAGAAGTGTATAGTAAGTAAGATCTTGATAATCGTAAAATATAGTTGGTGTATCAACCGGACTACCATCGCTCTATGAAGATATTGTGCTATGTTAAAACCAATTAGTCACGCAGTCAAGCGTCTCAGGCTGATTGATTTACGACGGGTGTAAAGTAGACAGTTTGCGTTTAGCCCACGATTAGTGTATAGTTATCATTGTTCACACTTCGCGACGAGGCCGCGCGATAAAGGCAAATGAACCGAAAAAAACACTTGTAAAAACGATGGCTTAAAAGTATAAAGTCTACAACAAATTTCAGATCTAAATTACAGCTTGTGCTTTATTGGCAGTCTGAAAATCGAATCCACAAAATTTAAAACATATCTATAAACACTACCCATTCACACTCTCGCAAACAGACACACACACACATTCACTTTTACGTGTTGCTCCTCATTTATTTTGTATATAAGATGACTGAATGTTAGTTTCAAACTGAACGAAGTTTCTGAAAACCTCATTAAGCCAAGTCAGAGGCCTTAGGGCGGCTGAAAACTTCTGACAGTTAGACCAGCCACTAGTCTTGCAAGCCTCCACCAATTCGGACTTGGCCACCGTGGTGGAGTATGGGCTACACCTTCCTCAGGAATGAGCCCCTTGTCCCTCGGTGGGGTCATAATGGGCTGATGATGATGACGAAGTGTTTTTCCATTTTATCAATTTAAATAGCACAACTCTAACACAGCACTTAGTTAAAGAAAACCTGACAATGACCAATTACGACTCTTACTTATGAATAGTAAAGTTGTGAACTAATGAACTAAATTACTACATTCTTCGCAATAAATACAAAGTGTACTGCTCGGCGTGTTTAGAAAACAGAGAAAAGCAGTCGTTAAGAAATGTCGCGGGAAACCACGGAAAACAATAGAGTCCGAATGAAGTCATTCACTCCAGTGTTACCTTAGAAAATGTTGGTTCTAGGCATATAAAGTCTAATACTGTATGTAATTAGGTGTTACTTTGCAGAAATCCGTAAAAGCTTTAAAATGTGCAAATTATTTTGCTTAATTCCGCCAAAAATCCCACAAGCACCACGCGGTTAGTTAATGCACCGCCTTCCCTCAAACTTTTTCAAGCAGAAGCAAGACACGAACACACTACCACCGACACCAATACTTGGGTAATTTTCACGTTTTAAAGCTATATAAAGTGAAATTGAAAGATATTAACGTGTTTGTTAATTAGCTACCATATGCTGAAACTTATTTTTAGCGTACATTTATGCTAAGATCTATCTTTTTTATGTAAACTGAAAGTTTCCTTAAAAAAACAAAAAATATGAAATGAAATGAAAAGGTTTTATTCAAAGTAGCGAAAAAGCTGCGGCTTAATGAACGCTACAATTCGAACTAGGTGTCCATACAAAAAAAAACTTCAAAATTAGTCTTTTTAAATATGATCGCGTCTAGTGGCAAACCAAAGTGGCACTGGGGCTTTCACAACAATGGGCGAAAGTAACAGATAACAATTTTTAAATGAAATATTATAACTGGTTTCAAAACACTACAGCACTGAAAACAGAGAAATTATTTAATGGAATATGACGTTTAAATTTAATGTAGGTATTGTAGAAATATTGTGTTAATAGTACTGTGTTAATGTGTTTTAAAATTCCAAATCAGAAGTAGTAACATAATATAACATACTCTTATACAAACACTCAAACACACATACACATAAACACATACACCCTTACGCACACACACACACACACACACACACTGAGTCACTAAATCGTTTATTATTGTAACTAAAAGCTAAGACACCCATGTAAATCTATATTAGTACCCACGTCACAGGTTATGCCTAGTGTGGGTGCTACTGTATATAGTAATTAAATTGTCTTCTGTTCAATAAAGATTATTTATTAATTATTTTATTTAATAAATGTAGCATTGGTTTGGGCATGTGCAAAGGATGAAGGAAGAAAGATTGAGGAAACAAATTAATATATATATATATTGCGAATGTGAGTGAAAGGGCTGGTAACGGACGTCCCAGGCGGACATACATCGACCAAATAGGGGATGTATTAGCAAAGGCCGAAATAAAAAGTACCCGGAACCGGCGTGCGCGCATGCAACGACTTATGAACGTTGATGAAGCAAAGGTGATCTGTCAGGATCGTGGCAAGTGGCAGTCCGTGGTCTCTGCCTACCCCTCTGGGATACAGGCGTGGGGTTATGTATGTATATTTTGCACTCAGTAGCCAAACTGTATGTGCTGGTCTTCTAACTTGCCACCGACTATCTTTTATGAAGTCGATTTTAGTTTTTATTTTTGTGAATATCACTATGACTCTACAAACTCATGTTATACGAAACCAAATGCATGAGTCACTTTAAAAAGGAACCCAATCGCTTCAAGTATGCCTTTCAATTTGAAGAGTCCCCTGATTTGTCCAAGGTCTCATCATGAGATCCTAACTTAGTGACTATGGGACTACTGTGAAATCCACCCTTTCAAAAAAAAAGATTTTCCAAATCGGTTCACGCGTCTACGAGTAATCTGGGAACAGACATAAAAACAAAAGATCCTGATGAACTCAGAACCTCCTTTCATTGAAGTTGTCTATAAATGGGTATGAATCTGTTATGGGAACCCCTGGGAAAACCTAAGTCATATTTTCCAATAGGTAGGTAAGTGTCGCATCCCAAGGGTCGATCGGCCTTAGTCTATTGTGTTCTTGTTGTACAAATTGATCTATCAATAATTCTGTTGGGAGCGAGACAAGGCGACAGTGACGTTCTTGGGTAGCCTTCTTATCAAGGTTCTATTAAGGCGAAGATCTAATAGAAACTGAATTAAGATATATAAATACATACATAACCTCACGCCCGTATTCCAGAGGGGTAGGCAGAGACCAGGGACTGCCACTTGCCACGATCCTGACAGATCACCTTCGCTTCATCAACGTTCATAAGTCGTTGCAAGCACACACGCCCGGTTCCGGGTACTTCGATAATTAATTGTCGGGTAATTAAGATGTCTGCCTTCATTTAGGTTCTATTATATCTTCACCTTAACCAACAATTTCTTGATTGTGGCTAACAGCATTTACCTAAGTAAAGCTTAGTATAAAATTCAATTCAAATGGCGGTTTAAATTGACTTTTAATGTCACTTGACATTTACAGAGTGGTGCTAGTCGGTTAAAATGTAAGTTCTATTAGAGTTTTGCTTTCGATTTTTTTTCTTTCCCAAATTATAAATATAAAGAAAATTAATGGATTGTTCAGATTCTAGATCGCTCTTTTTGGTAAGGCAGCAAATTGTAGATACCAATGTAGGTATTATGGTGTTACTTAGAAAAACAAACAAAATGCAGTTACAATGTAGATTTCCCTTCACTTCACTGTAACTGCATTTTAAGAATTATGTTCCTATAAACAAAAAACTATTTGTATTATTTATAAACACACGAACCACCTAAAATAATCGGTAGTTAATGAAAAGGCCAACTAAGACAGCAGTTTTTTTGTTTTAAGAATTTTAAATAACACTTTTACAGCCGTATTTATAAAAAAACACGCAGACTCCTAGAGGCGTTTAATTTAATCTACAGTAAAAAAATAAAAATGTGTATTTATTTATGTAAAAATTTCTCCACAAAAATTCGTGAGCACTTTTATAGTGTTTTAAGAAATTGTGTTTCTATACATAAGACCGTTTCGCTTTGTTTTTCTCTCTGCCGAACCATGCATCTTTACAGACCACAAAACTTCGATTTAAATTTTACGCCATAACTCACACACGCCACACTTTAATTACGTAAGCAATAAATTAAAGTAGGGCACGAATTCGAAGCGCCGAGTACTCACGTTTCTCCGGCCCTTGGCCCAAGGCTAGTCCACAGAGGACCAGGAACCCCCACCAGACCGCCATCCCGCCCATCGTTCAGTTTCCAGAGACGTCCAAAGTAGCCAGGTGTCTACGCAGCCATCAGACCTGCGAAGGAAGGAGAGTTCGTCTCGCTACAGACTTGGATGCTTAGAACAGGGTTAGATAAGATAATGTTATCGCGCCGTGTCAACTGTGTTTAGCAATGTAATTAATTGGCTGCTCTTCGTGAGGACTTGTGGAAAACTTTGATGTGTTTTTCGGCAAACGTTGTTTTGTCATATTAATAAGCCTACGACTTATTTCAATCCTATCTGAGAATAAGTTGTACGCTAATTAATATAACAAAATATGTAGCGTTGTCCGAAAAAATCACAAAAATCTGTGAAGCTTTAGAGGAGTCAATAACGAACATTTTGACACGATATTTATATATATTAGAATGTTTTGCCGTATTATCCCTAATAAAATGATGTATGATTGAATGTACACTAAGACCTAGGCTTAGTACTAAAAAACTAATGATCTTTAAATAAATGGTTTGCACTATAATGTTACAAAAAGCAACTGTAAATAAGTCATCTTTAAAATTGCTATTTGAAACTACTAATGGTCATTGAGTTGGACCAACAGCGGTTAAGGCAAAACACAATTGTGAGTTTAAAATTATTTTTATGGATAACGTTGCATGAAATAAGATTTGGAGAACCGCACAGCACAGGACTTTTTCCTGTTATCGCAGTTTTACTTGAAAAGAAACCCAATAAAATTTACATTCTGTTTACTGAAGTCTATCATTCCACGACGATGTAATATGTAAGCGGGAGCACAGACGATGTAATATGTAAGCCGCTAGTTTCGGGTTAAGTTCACATTCCCAGTGGTCTGTCTCTATCTGGAAAAATACCGTTGAATTTAGTCACGAGGGCTCGCCCTGGCCTCGTGGACGAACTCGTCGCACTTGCTGTTTTGCTTTACTCTGTACACAGCCTCCTCTTAAAGAAAACCAAGCCTCACAATTCATGGGTGTGCGACATTCTTTCAAATCAAAGAATTTTATTTCAACGCAAAGTTCTGTTTCATTTTGTTTGCTAAATGTCAATGTACAATGGAAAATGTTAGCCTCTTTCTTTTTGTGGGCCGGGTTTCATGAAACTCGTAGTTTATTATGAATATTTGTTGTCTATTAGTGCAATTAGTTTTCCTACTTGTAAATCTCTGCGTTAATCCGCTATTGTTTATATGTAATACATAGAATTGTCGTAGTAAATCTAGTGCAGTTCTCTGAAATGGGGACAAATTAAATTCATTCATAAAAATTCAATCATAAATATCTATTTCAGTCGTGTCTAGGGTTTGAAGAAAATCTGATATTATGTGAAAATTTAAATCTCACAAGTGCGAGTAAGACTTACGTCTTGAGGGTCCTGAACAAACTATTACAAAGTTAACTTTACTACAATTTACTCTCATACAACCTAACTGCACAGCTAAGTTTGTGATAGTTTTTTATTTTATTTTATTAATAACTAGCTGACACAGCGAACTTTGTACAGACAAACAGTCAATGATTTTTTTTTCTCGGTATATAGCATCCTCGTACTTCAAGGAATATTCTAAAAAAGGAATTAGCGAAATCGGTGCAGCTAGCTGCTCTCGAGATTTGCGCTTAGCAACACATTCAGCGATTCATTTTTATATTATAGATAAGGATAAATAAATCATATAAGAGTAGCAGTACGTTACAGACATGGGTATGCTTAGTGTCGGAGTGGCCAGAGAGCCAGAGTGGCGTTTACCATCCGGGCCCCGGCATGTGTGGTTCTCCCCAAGCGATTTTTTTGCCGCATCGGAACATTAACCGAAATTATATATAACAAGGATAAGTAGTTATATAATATATAACTACTTATAATTATATTATAATCGCGATTATTTATTAAAACGAAATTACCTTAACTTCCTAGGTACGTTAATTAGACCCGTTTAATATATAACCATTTGTAAGAATATAACAATAGTGAGTCTTTAAAATAGGATGTTATTTAAGATAGGATGTTTCCTTGTTAACCTGAGCCGAGCCACAACAAATCCTTCAATTGATTACTTTTTTGTTGATAGGAATCGTGCGGTGGGACCCTACATCCAAAATGCCACCCGGGCCCCTTAGGCCTAGTCCGACCCTGGGCATGCTAGGCGTACCTTGCGATTTGCAGTTGAGAAAATCCTTATCTACTGATTGTATTCAGGGCACAAGATGGGAATGCCCTCAGCACGTTTGACCTAAGCCTTGAGTCTAAATGCATTGTAAGTACTGCGACTCATTGTATAGTCGACCTTTGTACATTTTTGTAATTCAGCCTATATACGTCACCCTGCAGGGTTTATGCCTTCTCTCAGAAAGAGAGTATGGGCTTAATTACCACGCGTGCCCAGCACGGTTTGGCCATTTCAAGCACTGAGGTTTTTGAACACAGACGCCCAGGTTTCCTCAAGAAGTTTTTCCTCCACAATTAGCGAGTGGTATTGGTAGTACCTATATAACTTAGAAGTCATTGGTACATGCCGGGATTTGAACCCACGACCTTCCGGTTGAGAAGCCGGTGTTTTACTGCTCCGCTACAACCACAGCTACGTTCAAAACGAGTTTGGATAAAAAATGAAACGGTTTATCTGGTGTCAACTGTCCCTAGGTCAATTCCGCCAGCTTCGTGTACTAAATTCAATATTATATTCAGCAGCGATTTTCGTTATATTTATTTCAGTTTTTTGTCAAATTATATTCTTTGTTTTCAATGCACGAACCTGTGTTAAGGACTATTAAAAAAAACCTATTTAGAAGCTAAAAAATCCACCCATGCCGGGACACGAACCCGCGACCTCTAGCTAACTGTGCTAGCGCTCTCCCAACTGAGCTAATGGGCGACTACCCGGCATCAGTGAAACTTCGAACCTCTTTACAATACTCTCTGTATTACGTACAGGCAGCGACATCTGGCTGAAATAATTTGCATCGCTTGCAGCCCCGAGTACCTACTTTGCAGTTAGGTTTTACATCTGCTAGGAATGATAAGTTTATGGGTGGGATTTTTAGCCTCTAAATAGGTTTTTCAAATGTTTTATAGTAAACACGAGCGGCATTACCAGCATTACAGTACACGTTATTACACCTTACAATACAAATCAGCGCAGTAATTTACACCCAATGTTTCGCTCTGGTAACCTCGTGCCTCCGTAGTGTTTCTCACGATCATCGCTGTACCATCACGAAATTATTATTAGCTTCTTCAACCCTTTTGTCGTGATGCTAACCTCTTACTGAGTTGACGTGTGTCACAGGAAAATAACAGAATAAGTGCAACGGGCGTGGGATGTACCTACTAAAGTACATTTTTTTAAATGACAATCCATACGAATGATGAAGCGAAGGTGATCTGTTAAGATTGTGGCAGGTGGCAGTCCCAGTCTCTGCCTACCCCTCTGAGATACAGACGTGAGGTTATGTATGTATGTATGTATGTATGTATGTATGTATGTATGTATGTATGTATGTATGTATGTATGTATGTATGTATGTATGTATGTATGTATGTATGTATGTATGTATGTATGTATGTATGTATGTATGTATGTATGTATGTATGTATGTATGTATGTATGTATGTATGTATGTATGTATGTATGTATGTATGTATGTATGTATGTATGTATGTATGTATGTATGTATGTATGTATGTATGTATGTATGTATGTACAATCCATACGTGTGGAGTCGTTGGGTGGCAATTTTAAGTAAAGAAGAATACAGTTAAAAAGTATTAAGGAACAGAAAAACACAATTTAACTACATTTCGTAAGTTCATGAACATAGCACTTCTGCGTCTTGATCATGTAACTTTTCACGTGGAATGTTTACTTAGCTCTGCCGTATATTTAAGGCACAAAATGTATCACACAGTGGATACCGCATTTCAGTGGCTATCTGATACATGGCAGTGATATTGAGCCTCATAATTGTACGACAAAGTCCCGACGATATTTCGATTTTGCACACAGATGTATACGTAAAAAGTTGCATAATCGAGGAGGAGTAGACATCAATCTTGTAAAGAGAAGTCAGAGGCAAAGGGAAAGGGTTACGCCTTTTCCTTTACAGACCACCGATTATTTAAACTGCGTCTGAGGAGTGTTTTAGAGGAATCGCGTTTATATAAGTAAGATCGATAGTGTTTAAATGTTTGCTTGTTTAAGTTACTGCGTATATACAAATGTAATAATTCATTGTAAGTACTTTGCGCATTCTGTACTAACCTAACTGCCTTTACTGATTATACTAATCAGCTACGCAATTATGTACATCGATTGTCACAATAACTATGAATTGTAGTTTATGAAACGAGGTCCAGATATTCCGTCGACCGGTCGATACGATATTACAACGAACAGTTAAAGGCTAATCAACATTAATTGTACCCTTCAGTTTGCGTTACTCAAAGTTTACAGCAAAGGTTACTTGCCAGCAAAATTACAAAACTCTTTAAACATTAGATGTATCATTACAATCTGGGGGAAAGTGTATCAGTGATATCTTGATCAAGGGAGTTTTAATGATGATGGATTGAATAATGATAGAGGCCTGCAACGTAGGCATTTGAGTATCATTTAGTTAGAAACTAAAACTTTGATGGTAGCGTGCTCAGCGGTAGAGCTTTGAGCTAACGTTAACGCCGGTTCTTTGAGTTGTAACGGTGGTCGTTACGAGAATTTTCTAAAATAAGTATTTCTCAAACATGATTGGAAATGTGAGCATAAGTTTGCCAACCATCGAGATAAACCCAAATGGTTATACTGGCCAAATACAATGCGAACAGCGCCCGGCAAAAGTTGTATGAAAATCCATATCTGTCGTGTTTTAGCGGCCAAATAAATACATAACACAGTTAATTTGTTTAATGTTATCTGGCCCGGTGGATGTGTCAAATTTAGTATGGAAATGTCAAGTTGGCTATGAGAAAAGTGACGCTTTTACGGGCTCAAATAAGTTTGTCGAACTGTAACTCGTTATCTTTCATGTAATTTCAAAATGGAATGTCCACTTCGAAACATGGCAATCAAGGAGGTTACTTATATGGTTTTATTAAAATTTCGAACTGGCTTGCAAAGATAAAAAAGACAAATTAACATTAGAAGGCGGGAAAAACTTTAATGTTGTTCGGTTTAGATATTAACCGACTTTAATAAAGGAGGAGGTTATCGATTCAACGCGTTTATTACTTATGGTTTTGTAGGTAATTAGTTTCGTAGGTAATTTTTATGTATTATTCGAGACAGCCTTGGCCACAACACAACTAGGCACTTACGTATGTGTGCCTTGGCTTCACTTCGGCCCACACACGTTCGTCCATCAATGCCTCTATTGTTCACTGCTGCAGCAATGTACTAACCATACGCGCATCGACTACCCGTCTTTCTCTTTTTTCTTTCAGCAATCTGCTTTACAGGTTCAGATGTTAGCTGATATAGCTCTGTACATGAAATACAGAAAACTATTTAGGCTGTCAAACAAAATATCGATTCGTAAACAATTAAATAAATTCAGCCTTAATGCTCTGCGCTGTACCGTCAGAGTAATCCCTGACCAAATTTGTAAACAAATATGCTAAAGAACGTCACGAGTTTGTACCAAACTTTAGCCAATTTAAATGTAGCCCATCTCAAAATTATTAGGTAATTTAAACTCTTTACTGGAAAGAGGTATATCCTAATGTGAACTTTATAACTTACAGGATAGCTGCAAATATCGAACAAGCTGGCTTCAGTGCCTTCTGGGGCATTATCACAAAATTAATATTCATGGTTTAATAGGCGTGACGACACTATCAAACAATCAAAGATTTAACGATATTAAGGGAATGTATATATAAGAATGAATTAAAACATTGATTTAGTTTTGTAACAATAAAAGTGATTACCAATATTCTCAATAAAATAAAAGATTGTAATACTGCTTTCAGCCATTCTGACTGAAACACCCATCACACCGCGTGACGTCACGCTTAGGTTAACATTGGTAAACTTCACCCGTGCTTTGTTGTGACTACTAGTGATTACGATGTGGCGTAACGTCAGATTCAACGCCATGACACTGCGAGCTGTTTTCCCACAGATTTAAAATAATTTTAGAAAAATGGCTTTAAACTTTGTTAAACTTTTGTTAATTACTGAATAGTAGGTTTTTTTTGTAAACAATGTATCCCCACATTATGGAAGAGGTTTTAAAAATCTTTCGCCATGCCTATTCGATGTACGATGTAAGTCGATTAATCCACAGATTAACAAGTAGGATAACTTTTCTAGAATATACCTACATCGAAATGTCATTAATAACATAACATTTACATACAGGCACATACATTGCTTCTGGCCCCACACTAGGATAATCTGTGGCGCGAAAACCAGAAACAACGACATCACAAACATAATATAAACATCCAAGACCTGGGTTTTTTTTTGTCCCCAGCCGGGTTCGAACCCGGAACCTCTTGCGTGGTAACTGAATAGTAGTTTTATGAAATTCGGTCCAGGTGTTACTGACTGTTTCAGGGACACGCGCGACCTCTAGAGAGATCAATGGATCAATTTTATCAAAATAACCATCGAGGAAAGCGTGACGATAGATTCGGCGCGCGCGCAGATGATTTCCTATTCTGTTCGCTTTCAACGATTTGAAATGGTTTTTGCAGCTGCTGGCGTCACGCTAAAGAGCTAAGATACAAACAATATTGACCAGTATCAAAGGCGTCTCTTTTTAGTAACACGACTTTACGCGACAAAGGTTTGCATTTCTTCTGTGTTCTTGACGAACTTATTGTTTTTTTATGGCATGTTTTTTTCGGAATTTTCTTATTTTATCAGTGACATCTTTTACATTTAATAAATAAAACAACCACCTATCCGGACTTTGCCCCCGTGGTGGAGTATGGCCTAACGATCTGCGATGCAGGAAGAAACCCGTGCCCAGCAGTGGGGATATACATACAAGGGTTGATATCGAAATAAAAGAAATTAATTATTCATGAAGCGCCCGTGGTCTAGTGGACCCGGGTGATTGGAATCTATCCCTAGGGTTAAGCAACAACAAGCGCGAGCACCTGACCGCGCTTTCCAGTATATTTATAGACATATTTAGTGCCACAAAATTCGTGACTCATGCAATCGTACTACACATCGATATCAACTCTTGTATGCACGCCCTTGTACCCGGGCCCCACAGCTGGACCACGGGTCTCTTCTTGCATCGCAGGAAAGTATGGGTTGGTAGAGGATTGTAAAACAATGGCAGGCCTTACTGTGAGAAGTTATCAAGCCGCAAGGCCTCTGACATGACAAATACCAGATCCCAAAAAGGGCAAAAAAGGGCATGTCTTTGGTAGGTACATTTCCAGACGTCCTCAATACGGATTGTCTGTGATCAAAAATTCTCAGCAGGCTCAGAATGTTTATAAAAATCTGAGCCTGCTGAGAATTTTTCCTCAGAATTTTGCCTCAAAATCTGAGACGATTAATATGTATAGAATAGGTCAGCGCGGGTCACGAATCGTCGTGATCATTGGCGTCTCGTTCGTTTTGCTTGAATCACCTCGTAATGCTCCCGATTCGTCGGCCCAGCTACGGACAGTAAGTGTTGTAACGGTCGTCAAAAGAAAATGATGCGGCTCTTTGTCAATATTGTACCTCTGTCTTAAAAACTGAGAGACGTTAGGTAATATAATACAAAATTGCTTGAGTGTTGTATAATAAACTCGTAGGCGGCCTAAGGGTAACTACCGATAAATCACAGGAAAAGTAATTGAATAATACTTGTCCTGGGATAAACAGATCGATTTGCGGGGTGGGGTAGTCAGCTGTACAATTATTCTATGGATATTTCTGCAAATGCCATGGAATCAAATATTTTAGGACTTATTTACTGGATTAAGGTTACTCATGGATATACAGATGAAATGCTGTATATCCTTTACAAATAATAACTGGAACGACTTCAGGTGTTATTTCATTTGTAGATAGATATTTTATAATAAAACAGAAAAACTGGATAAAAACGGATAAGCAGGTAAAATAGTCAGATCTGGTCGAAAAGTATGGTTGTAATTATGAAAAATAAGGGAAATTTAAAAATGTGTGACGTAAATTTAAATATGTGAAAATGATAGATAGAAAAAGAAATAAAAATGGTGTAAAGAGGTTTGCACCGTTACACAGATATTCCTGCCAGATAGCGTTGGCGCACGCCAGCCTAATTTGTCCCTCTGCAAAGCTCATGCCTTCTTTCTGAGAGAGAGAATATGATTATATTCTTTTTAATGCACTAACCCGTGCTAAGGACAATTTTATAAAACCTATTTGGAGGCTAAAAATTCCACCCATGCCGGGATTCCAACTCTGGCTAACCGTGCCAGGGACCTCTGGCTGTTTTTTGAGAGAATATGAGTTAAATACTAAACGATACGCTTATTTGCTTTGCATCTTAGTATTTCACTAATCCCTGAGTCAAAAGATGGGGCACATAAGGACTTAAAAAAACTATTTCATTGATACCCACATACCAAATTTCAGCTTAAACATCTCTACGCGACAGATAAACGGTCGGACATTACGAAACTAGAAGAGTTTCTTGATAACCACGGAACCCTAAAAATACTGTACAGTCTGTTAGCTTTTAGAATATATCTCGTGCTCTAGAGTAGGCTTCGGTTTTCGCCGAAAGCACACGAGTGTAATACTACTTCCTGCTCTGTATAAAAGTTTTCTTCACTATTTTGAAAACTTATATGTAACAACAATACAAAATAAACGTTACCTTATTGCAATATAATCGGTTCTATCCGATAGTAGCCGAGGTATATTCTAAAAGCTAACAGACCGTATATACAGGGTGTCTCATTCAAATCGGTCAGTATGGGAAAGTCTGAAACTATAAGACATACGAAGATCTGTTCTTAGGAACCATGTCATCGATTTTAATAACAAGAAAAACTGCATTCATACATTTAAACATCTGTACTCCGTTCGGGAATCGAACCCAGGAATCGAGTTAAGGCTGAAGTGTACAAAACAAGCTATGACACCGTTGAAGACCTAAAAGTGGCCATAGAGACAATTTTAACGCCAATTCACCACTCGAAGATACAAAATGCAATCGTAAGATTGTTACCTAAACGTGAATATTGTATTGAAAAAGCGGCGGTCACTTCGAGCACCTACTAAAATAAATCAAAGTATGTGAAAACAATGCATTTTATTCATTTTAGACATCATGTTTCATACAGACATTTACTACACAATCGATATCTAAATAGAAATAGTGTAGGTTTTTTTTTTCAAAACAACCGGGTTCGATTCCCGAACGGAGTACAGATGTTTTTTAAAATGTATGAATGCAGTTTTTCTTGTTATTAAAATCGATGACATGGTTTCTCCGAACAGATCTCCGTATGTCTTATAGTTTCAGACTTTCCCATACTGACCGATTTGAATGAGACACCCTGTATAACGTAACCTACAATCATAAACTGTTTAGAGAGTTTAAGGTTATGTTTGTGGTCAATATTGAGCGAACTGGATAAAGTAGAAGCCATACATGGCTGGGTCAATAGGGTACGCTACCAGGTTACGCTCGAAGTTCCAAATGCGGTTGTTTGTATAGTCTATTTATCTTTACTTAACCAATTCAGTAAACAAGATTCTAACCTCAAAATTTACATTTGATGCCAAAATTTGATATTTTCTAGCAAGTTCATGAACTTTGATTATTATATTGACTGCATGTTATCTAGTGTCCCAGGTAACTTCTTTCACGGAAATATGGCAATTTTCGACTAAAATATTATACTTTACCGGTACAATCTTGTTTACTAGAATGGACACGTAAGAATAAATATGACTGTAGAGTCAGCTCTATGTACATTTATGAAAATTTATCCAAGATTTTGTGTTTCTAAAGCTCCATCTCCTGTAAGCAGTAATACAAAAATAATGCAAAAAATGGGCGTCGCCGCTCAAATAATTCTGCTTTTGGGTGTGAAGTTGAAACAAACATACACATATCTGACTTTGAAGCTTTTCAATTGTAGAAAGTGTGTGTGTGAGTGTTTTTATACTCATACAAAGATGTTTGTATACAGTAACATTATACTATAAGTTTGAAAAAAAAACACGGATAGGAGACGCGGCTTAAAACACTCTATTATAAAGTATTTAGTTCTTGACAGATTCGCCTTTCGACCGCCTTAATAGTATTTTCTAACCGTCGTAATCTAATCACTGGACTGGACATAACTACTCATAGCTAGAAGCCTTGCCCATAAAGTTGTTTACATGGTCCACTAACAACAAAATAATATTACTGTAACTAATCAGGGCATTTACGCAATACGCACCGAAATTTATCGTAATGTTCGATTACGTAGTGACACCGAGTGTCGGTACATATCAATGTTCACTCTGTGCAATTTCCATAGCAACTCCTTAGCAACCGCTAAATTAAAATGGCCCTTATTCTTCTCGTAATAAGACCCTCGAAATGCATCAATTCCCTGTCCTTCGGCACACCATGTCCACTGCAGTCACGGTCAGTTACCGTTGACAAAGGACCGAGTGTTGCGAAACCAGCAACCTGTTATGTGATGCATATGGATGCCCGTAAAGGTATTGACTGATGCACATCTCACCGTCGAAAACAAAATAGAGACACGTTCCAAAACTAGCCACGATTATGCTCTCATTGCGCTCGTGGCAGAGGCAAACCGAGTGATTGGAATCAATCACTTGAGTTAAGCAACAACAGGTCAGGTGCATGATGGGTGACCGTCCCGTGACTACCGTTAGTGGCATTTTTCCGAGCGCTTCCGTGCTTCGCAAGGCACGTTAAGCCGTTGGTGCCGGCTGTCACGTAATAGCTGTCGTTAAGCCATATCAGAGGCCTTATGGGCGGCTTGATAACTTCTGACAGTAAGGCCCGCCACTGACTTACAATCCTCCGCCAACCTGAACTTGGCCCCCGTGGTGGAGTATGGCCTAACCTTTCTGCGATGCAGAAAGAGACCCGTGCCCCAGCAGTGGAGACATACATGTGTTGATAACGATGCTCTCATTATCTTCGTTAGTTGGGGCCAGTTTCTGAATTGAGAATTTCGCTAAGTAAATCCTTTAGGCATTGTATACGCTTCTATAATAAAATCCCTGAAGGGCTCAAAAAATATATGTTAAGCACACTTCGTGCCAAAAAGGCTATTATAAAATAAAGGATTATTTAGATGACAATGATGTCTGGAATTAAAGCCTACAAGCATGAGTTCTATCTTCTTATATATAAAAGTGGATTTCTGTTCGTTAGTATCACTAAAACTCAACAACGGCTGGACCGATTTGGCTGATTTTTGGTTATACTATTTTTATTTTTAATGCACTAACCCGTGCTAAGGACAAATTTAAAAACCTATTTAGAGGCAAAAAATTTCACCCATGCCGGGATTCGAACCCGCAACCTCTGGCTATCCGTGCCAAAAAACCTATTTAGAGGCTAAAAATTTCACCCATGCCGGGATTCGAACCCGCAACCTCTGGCTATCCGTGCCAGGATCCGTGGCACGGATAGCCAGAGGTTGCGGGTTCGAATCCCGGCATGGGTGAAATTTTTAGCCTCTAAATAGGTAGGTTTTTAAATTTGATTTTTGGTTTTTTATTTTGTGGAAATCCAGGGAAGATTTAAATGGTGAGAAAATATGGAGATATTACGAAAACTTTGTCGGTACGAAGTTCACCGGGATGGCTAGTGTTTTATAATAATTACGTATACTCTGTTAATTAAGGACTTTGAAAACACTTAAGTTTGGAGATTTTTTGTGTATTTTTTCTCCAAAATAATGTAGATTTTGAAATAGCCACCTAGTTAATTAGGCCGCAGTTTCTGCGCTACTTTGAATAAAACGTTTTCATTTCATTTCTTAACTGCAGTGCTGTCTCTCCGAATTTCTCAGCTTCTTTATTTAATTAAGTGCCAATTCACGGAAGGATAACTATTGTATCTGTTTTAAAGTGCGGATCAAGACACGTATATTTAAATACGACCATACAGGATTCCATATTCGCTCGCATTGCTCGTAGCCCCGGCTGCCAGAGTGATCTTAAACGATCACGGCGGTTAAGCAACACGGGGCGCGTGGATGGATGTTTACGCTATGCTTACGGTAGTGGCATTATCCGAGTGCTTCCGTGCTTTGTAAGCCATGTTAAGCAGTTAAGTCAAGTCAGAGGCCGCAGGGCGGCTTGCAAACTTCCGACAGTAAGACCAGCCACAAGTCTTGCAAGCCTCCACCAATCCGATCTTGGCCCCCGTGGAGGAGTATGGCCTATACCTTCCTCAGGGAAGAAAGCCGTGCCCCTCGGTGGGGACATAATGGTTGATGATGATACAGGATATGGCTTCATAGTTTTCTTTAATTGTAGTATAATACTATTTTGGTAGTAGTAAGATAAGATAAGAATATTCTTTATTATACACACCAGAAAAAAATTAAGCATGTAATAGACAAACTAGAAAAGTTCGTTTCCTAGTTTGACCCGGCCGGGGATCGAACCTGAGACCTTCGGTTGCACAGTCAGCGTGCCAAACCGTTGCGCCACCGAGGCCGTCAAAAACCAATATCTCACTCAAGTGACTGTTGGGACCTCAGAACTTGTGTTCTGCGGTTGGGACCCACGACCGAGAAGTTAGGATTACGAACCCGGGACTAGATAGGATGTATGCCAAAAATTACCGTTTTCCGTCCTGGGTTTTGTCGTTTTGTCGCATCCTACAAATCACTATTATGGAGAGATTGATCTGACACTTTGCAAAAAAATCTGGGAAAATATATATATTGTTAGCCATTAGTAGCGCTAGTGATGAATGGAGCCGGTGGCTCGCGATCAAATTGTGAAAATACATCAGTCACCACCTTAATAGAGTAAGCTAGTTTGGACCGGCTTGGTTCTGCTGCAGTGGCTACGGTGATTTACTCGGGTACTGATACCCAGGGCTGTAATTTGACTGTGTGTTGATTTTAACCAGCATTTACAGAGATACTTACCTAAATAATGACTTTACGCGAGACTGATTGTTGCCTCAAATTCTAGTTTGATCCAGTTTTAGTTTGGTAACAATCGAATATAATAGTAGTAATTGCTACATAAATTCCCTGAAGAGTTTAACTTTGAAAATAAGTCTAAGTAATAATATGGCGTGCATTATGGGAGGGCTAAGTCCAGCAGTGGACTAATATAGCCTGAAGAAGAAGAAGAAGTAATAATTCACTATGACTCTCTCCGGTTCTACCCGCAATACTGTCCACATAAGCCAGGGTTAGCTGGAAGAAAATACTCATTAGTATTAAGCTCGCCTTTGTACAAATATGCTTATTGTGCAATAAAGAATTTTCTAATCTGAAAAGTCGTAGGTACATGCCCGCACTGGGAATCGAACCTGGGTCTCTCTCTTCCGAGTCCCATGCTCTACCTACACGCTAATTGTGAAGGAAAGTATCGTGAGGAAACCCCTATATTGGTTGGCTCGTACTGTCTTGTCTTTTCTAGGCCGACTAAGCTGTTAGGCTAGTATTATTGCTGGGCTACACCATCTAAAACAATGTCCCAGGCGTCCGAGTGGTGCTTTCACCCATCTAGTGTGAGTGTAGGTGCCACTGGACGCTGTATAAATAATCCCGTAACGTAGATGCTAAGGGCAACAGTAGTTAGTTACAGTAACAGTCCGCAGCAGCTCGTCCTCCTTTACAATTTTGTTTTTAAATAGATAGATAGATGAATAGACTATTCTTTAAATATGCCTTGACGTAATTGAGTAGAATTAACGCATGTAAAGGTCTACACACGCCTACTCAAAAAAAGGTGTCTTAAGCAGTAACGCTTGAGAGGATTCGCTTCATGTTAGTGTAGAATAGACACCTAGTGTAACTTGATTTTTTAATTTAAAATTGTTTAACCATAAAATATTTGCCTGTTTTACTATTCGAATAGCTTGGACTTCAGTATTCGAATATGGTGAATATTTAATGTATATGCGTTTTCAAACTATTTTCGACGCTACCGCCAGAGCGATGAACAAGATTAAAGGGTACTGCCGTCAAACTTTCGTTTTTTCTGACACTTTTAACTGAGAACAGAAAAGTCATTGATACCTAAATACCGGAATTTGATAACCCATGACCCCCGAATGAGAAGCCGCCGTTCTGCCCCTCCGCGACCACAGCTCTTATATTTCAAAATTAATTTGTATATCCAAATTGCATATTATGTCATCTGAGCTACCTTAATAAGCTAGGGAATGCGCTAGGCCTTAAATTTTTAAAAAACGTTCTTGTTCGACAAAAATCTTAATATTTAATCCAAATAACATAAAATAAAAAAATGCACCACCGCCTGAACTATACAAATAAATAACAATTTTTGGAACATACAGCCTAGAACGTAGCATCAATTTTAAAGTCCTAGGTTGTTGATCCTAGATTCTAGATAGTAGGTTCTAAAAATAGTTAAGATTTTTGACAATTATTTAACAAGTTATGATTTTTTAAATGTATAATGTTGGCGCCAAGGTGCAAACATTGATTGCGCATGCGTGTTGCGTCGCCGCCAACAAGAGGTTGAATCTTAAAAGTAGAGATTCAACCTTCTTGGTCCAACTGGAGGTTGTATACCTAGGTGTATCGTTTTGATTAAAACGTTATATTATGGTACAGGTGTCCATACAAGACCTGTATCGCAATATTTTTTTTGGGCCTATGCGTAATGTTTGTCATAAGAGTTTTGTTTTCATTATATTATTTTTAATGCACTAACCAGGGCTAAGGACAATTTTAAAAACCTATTTAGAGGCTAAAAATTCCACCCATGCCGGCATGGGTGGAAGATTTGTTTGTTTGTGGAAGCGGAGGTTTTTAAAAAGTTTTGTATTCAGTTTTATAATCTTTATACTATAGTATCAGAGTAGATAAGCTACTATTATTCCATTGGCGACGCTAGTTAGCACCCCAGCACCTTAATGTCTTCGGCAAGGTACTTTCTTTGATTAGATTTATTGTCTGTAAATAGCCGATTAATAAACTTGACTCATAGATAAAAGAGTCAGGACAGCTACCTAAGCTGTAGCAACGAACAAAACAAAATTAAAATGAATGTACGTTTGACAGCAGGTAGACCATTACACCTTTACCATTCCAAGGTCAGCCGTAAAGTAATTTATGGATAAGCACCGGTATCTTTGTAATTTTTTTAAAGATGTGATCGTATGCAGTTTTGTATATGCATTCAACCGAAATATTAGTTTTTTTTTAAAGATTTATTCCTACGCATTCCTGTAAGTGGCGAATCCTAGCTGCGCCGTGGTCTAATATTGTATTCTGTCTAGAACAGCTGTTGTTCTGTTTCAAATATACATATTTTTTACCACATATTTAACACGAATGGTTACTTTATGTTTCTTTATTACTGATCGCTAATATGAAATTAGCAAAAAATAAATGGTAGAGACTCTGGGGCCATGGGGTCCGGAGGCACTACTCCTCTTTAAGGAGATCTCGCCGACGTTTCAGGTGATCCGAGGGCTGGTGCTTACTTTGGCCAAAGGATAAGCCTAGCCATACAGCGAGACAATGCCGCCAGCCTTCTCGGTACTCTACCGGCGGACAGTGATCTGGCTCAAATATTTAATTTAAATTAGTTTTAGGTTTAGTTTCATTTTTATATTTTCAATTATGTATTTTTTTAATTCTTTTTTGTGATGATAAGTAGGACTGTAAATAAACACCTATAAAGACGTAAATAAGATTTCCAATTAAATCCCAAAAAAAATTGTTTTATCCACATTCTCCGCCTACAGTAAAACAGTAAACAAATAAAGTTGAGAATATTAATACCTACTTTCTTTCTTGGAAGTCGTTTAATTGACCGGTGGAAGATTCGCCTTACAGATTATCCTATCGGTACACCCTATAGACAAGAAGTTAACACATTCACATACGTGGTGTTCAGGATACTGGCGGTTTTAATCATCCGTGCGTGCATCCTGACCACTAATGACAATGCTCGACCGGACGCCCCTCCGACGTGGTGTTTATTTGCACAGTTTTGCACTTTATTTGACCAGATCATTAAATCGTCAACATTTTAACATGTCATCCAAGTCTGGCCGTAGAAATAGACAGTATAAATAAATAGGGTGTCCATATGATTATATTATTTATAATAATAACCCGTACTAAGGACGATTTTAAAAACCTATTTAGAGGCTGAAAATTCCCCCCGACGTGGGATTGGAACCCGCGACCTCTGGCTATCCGTGCCAGCGCTCAAGTCGCCCATTGCTCAGTTGGAATGAGCGCTAGCACGGATAGCCAGAGGTCACGGGTTCGGATCGCGGCATGGATGGAATTTTTAGCCTCGAAATAGGTTTTTAAAGGTGTCAATATTTTTTTTTATTTTGCTCGGTTTTTGCGTGACTTGTATAGACTCGAGATCTATTTCGTCCTAAACTCTTTTGTAATCACTTCCTCATTTAACTACGAACTTTTTCACAGTGAGAAACAACATTTTCGTCAACGGCCGCTATTTTCACACGTAAACAAAGCGCTTGCAGCGCCTCTACCGGTAATTAATGTTACCATTTTTACGATACTATCAAGTAATATTGCACATTTCAGCGCGTTTAATTGTCTCTATCGGGAAACAATTTCTTATCATTCATCTGCCAAAACCACATCATAATGGGGCCAGTATAAAGTGAAACATTCAATGAAATTCTCGAACATTTCATGATACGCAAATCTACGCTATGGTCACGATATTAAGTGTCTTGGCCATATCGTAGATTTACTCATTTGGCTGTCATCATTCCTAAAATTACTTGTCGAGTAAATAATTCCGCCAAGCAAACAATGCCTATTTTAGGTTCTTTATTTTATTCAAAGTAGCGCAGAAATTACGGGTTAATGAACGTTACAAGTCAAACTAGACTTCCGTTTCAAAATCTAGATCATTTTGGAGAACAAATGGCCAAAAAACTTAGTCTTTTTAAAGTAACCTTAACCAGGTTCACATAATTATTATAAAACATGGAACTCATGTACTGGCTTTGATTCCAGACATCATCACCTAAATAATCCTTTATGTTATAATAGCCCTTTTGGCACAACGTGTCGGGCAAGCTTAATTTATCTTCTGCGTCCCATGAAGGATTGTATTAACCGTAAAATTTTCTAGCAAAAAAGTAATTTGTCACAGGCAATAACATAAAATCCAAATGTTACGCTGTGACGATTCGACATGTCGTTCTTAATAGAGTTTGTGAAAGTTTTGGCGAACGAAACATGATATTTTGCTCTAAAATATGTAACAGTTCATTGACTGGATGGTCGTCTGTCCGTGAAAAGTAGGGTATGTCATGCAGGTTGGTGGCTTTTTACATGTGTGAAAGCGTCGATATTTGGAAGATCAGTACCGTTTCTCTTGCTCTAGGTAAGTACAGCAATTAAGTCAAATTAGTGTTATCACCACTTGACACAAAAACCTTCTAACATTTCTCACAAACGTAGGTATATCTGCACGTTGATAAACAGTCATTGCACTACACCATCAACTAATAGGAAATTGAACATTTTTTTTAAAACGGGATTTCGAATTCGCTTAGAGAATTTCACACGAAGTAACAGAACGTCTAACCCAAATAGAGTTCCGATATTTACTGATAAGAATTACCTTATCTAGCAATGACCGCACCTTACAAGCATTCATGTGAAGATATTAATCACTGTTTATGAGAAATTAATCACTGTTTGTTTAATTTCAAGTGTGCGTAGGAGGATTTCCTAGTTTTAGCTTATCTACGTATCTTAAGTAGGTCAGAGATCTAGACATAAGTGAACACTTTCAAAAGGTTCGCCACTTGACTAAAAACTGAATTCAAAAATTGTCGTTGGACATACCTACGTGTATACACGCGGCAAGCTGAAGACAGGGCGCTATGGCGCTCATTAGGGGAGGGCTATGTCCAGCAGTGGACTACATAATATAGCCTGATGAAGTAGAAAATACGTATATATATAACCGTGCCCCTCGGTGGAAACATAATGGGTTAATGATGATGATGACACGTATACTTGTATATACAGTCTATTTATTTATACTTGTCCAATTTAGTAAACAAGATTCTACCCGTAAACTGTAACATTTTAGTCCAAAACTGCCATAATTCCATAAATGAAGTAACTTGGAACACTCTTTTAGATAACACGCTGCCAATTTTATAAACATAGTTCATGATAGTTCATGAATTTGCGAGAAAATGTCTAGTTTAGGCATCTAATCTCAATTTTAAGGTTAGAATCTTGTTTACTAAATTGGACAAGTAAGAATAAATAGACTGTACGGAGGAATTGAGAAACTCCTCCTTTTTTTAAGTCGGTTGACAATGTTAATGTTATTACAGTGCTACACAAGAAATAAGTCTCGCGGATGTACCTGCGCAGATGACCAAATTTTGGATGTGCGGCAAGTTGATCGACAAATCAGATAGTTTCATTTTATGGCAGGCCGCGCGCCTTTGTTGTTATTGGTTGATTCAACGTCATCGATGCAGGTGACTATTAGTTTGGCAATAGGTATTAGCGTGAGCGAAATAGGTAGCGCTACTGCGGCAATCAATTCTGCACCGTATTAGTTAAAGATCAAGCTGAATGTACTTATAGCTTCGGGTACTTTCGTTACACTTCTTCCTAGTCTGCGCAAACGTAGATTCCCGAAGGGACTTTTATGATGTGTAGTACTGTAACAGCTTAAACCTGGGCTTTTCAAACAGTGCGTCGCGATGCCCTGGGTGCGTCCCGGCATTATTCCAGAGGCATCGCGAAGCAATTAGTTGCAGTAATAGATCCTAGCTCTTTAGGATACGGGCTTAAGATTATGAATAAAAAAATACAACGCATCTAAGGCAGCTGTGCCCAGTTTTTTTCCCTGTTCTCTACCACTCGGATAGATTGCATATAAACGTGAACTTCCTATCTTAATCATCATGGACGTTATCATGATTCATTCTATGACCGACGTCGATGGTGACTGATATTAACGATGACGCTCAAGACTACTCCCTAAGCCCTATCAGTATAGGTAGCACGACGACTCAAGTCGCTAGTTAGAATTTGAAAAACATGTGCAACGACTAATGAATTTTAATGAAACGAACGAGATCTGTTAGGATCGTAGCAACTGGTAGACCCCGGCCTACCTGATATCAACCCTTTGTATGTCCTCACTGCTGGGGCACGGGGACATCTTTTCGTCTTCGTTGCGAAGCAGGAAGGAGGCCATACTCCACGGGGACCAAATCCGGGTTAGTAATCATAATCATAATAATTTATTTATTGCATGTCATGGTAATAGTATAGGTGGTAATAATATTAGTAAATAATTCTTGTTCTACATGACACCCTGTAAGGGCACTACATCTTTGCTTAAACTAGTTGGTGGGGGATTGTGAGACAGTGACCGGCCTTGCTCCCAAAAGTTATCAAATCGCCCATAAGGTCTCTGACATGGCTTAACGACTGACATTATATGACAGCTGGCACCAACGGCAAAACGTGCCTTGCGAAGCACGGAAGCGCTCGGAAAAATGCCACGAGTGTTAGTCACGGGATGGTCATCCATCCAGCACCTGAACGCACCTGTTGCTTAACCCAACTGATTGATTCCAATCACTCGGTCCCACTAGGCCGAGCGCTTCAACTAGTAATATTTTGTTTTAATTTTATGTAGAGTTTGTAGAGACTAATTGGGCCTTATAAGTAAATTTATAAACTATTTATTGTATTTTATAAACTTAAGTGCCTGTTGGATTACTAAATAAATAAAAAACAAACCCCCCCAATTTCTCTGTTCACTTAGTACCACTTGTCCAATGGAATAATGGAGTTGATAATATTATATTGCTTAAATCTTCTTATCCGAATATCAGAATTCAACTGTGTAGTTACTAGTACGTTTGGTGGCCATGTATAGTGAAACTTGATTTAGTTGAAAGTTGAAACCCAAGTTGAAACAAAAGTAAAGTGAATTACCCACTAAGGATGCGTGTGCAGCCTGCAGAACGAATGCAGCGACCTTGGCTCTAAAAATACTAGTCACCTTTTGCTTGGAAAGTAGTGTACTTATCATTTAACAGGGTAAAAAGGATTAGCTAGCGCCACAAATGAAACAAATCATAACATCATCTTTTCAAAGTAATCGTGAATTGACGACCTCTGTGGCGTAGTGGTAGCGCATCTGCCTACCATGCAAGAGGTCCCGGGTTCGAATCCCGGCTGGAGACAAAAAAAAACCCCAGGTCTTGGATGTTTACATGTTTGTGATGTCGTTGTTTCCGGTTACCACGACACAGAGTATCCTAGTGTGGGGTCAGAAGCAATGTACATTACGTGTCTGTAAATAAAAATAAAAAAAGGCTGGCCCAGCATCAACCTGACGCTTAGTCGGCCTAGCCCACAGGAAAGAGGCTTGTGCCCTTCCAGAAGTGGGAAGTAGGTATACCGGCTCAGAATCCCGTGGACAGCCTTCAGAACCAATATTTCTATACTTAACGAGCTCGGGATAACGAAGCGACTGTCGTCAGTCTGTCGCCAGAGGTCCCTCAGCTTTTTTGGGCATATTATGCGGTCACGACGTCATAGCCTAGAGAAGCAGATCGTTTTGGGCCAGTTAGAGGGCAGACGAGCGAGAGGCAGAACACCAATGCGCTGGTCCGATGCCATAAAGAAGGCAGCTGGGGGATCCATTCAGCACGCATCCCATTGCGCATATGACCGAAACAAATGGAGAACTATTGTATATGGTCACGATCCTCAGAATTGAGGGACCGATTAAAAAGAACAATGACAATATTTAGTTCGATGCTCATACTAGTTATACGTTATTAAACGGGTCTAATCACAATTATTTATTAGGAACGTAATTACGTTACGTTATAAGGGCGGCCCCGGCCTTATGGCAATATATCCTCCAAAAAGCCTGGTCAGTGGTCTTCAAAGGAGATCAAATTAAATGCAAAAGTCTATTCTCTGAAGCACGTAGCAATCATCGCGTACCTGTTACAAGTTCACAACTGACAACACTAACTTTAACCTAACTTCCTTGCCGCTGTGACGCTGAACCATACCGAACTAATCTCAAAGTTCTATTATGCCATTGCGCCATTTATTCGTATGAGAACCACAAAAACATTGACTAATAACTACTTAGAGTTATTGTTGTGGCAACCCACTCGTAGTTGTTTATTTGTGCTTATACGTAAGAGTCAAGGCCGTTTCTTCATGCATTATTTATTCCACTTCCATAGTGTACTAAATTGTACTAAACTTCATGGTTTGCCAATGGCACACCTCTTTGGAACTTATCTTTTTTTTACTAATGAGTAATTCGTTTCTATCAATCCATGACTTTATTGCTCAAGAATTAAAGGTCAAACTTGAATGCCTCCTTTGTTCGTGGCGATTTACTGGCCAGACATGTTACTTATTTTGGCATTGACTCCGTCAAGTACCGCAAGCATTGGAGGTCGAAATTGACTCACAACACTCTTTACGAATGTAAACTAAAAGATACATTTAGATATAAGTTTGGAACGTTACCAACGCAGTCAAGTCTGTACTAGATATTCTATTGCCAAAACAAACGTAACTCGTTTGGTGGAATACAACTAAAATAAATTAGAAGAATTTGGGGCATGATGAATGCAAAGAATTTGATCAAGTGGTCAAGCTCTGACACGAAAAAATTTCACTTTAACAAAACTTGATTTTCGTGTTTCTCAAGTAATAAGTTAACATAAAAATAAATCTGTTGTTGAATAAAAACTAAGAAAATAAAAAAAAAACAAAAAGATGCAGTGTGCATCCCTGGTGGGGATCGAACCCACGACCTTTGGATTAGAAGTCCAACGCGCTATCCTCTGCGCCACAGGGACTGTAGCGATGGGAACGAAATTATGCATTCCATTCTATCGATGAATACGCTCGAGATTGTAGCGTTCATGTTTTCGTGAAATATGTAATTGATTTGCTTGAAAAGCAAGAACGAAATCTATATATTACTTAGATTTAAGAATCATGGTTGTAATATTTTTCTGGTTGTGCAATAAAGAGTTCTCTCTCTCTCTCTCTCTCTCTCTATGAGAAAGAAATTCAATAATATAAAAATGATCTATATTTTCTTTTCTAAAACCGAAATAAGATTTTGTTTTTACTTGCTATTATTATTTGCTATAATTTCTACATTTGCAGCTAGCTGATTACAGTGCAAATTATTTCGAACATTACAAAGTGTATTTAGGCCATTTAATTAACACACATTACATTACAGAGCTCACTCAGGCAAGCAAGCTACAGCCTTCGCCATTCAGAGCTATAGATTTACTGTGAATCTTATCCCGAATAGCATAGGTGCGAAAATGAAACAAAAACGGTGTGTGCGTCGGACCCAAATAGGTAGGTATGCAATTTAAAAGGTAACTCACCTCCATCTAACTGTTAATTGATATTTAGCAGTTACCAATGAAATTATACACGGAAAGTCTGTGTCAGACCGGTCTTTCACTGAGATAAACATTAATCAACTATACTTCATGGCACACGAAATATAGTAAATAACTTGTGAAAAGGCGAGTTTATTTCTGTAAGATATTTCTTTCAGCAAACGGCTGCTGCTTCAATGAGCCTCATCGGATCTGCCTCATTAGCTGAAAACTGCCTCCAACGAGTGGCCTACTACTGGGCTTACTAATCACTTAGATAATAATAATAGGAGATTCGATTCTTTTGGAAACAACTGCCGATGTTATATTATATCTTCAGGGTTTAAAAAAATCACAATTTGTGTTCAATACATTTGAATGCTTTGGTGGTAGGTTGATATGGAAAACTAATACTTTCTTTGCCTCGTAAAAAGTTTAAAAAGTTCTTGCATTGACTAGTGGCGCACGTTTATATCTATCCTATTCAGAAAGATACTAACATTCTTTTTGTAAATACCCTGTACGTGCTAAGCAAGAAGATTCTGTGCCTACCAAATCAAACAGAGGTATATAATTAACCCAACGTAGTAAATGACATCACTCCAATAACCAATTTCATGGACATTATTTCATACATTCGTTTTTTAGTGTCTAATGACACAAGAACTTTCGCGGAGTACTCAATAAATGGGTAAGTAAGCAGTCTGAATTTAGCATCTCGAGGCTTTGATGCCCATACGAGTTACTAAATCTGTTTGCGGTTAATTTGTCGTATCCGCATGACTAATAGGGTATTCCATAGTTATGGGCTTATTTAGGTACTTAGTTTGTTGTATCAGAACTTCTGTTAGCTACGGGTGGTCTGTATAAGAAAACTGAAGAAAAACTAAGGATAACGCTAATAATAGATTTAATGGAAAATGTAGGCAATAAAATAGTATGAGACAGTGCGGTTGACATATGTGCCAGTAAAAAGCCTAGAATATTAAAAAGGAGGTAAAACTATTTGCAACATAGACATTGACGTATTATGAGCGCAATCATTGATTTAATTTACGCTTCTTATAGTATATATATATATATATAGCGACAAGAGCGCCAATTGTATAACATTACATAGATTATATAACATTACTGAATTGCATGCACTCTACTCAGTACCTACTTCATTTATATGCAAAATAAAAATATAGAGCTGTCAACTCTACATTTCAATTCATTTACTATAGACTTATAAGCTCACGGTTCCTCTGAAACGCTCCCCAGAGACCGTTTAAATAATCCGTAATCTTTCTCTTCACTACATATGAGGAGTGTTTCAAGAAATCGTATTTTTATAAATAAGATCGTTAATATTTACTTTTTAAATACCTAGCCAAGTTTATTACATACAACAGGTAAATAAACAACAGGGTCAAATAATGTAATATTATGTTATGACTGTGTAGTTTAATGAATTACAAAGAAATTATCTACGTAAATACCTGGTACGTGAATACGTAATTCCTAACCTAACTATGTACTGCGTCTTAATTTTATTTACGTGCGTAGTTACTTAGCTAGGTATCTATACTATTAAGTAGGTATGTTTAAAAAACTTAGTTGAAAATGCGAGTAGAGTAGGTATAAAACTTTTTCCAAACCTTTTTACATGATAGTTAACATCCAAGCACTTAACAAAATAAAAACTCACTGCAACAAAACCAAAACACAGCACTGCGTTCAAAACAAAATAGAAAAATATTCCTAATTCGATTTACGATTTCCCGGTTGTCATGACAACGTGAAGCAATATGGCTGCGCTTTCCACGCATGCGCTCGGCGGATGGCGCGCTCAGACTGAGTTTTGGCGCCAACGCGCACCAGCCTTTGATGGGAAAATAAAGAAAAAGAAAAGAAATACTGGCTGGTTTGGTTCCTTTGCGTGAAAAAAAGTAGGAAGAAGTTTCTTTCTTATTTCGGTGTAGGCGTCTAAAAATAATATAACATCGTAAATGTTACTTACTGTCTGCAGTACCCATTATCAACGTTTATACGACTCCATCGTACTAAGTACTATATACGGGTGGATTTGCAATAAAACAATACCTACCTACTTAGAGTTTTAATAGTACATTACACAACTAGGGTGGTAATACAAAGAAAGGCCGAGATCGCAGAAGTTTGCGGCCCGAGCTGCAGGCGAGGGACGTAAATATGCGATCGAGAGCTTTCTTTATTATCTCCCGTGTTGTGTACATTTTTTTTTGTCTACACTTGGCCAGAAAGCGGCTTTTTCCGTACGCGCAGCGTGCGGAAAAAGCCACTTTGTTGCCAGGTGTGGCATAAAAATATTTATAAGTGATGGGTTAACTGTATCATGAGATAAATCGTAACTTTCATAATGCATACCTATTAACACTTCAGAAGGTACTTACATTCAATGTCCTTATCTACTTATGTAACAATTAAGTATACAGATCTACGATCCGTAACGTTAATTCCAATAGATTCCCAGTCCCTCAAACCTTTAACAAAACATCAATCCGGTATACAAAACGCTTAGCTCAGGATGACAGTCGGTTCGGGAGAGGAACCGGCTCCAATTCGGTCGTTTTGGATTAGTGGGTGTCCGGCCGCACTGGGTAGGATAGCCACGCTTATTGGGATAAAGTCCTTGTATCTTAAAATGAGACTCTCTCTCTAGGGAGAAAAAGTTGTGGAGCGTAATTGTAATCCGAGGTAGTGAGGTAGGTTTAGAAAAAATAAGTCTCTACATGTTTTTAAAAATTGCAAATACGTTGGCCATGGTTATTTGATAATCTCAATTTCCAATACAAGAGTATTGGAAATTGAGAACATTTAAAGGAGAAAGAACTCTTGAGTACGTTGAGGGATGTGAAGTATAATAGTAACCGTCTATTTTTTTCCTAATTACAATGGTGTGATCATGTTTATTGGAATAAAGTTTTTGTATAGGAAATGGTAATAGTCAATGAAGAAATAATTCTTAAGTGGGTTTAGTGATCTGAAGTATAGTAACACGGCCTCTCCAATTTTTTCCAAATTGCAAACAATATTTAAGATTTTTAATCATTTGATGATCGAAAACGTCTCATATGAAGCATTGAATAATGTATTGCATGAAGAATACCCAATTACCTTTGACTGAAAGTGTATTGTCACGGTAATTTTTCCAGAGTAGAAAACTAAGGACTGAGCTGATGACGATCGAATGTAGAAGAAGAAATATAGTAAAAAGAAATTCAAGGAAAGAGAGCTGTACTGAAGATTTGCTCTATTTGTTACGCTTTATTATGAAATGAAAAGTTTTTATTCAAAGTAGCATGAAGTAGCTATTTCAAAATCTAGATCTAGATAGACTAAATTTTGAAGAAAACTGGATAAATGAACTCACAATCACACCACCTAAAATTATAGCATCATTCGTTCACAAGGCTTAAAAACCGCTACGTTACGCATCTTCTTTTTGATATAAAAATATATAAAACGGCAGTCTCTGTTGTGATCTAAAGTCAGGCTTTATGTAGAGCGTAACTTTGTGTTTTTCAATGCCTCTAAAAGAATGTCCTAATTATTCCGTAACCATGGTCACCCTGCCAATTCCTACCATCACCTATGCGCTGTTCAATCCATCCGTAAACAATGCGGAGGGATAACGCATAGGTGATAAGAATACCCCGTCTTGAATGCTATTCATTGAATGGAGTCCGGTTTGATCGCACCTACACACTAAACGGTTTGTTCCTGTGCAATGCTTTTCAACTTATTTTTTTAGATAGTGCTCACACACTGCCTGTTAGCCCTTCAAATAGCCCCATAATAGACACAATAATTAAACAGCAGAATGCCAAATTAATGGTGGGTTTAATGCCAAATAGTATTTAGTAGCAGATTCTTCGTATAGCAGAATAAAAGAAGATAAGATAAGAGTATTCTTTACTTTACAGTCGACAGCTAGCACGTCAACCTATACATACGGGCACTCTAATCAGATACGTTACGGACGACTTTGCAACAAAACTGTATAGCTTGACTTGCCGTCGATCGTACACCACGAAAAAAAAACATTTACAAAGATACTCGTATCTACAGTATTGTAAAATATATACAAAGTATTGTGGTATTACCGAATCAATGTCCAGAGGCGCACTATGTAACTTATCTTTGTAAGAACACGTTCGATCTAGCCTACTCCGAACTGTTAAATACATACATATTTTGACACTTCGGAAAAGTTAGGTAATCCCAACCCTGATAGATTCGACAGTTTCGTAATAGAAGAGCATTTCAACCTGAGGCATGAGGAAAATGAGATATAGATATAAAGAGTTAAGAACTCAAGCACTATATAGGCATTTACTATGCCTATAATTTTTTTTATTAAGTGTGTAAGTTAAGTGTGTGTGACGTTGAACACTTCTTTCTTAATTTTGTACCAGCTGGCAGGATTAGTGCAGGACGCATTACCCGGATCTTTGCCTATCTGTAGGCCAAGTTTCTTGTAAATCCCATCAGCACATTATTGGGCGATTAAGTATCAAACACCTATAGGGAAGAGCGGGTGATCGTGCTCTTCCACTATAAAGGGAAATTTCCTTCCAGGAAGATCGTATGCCTGGGGAAGGCCGGTCTGACTATTATAATCAGTCATATCTTATATTTATGGTACGTCATTGAAACACTTTGATTGCGCGATGCAGGAATGTTGGAGTTTGTAGTGCGCGTGCAGAGTTGAAATGTGGTCTCAAACTTTAATATTTATAACATTCGTAGAATTCCTTACAAAAAAAAAACAGATGAATGGGTGACCATCATATTGGAACAAGCCACCAAATCAAGGTAGAATAAATTGTCTGCGTCGTGGTCATTATTTTTTTGACGCCGACAATGCGGCTCGTGGTGCGACAAACAAGGCTTGCTGGGCAAGCATCTATAAATTGTCTCTTCTACAGATTTATTGACTTAATTTGATACTGATAACTGGGGCCCCGTGGAGATTTCGAATGACAACTAAACTCTAGAAGAGGAACTTTTTGTGGCTTGTAGGTTTAATCGTAGGATCGTAGGATCGTAAGAGCGTAGGACGCCCCCCGACTCGCTGGACCGCCGATCTGAGGCAGATTGCTTTTAGTGGCTAGATGAGTATGGCCGAGGACAATAGGAAGTGGACGAGAACAGGCCACAGAATAGTACTTTTTTATTCCTCAGAACAGATGATTGAATGGTCCAATCGACTCAATCCACATTATGTACGAGTATGCCAAGCGTAATAAAATCGAATCAAAGTATTTTATTAAAAGTACACATAAACTATTATTGATCGTTACGAGTGAAACTAGGTGTCCATTTCAAAATCTAGATCTTTCTATAACACCTTCTTCTTCTCTCTTCTTCTTCTTCAGGATTATGTTAGCCCACTATCTTAGTCTTTTCATAGAACTCATGCATTGTACTGTACTGGCTTTAATTCCAGACATATTTGTCACTTAAATAAACCAATATTATAGGAGTAGTAGGTATAGTACGTAAGAAATGTTTTGATCCGCGTTTCAGGCAAGCTTAAACATCATGAAGAAACCAGCGTTTAAAATCACCAATCTTCGGTGGGCACAGGTAGTGATTAAGTCCTTCCTCACTCCTCGAGAGAAGATCTGCCTATTACAGTGGGACTTATAGGGGTTGCTTATCTATCTCTATACAATATTTTAATAAGAACGTCTTTGTTTTTATCAAGTAAAATTCACCACAAAGATTATTTACCGGAAAAAGACTTCTATCTGTCTCCTCCATCAGGAAACAGGCATCCGAATTCAAATTACACTGTAGTTCTCAAGCAAAATCATGCAGTCACGAATTTCGACAGACAAGGATGGTGCTATACGAAAAGCCTTAAATTGGACAAAAAGGGATGACTTCATATTACTTGTCTCGAAGAAAATTTCCCACGCATCGTGCGAGTGTAGACGTACAGCTCAAGAGGAGATATAAAAATGTATAGTCAGCGAGTTCTTATTCCCATCGTGTTAAGGCATATTTTGGCAGTGGAAAAGTTTTTTAATCCCTTTGGAGGTCGGTACAAAGTGATTATTTTAATAGTTCATGGTTGTATTAAATGCATTATGTTGTCTTTATGTCTACAAACAATTATTGTCGGCCTTTCTAATTTTGAGAGCCGACAAGGTAAGGTATACCCCCGGGAGTCATTAATGAGATGTTGTCAGGGTCATCACAAGCGCTTTTCGGGAAATTGATTACATACAAGATCGCAGAAGACCTGGCCGTAGAAGAACTCACTGGCTGCAAGGCGTGGCTGAATGGTTTCAGATAGGCTCCATCAATCAATTTCGAGCCACCGTATCACAGGCTACAGTGGCCACAATGTTAGCAGATCACCGATAGAAAATGACATCGTAATAAAAAAAAAAATAGCTACAAGATATAACTTGCGACAACCCTAATTACTAACTATTAAAAAGAATGGAGACTAAGGCTCCATTACGTGCCAGAACGACGCCAATGTAAAACCCCATCTGGACAGTTATCCTTACTTCAGCTGACACTGGTCCGCAGCCAGTTCAAGAATCGGGCAGCCTACGGATCCTCCGCCGACTGAACTATCCCGTCCAACAATCGGGCTGCTGGTCTGCCCCCTGATCGTCGTCCGATTCTCGGTGTCACTGTGGGATTGCCTTGGTCCACCTCCCCTCAACCCCCTAGCCCGGTGTCACGCCCATTTCCACATTAATACCGAGATTCTTTCGCAAATAGGTACCTATCGTCAACCTTTGTCCAGCAACGGATGGCGACATTGGATACCCGATCTACGAGGAATTGGAGTTTTTTGACAAAAATATGTACGAGTATGTATAAATAAAAGAAAAAGGAATGAATAACCCTTATTCTCGTGGAGCGCTCGTAGCCTATTCGAACCGAATGATTGGAAGCAATCACTTGAATTAAGCAACAACAGGCTCAGCAGTGCCCCCTGCAGTACAATTCCACCAAACTGCGATCCCCAACCCGCATGCCCAGTGTGGGGATTATGGGCACTACCCCCCAATGATGGCATAACCTTGCGCTATGGCGCTCATTAGGGGAGGGCTATGTCCAGCAGTGGACTAATATTATAGCATGAAGAAGAGAAGAAGAAAGGCGCGGTCAGGTGCAGGATGGGTCCCGTGACTACCGTTGGTGGCATTTTTCCGAGCGCTTCCGTGGTTCGCAAGGCACGTTAAGCCGTTGGTGCCGGTCGTCATGTTATGGCAGTCGTTAAGCCATGCCAGAGGCCTTAGGGGCGGCTTGATAACTTCTGATAGTAAGGCCCGCCACTGCCTTACAACCCTCCACCAACCCGGACTTGGCCCCCGTGGTGGAGGATGGCCTAACCTTCTTGCGATGCAGGAAGAGACCCGAACCCCAGTAGTGGGGACACACAAGGGTTAATATCGATATAACCCTTATTCTCAACTCTTGTCGCCATAATGTAATTGGCATCTAACAAACTGTTAATGTATTGTGTAATGAATAAAGCCGATCTTAGTTACCGTACAGTCGCCTGCACGTCAGCCACTACATGTGACATGAGGGAGCTCTATAATGTTACGGGCGACTTTGCATCGAAAATATGAAGCGCTAGTTGCTGTGGAGTGTATTCATCTTCATTTATTTGCTACTTACTTGTTAGCAGATTCCAAGGTGTGTTAGTTTTTACAATTATGACAAGTGTATGACATAGGCAGTACCTATCGGAGAATATTACAAAGACATTGTACTTCCTTCTTATTTGAGTGCCTCTTTTATTATCTAGTGGTTTAAAGTCTGATTGAAATGCCTGAGATCGTGGGTTCGATTCCCGCTTTGGGCTTCGATACATTTGTACGCGTACACGTGTTCACAGTCTGGGTGTACTTCCACGTTTGTGATGTCCTTGCCTGATCACCATAACACTTCACCTAACCTAGTTTAGGACCGGGACAAGTGAATGTTTTGTGTGGAAATTAAGTAATATTTTAAGTAAATACTTTGTACTGTAACTATAATTCTTTATAATAGCTGGCCGGCGCAGTCGGTTAGTCATGTTTGAATTAATTTAAAGGAAATTATTATACGTTTTTTTAGGTGTCAGTCGTGTCGAGACCGGCAGCTAGGTTAGGGTTTCGATAAAAAGATAATAAAGCATTATTATTGAATCTCGTTTTAATAAGTAATCGCCACAGTAGTTATCATTTTTATTGTAAGAAAACAATCCGAAGCAAACATGGAATAAATCATTAAAATGAGAAAATGACTTCGCTACATTACGCCAAAAATCCCACAAGCACCATGCGGTTAGTTAATGCATACTTTTGTAGGATTTTTGGCGGAATTTAGCAAAGTAATTTTCACATTTTAATGCTATTATGGATTTCCGCAAAGTAACGCCTGATTCCATACAATGGAATAAATCATCACCTGAGGAAGATAAATTATCCTTCGAATTATTCTCATAGGGAGCTTACACGAGTGTAAACAGATAATCTCTCCAACTCATGAACACGTATGCATTAGGTACATAAACAGACAGTAGGAATTACCACAGGGCAACTTTATCCCGATGGAGTAAGAGTCAGTATCGAATAAAAATGTTCATGACGGTACGTGTCATCATCATAGCTAGATTTTTATTGTAGAGTCGTACAGTCGAGCTAGAAAGTGTAGACAGTCCTTTGTGGATCACACAGAAAGAAGACGTAGTTGGCATATTAACAGGCTCCCGTTATTGCACTTCGGGAAATAAACCGGCAAAATTAAAGATAAACGTAACTTCATACCAACCCGGACTTGGCCCCCATGGTCTATGGCCGTATGGTCTAACCTTCCTGCAATGCAGGAAGAGGCCCGTGCCCCAGCAGTGGGGACGTACAAGGGGATATATCGATATCGATATTTTCATAAGCGCTATTTGTACAACTATTTTGTTATTTAGAAATATTTTTCTGAAAGTGCCTCGCCGTCATTTAATTTAATATTATTATTATTATACTTTATTCTACACAAAACAGCTGATGGTTCTTCAGCTTTGCATTGCTAATAAGAATATATTAATCGTATGTAACATTATTTAAATATGTATACTTCTTTAGAAGTAGACTCTCTCTAACAAAAGGGCTGTGCCTTGCAGTAGGACCTCGACGTACTTATATTAGGCTACATATAAAATTGTGGTGGGCAGGACAGATAACTCTATACTGAATGATGGGGGGCCTTTGCCCGGCAATGGAACACAAACATAGAGACTACGCAAAAAAAAAAACTTCTTTAGTCCCTGACGACAATATGTACTTACTCACCCAACTGTACCATCCATGTCACTGTTCCCGTCTCTAAAGAAACGATTACATCTTCCGACTGACTCTTGACTGAGCGATGATGAATTTGTACCCTTTCATCCGCCGACCACGTAATGGTCGAGTGAATGAATGCAAGGGAACTGAGAACCAAGACATACATGTGTATGGGTGTAGTACTCGTATTCTACTCAGAAATTGAGACTTGCCTTACCAATGACTGAAGGTTTAAATTTCTGGCAAATTTACCCTTTCTGATACTTAATATTTAAATTGTCTAGACATGAATCAGCGAACCCCGTCAATATGATTGACCGACGATCCTTACGTTGCCGCCCAGTGGTGGCTGGAACAGGATGGCTGAGGACAGTCGATAGTGTCATGCGTTGGGTTGGGATGTGCAGAGGGATCAGGATGTGATTTTGAAATCTTTATTTAGCGAATCTAAATAATAATTGGAATAATAACAAAAATATAGCTCTTACGTATTCATCACATACTTATCCGGACTATGCGGTTATTTGTTCAAGTTATCTTCTTCTTCAGGCTATATTAGTCCACTGCTGGACTAATATAGCCCTCCCCTAATGAGTGCCATAGCGCCCTGTCTTCATCTTGTCGCATCCAGCATCTCCCTGCAGTTTTTCACATATCGTCATCCCACCAGGTCGGAGGGCGTCCTACACTACGTTTGCCGAGTCGCTGTCTCCACTCAAGAACACGTTTACTCCAAGCCATTATATCAAAATTCAGTATGGAGAGCTGATATTATTATGTCTTTAACAATGTCAGAGTTCATCCCATATTTAAAATGAGTAAAATCGAAAAGAAAATAAACGGTAAAATTCTGCTGGATCTCTCAGCTACACCCTGTATACATAGTTAGAATATTTTCGGGGCTTAATCGCATGGGTAAGCGTCTGACATTGTCAGTGTAGTGTGTCGCCCTACCCTAATAGTGCTTTGTGATGGCTGATTGAGGGTAGTCTGAAACCTCATCAGCCGAAGACGCGAACGGGTGCCAGCCATCAGTCTTCTCGTGACCACGATGACTGTAACGTCGTCGACACTTCGAGGTAAAATAGCAATAAATTACTACGCGATTAAGCCCCGAAAATATTCTACAAGTCGCGAAAGTTTAAAATATGTTTTCACACTGTATATTTAAATTCTTAAAAAATCGTGGTCCAATTTATATTCCCGACGTCTTAAAAGTTGGATTTCGTAGCATTTAGCCTATTAGCGTCCCACTACATCGCACAGGTCTCCGTTCAGCGCGAGAGTATCGTGTCTACTACCGCGGATTGGCAATTTCAAGCGCTGAGGTTTATGAACACCAGGTTTCCTCACGATGTTTTCCTTCAGCATTAGCTAGTGGTATTGCTACTATAACTTCACAAATGTAGATTACTTAGAAAACAAAGCCATTGGTACATGCCCGTTCTGGGAATCGAACCTGGGTCTCTCGCTTCCGAGTCCATCGTTCTACCCACTGGGCTACCGTCGCTCTTAAATGGATTACATCTAAAAGGCTGTTTTTCATCAATACTGTTCGCACGCTTAAAACTAGATGCATCGACCTACCTATATTTGTCTATACGTTTGTATTGATAGGCAGGCCAGTCAGTTGCAAATAAAATATTGAATAACAAGCACGCGTTTCCTTCCTACACATCTGCCACAAATCAAATTGAACCTTAACGCAATACCATATGGTCGCAATAGAGCCGGATAGATTGTGGGGACCGGTGGCAGATCGGGTTTGCGAGAACAAAAGACTCGTGAATGCCTACTGATAACGTGAAGAAAGAAGCGCAGTTTTATGTGACTTTGAATAACTACGTAATCGTTTAGTGAGTTTTACAACAAATTGAACAGTAAATACAGCGTTTTCAACAAGTTTTAAGTGGTTTAAAGTGGAAAAATGGCTGAACGAATGGTGCAAGCACTCGGATTGCTAGAAGACACAGCAAATTTGCTACAAAAGACACAAACAAACTTGAAAAAATGTCCCAAAGCAAGACTTACAAAAGGATACCTAGAAGTTCGATTACAATCCGTCGAGGAGTATTGGGGTACTTTTAGAAAGGCTCATCAAGAACTCGTTTCGTGTACGCCTAAAGAGAAGCGGGCAGACGTTCCTTATTTCGTGAACGAGGAGTACTACATCTACGAAGATTTGTATCTTTGTATTCAAGCTGAGGTCAGAGATATGTTGGCCATGTTCAAAAAACCGCCACTGAGTACTGAAACAAGTTCAAGCAAGGCTGGTACGTCTAATGATAACTCATTTCAAACGCAATGTCAACCGCAAGTGAGGTTACCAAAAATATCCGTGCCGTCCTTCAGTGGTAATTACGATGATTGGCCAACGTTCCAGGACATGTTTACATCGTTGATACATAGCAACACGTCGATCAACAAGGTAGATAAACTAAACTACTTAAAGTCTTGTTTACACGGTGAGGCTGAAAACTTACTAAAAAACATCAAGGTCACTGAAACTAATTATGACCACGCTTGGGAAACATTGAAACAACGTTACTGCAATAAGCGCCTAATAGTTAATACAGTGCTGAAAAGGTTAGTGACGCAACGAAAACTGAATGTTCAAAGTGCAAATAACATCAAAGGTCTACTAGATACGTCAACCGAGTGTCTAAACAGCTTAGAAAACATGGGAATACTAACGAAGTCGTGGGATCCGCTTATAATTTTCCTTATTGTACAAAAGCTGGACACTGAAACACACAAAAGTTGGGAAGAACACTCATACAAAGAAAATTTCGACGAATTGCCCACATTTCAAGACCTGAAGAAATTTCTCGAATCAAAGTTTCGCACTTTAGAACTGATTACGCCTTCAGTACAGTTTTATGGAAGAGACAAAACTATTAAGGAGCGCTCATTTCATGTCGCAACGACCACAAACATAAATGAAACAAGTACAACCAAAGCATGTCCGATGTGTAAGGACGAACATACAATGAGTCACTGCAAACAATTTTCAAAGATGGATCCAGCACAGAGGAATGAGTTTGTTAAAAGTCACAGTCTCTGTTTTAATTGTCTGCTGCCAGGGCATCCTTCCAGAAGATGTAGATTATCAATGTCCTGCCGCATCTGCAACAGAAGACACCACTCACTCCTTCATCAAACAACCAATTCCATCCAAATAAACGCATCCGATCCAAACATACAAGCACATCACAGCAACTTGGGAGATACAATACAAAATGACCACAAAGATGACGTCACAATCTTGTCTCATTTCACGTCGAGAATGTCAACTGCATTACTTGCTACTGCGCTAGTGAATGTTAAGGACGTAACGGGCAAGCTTATTACTCTACGCGCACTGGTAGACCCTGGATCACAAGCAACATTCATGAGTGAGAGAGCAGCACAACTCTTGAGAGTAGAGAAAAGGACTATCAATGGCACTGTCACTGGAGTTGGTTCCACAGTAACCACAATCAATCACGTAGCACAGGTGGAGGTTTCTTCAAGATATGACGACACTTTCAACTTCCACGTAGAAGCATATATCATGTCTACGAGATTGACCACAACCTTGCCCTCGAAAGCGATCACAACATGCACTTGGCCGCATATACAGAAACTCGTCCTGGCCGACCCCAGCTACAATCAACCCGGGCGAGTAGACATGCTGCTAGGTGTAGAAATATGTTCCCAGATATGGAAAAGTGAGATAATCAAGGGTCCACCAGGCACTCCGTGTGCTCAGAATACCAGCCTGGGTTGGATCTTATTTGGGAAGATCGATGAATGCAAAGCTCCAGATGAGAACATCGTAGTAATGCACCACAATCTGAATCTGGATAATATGCTAAAAAGTATGTGGGAAATAGAAGACTCAAGCAACCACATGCGAACACCAGAAGAAAGACTATGCGAAGATATATACAAAACGACACATTCAAGAACAGATGAAGGAAGATATACAGTCAAACTACCATTTAAATCGAAGGAACTAAAATGCACAGAAGGCAAAACAAGAGACATTGCACTAAAAAGGCTGCAATACCTAGAGAAAAGGTTTGAGAAGAATGACAACTTAAGAACTGAATACACCAAGGTTATAGAAGAATACAAAGAGTTGAAATACATCGAAGAAGTCCCAGAGGAAGAAATAAACAACACTTCAGTGTACCTGCCGCATCATGCGGTCATCAGAGATGACAAAGAAACTACAAAATTGAGAGTGGTCTTTGATGCGTCATGCAAGGGATCTAACAACGTATCACTGAACGACGAACTACTCGTGGGACCACCACTTCAAGAAGACATGAGAACACTAATACTAAGATGGCGAACTAAACGAGTTGGTTATATAGCAGACGTACAGAAAATGTACCTTCAAGTATTAGTAGCGACAGAAGACAGAGACTATCAAAGAATTCTGTGGAGAAGCGACGGAGAAATCAAGGATTACCGTTTACCCAGAGTCACGTTTGGCACTGCTTCAGCCCCATATCTGGCTGTCAGAACTTTACACCAGATAGCTGAAGACGAAGGCAAAGACAATCCCACTGCTTTTAAGACAATTAAAGAGGACTTTTATATGGACGACCTAATGTCTGGAGCCGACACAGTTAAAGAGCCTTGCAAATAGCCAAAGATGTTATGAGTATTCTCCAAAAGGGCGGCTTCAATCTGCAAAAATGGTCATCGAACAGTGCAGAGTTCTTACAGAAAATAGAACCTTCACAGAGAAGCACACATGTTTCGATAGATCTGAAGATAGATGGCACGATAAAGGCTCTCGGACTATCCTGGAATATGGGTCTAGATGCATTTCAATACAACATCACTTTACCAACTAAACCAGATACCTGCACCAAGCGCAATGTGTTGGCAGATGTTCAGAGACTTTTTGACCCATTAGGTTGGCTTGCACCAGCTATAGTGCCTGCCAAGATTCTCATACAAAGATTGTGGCTCAAAGGCGTAGCATGGGATGAGGAAGTTGACGCCGAGTTACATCAAGAATGGAGCGACCTCAGAGAAAGTCTAAAGCAGCTGGATGCTATAAAACTTAACCGATGGATGTATACAACACAAGCAAACATGAATAATGTTTCACTGCATGGGTTCTCTGATGCTTCAACCAAAGCGTATGCTGCAGTAGTATATTTGCGAGTAGAAACCGCAGATGGGAAGATAAAGACAAGCTTAGTAGCTGCAAGAACTCGTGTGGCACCAGTAAAGGCGCTAACTGTCCCACGCCTGGAACTGTGTGGAGCTGTTCTTCTGTCAAGGCTTATAAAGCAAGTCCAAGAAGCTCTCAATGTACCGAATATGAATGTACATGCATGGACTGATTCTACCATAGTACTGTCATGGTTATCAGGAGACCCATCTCGCTGGAACGTGTTTGTAAAAAATCGCGTGACAGAAATTCTAGACAACACAAGTAACCAATGGTATCACGTATCATCGCTAGACAACCCGGCAGACGTGGCATCCCGTGGGATATCGGTCCAAGACTTGGAAAACTGCGACATTTGGTGGAACGGGCCAAGATGGCTGAAAAGCACTGACATAAAATACAGTAAACCAAACGTTGAAGTGACAGATTTAGAGAGAAGAACAACAATACAATCAAACTTGAAAATAAATGAAGAAGAACCAAAAATATACCGACAGTTTGAAAACTTTGAAACACTCCAAGAACTGCTGAGAACCATCACATTCTGTAAAAGATTTATAAGGTCAAGAATAGAGAAGAATACGGAAACTAGCATAACTACAGAAGAATACGAACAGAGCTTGAAATCCTGCGTCAAACTGGCCCAAAGTGAAGCTTTCGTCGAAGAAATAACAGCACTGAAACAAGAAAGACAAGTTAGACAAGATAGCACCATAAAATCACTCAACCCATACCTAGATGATGACAATATCCTCAGGGTTGGTGGCAGGCTTCGTCACGCAGACCTGAAAGAAGACAGAAAGCATCCAATTATTTTAAATAATAAATGTAAACTTACCACACTCATCGTTGCCGACGCTCACCTGCAGACCCTTCATGGTGGAGTACAGCTTATGTTAGCATTCCTAAGAACAAAATACTGGATTATACGAGCGAAGGGTACTGTAAAAACTCACTTCCGAAAATGCCTCATATGCGCAAAACAGAATGCTACGGCGCGAACTCAAGTCATGGGGGACTTGCCTAAGGAACGTGTGAACCCATCACGACCCTTTATGCATAGCGGAGTCGACTTTGCAGGACCTTTTACAGTGTTGTTCTCCAAAGGTCGAGGAGCGAAGACATCAAAAGCTTACATATGTATTTTCATATGTATGGCTACAAAGGCTATCCACCTCGAGTTAGTCGGAGATATGACTTCTGAGGCCTTTATAGCAGCATTCCGAAGATTTGTCGCTCGGAGAGGCAAATGTGCACATATATGGAGCGACCAGGGCAGAAACTTTGTCGGAGCAAACAAAGAGCTAATAGCTGAGTGGAACGAGGCAAAATTTGAGTTCAACAATGAGATAGCCCAGACTTTAGCGTTGGATGGTACACAGTGGCACTTTATACCCGCATACAGCCCAAACTTTGGAGGTTTATGGGAGGCAGGTGTGAAATCCATAAAATACCACCTGAAACGAATATTGACCACAAACCTCACATACGAGGAGATGAGTACTGTTTTGTGCCAAGTGGAGGCTTGCCTCAACTCGAGGCCTCTGTGCCCGATCGATGACTCGGATATCGATAGCATAGAAATTCTCACACCCGGTCATTTTCTCATAGGTGAAGCACCTATTACAGTCCCTAGCCCAGACTTACCGAACACGAAGACGTCTCACCTGTCCCGCTGGCAATACATACAAAGATTACTGAGACACTTTTGGCAAGTATGGCAACAAGAGTACCTCTCACGCTTACAACAAAGACCTAAATGGCTGAAAAAAGAGAAGGAGTTCAACATCGGAAGTATCGTTTTGATTAAATGCGACAATTTACCTCCTGGGAAGTGGAGCCTCGGCCGCGTCCTCGCGAAGCACCCCGGCGCTGATGGTCTGACTAGAGTGTACAGTGTAAAAAGTGGTGTTAGTGTCAGTAAAAGATGTGTCAGTAAATTGTGCCCATTACCTATTGAAACTGAAACTAATGAAAATTAAAATGTAATTGTGTTGAGTTGTGTTGTGTTAAAATTGCATGTGTAAAGTTGTACCTATAATGTATTTTGTAATTGTAATTTTGTCAACTGTGATTGTTTCTGATGCATGTGTGTAAAGTAAAAAAAAGTACTTAAAAAATACTTATCTGTATATACAATTAATAATGTAAATTTTGGATATGAATGTCAATCTACGAAATTGAGTATTGAAAAAATACGTAAAGGATTGTTTTTTTTCTCTTATCAATTTAAAGGGTCAAGGTTGAATTTACTAGTTTATTATTTTTCAACAATTCCAGACTTTCAATATACTATGCAAAATTAGTCAACATCTCATTTGTTATGTAATTTCAGCATAATAATGTAGACAAGTTGCTAAGTTATTATTTTCAAGCAATAAATTTTTATATTGTAAATATAATATTTTAATTTCTATTGTAAAAGGTCTCATGGCCCTTTTGGTGGGCGGTTATGTTCGCACGCTTAAAACTAGATGCATCGACCTACCTATATTTGTCTATACGTTTGTATTGATAGGCAGGCCAGTCAGTTGCAAATAAAATATTGAATAACAAGCACGCGTTTCCTTCCTACACATCTGCCACAAATCAAATTGAACCTTAACGCAATACCAAATACATTATGTTTTTAAAGCCTATTTAGAGGCTAAAAATTCCACCCATGCTGGGATTCGAACCCGCGACCTCTGGCTATCCGTGCCAGCGCTCTTTCCAACTGACCTAATGGGCATGGGTTAGTGCATTAAAAATAGTATAATTATCTTTCCTTGTCTTATGTAGAACTTTATTATAAGATATATATGTATGTATAGAATAAATTATAAGTTTATATTAGTAACGGTATGTAAGAGTATTATTATTAAGTATAAGTATGTATCAATATTCAAATTTGCACTGGCTAACCGTCTTTCTAATTTCCTTCAGCAACTTTCCATCGTAAGGTTGTCTGGAAGCAATAAGGCCGCCAATTGCACTATGTATATTTGCAATTGTTTTGTATTTGTTGTTTTTCCAGTGTACAATAAAGAATATTCTTATCTTATCTTATATTATAATACATTATGTTGTCAAGATCATGATAATTAATTAACCGCATAGCTAAGCAACGTGTGTGTTCCAATGGTTATTAATAGGAGTCTTTTGAAAGAAACTTTGCCAAAAGGGCTTCCATATCATAAAGAATCACTTAGATGACAATGATGTCTGAAATTAAAGCCAGTACAATGCATGAGTTCTATGTTATGAAATAATTATGTAAACTCCGTTAATTAAGGATTTTGAAACGACTAAGTTTGGAGATTTTTTCCATTTTTCTCCAAAAAACATGTAGATTCTGAAATGGACACCAGGCTTGAATTGCAATACTCATTAAGACGCAATTTCGGCGCTATTTTGAATAAAACCTTTTCATTTCATTTTCAAAAGTCTCAGTGATCTTATCTTAATCACGAGGCCACCACAACACAAGTTTGACCCAGCGTGGTGACCAAAGAAAACTATTCATCTGCTTGTAACCATTATTATTTATTAAACATCTTTTTACTTCTACTTTTTACGTTTGCTTTGAAAGTACAGGTAAACTTTAATTAGTTTGAACTAATATAGAGTGCTCCACAAGATCTAAATTTTTAGTTATGTCATCAGTATATACTTGTGGAATGCAATAAATTATTGAGTTTTGAAGCTAAGATGAAAAGAAATTATATCAGTCACGTTTCAAATTGATGGGTGGGCCCCATCTAATCATCTTTTTTTTCACATTATCCCCACCCTTTTGACTCGGGAAGTGCGCGTGCACTGGCCAGATTTATTTGATTGTTCCGGGACACTACAACCACGCTAGCTATGAAGGTTACACACTATGACACTATCGGAAAAACAAAATCTGAGCTAAGCCGGATGCACGTGTTTTTTTATGAATCATTACATAATTTACTACAATGTTAAACTAACTAAAAACTATTATGTGACTCCAACTACTATTACATCAAGTTCCACATGTTCCCCGTTACCAAGCATTTCCCGAGAAATGGCAAATCCGGTTGGCTAAATAGAAGACTACCAGACCTATTTATAAAAAACATTTAAATACAGTCTCCCCGTTACACACTGACTTTGAAGAATATTACCTAAAAAAAATTGGTTGTGTTTTAGAACTTTTGTAGTTTATGTTGTGCCCATATATTTGTGCCCGTTTTTTTACTGGTTTTCCTATTTTCTAAGGTTTGATGGAAGAAATCTCTTTCAGAGATAAGCTGGCCTTTGTACGTGTTACTTGTTATGTAATTTCCTGTGAAATGTTTGTGTGCAATAAAGTATAATTAAAATATTGAAATAATTTTTATATGTACTCGTATAATGTTGGGATTTCTATCGTAATTTGGGCACAGCTCAAGAAGTTATACCAAAATAATTTAACCGTCATAGCTGGCCGTACTGTACCTTAAATGCCGTAAGATTATTTTAGAGGAATCAGTAGACAATTTTTCTGGAATTTCAGTAATTTGTTAAATTACCTTTTTTTATTCATGGGTGGCGGTTTGTGATGGATAGACAGGCATGTAGTGTAAGTAAGTGACGGAATGGAAAAATGGAATAAGTGACGTTTGAAGCTCGGTACTTTTATTTTGGCTATCTTTCGCATACAAATATTTTTTCGGTCGCAATCAAAGATAAGTCGTCTGTATTAAGTATCATTACATCATCGTCACACTAATATTATAAAGGCGAAAGTTTGTGAGTGTGTATGTTTGTTACTCTTTCACGTCTAAACGGCTGGAGAGATTTTGATAAAATTTGGTATGGAGTTAACTTAAAAACCTATTTAGAGGCTAAAAATTTCACCCATGCCGGGATTCGAACCCGCAACCTCTGGCTATCCGTGCCAGCGCCCTACCAATTGAGCCAATGGGCGACTCACCGGCATCAGTGAAATTTCGAACCTCTTTACACTATTCTCTGTATTACGTACAGGCAGCGACATCTGGCTTAAGCAAATTGCATCACTTACAGCCCCGACTACCTACTTTGCAGTTAGGTTTTTACATCGGAACGAAATCACTGTACCCACATGATTATACTATTTTTATTTTTAATGCACTTATATTTAATGCACAAAAATAAAAATAGTATAATGAAGTTAACTGAGACCCTAGGGATAGGCGACTGAAGTGGCGAGTACAGTGGTAACTACGTTTTAACTAATAAATAATCGCGATTTGACGCGTTTAATATATAACTGTGTATGGAAATACACTTAAACCAGGGCTATTTGTACAAATGTGTTGCGGCCCCCAGCGGGAATCGAACCCTTAATCTCTGGCATGACAATCGGACATGATACCGCAGAATGCTTTTTGCTTCGTACTGTCTCTGTATCATTGTTTCCTGTTGTACATCGTACAGGAATATTCTCGTTTTTTAATACCAAGCACTTCTCACGTTTTCTTAAAATACTTCTCAGCGCAAGTTTAAATAATCTATTATTTAAACTTGCGGTGAGACTATGTTTTACTGCGGGAAAATATCTTATTCCCGTGGAAAAATCGATAATCCGCGGGCAAGGCCGCGGGGCACAGCTAGTTAATAATAAAAATAAAACAATTGACTAGTGTATAATTGTAGTTCTACGTGAAGATGCATAGTAAAAAAAAACAACTACATTAAAAGGAAATTAACCTTTCTATTGTGTTTGCATCTCTAGTTGTACTGTTTCGTACAGGTAGGTGTACCAAGATTGCTTAATTATAACATCAAAAGCTATATTTAAAAAAAAACGGGACAAGCACTTCTAACTAATCCATCATGACTAACTACAATTGCGAAAACGGTCAGAAGGCATGGTCTATCAGGTCTGATTGCCATACCGTTCGTGGGTTCCGTTCCCTCGAGGGCCGCCGCCGCACTATTTTAATTAAAAATGGCGTACCTCTGCGTGCGTTTTCATGTTTTTGATGTCCTTACCATAGTTCGGTTACGATAAGGATAATAAGTCCGGGTTGGTGGAGGATTGTAACGCAGTGGCGGGCCTTACTGTCAGAAGTTATCATACCGCCCATAAGGCCTCTGACGTGACTTAACGACTGCCATTACATGACAGCCGGCACCAACGGCTGAACGTGTCTTGCGTGGCGTGGCCATAAAAGAAGCCAAAGTCTGTATTCGGTACGCCGCCGCCGTGCTACATTGACAGGCAGGCAGGGCCGCAGTAAAAATTAAGCAGTTTTCACATGATTATATTCTTTTTAATGCACTAACCCATGCTAAGGACAATTTAAAAAAACTATTTAGAGGCTAAAATTCCACCCATTAGCTCAGTTGGAAGAGCGCTGGCACGGATAGCCAGAGGTCGCGGGTTCGAATCCGGCATGGGTGGAATTTTTAGCCTCTAAATAGGTTTAAAAAAAAAAGTTTTCACATGCCTAAGCACAGCCGTTTACGTCGCGGACGTTGATAATAAGCATATTTCCCACAGTTTTGTCGCGCAGGTCCCACTTATGGGTCTTTATGGCATTAGAGTAGCGGAAAGTACCCACCTACCTAGCTGTAGAAACGCTTTATGGCCTAGCAGCTAAACATTAGCTATGTTTTTTAGAGGTCCGTACTCGAGCGGACGGTACGGTACCAAACGGGAGAGTGCGCCTACGACTTCAACCGTCTATTTATTATTTTTATTAGGTACTAGTTGACCCTGCGAACTTCATACCGCCTGCCATCGATTCTTTATTTTTTCTTTTTTTCTATCTGTAAGAACCATCCTCGTACTTCAAGGAATACCTATTCTAAAAAAAGAATTAGCGAAATCGGTTCACCTGGTCTCGAGACTTGTCTCGAGATTGCGAACCTGTGAACCGATTGCGCAAGTTTGCGCTTACCAACACATTCGGCGATTCATTTTTAAATTATAGATTATCACAGTTTTCTACCAGGACCACCAGTTTGACGACCTCTGTGGCGCAGCGGTAGCGCATCCGCTTGCCACGCGAGATGTCCCGCGTTCGAACCCCAACTGGGGACAAAAAAAAACAACGCCAGGTCTTGGATGTTTACATGTTTGCGATGTCGTTTTTTTTCTTTTTTCTGTTTCCCACCGCACAGGGTACCCTAGTGTGGGGCCAGAAGCAACTTATGTGCCTGTATGTAAATGTTATGGTAGATAGTGCATTGGTAGAATTGATCAAAATAACGGTTACTACCGCTATCTATAGTTTTCTCATACGAAAAATCTTGTACTGTTTTTTCATGTGGGCATGCAACATAAAATACGTTTTAGAATTAAACAAGAAGTTTGTGCTATCCCATATCCATCTTCGAGAGAAACAAAAACAGGTATAATATTTGTATCTACGAGATTATTACTACACGGAAATTTAAGTCACTAAAATTACATAGTAATTTAAAACAGCGCCATCTGTTAGTGAGTATAGGAAGCTTTTTAGAACTTTCCCATAGCAGTTGCCAAAGCAACAAGCAGTGCAATGATATGCTAGTGTGAAACACGTTTATCATGTTCCAAGAAACTTCGCTAGATGTCACTACTAGATCTTAACAAATTATAATACTGGGTGACTTCAAATTCGTTTTCTACCGCATTATAGAAAAAATAAGGAGCTAATCAAAAAAATAAAAACGTTTCTCAAAATTACTTTATATTAAATTACTAACAACAGTATCAGGACGAAATTAACAAAAACTTACATAAAGTTCTTTTGGGAATATCTTTATTTCTCTGTTAAACTCTATTAATCAATATTTTAACGATTTTTTTACCATCGACTTATGTACCTACTTTACATTTAAAGGTCTCCATGAAATACTCGTACCAAATTTTTTTTAGGATAAATGCTTTTTTAGTCCCAGGTCCGTGATCCCAGGTCCGAGGATTCAATTGAGACTATTGAATGACGCTTAAAAAACGATCCGCAAAAGAAGTATAACACAACGGAAACAAAATATCAAGATCTCATTTATGAGATAAATAGCATTTATGTTAAAAATTCTCGCTATTAGGAGAAATGCTTTCTAGTTATGTCGCGGGTTCTAAAACTACTGTTTAAATGTCTGAGAGTTTTGCAAGTCACTCATACAAAAAATATCTTTAGTAGATACAGTGCTACACAAGAAATAAGTCTCGCGGATGTGCGCAGATGACCAAATTTTGGATGTGCGGCAAGTTGATCGACCAATCAGATAGTTTCGTTTTATAGCAGGCCGCGCGCATACAGGTGACTATTACTTGGCAATATTAGCGTGAGCGAAATAGGTAGCGCTACTGCGGCAATCAATTCTGCACCTTAACCGTATCGGTTAAAGATCATGTTGAATGTACTTATAGCTTCGGGTACTTTCGTTACACTTCTTCCTAGTCTGCGCGAACGTAGATTCCCAAAGGGACTTTTATGATATGTAGTACTGTACCTATGATTTTTATGATAGTAAAAGTTCTAGGTAATCATAGAAATCATAGAAATAACAGGTTAGACCATAATTCATTATTTCTATAACCCTAAGCTAACAAGCGAAGCTCTTGGTAACAAATAGATTATGAATGTATATAAATTACCAAAATAGGTAAAACTGGTTTAAGTATTTCATCAACAGAACCATAAAACTACAACAAAATCCGTTCCAAATCCCTATCAATCTATATTTTCGGTCACAATAAACGGCATTTATGAAACTTTTTTTTTACTTTCCAACACGAAAGCTACGTCTAATTGCTTTTCTATTGACCTAGCCTAGCGAATCACCAGTACAAAGCCGGAGGTAACCATAATCTTCAGTATTTCCACAGCCGCAGGCATTCGGGCGTAATCTCAACCCGTTTGAATGACGAGGCTGTCCTCCTTTGTATGGGGTTTAGGATAACAATACGTTGCTATTTTAAATATTAAATAAATAGCCGAAATGTAGGAGACCCGTTTTGTTCAATCTGCTTGGTCATTTTAGGGGATAAGTATTTATTGTTCATCAATCCAGATTGCTGATATACCCTACTGCTTTAGCGCATAACAATGAGTTTGCAACAAGCAGGTACGTTAACTCAGTAATAGTTAGGTAAGTAGACTGCCTGTTGGTCTAGCCGTTGAGGTGTTTGGGTTCCAAGACTGAGGTCGTGGGTTCGATGGAGGCCGCCGTATATTTGTACAAGTGGCCTCAGTCTGGGTGTATTTTCATGTTTGTGACTTCCTTGCCTGGTTACAGCTGGTACAGGGTATCCTAGTTTGGGACCAGGTCAAGTGATTGTATTGCATGGAATTGTAGTTAAAAGTAATGTAAAAAGTCATGGAGAATGTCTGAAATCAAAAGAAACGAAGAGACAGGGTATGTATTAAATACAAAATTACCATCACAATTTCTCAATAGATTATAATTTTGAAAATAGTAATTAGGACCAAATCTCGTCAAATTCTGATGTTTGCGGTAGCAATTAGCAATAGTACGGTATGGAATTCGACAGCTAGACGTTAGTAAACCTTCAAGATTTTGTTTCAGGTTTCGTGGTCTAATTACCACAAATCCTGTCAGAATCCTGATCTTCTTCTTTTCGTGTCAGCGATTCGACCAGTTTATATTTTTCCTGCCCAATAGTTGGCTACTGCAATTGCAGCAGCGTGGTCCTCTGTTAGGTCCTCCAGAGTGCAGATGTGTGGGCACAATGGACATTGGAGCAGGTGCACCATGGATTGCGATGAGTCTCCACAGTCACATTGCTCATCCGTTGGTGCAATATAACCCCACCTGCTTAGGTATAGTCTGCAATCCTACATCGGAATCCTGATGTAGCAATACCAATTAGTGGAGCAACGACATTCGCCAAGCGGTGGGCAGTGACTGGAAGAGAAGAGCCGAACATCGGGCTCAGTGACCTGTCTTAAGAGAGGCCTATGTCCAGCAGTGAAATGACACCGGTTGAATATGATGATAGTTGGATATTTTCGGGGCTTAATCGCGTAGTAGTTTATTGCTATTTTACCTCGACGTTTCAACGATGTTACAGTCATCGTGGTCACGAGAGGACTGATGGCTGGCACCCGTTCGAATCTTCGGCTGATGAGGTTTCAGACTACCCTCAATCAGCCATCACAAAGCACTATTAGGGTTGCGACACACTACACACTGACAATGACAGGTTAGCTGGAAGAAAATACTCATTAGTATTAAGTTCGCCTTTGTACAAATATGCTGTAAAATGTGCAATAAAGAATTTTCTAATCTAATCTAATGTCGGGCGATAAGCCATGCGACTTTTTTCCACTCTATAATCTTCTTGATGACCGGATAATATCCCACGTTTGCGACAGTTTGAAACCACATTCCCGATTAATATTCTAACTATGTGTACAAGTCGCGAAAGTTTAAAATATGATGATGATGATAATGATGGTGGTGATTATGATGACGACGACGATGATAATAGCAATAAGTATCTTTCAACTTCGACAGTTAGTCGATTGGAATCGTTCAGGATTTGGTGCGCGTAATAGGAGCCAAAGATAGTTCCGAAACGTAGATTCTCTAACTGTCATCATGAAACATCAGCAGTAGCAATTAGTGGAGCGACGACATCCACAAAGCGGTAAGCAGTGACTGGATGAGGACACCCGAAGACTGGGTTCAGTGGCGTGTCTTGGGAGAGGCCTAGTTCAGCAGTAGAATGTCACTGGCTGACTATAAGATGATGGTGCTAGCAATTAGTGTCGACTTTGACAGATAGTGGAGTGAAATCGTTCGGGATTTGGTGCGCGTAACATAGGAGCCAAAGACTGTTCCGAAACGTAGGTTCTTTATCTGTCATCATTAAACATCAAAGGGTTCTAAATTAAGGTGCTAACACGGTGCTAACTGATTTCAAATGTTCTAAATACAATCTCGTTTAAAATACAAAGCTTGACCATGCAGTATTTATTTTGAAGCATAATACTGCTGATTCAAACTGACTACGTCATTTTATTCAAATCAGACCATCATTCATAACGCATTAAAGCTACCCTATCTATGCCTAGTCACGTATGGATCACCGTATTGGTACTCGGCAGGGTATGATTATGCTAATACAGAGTACGTCAATGCCGAAATAGATCGCTGTTGATTGTCTTGACTTGTCGGAGCAGATTGAAACTATAGGGTGTCCTGGAAGGTTGACAATAAAATTAAAGGTTAGTAATCAGCGGGGTTTTTCACGGTCTTAGTGGACTCGGACCGAGAGCACCATCCAAGTAAACTATTGCTTCTGATTGGCTATTTTGGTGTTGTCACGAAAAACCGTCCAATCAGAAGCTTAGTTTACTCGGGTGGCGCACTCGGTCCGAGCGTACTAAGACCGTGGAAACCTGGCCTAATAGTAGCGGGATACAAAAAAGTAAATAAATAACGGTCCCAACTGAAAATCAGTTTTGCTGGTGATGTTTTGCTCACAACACACACCAGCAATGTATGCTGAGTTGGTTTCTTGCCACGGAGGCACAAGCATTTGTAAGAAGATATTACTATCTTTCTGCTCTTTCTCGTATTGATGTTCATCTTTCCCATAATTGTGTAATTGTTTGTGTGTGCATTTGTGGCAATTTAAATAAATATTTTCTTTGTAACTTTAATCAAAGGTTTGATGAAAATAGCTCACTTTATAATTGTATAATGATTCGTTAATAAATACCTGTAACGCAATGGAGTAAGATTATTCTTAGATAAGTTGGTGGGCTGCCAAATGTACCTACTGAAAATCAGCGCTGAAGGTGTGCCCATCAGCATACTGCTGAGTCAGTTGCCGTTTATATCAACAGTGACACGCCGTGACCTTTAGTGTTGATTACTTTTTTAATGTTATGTAGTAAGATAAGATAAGAACATTTTTTATTGTACACACCAGAAAAAAATTACACAGACAACAGTTACAAAAGAAGAGGTACAATTGGCGGCCTTATAGCTGATAGCAATTTCTTCCAGGCAACCTTAAATCGGAAAGATTGCAGAAGGAGAAATTGAGACGGGTAGTTGGTACTCATTGAATATTAATGTACATACGTATACGTGATAAAATAAACTTACATAGATAAATACTATTATGTAATGTAATATAAGTAGTAGAAACTAATGTGTTTTAAGTTTGTTTTGTTATTGTGGCATGTGTACTGTGTGCATAATAGATGTTTTTTCTTCTTTCTTCTTTGTCTTCTACTGATGAGTTACTAACCTAAATTAAACAGATCAGCAAATCTTAGAATACGGATATTTCATTTCCCGTTGTATCTCTAAGCAAACAGTCACGTGCTAAGCTACTGCAACATAATTACGTAACTTTGGGCAAATATGTGCCTACAATTAGCGTTCCTTCAACACAATCACATGCCCCCCCAAATTACCCAATACTGTGGTAAGCTGTACCTACGTACTTAACATAAGTACGCGAAGTATTTTGAAATACCTATCTAGAAAAAACGTTTCTATCACTGCCAACTGATTTAGTCGATCTGCCAATTCACAACCAACGAGGTGATCAACGACCAAAGCACCAAATATTCAACCTTGGAAACTCACCTGGAAACTAACTTTATTTTACTTTAGGCGCTGTTGGCTTCAGTTTCACAGGCTTATGTGAAGACAAAGTGCTTTCCTGTAAAAGTAATAGTGTCATTGTCATTGTCACAACAACTCCCATGGAAAAAATACTACGAAATAAAAGTTGACGTACAGCGATCATCCTTTATTAAGCGGATGGTTAACCTAGTCATTGTTTCATTATCAATCCATACTGGATCCCTACAGAGCTTCAGTCTACTTTGAGACAATGGAGCGCAATAGAAAAGTACCTTTTGTTAGAAAAAAAGAAATCTCCTCATAAACGGGGATTAAAGTACGTTACTTTCGCTATTATGATTTCAAATTAGGGGGCTGATTATATTGATACGTCAGGATTAAAGGCTCTAAGCGGTTATTTAGAAGTTTTTTGACAAACAGTGTCAGTTTAAATTTTGTACTGTTTTGATAATGGGTTGCACGGTGGAATCGAAAGCGACAGAGCGGTATTTTTGTATTGTTCACCCAAAATTAGACAAAACAACCAACTGAATAAGTTTTAGAATTGTGCTGCCAATGACAAATAAATAAATTTAGTAACAAAAATGCTATTATTAATATAAAATAGCAAAAGCGCTCGCAAAACGGAAGGCCTCATGGCCTAGTCAAACCGAGTGATTGCAATCAATCACTTGAGTTAAGCAACAACATCTGGTACAGGATGGGTGACCATCCCGTGACTACCTAGTGGCAGTTTTCCGAGCGCTTCTGTGCTTCATGTAATGCCAGTCGAGAAGCCATGTCAGAGGACTTATGGGCGGCTATCAAGCCGCCTGACATGGCTTCTGACAGTAATGCCCGTCACTGTCTTACAATCCTCCACCAACCCGAACTTGGCCCCCGTGGTAGAGTATGGCCTAACCTTCCTGCGATCGATGCATGAAGAGACCCGTGCTATAGCAGTGGGGATATATAAGGGTTGATTCCGCGAATCCGCACCGAGCGATTCGCGATTCTTTTATAATAAGAACGGCAGAGTTGTGGAACACACTGCCATCGTCTGTCTTTCCGGAGACATTTAACCTGGGTGTCTTCAAAAGTAGAGTTAACCGCCATTTGACAGGTAAGCACGTAACATTGTAGACCCCGTCTTCGCTTACCATCATTAGTGACTGGGGTCAAGTGTAACCTGTCCTACTTCAAAAAAAAAGATATCAAAAATAGCAAAAACCCCAGCTGAGAAGGCGCGAACAATCTAGGTCACTCACAGCTAGCGCAATGTTAGTTTTGAGGTATGTACAGTACTACACAAGAAATAAGTCTCGCGGATGTACCTGCGCAGATGACCAAATTTTGGATGTTCGGCAAGTTGATCGACCAATCAGATATTTTCATTTTATGGCAGGCCGCGCGCCTTTGTTGCTATTGGTTGATTCAACGTCATCGATGCAGGTGACTATTAGTTTGGCAATATTAGCGTGAGCGAAATAGGTAGTGCTACTGCGGCAATCAATTCTGAATCCTAGCCCGTATCGGTTAAAGATCATGTTTAATGTACATATCGCTTCGGGTACTTTCGTTACACTTCTTCCTAGTCTGCGCGAACGTAGATTCCCGAAGGGACTTTTATTATGTGTAGTACTGTACTCAATTTTTCGCGGAAAAGATTGAATGTCCGTAATAAACAAAAAAGCTGTCAACCAATTGCCGTAATAACATCCGCCTGTCCAAGTCGTGGGAATCTTAACGTCCAGATCCTGAAATATTGTTCACTCCTTTTGGTCATCCAACTGCCAAAGTTAAATCATTTAGAGTAAAGGTCACCAGTCCAGAGTTGAGTGGAACCACCTACCCGAACTTTCTTAATTGCCAAGGAGTGTTTAGTCGTCTTCGGAAGGCGTCCCCGAAGTTTTTGAGGACAATTATTGCGGTGTGTTTAGCTCAGGGTCATCACGTTCCCAATTTGTTTTTTGGTTTCGGCTTTTTGGTTTGACTAAGTATGGAGTTTTTTTGTCCATTTTTTCTCCAAAATTACCTAGATTTTGAAATGGACACCTCGTTTGAATTGCGGCAGCTTCTGCGCTACTTTGAATAAAACCATCTCATTTCATTTTAATTTTATTTCATATTATAATTAATTTTTTATTTAATTTAACAGTTCATTATCATTTTATGTTGTTATTGTTTTCCTTAATGTAGGTGTGTCTTTCTTTTTATCCTCTTGTAGAGCTTTATTGTAAGTAATGTAACTTTGTATATGTTTATAATAAATTGCTATATGTAATGGTTTATGTAAGTATATTATTATTAAGCATAAAAGTACTCGTATGTATATCAATATTCATATTTGCACCAACTACCCGTCTCACTTTTCCTTCAGCAACTCTCCATCGTAGGTTGTCTGGAAGAAATTGCTCAAAGCAAGAAGGCCGCCAATTGTACTGTATCTTTATAATTATTTTATTTTTGTTTTTTTTTTCTTGTTTACAATAAGAATATTCTTATCATATCGTAGATATCTTATCTTTTCATTTATGAAGTTGTAGTAGCAAAAGCGCTCGCTAACGGTGAGGGAAAACATGACGTGGAAACCTGAGTGTCTGAGCTGTTAATATATCCTTCTAAGGCCCAATGTCCTCAAGTGACCACAAAAACTATTATTGTTATTTTCTAGGTCGAGCCTTACAAGGAAATACCTACAGGGTTTCCTCACTGTGTTTTCCTTCAGGTTATTGAGTTGTTTTGCTACTATAATTCACAAAGCGTAAGCTATTACAGTCTGTTAGCGTTTAGAATATACCTCGGCTACTATCGGATAGAATCAGATATATTCATGTAATAGAAATATCGGAACTAATATGACACATACGTGGGACACTCAGAAACTTTTGAGAAAGTAAAAAACTAACTTCTATGAAAAAACATTTTTATAAAATCTTTTCAAAGAACTCTCCACCAGCCGCTATACAAAGTTTCATGCGTCTGAACCAATTTTCAAAACATTTTTTCCAGTCCTCGGCAGACACCTCTTCCACGGCCTTCTCAAACGCTGCTAGCGCGTCTTCCGGCGAGGAAAACTGTATAACTTTGAGCTGATTTTTAATTTTAGGGAATAAAAAGAAGTCACACGGAGCCAAATCAGGACTGTAAGGAGGGTGTCCCAAGACTCTGACCGGTGTGGAGTCCAGGAAGTCCCTCGTTTTGATCGCAGAGTGCGCGGGCGCGTTGTAGTGGTAAAGAAGGATCCCGCGGAACCCGGATCATATTGATAAAACCAGGATTCGTCACCTGTCGCAATGTCGTAAACGCGCCGTGACGAGCCAGCATCAAATTTTTGTAACATATCACGGCACCAATCTACACGGGCCTGCTTCTGAGCTTCGGTGAGGTCGTGCGGCGTAGTTTAAAAATAAACATTAGTAGTATTTTTACTTTTAAATAATGGAAGTTTTCAAAACAATTACAAGTGGCCAGTGTCTTGTACATAAAAACTTTTTTTCGCAATACTTTCTGAGTGACCTGGTAATCAAATAAACTTAATATGAATTTTTTTTAAAAGAGTAGGAAGTAGTATTACACTCCTTGCTTTCGGCGAAAACCGACGCCTACTCTAGAGCCCGCGGTATATTCTAAAAGCTAATAAACTGTAACTCTATACGGTATATAGCTACGGTATGGTACGATAAGCTAACTACTAGTCCTTTCATACACAACCATCACTAACCGGCTAAGGGAATTGATCGGATACATAATTTTTTTTATTAAAATCCTTGGCGAGCACATTTTCATATTAATGGAGATATTTTTACCAAACTTTTGTTACAGGTGACAGCCCTATATGACAATCAGTAGCGCGTATCATAGAGCCACCACCGGCCGTAATAGATAGCCACCGTTATTATATTTGTAGACGAAACGTGTAATTCATCTACAAATTAGAGTGGCATGTAAAAAACTAATTCGTAGTAGCACAGTAGTAATAAAAACTTACATGCCAATGGCTTTATTTTCTAAGCACCTACGTAAAGGAGACGGATACACTTTTATACATTCTTGGGCTTATGTGTAAAAAGATGAAAGTGATGTCAATTAAGAGCTTATATATTATCAAACCATCTCTAAAAATTCTGCGGATTTTGGCAATCTGAGAGCAGTTTAAGAGATTTAGTAAAAGTGAGGTTAGGCAACAAGTTGACAGTAAATTATTATACTAAACTTTTCCGTGTCCGTTATGATAGCAAGGGTCGTACAAGTTAAGCAAGATCAGAAGTCCGTAGAAAGAAAGCACTGGTCGGAGAATTATAGTATCAAAAACAACAGAAAAACTCACTTTTTGGTAACATGGCAACTATCAGGGAGCTGTCACGCCTGTCACTGGTTAGGACAGACACAGATTAAAAATACAGTTGACAAACACGCGTAATAAAACGATCTGTAAACGAGAATCAATTTGAAGATTTATTTTCATCAAGTTAAGAAATAGTTTGATTTTTTAAACTGTTGACACTATGTAAACTATAATGTATTTATTTACTTTGATAAAATAAATCATCTGGTGTAAGTGTTTTTATTTAATACATTCACACCAATTGATTAAAGTAATCGATATCCTATTTCATTAGGGACATAAACTTATTTTTAAGATTTCTCATCTTCCAGATTGTGAATTGAGGTCATTTTTTATATTTTAAAACAGAAAAATATAAGGCTTTTTTAAACCATACCTAAACTATTTACAATCAGGCCCAGAAATGCCCGTCTCCTTTGTGAATTTGTAGTTGCAGAACCACTCGCTAACTGAAGGTAAACACCGTGAAGAAATCTGAGTATTTCAAGGTGTGTTAGGTCTGATGAGGCTCTAATTAATATTTTATTATAATTGACGGCCTCGGTGGCGCAGTGGTTTGGCACGCTAACTGTACAACCGAAGGTCTCGGGTTCGATCCCCGGTCGGCTCAAAGTAGGAAACGAACTTTTCTAGTTTGTCTCGGGTCTTGGATGTTATCTGTGTATTTATTGTATTAAATCTATTGTCGAGTTGGCACCTGTAATACAAGTCTGTTGGTTGTACTAAGTATGGGGCTAACGAGATCTGTGGAATATGTCTATGAACATTTATTTAATTTTTGTTTTTAGCCTGATGAATCAATCGATTTCTGTCGTTTTGAGAATGGTCAAGTTTCATCGCTGATTCGGCAATGTAAAAATTTACGTTTTTAAAAATCATTCGTTTGTATGGGTATCGCCTCGTAAGAGACCTCTCCCTTTCTCTGAAAGGAGGACTGAATTTTTTATAAATGAAAGAATTACAGATACACTTTTACCACACTAATTTATTATTATCATGAAAGGGGGACGTATATACAATGTTGAAGCCTATAGAAGCGCTCGTAGCCTTCCGAGTGGAACCAAGTGATTGGAATCAACCACTTGGGTAAAGCAACAACGCGCACGGTCAGGTGATGGATTGGTGACCATTCGGTGAGTAGCGCTAGTGGCATTTTTTTCCGAGCGAATCCGTACTACTCAAGGCACGATAAGCCGTTGTTGACGGTTGTCATGTAATGACAGTTGTTCAGCCATTTCAGAGGCCTTATGTGGCTTCTGACAGTAAGGCTCGCCACTGTCTTACAATCCTTCACCATTCCGGTCTTTGCACCCGTGGTGGAGTATCGCCTTACCTCCCTGCGATACAAGAAGAGGTCTGTGCCCCAGCAGGGGGCACATTCAAAGGTTTGATATCATCTCGTTCACTTACTTACACTCCTTAGCGGTGAAATCCGTAGCTACGCGCCTACTAATTTAGCAATGAGATAAGATAAGAATAATATTCTTTATTGTACACCAGAGCACATATTATAAAACATGTAAAGATACAAAGCACAATTGGCGTCTTTATTGCTAAAAGCCATTTCTTCCAGACAACCTTACGACGGAAAGTTGCTGAAGGAAATAAGTGACGGGTAGTCGGTGCAAATATGAATATATTAATACATACACTACTTATATAAATAACAATGTACCTACATAAACAGTTGCACACATAGTTACGAGTATGATAAACTTACATAAATACGCTATAATAACAATGTACGCGATGAGGAAATAAATACAATATTGTGATGTGTGAAATATCATCAACTCATTGTCCCCACCGAGGGTCGCAGGTCTACATAGCAAACAAACATTATGATGGCTAAACATAATAATTACACCAAATAAACAAGCAGCCAAGGAGCATCCTCGTAGCTTAGAGGTTCTTCGCAATTACGACGCTACCGTGAAATTTGACAGGTATTAGCAACATTGCTCACAGTGTACCTACTTCAAACATCAGGCAGACACCTAGAGTGACGATTCTGACAGTTTGATGTGATAATACGGAATTAGCTGATCAAAAGTAACACAAAACAACGAAGGTGGCGTAGTAGATAGACCAGGGCACTTCACATTTGATAGGTGTAAGATAAGATAAGATTAGACAATCCTTTATACTTAATGCGAAAAGGTTAAGGTTTCTACTCTCCTAATTAAAACTGTTTTATACGGATATCACTCGTTGTATTATATTATTTTTTAAGTTCATGTAATATAATTGTTTTTTTAAACTTAATTTTAACTTCAATTACTGATAATCAATATTGTTGTCTTTATATAAAATAATTGGTTTATCTATTTTGGAACGTAACTTCATAATTAACTTTTGTAACTTTTGCCGAGGGTAGTAAACTAACAGTTAATGCTTTCAAAAAGACGCCTGTCACCTCAGTCATCCGAGACCACGGCACCTGTAAAAATGCCGAAACGTCGGAAAATTGTAAAAATATACTGAAACGAGTGAAATCCGTATAAAACAGTTTTAATTATGTCTAGTGCTCGTGTTAATCTTAGAAAATACTATTCTACTCTCCTGTTAAAACCATTACAGAAATCACTCCGTTTTCGTTGCGCAAAAACTTTCTGTTGCTCGGGGAGACAATGCTCTCATAATAACAATGAAAACATTGAAAACCGATTTTTTGTGAAATGTTTCATGAAAAACACGAGCAGTCCAAGAAACACGCCATTAGGGTTGCAGTGAAGGGAACAACACATTAGATTATGGCAAAAATTGTGAATATTTTTTGGGACCATGCCGCTCTGTAATATTTTTTTTTCATGGACATATTACACAGATCTCGTTAGCCTTATACTAAGTAGAACTAAATGACTTGTTTTATAGGTGCTAACTCGATGATAGATTTAATACAATAAATACATACATATAGATAACATCCAAGACCCGAGACAAACTAGCAAAAGTTTGTTTCCTAGTTTGACCCGGCCGGGGATCGAACCCGAGACCTTCGGTTTTACAGTCAGCGTGCCGAACCGCTGCGCCACCGAGGTCGTCCAATAAGTCTGTATTTATATGACTCATCGTTTTTAGTTGAAAATTACTTGCCACAGACATGGTCCTATATGAGTTTGGTCAATATCTGTCGACGGAATGTATCAACATTATCTACATTGAATGGAACTGCTACCAGCAACTAATGCCATGCAATTTAGCGGACAATCTTGCATTTTTGCAACCCAAGTGAAGTGCGGGTTAGTAAAAAAAAGATTTTCCTTGCGTAGTTGCTCTATCAAGTCAGCTTAAGGCACTCCGCTTCAACTTAAGACAGGTCCATTGTATTTCGAATTCATCCCGAATTCATCACAACACTTAACACTCAACTTAAAACTGTATAATAAAAAAGTGCGACTATCCATAAATGAATTTTTGGGTGATAAAGAATTACAATTACTTACCTAGCTCCACAGTGCAGTTTGCGGGATCTCATGGAGGCATCACCCGGCGGCGCGCTCGCAGTGGCGCGGTTTTGGGAGCGAGAAGTCTGAGAGGAGGGCGGCGCTTTCGACACGAAAGAAGAAGAAGATTACAGTGCTACACAAGAAATAAGTCTCGCGGATGTACCTGCGCAGATGACCAAACTTTGGATGTGCGGCAAGTTGATCGACCAATAAGATAGTTTGATTTTATGGCAGGCCGCGCGCCTTTGCTGCTATTGGTTGATTCAACGTCATCGATGCAGGTGACTTTTAGTTTGGCAATTTTAGCGTGAGCGAAATAGGTAGCGCTACTGCGGCAATCAATTCTGCACCTTAATCGTATCGGTTAAAGATCATGTTGAATATACTTATAGCTTCAGGTACTTTCGTTACACTTCTTCCTAGTCTGCGCGAACGTAGATTCCTGAAAGGACTTTTATGATGTGTAGTACTGTACCTAGCTCCACAATGCAGTTTGCGGGATCTCATGGAGGCATCACCCGGCGGCGCGCTCGCATTGGCGCGGTTTTGGGAGCGAGAAGTCTGAGAGGAGAGGAGGGCGGCGCTTTCGACACGAAAGAAGAAGAAGATTACAGTGCTACACAATAAATAAGTCTCGCGGATGTACCTGCGCAGATGACCAAACTTTGGATGTGCGGCAAGTTGATCGACCAATAAGATAGTTTGATTTTATGGCAGGCCGCGCGCCTTTGTTGCTATTGGTTGGTTCAACGTCATCGATGCAGGTGACTATTAGTTTGGCAATATTAGCGTGAGCGAAATAGGTAGCGCTACTGCGGCAATCAATTATGCACCTTAATCGTATCGGTTAAAGATCATGTTGAATATACTTATAGCTTCAGGTACTTTCGTTACACTTCTTCCTAGTCTGCGCGAACGTAGATTCCCGAAAGGACTTTTATGATGTGTAGTACTGTACCTAGCTCCACAATGCAGTTTGCGGGATCTTATGGAGGCATCACCCGGCGCGCTCGCAGTGGCGCAATTTTAGGAGCGCGATGTCTGAGGAGGGCGGCGCTTTCGACACGAAAGAAGAAGAAGATTACTTATCTATAGGTATACCAAGACGGCTTACGCCAGTAGTCCCTATGTTTAGGTTGTATTAGAGCATGCAAGCTTTACAATTTTACTGTATGCGCCACACACCTTAATCTGCTATATACAAGGTTTATAAGTTAAGAAAGGTTCTGTGTCTTTTGGAAAATTATCTTTATGTGCTCAGATGCTCATTTATTCCAAAAAGGTGTGAAGAAAATAGGTATGTGTTTTCATTGCAATTTTTTCACAGCGCTACTAAGCATCGAGTACCTCCTTAACAGTGCCTATACTAGTCGAGTTACCTAGGTAATAGCTGCATAGAGCTGGTTTACGAAAGTGATAGGAATTTCAAGAAAATCAGGATCCAGACTTGAATCACAGCTTACGCAATCTTGATAATTACTCACATTCAGCTCGGTGGAAGGTACTAGGAATATTGCATATTGAAGTGCGTTTTTTTTATTCTTTAGTATGTTACGTAGAGATGGAACCATGTATATTATGTAATATTTTGTATGATGTATCTGTTGATAATTTAATTTTCACACCTCCTGCTCGACAATGCCTTATTACGTACCGTCAAATATCATCGTAAAGCATTATCATCGCATAGCCTTGTCTCTCGAGGGCAATGATAATGAAGAATTTCCCTAGGGAATAAAGTGATTTGAATTTAGAATGTCAAAATTCGCATGAAAACTATGAAGAAGCCCCGCATTGCAATTCGAAATTCGAATTGTTGTTCGAAACTCACCCCTTTTTTCTTTTTTTTCTGAACTACTGTGTCGTGTGACCGCGCGAAACACCAATAAAAAAAAGAAAAAAAGGCGCGAATTGCAAATACGAATTTAAAAGTTATATTCAAATTAAGTTGCTAAGCCGTAAAAGAGTGTGGACTTTATATTTTCAACTTATGCAGCCCTGTCTTTTTATTGTCTCCCAGATGGTGTGAAAAGTAGAGTATTCACCTCTGGAATAAAACATGTCTTAGTCTCGGGCGGTATGAACCCCTGGCTTCACTCAGGACTCTACATAACTCCCTCGCTTCGCTCAGGAGTTAAAATTTAACTCGGAGTCCTTCGCTCCGCTCAGGGTTCAATATACCGCCCATGACGTAATACATGGTTTTATTCCCTTAATGCATAATCTACTATTATTCACACTGTTATCCAGGCATGTATTTATATACCTCTGAAATTATCTTTTAGTACGTTCTGTATTAGTCCAGTCCATGCAAAGGTTGTCAGGAAGAGATCGCTTTTAGTGATAAGGCCGTCGAATGTACTGATAAGTTAAGAAATATCTGTGTAATTTCCACTTTTATGTACAACTAGCTGACCCAGCGAACTTCGTACCGCCTACCAGTCGATTATATTTTTTTCCTCCGTAAAAGCTATCCTCGTACTTCAAGTAATATTCTAAAAAAAAGAATTAGCGAAATCGGTTCTGCTGCTCCCAAGATTTGCGCTTATCAACACATTTGGGGATTCAAAAAACCTATTAAGAGGCTAAAAATTCCACCCATGCCGGGATTCGAACCCGCGACCTCTGGCTATCCGTGCCAGCGCTCTAACCAACTGAGCTAATGGGCGACTCACCGACATCAGTGAAATTTCGAACCTCAATTCAATTGGAAGAGCGCTGGCACGGATAGCCAGAGGTTGCGGGTTCGAATCCCGGCATGGGTGAAATTTTTTGCCTCTAAATAGGGTTTTAAAATTTGTCCTTAGCACGGGTTAGTGCATTAAAAATAAAAATAGTATAATCGTTTGTTACATGTTATAGGGACAATTTATGTAAATAGCCCTTATGTGGATGTTATTAGAGATAAGATTAGATAAGAGACAGGTTAAATATTTTGATGTAGCATACCATTCGCATTAGGTGAACCCTGTAATGAAATGTATTTTATGGAAAATAAATAAAATAAAATAAAAAATCATGAATGAAGTTATCAAGGGTCACGTGTAAACGAAACATTCTGAAATCGATCACTTTAAGGCGCAGCCTTCCTCCGAGAATGAGTGTAAAAATAACACAATTTTTTATATATTTTTTATTTTTTTAATTACCTAACAACATTATCTTGATAATTGCAGTCGGTTGAGGCTTCATCATTACTGATAATATCAGTAATATTAACAGTAACTTTCCATCGTAAGGTTGTCTGGAAGAAATTGCTTTTAGCAATAAGGCCGCCAATTGTACTATGTATATTTGCAATTGTTTTGTATTTGTTGATTTTCCAGTGTACAATAAAGAATATTCTTATCTTATCTTAATATTATAACCCATTAAAATGGTGTGCCATCTTCTTTCATCTATTTTTATGGATGTACCTAATTACTGAGCCTGATGTTTCGTGTATTGATTTTCTTTCACCTAATTGCTCAAAATATGGCTATCTGAGAAAACTTTTTGTTGGCTTTCTGTTGCTATGCATGTATATGTGTTAGTGTCAAGCTGTAACTTTTCTAAATAAAATAATAATAATATAATAATGTGACCACTATGTGACCAAACCATTAGATAAAGATTTAAAAAAAAAACCATCTTGCGTCGCAATCGTCCAAAATGTGTATTTATTTAGATCAGATTAATCATCATCATTCAGGAGTTTTCAAGCCGTCCTAAGACCTCTGACTTGGCTTATCGACCATCTATCGACGGCAGCTGGCACCAACTGCTTAACGTGCCTTGCGAAGCACGGAACCGCTCGGAAAAATGCCACTAGCGGTAGTCATAGACGGTTTGCCCATCCATGCACTGAACGCGCCCTGTGTTGCTTGACCTTCACGATAGTTTAAAATCACTCAGGCAGCCGGGACTACGAGCGATTAGATTAATACTCTTTATTGCACACCAGACATTTTTGGGAGTACATCACAAACTTGAATATCTAAGTTTAATAGTATGCAACTGCTTGTTTCATAGTATTGTATGTACGTCTAATGACATCACGTCGATAAGCAGCCGACTGTCTACACAAGATGCTTCCTGCGATGCAGGTAGAGACCCGTGCCCCAGCAGTGGGGACATACAAGGGTCGATAACGATAAAACTACAGTTCATGCTTTACTGTGACAATTCGATGTACTTTGTAAAGTCGATCAACTTACGCAGTGTACATAAATTTTTCATAATATATTATGAATTGTAGTTTTATGGCACAGTTCCGTGAGAATCGAAAAACATATAAAAATATGATAAAAAAACAAATCTTAGTTACACGTTTTTTGCGTGGTTCGTCTGTCAGTCTGTCAACAGTAGACGACATCCTGTGACAATGTCAACGCGTCACATGCGTATACGCATCACTGACCGCGCATTCGTTTTGAATGCATTCTTTTATACTATTTTTATTTTTAATGCACTAACCCGTGCTATGGACAATTTTAAAAACCTACAGCATTATGCATTCTTTTGTTTGACAAATAAAACGCTTATCTATCCAGCCACAACTGCTATGAGTAGAAAAAAGTGTAAATCCAGGATTTCACGGTCTTAGTACGCTCGGTCCGAGTGCGCCATCCGAGTAAACTAATGCTTCTGATTGGCTATTTTGGTGTTGTCACGAAAAACCGTCCAATCAGAAGCATTAGTTTACTCGGATGGCGCACTCGGTCCGAGCTTACTAAGACCGTGAAAACGCGGCCTTAATAAGTAAAGTTTTTAATAGTATACATTTTGGTAAAATTTTGTGTTAGGATATGTTTGGATATTTTGTTACATAATCACACAATAACGGAAGAACGGATTTATATAAAACTTAACGTTCACACAGACAGGCGTAGACAAAAGCCTGAATTGAGACAGATGATACTTGATTTAATGAGTTCCCGTGGGATAATATTTTATCCTTACCGCAAACTTTTTTCAAGCCAAATTGTAAGATATTTGTTTATTGCGTTGCCATGGTAACAAGAATTGTGTAAACGGGTTCTGTGGTGGTACTAAGTTCTACGGGACAGCTTACTAGTAATATACAGTGTCTCATTCAAATCGGTCAGTATGGGAAAGTCTAAAACTATAAGACATACGAAGATCTGTTCTTAGGAACCATCTCATCGATTTTAATAACAAGAAAAACTGCATTCATACATTTAAAAAAACATCAGTACTCTTTTCGGGAATCGAACCCGGTTGTTTTAAAAAAAAAAACTACACTATTTCTATTTAGATATCGATTGTGTAGGTCTTAAGCAGTAAATTTCTGCACGAAACATGATGTCTAAAATGAATAAAATGCATTGTTTTTACATACTTTCATTTATTTTAGTAGGTGCTCGAAGTGACCGCCGACTTTTTCAATACAATATTCAACACGTTTAGGTAACGATCTTACGATTGCATTTTGTTTTATTCATTTTAGACATCATGTTTTATACAGACGTTTACTGCTTAAGACCTACACAATCGATATCTAAATAGAAATAGTGTAGGTTTTTTTTTCAAAGCAACCGGGTTCTAGTCCCGAACGGAGTACAGATGTTTTTTAAAATGTATGAATGCAGTTTTTCTTGTTATTAAAATCGATGACATGGTTCCTCAGAACAGATCTTCGTGTGTCTTATAGTGTCAGACTTTCCCATACTGACCGCTTTGAATGTGACACCCTGTATATGTTTAAGTATTTTCAACCTAATGGGATTTTTGAAGACTTCTTGTATTCATTTTATGATTTTGTATATTTTTCGTTCTATTGACTATTCTCTCTCACGTCAATCATTCAGTAATATTCTTGTTACCACCATCTCATTGCCCATTAATTCTTACTGTGTTCCATTAGTTATTTTTGTTTGTACAGTCCAATTCGTCTCAAGGATTACTTATCAATTTCTCCTTCTGCAATCTTTGCGATCTAAGGTTGCCTGGAAGAAATTGCTATCAGCAATAAGGCCGCCAATCGTACCTCTTCTTTTGTAACTGTTGTGTCTGTAATTATTTTCTTGTGTGTACAATAAAGAATATTCTTATCTTCGTTATCAATGCTTGTATTTCCCCATTGCTGGGGCACGGGTCTCTTCCTGCATCGCAGGAAGGTTAGGCCATACTCCACCACGGAGCCCAAGTCCGGGTTGGTGGAGGATTGTAAGAAGACAGTGGCGGGCCTTACTGTCAGAAATTATCAAGCCGCCCATAACGCCTCTGACATGGCTTATCGACTGCCATTATATGACAGCCGGCACCACCGGCTTAACGTGGATTGCCAAGCACGGAAGCGCTCGGAAAAATGCCACTAGCGTTAGTCACCGCACGCTCACCCATCCTGTACCTGACCGCGCCTGTTGTTGTTTAACCAAGTGATTGATTCCAATCACTCGGTTCGTCTAGGCCACGAGCGCTATCTTATGTTATCTTATAAGAAATAAAAAGCTCTTGGATAAGCGTTCACTTTTTGTTCCTTTTCAATTTGACTAAGTTCAGTGAAACCTTTAATTAAAATCTAACCAAGCCAACGACACCTACAAAAACAGCTCTATTATTAGGTATCTACACCATTTTTAATTTGGCCCACAAAGAACCACAAAGAGAGCTCATTAACCCTACTTTTGATGAAATAAGAGCTCTCGAGCCTTTAGAAAATAAGTCAAGTAATTTGAGTACTTACTTGAGGTTTAAAAATCTTAACTTAAAGCACGCGCGCTTTTTCAAAGTAGTGCAGACGTGCCAGCTTAAGTTGACCTTCATTACGTCTATATAATAGAAAGCATGAGTGAAGTGATGAATGAAACTGATCCCTAGGAGAGACCAAGGTAGTTTGGTCGCAATGTGGAATCAGCTGCCGTCGACTTTTTTTAGAGCAAAGGAATCGAATAAAATAAATTTTCTCGAGGAGAGCTAAAGGTTATTCGCGAGACGAAATGCGGTTGAATATTTGTTAGAATTGTAGTGATGGGGTAGATACATCGACACTCGATGATGATTCGATGGTCATGGAACCTCTTTACGATACTCTCTGTATTACGAACAGGCAGCAACATCTGCCTGTAGTAATTTGCATCACTTGAAGCCCCGAGTACCTTACTTTGCAGTTAGGTTTTACATCGGAATAATATCGCTGTACCCACATGATTATATTATTTTAATGCACTAACTCGTTCGAAATTTCACTGATGCCGGTAAATCGCCCACTAGCTCAGTTGGGAGAGCGCTGGCATGGTTAGCCAGAGGTCGCGGGTTCGAGTCCCGGCATAGGTGGAATGTTTGACCTCTAAATAGGTCTTTAAAATTGTCCTTAGCACGGGTTAGTGCCTTTAAAATAATATAATCATAATTTTAATTAGTGTTTATGTCCGTATGACAAAAAATACATTATATAAAGATATTAGAGTTTCCTAGTTAAAAAAGCAAGTCAGTCATATAAAAGAATATTATTACAACAGAGACAACAGTTACAAATTGAAAAGGTGCACTTAGCTAAAAAATACCTAATCATTTGTCTATGTTTATCAAATAAAATGAAAGGATTTCTTAGTGTTTTGTGATGCTCATACACAGTTGATAACATAACAAAATAAATCAAAAGTAGATAGAGTACATTTTATTGCACAACCAGGAAAAAGAATGTTACCATGATTTCTTAAATCTAATTGATCTTCTTTTAATCTGATTAAAATACTTAGTATTTATTAATTGTAGTTTAACAAAATTAAAAAAAGAAATGTAAAATTAAAACTAAATCTCCAGTCTACCTTACGTTTTCATAGAAATAGATAGAAAACACATAATGGTACATAAAAATAGGAAACGAAAATTGGAACTTATGATATACGTTATAAATTATGATTACTTAGAGCATTTCTAACTTATCGACAAATATAATAAAACACCTTCTGGCGTATCGATAAAAACCTCGACATACCCATCACTACTTACCAGGTGCGGCACGCGCTCTGGAGAACATTTTCGCGTTCGCTTTGACGACGATTTGTTGGCAAAAAACGTACCTACATAAACGTCGGCTTGCACAAAAGAACTCCATATTAGAATGCATTTGTACAAACTCCCACTGCCGCTGCCGTCTTAATCTTTGAAGTTGGGGACAGATTGAGGAGAAAAAAATCGGTTTGAAAAATCTCATAGTGTTAATTATTATAAGACCATCATTCGCATGCGAATGAGGGTTTTATAATAATTAAGTGTAATTAAGTGCGAAGTGTAAACATAATAATAATAAAAAGTTTTTGTAACCACTTTATTGTTCTATTCTTTTTAATGCACTAAGAACGTGCTAAGGACAATTTTGAAAAATAATTAGAGGCTAAAAATTCCACCCATGCCGGGACTCGAACCTGCGACCTCTGGCTAACCGTGCCAGCGCTCTTCCAACTGAGCGAGACTCACCGGCATCAGCACTTTATTGTTACTAACAATAAAGTGGTTAAATTTACATCATTCACTTTCACGTTGAGTTTTTTTGTTCATTTTTCTCCAAAATGAACTACATTTTGAAATACGTTGTAAGTCAAACACCCAGATTTACTTGTAACAGATTATGTGATTGATTCAACTATTTCAATAAAATAGAAAACATGAATGAACAAGTAGGTGTCTGTTACTATAGCTAGACTATCAGATAGCCTGAATTATTAGCATCAGGCCGGTGTCTCTAAAATAATGACATATTTCGTGATTCATTATTAAGACTCATATTTATCAACAAATTTTCATTAAACTAAAAAAAACATAAACCATGCAACGCTAGACAACTACTCGTAATTGCGAGCTAGCTATATTTTCTTCTGGAACCTCAATTACATCACATCTTTATAGTATTTTAAATTTAAGAAAAAGGCTTCTTTCTGCCAAATAAATTTCATTTCAATTAATTGTAGCAATTACTCGAACAACATTGTGAAATATTGTTAGTTTGTTGATGAACCCATGGCGTGCTAGGTCTCTTTGAGGACATAGGTAGGCTTTTCGCTAGGACTGGCGAGGTTTGGTCTAATTCTTCCTAGCCGATCGGCTTGTCTGGGTGATTTCGTAGAGACTATTCAATTCATAAGCTCTCTTCTATAGTTTCTTCATTTTCTTTGAAAACCTTTTTGTATGTAGCCTATTTACATCTGCAGACCACAGGCCTTCTCTTACAAGGAGATAAAGGGCTTAATTACGAGGTGTGCCCTCCGTGGATTGGCAATTTCACGCGCTGAGGTATTTTAACAGCCACTTTATAAGTTTCCTCTCGATGTTTTCCTTTACCGTTAGCGAGTGGTATGGCTACTAATAACTTTACTTTTTTTCAAACATAAGTTTTAAAAACCTATTTAGAGGCCAATAATTCCACCCATGCTGGGACTCAAACTCGCGACCTCTGGCTATCCGTGCCAGCGCTCTTCCAACTGACCTAATGGGCGACTCACCGGTGTCGGTGACTCAATCAGTGAAAATTCGAACCTATTTACAATACTCTCTCTATGACGTACTGTATTGTCCTCAGCACGGGTTAGTGCATTAAAAAGAATATTATCAAACTTATGTGTTTACCAGTCGACACCAGCTGGACAGAAAGCATTGCTGTGATTTGAAGTGTCCATGTATCTGTGTTGCCAAGAGTTTACTGCAATCCTCAGTGTTAGTTATATCGTATTTAAGTTTGCACAGACGACGTGATTGCATACTAGTAAGGCAGAAGCAGAAGCAGAAAGTATTTATTTGTGGATCATATGTACATTTTTACATTTGGTGTTCAGTGACTGTTTCGTCACTTCGTAGATATGTATGGAGATGCGCGAAATGTCACCCAGTTATCACGTCGTAACATACGCGCATCTGCATACATGTCCACGGTCTTGATAAGAGTGACGAAACAGTCACGGTGACAAAAGTAACCCGTGCGCGCGTAGCCTTAATCTGCAGGTGTGCTAAAGGTCATTCGAATGGTGGCGTGGTGGCCGGTTCATCTATCTCCCTCCAAAATGGTTGAGACTGATGATTGCTGAACTCTACGTTATGGTCGTGAACGAGTGCTGTTCGTGTGTCTGGCCGCAGCGCTTGTTATGTTTTGACGACCTATGTAAAACAATTAACTAAGGCAATCATGGAATCTTATCATACGTATATGTGTATCTGATGATCTGATGTGTATAGATTTAAGAGGACTTGAGAAAAGATGGTCAGAGTGGAGTTTTTTTCCCCGCTGCCTTTTTCTCCACTACACTACGACGGCCTGAAGGCAGCGGCTTTCACTTTAATGTTACATTGTACTTGGACATTCAGCAAATAGAATGTAAATTCTTTACGTTGAAATAAATTGAATTGAATTATCTACCAATTACTTAGCTTATAGCGCAGTCTCATAAGGTAAACGCTTATGATAAGGTTCGACTGCATAATTTGATATCAATTTAGATTACTTTTATTATTTATTTAATTTAGACCGTTTCCACTTGAATGGCAGCTGACGCAACGTAACATTTTTACAAGGTAAAAAAGGCACGACAGGTTGCTCCTTCAAACTGGAACACCAGCTTTTTTCGTACCGTCCAGGACACTCTTAGGCTCTAACATATAGCGATGATATTCCCTTAAATTTTCGTTTTAAAGTAAGTGGTTTTTTTGAGGTTGTATTCCGTAAAAGTGTTAACAGCCACGGTTACGATCGAGTGGTAAACAATTTATTTTATAGCGTCTCAGGTTGAAAATGAAGCGTGGCGCGCCCCTGGCTGCCAATGGGAGATAATCGGTTTTAACGTCACGAATTATATTTATATGGAGTGGCCTTAAAACCCAAAGTAAAATAAGAGGCAATGACTGTGATGTCCGATGCAGAGCTGGTCACTGCTAGTTGGTAGTTCTCGATTCGGGCCTTTTATAGTTACTTGAACTAGCTCTAGGGTCGACGGAGGACTAAATCCCATAATTCATCTATAATATAAAAATGAATACCTGAATGTGTTGGTAAGTGAAAATCTCGAGGGCAGCTGAACCAATTTCGCTACATCTTTTTTTTAGAATATTCCTTGAAGTACGAGGATGGTTCTTACGGAGAGAAAAAAAAAAGAATCGATTTATAGGCGGTACGAAGTTTGCTGGGTCAGCTAGTCTTCTATATTATAAAAATGAATCGCTGAATGTGTTGGTAAGCGCAAATCTCGAGATCAGCTTAACCGATTTCACTAATTCTTTTTTTTAAATATTCGTTGAAGTACGAGGATGGTTCTTACGGAGAGAAAAAAAATAATGAATCGACTGTTCGACGGTACGAAGTTCTAAGTACGAAGTACGAAGTAGATACGAAGTGCTAGTATGCAATAAAAGTAATTAAAATAATTTAAATTTTCGTATAATAATAATGTATAAATAGATAATAAAAATGTAATAGAGTAACTAGCTGACGAAGTCAAAGTTGTTTTTCCATCCATCCGATCTACCAAGTACACATACGACGACCTCGGTGGCGCAGTGGTTTGGCACGCTGACTGTAAAACTGAAGGTCTCGCGTTCGATCCCCAGACGGGTCAAACTAGGAAACGAACTTTTCTAGTTTGTCTCGGGTCTGGGCGTTATCTATGTATTTATTGTATTCAATCTATCGTCGAGTTAGCACCTATAACACAAGTCATTCAGTTGTACTTAGTATAGAGCTAACGAGATCTGTGTAATATGTCCATGAATATTTATTTATTTATTATACAAAATTCAAGAAAGTGGGTGCGGACGTTTCAGAGGTGTTCGATAATAAACATTGTGGGACTAGGACAAAGGACTTATAACAAGTTTTTTTTTCACTTCCTCAAAATTTGGGTAATTGGACTTATGGTCTGCTGACCTAGGATACTATTCAACTAAAATTATAAATTTGATATCCTACCAATTATACACAAAAATTGGTAAAGCAGTTTCGGGGGAGTTCGATTGTTCACAAACACTGTGACACAAGATACATTGTATATATCGCTCATTTGGCAGAATAATGACGCAAATGTACTTTTTTGCCAATTTGAGTTAAGTATGCCAAAACACCCGAAATAACTGTTTACACTTGGGAAAAAAATGACAGTAATGTAGTTTTGTTTTTTATCGCGTGACAGCGCCACTGTCGTTGTGGCATTTTGACAAAGTTCTAACACTTCTGAATGAAACAACGGTCTCTCCTGTAAAATTGGATAAAGGACATTTGCGTCAATATTCTGCCAAATGAGCGATATAGGTGTATCCCAAGTACAGTCAATAGCATATCAACCTATTTACGTGTGTACTCTACTCAGTTGCGTTACGGGCGACTTTGCATCAAAAATAATAAAATATGACTAACTGCCGACTGTACAGTAGGATCCTATTGTGTAGTAATTACGTCAGACTCCAATTCCATAGAACTACAATTTGTGCTTTACTATGCCAATTCGATGTACGTGGCATATTCGATGTATGGCGACTTGGTGACGTAATGTAATTGAATCGTCATTATAAAACTATGAATCGTAGTGGCGTGGCCACTGCTAGTTTGTTTACATCATTACGATACTAGTAAGATTTATATGACTACGTTATTTCATTTCTCAGGACTTCTTTAGAGGTATCTCTTGGTACCTAGCGTTTCTTTTGTGCCTACTTCGATCAAAAAGGCAACATAGAAAGTTGAATAAAAATCATTCAATAGAAACAACAAATTAATTCACCAATGTACTATTTAGCGTCATTACAGTGTCGATTTGTTTATGTACGTCAACTGTTTAATTTTATTTTTCTTTACAGCAAAACAATCGGCTGGAGCTACACAGGTCACTTAACAATCATTCCATAGACCCCTAAAATGAAGTCACCGATATTGTACAATTTCGCGTCATTACACATCGATTTGTTTATTAACTTAATTTTTTTTGTTTAAAGGTAAAAAAACAACAGGACCTACATAGCGTACTCAACAATCATTCAAAATTCCCCTACAATATAACAAATGAAGTCACCGGTATTGTATAGTTTCGCGTCATTACGGTGTCGATGTGTTGTCCGTAATTATATGATGATACAGGCTGATAGGGGCGGCAGATGTGCTATGAGAGTTACTGGTCAATGCCTCCTGTTCAAATGAAGCTATCGTTTTTGGGTCTTTTTCGAAATGTTTTACTCAAATAATTTTCGTGATGCAGTACAAATCCAATGTGACGAGAGAGAACAATTTTTTTTGCTTTCAAAATAAGAAACAATGCGTTGATTCCAATTGTATTTGTTATAAAAAAAAGCGAAAGTGTTTTCGCTTTTTTATAACAAATCCATATTAACATGAATCCATATTAAAATCCATTATAACAATAAAAAAAATTATGCTAGAAAATTACAGTACTAATTAAGCACGCCCTTGTACATTTACTCATGTAATTAATGCAATAAAGAATTAAAATAATAATAATAGTTTGGTTATATTGACAGCTAGTTGTGATATACTTACAATATCGGACGTACATGGTTAGCGTGTGGCATAGCAACTACAAATGACGCTAACTGTGAAGTAAAACATAGTGAGGAAATCCGCGGCTTGATTGGCTCCGCACGTATTGACTAGTCTTTCCTGACGGCTAGGCCGACTAAGCTGTCCGGGTGGTAGGTATAGGTGCAGGACAAGCCTACAACATCTAAAAAAATAATATCCTAGTCACTGCAGCGTCCAACTTCACCCATCTAGTGTGAGTGAAGATCAGATGCCACTGGACGCTGTATAAATCATCTCATTACGTAATGCAAAGGCCAATCGGGTTGTTGCGGGCTTATAAATTACTAGTGAACTTTGATGAAGGTACATAGGTTTGACAAAATCGTGTCCCCGACAAAGTTGATGTTCTTTGACCGATTATTTCCATAAATACAAGCGTAATTGTATCAAAAATCGTTTACACATTTTGCTTCCTTGTCTTTCAGCTAATAGATAAGGAAACATCGTTGGTATTATGTTGCGTAGCGTGGTTAGAAAACATTAATTTATTGTTCCCTGGATACGCACCTGCGTCCGCCCTTCACAGCTCATTTGTTTTGTCCCATACATATTCTATTCTAATGACAAAAAATACTTTCCAATTGGTGACCCTCCGTTTTATATGTTTAGTGGTAGCAAGAAGTTCAGAAGAAGCGCAGACATTTCTAACCATACTTCAGTTCAGAATAGTCAGCTTAATAACTTATAGCAAACTTTTTAAGGTCTACTTGTTTGTGTTTCTCCATCGTTTGTCGTGAAGTCATGAACATCAACTGTAAACGACGTTTACATGAAGGTTGATATACTATCAACTCTGGCTTCACCCTATCAAACTTCACAAATTAGTTGACCAGTAATAATATAGTTAATTATTTTTAAAATTCTTTGTTGCACCTAGTAAATATTGTACAATAGAGGAGGATTTGCGGCAGACCGAAAAATTCAAGAAGTAGGTACTGTTTTAAGTTATTTAAATTTAAAAAATACTATATAAATATATTGATCGATTGATTGATTTGATTGATTGAAATATAAAGTAGACTATAGTAAAAATACATAATACTTATAAATTAACTTCAATATATGTTAATAGCGAAAGCTAGAGTCTGTCTATCTGTGAACTGCAAAAATATTCTAAATAAATAAAAATATGTCCAAAGGTACCGTAATAGGATATACCAGGCTACATTAACTATCTCCTATTTTGCCTCTGACTGTACAAAAGGGTGTGAACGTTGATTGTTTAACCTCCATGCCTGTTGAAATTGACGCCTAATTTGGTAAATTATAGCTTTGCCTAGGCTGTCGAACAACTTGATTAGTGATTGGTAATGTCCTTATGCAATTGTTTATGTTGGCCTTTTTATAAGCATTGGTAAAGGTTGGTAGGTACTTCTAAATACTTCTAAGGTACTTAACAGATCGTCGACAGGCTATACTAGTCCACTGCTGGACATAGCCCTTCTCTAATGAGCGCCTTAGAGCCCTGTCTTCAGCCTGCAGTTTTTCTCAGATCGTCATCCCACCTAGACGAAGGGCATCCTACACTACGCTTGCCGAGTCGCGGTCTCCACTCAAGAACACGTTTACATTAACGGTTGTCGGTTCTTCGCGGGATATGGCCAGCCCACTGCCACTTCAGTTCGCTAATTCTCTGAGCTATGTCGATAACTTTGGTTCTCTGTCGGATGCATTCGTTACGAACCCTATCCTTCAGAGAAATTCCGAGCATAGCTCGCTGAGCGACTTTGTACTGGTGGACCAGCCCTTTCGTCTGTGTCCATGTCTCGGCTCCGTAGATCATCACAGGTAGGTAGGACCCACTGATTGAAAACTATCGTTTTCAAACATTGCGATATGGAGACGAGAAGACTCGGCGTAGTTTCCCAAACGCTGATTTATTATCTATGGGTAATTTCATGATTTTCTTGTATCCATTTTTCCGTGACGCTTATTGCTGATCACAAGACTGTTTTTTGAGTGTGTATATGCACAAAAAACAAAAAATTGTAACCAGCCTCGCTAGACTCGATACAATCACAGTTACGTATTGCATTTTTCTTAACTTTTGATCGCAGTAAATCAAAACATGGCCAACACTCATGTAGATTCGTCGTAAAGATAGCATTACCGTGCGATTGTTGCACGTAATTACATAGGGTGTCCACAATTGTAGGCACGCGCGACCCGTTAATCTTTCGCGAAAAATCTCCGCATGTTTGTTAATTGTGCATATTTTGATTTCCGACCGCGGCCCGCCGATTTACTTGTTGATGTTTTGATATTCCCGTTACCATGGCGACACTGTGTTTTCTTTTGTAAAGTTCCTTTTTTAATGTAGCGATCAATGGATGCGCACTAATAAAAGCGCATTGTCAACAAATTAAATAAAAAGCAGCAACAAAATTAAAAGTGACAGATGTGTCGCGTGCCGTCCATAAGACCGCAGGACGAATTGCAGCCAAATAATTGAATAATTACTCCAGACAACATGTAAGCGTTTAAAAAGTCATCAGCGTTATGTGTTTTATGTCACCGTTGTTTGTTTTGGTCGAACTTTTGGTTACGGTGACCTCTAGTTTCATACTGATAGCTTGACCGTCCCGGTGGCTTGAATCTTTACCGTTGGACGGTCTTTTTCGGCAGATGACGCTGCGGTCGCGTGCCTTACCGTGCCTATCGTTGTTTAAGGCCAATTTGTTGAACATTCTCTATATTTTTTTACTGATTACTAATTTGACTGCCTCGTTAGTCTAGCCGTTACGGTGCTTGGACACCAAGTTAGAGGTCGTGGGTTAGATTCCTACTGGGGGATGCCGTACATTTGTACAAGTGGCCTCAGTCTGGGTGTGTTTTCATGTCTGTGACGTCCTTGCCTAATTGCCATATACAGGGTATCCTACCCCTGCGAGATACTCACGCATGTATCTCGGAGGGGTAGGCCGAGACCAGGGCTTGCCACTAGTATGGCTATATGTCTAGTATGACACTAGTCTGTTTGGGTTATCTCATTCTCCATTAAAACCTAATAAGCGCGTTAACCTCAACAATATCTGCCACCCGCATCACAAGCTCATTTTTCACGGCGAATTATAACGTGACGTCAGTCTATAAAATGTCATAGCACCCATAGTATCAAGGTCATAGTATCACATTACATAAACTCGGTGAGCATGCGTCGCGTTCACGCGAGAAGCGTGTGAACGCTGTACTTACCGTCGAGCGAGGTGAAGATGAAGCGAAGGCAAATGGGTCTGAAGTCGCCCCGCCTATCGCAAGTTGCTAATGAAAGCGAAAACGTTTGTGTCGGCCAATTATTATCCGAAAATCATTGTAAATACGGTTCATCATTTTATGGACTAGCTCGTCCACGTCGTGCTTAAGACCATACTCCCTTTCCAAGAGAAGGCCTTTACCCTGCAGTGGGACGATATATTAGAACTAGCTTTTGCCCGCGACTCCTTCCGCTTAGACTTAGTTAGACCTGAGATTTCCGCACTTAGCCTGATGATTGGGCCATTGTACGTAGTGGAGCTGTGAGTTTACTCCAGCCAGCCTATCTCTTTCCAGAAAGCCAGCAGTGCTCCGATGTCACTGCGGGCTTCCTGAAGGGACCCCGGCTTCCCAATGATCTTCCCAACTATACGCGTAGACTTTAGTAGCTACAAAATTTTGCAACCCCGTTTACTCCCTTAAGGGTTAAATTTTACGGGTTATTTTACAGGTTAAAAAACGGGGAAACACGTGTTCTATCAATGGTGTTGAAGAGTATTTATTTTAAGTTTCAAGAAAATTAGACAACATTCTTTAAACCTCCCATACAAATTTTGCCAACCTTTTGGCCCCCCTAAAGGTTGAATTTCAAAAAATCCGGTCTTATTCCTTGCCTACATCATATATATAGACCCCCCTGTGCAAAATTTCAGTTTCCTAGGTCCAACAGCTTGGGCTGGGCGTTGATGAGTGAGTCATTCAGTCAGGACTTTGAATTTTATTTATGTAGATAGAGAATCGCCACTAGTATGACTATGTCTAGCATGACCCTAGTCTGTTTGAGACATCTCATTCTCCATTAAAGCCTATTTAGCGCGTTAGCACCAACAACATCTGCCACCCGCATCACAAGCTCATTTTTCACGGCCAATCATTAAGTGACGTCACTCTATAAAATGTCGTGTACAATGCAATAATCAATACAATAATTCAGAGGGTTATTTTATTAGGGCTACGAGTGGTTGATACAATGTTGTTACGAAATTATTTATCTTTTCTATTTAATTTTGTACTTAAAATAAAAGAGGAATGGTAGCGAAGCGGTATGATACCGGCTTCTCAATCGAGAGGCCGTGGGTTCCAATCCCGGCTTTCACTAATTTTCACTTTTTTTCTAAGTTGACGTGTGAAGGAAAACATCGTCAAGAAACCCGAGTGTCTGAGATGCTCAACTACCTCAGGGCTTGAAATTATCAATCCGCGGTGGGCACGCGCGGTAATTAAGCCCATACTCTCTTTCTGAGTTAAGGCCTGTGGCCTACAGTGGGATAAAAACTAAACAAGAATTATGTACTTACTAAAATCTTTCCAATTATTAACTTTAGTTGAATAATTTAAACATAATTAGTTATCGAACTCCTCCGAAATGGCTTTACCGATTTTTATGAAATTTGGTTCATATTTATTACTTCTGAGAATAAATAGTAGGTCATAGGCTAAATGAATACGGCAAAACATAATTTGCGGGATCAGCCAGTTTTGTTATAAAATTTCGTCAAAGATTTATGTTAGTATGTTCCTCGAAGTATGGCTTGTGTAAAATGAAATTAATTAGCGAGAGTAATTAATTGCATTTTACATCTTAAACTACAAGAAAATGAGCTGGATCTAATAATTGTCTGAGTAGTAAGTCTGAAACTAACCTTTAATAAAGAGTTATCGTAGGGCTGACTAAGCATGGGCTTTAGCAATGTATCAATGTAAATTAAGAAATAAAATTACCAATATCATATTGTATAGCTGCATATAATTATCGCTCGTAGCTCCGGCTGCCTGAGTGATCTTAAACGATCACGAAGATTAAGCGACACAAGGCGCGTTCAGTGCATGGATGGGTGACCGTCTATGACTAACGCTAGTGGCATTTTTCCGAGCGGAGAAATCCAATAAGTGAGACACTTTTGTCTCCAAACTATGCATCAAAGTTTATTCCAGTTCGATATTTTCCATACATTATATTAAAACAAATAAATTGACCAATCCTCCCATAAATCGTCGGTCATACAACCGGTGGCAAGCGCAGGCGCATGTGGCGCTGTGCGTGGCTGCGCGCGCAACCCCTTCGGCCGTTCCGTATTCAAATTAGTACGATTCTAACATCTGTTTCGGGGGTACCTACGCAAGTTGGGTATGATCGTTTACAAAAGTAATAAGTATTTGTTTAAGTTCTTTAATGGCATTTAATAAAAACATAAACTGAGGTATACTAGCCAAATAAATATAAACTAAAAATTAAATTAATAAGTAAATTTAAAAGTAATAAATATAAACTAATACAAATAAGTGTTTGTTTTGGTCCACTTTTTCAAGAAACTTTTCTTCTTCAAATCAAATCAAATGAAATCAAAAAAACTTTTCAAAGCAAAAAAATCAAAGTAGCATTGGGTGTCTATTTCAAAATCAAGATAATTTTGCAGAAAAAATGGACAAAAATAGTCCAAACTAAGTTGTATCAAAGCCCTAATTGACAGAGTTTACAATTAAGTAAGAAAAAAATTAAATAAGTTTAACAGTTTTTCTCCATAATAAGATAAGACTATTCTTTATTGTAATTATTGCTAACAAAATTAAGTACCACACTTTTAAAATAGCAATAACTTTTTCAGGGGCCCTTAAAAAGGCCTCTAAAAACATTTTAATTTTGTGTATTAAATCTCCATAATAGGGAACCTTTATTTTAAACATGGTTGAAAATAAATTGAATTTTTTTGAGTAGTTTTGGTTAAAATGAAATTAAAACTGTAGTAGGTACTTAGTTTTGCAGGTCAGTGTATTAATGAATAAATAAATGAATAACTATACTATTTTTATTTTTAATGCACTAACCCGTGCTAAGAACAATTTTAAAAACCTATTTAGAGGCTAAAAATTCCACCCATGCCGGGATTCGAACCCGCGACCTCTGGCTATCCGTGCCAGCGCTCTATCCAACTGAGCTAATGGGGCTGTAAGTGATGCTATCTACTTAAGCCAGATGTCGCTGCCTGTACGTAATACAGAGAATAGTGTAGAGGTTCAAAATTTCACTGATGCCAGTGAGTCGTCCATTAGCTCAGTTGGATAGTGCGCTGGCACGGATAGCCAGAGGTCGCGGGTTCGAATCCCGGCATGGGTGAAATTTTTAGCCTCTAAATAGGTTTTTAAAATGAATAACTGTTTATTGCCAAGAACGTTACCGCCTTTATAACATTAGTGTGATTGTGATGTGATGATTAGGTACTAAATTTCATAGATGCTATCTTAAACATGTTCTTAATAAGAAGAATTCGGATATCGGACGAACGGCAATATATATTGGTTCAAATATACCAAAGTATTGCAATGTATAGTAAAAGCATAGAGTTATTTTCTTCTTTCTTGCTGGCGCAAATCTTTCTTTTACTGTGTGCAATAAAAAAATCTCTACACTCTATATGTAATTATTTGTGTATTTCAATAAGTTTCTATCAGAATCACCTACCGAAAGAGGGGTTTCCAAGCACCACCTAGAAAAAATCAATAGAGCTAGAGATCAAGTCGATCGGCACTAGCTGGCCCGAAAGCTGCCGCGAACCACCGTCAGAACTGGAAATCTGTGATTGAGGCCCTATGCTCCCCTAGGAGTTAAAGGACCGAAGAGGATGAAGAAGGATCACCTATATATGTTTTATTTTTTATAATGGTACCAAATAAACGTGTCTATTCTATTCTATATCTTCTATAATATAAAAACGAATCGCTGAATGTGTTGGTAAGCGCAAATCTCGAGACCGGCTGAACCGATTTCGCTAATTCTTTTTTTAGAATATTCCGTGAAGTACGAGGATGGTTCTTATGGGGAGAAAAAAAATTAAAGATTCTACTATTAGGCGGTACGAAGTTCGCTGGGCCAGCTAGTTTTTATATAATATCTTTGTAATGTAACCTATATTTTTATATAATTTCTGTGTAATTTTTATCTCGATAGATAGATAAAATATTAAAAGTGTGGTAAGGGTATGTAAGAGAATGCCAGAAGATGTATGAAAGATAGTGTGATATGATATTGCAACGCTTTTGTACAGTCTGGCGCTTAGTTGACGGCGCTTCCACCATACATTTCTCGAGTATTTGAGTTTCAAACACACTAGTTGATTTTACGTAAGTTTATTAGTATTTCTACAGTATAGGTGCGCTTGAATAGAGTGGCTGTTTTACACTGACTTAAGTTCTACAAAATTGGTGTCAGCAAATATGCTGCGCGGCACATTTGCTAGATTGACATCGTACAGCTTTGGTGTAATTTTACTGTTATGTTATTAATATTCAGGTAAACAAATAAATATAGAAAATAAGATAAAGAATCTATTTCAAGCATTTAATTTTGCTTGGCAATATCGCTATTTAGCAGTACAAGTTATTGTTAAGGGTTTTTGCAGTCTATGTAGTTTATTTTGTACACGTATACAGACCCGTTTCTTACTGCTGCTCCGACTCTCCAAGGTTTGCTGGAAGAAATCTCTTACAGAGATAAGCCCGCCTTTGTAGGTACATGTTATTTCTTATGTATCAGTATCAACTGAACCTGCTTAACAAACGCGATCTGTACTTTTAAGTGTCATTGTATTTTAGTCTATTGGGAAGAGCAACTACTCTGCCGTAACACAGTCTTTACTAGTACGGAGGGTAGGAACTCATCTCCTGCTGTTACTTTTTACTTACTTAAATTTATAAACTACCATCATCTATGACACCAGACCAACTACCTTATTTGTTAATGTTAGGTTTGTTATCCTTTTTGCATGTTAGTTATTAATCACTTTGCAGTGTACTTGTTAACAGCTATAAGACCTGTTTTTTGGAAATAAATATTATCATTATGTAATGCCCTATTTAATGTTTCGTGTACAATAAAGTATAATAATATATCGCTGCTCTTCATAATTTAGAGAATTTCAATTACTACATTTGCCAAAGTTTCACCTTTTTTCAGCGACATTACACAAACGCCACCCGAGTAGTCGATCACAATACTGCATTCGATCCCACTTAAGATATTCCGCAATTTGCATACGAAATTATCCTTAAATGTATTCAATAAACGTACTTCAAAGTCGTGTAATATGGTCAAACTACCCTGCTCAAACGCATTCGAATATGAACCTTATTTGATTTGGTTACAAAGGTAATTTGTGAAGTCTACCAAAAAGGCACAGTTTCTCACCCAAAACGACAGTTGTATGCGGTTTATGGATTTCTTAAGGTACTTTTCGATTGGACGGTTCATTAACTTCGGTAAAGGCCTCATTTGTTTTCTTTTACTCGGTCGTTTTCATTGTATAATGATCGGTTTATGGGTCGGTTGTAGTATGGTGTTTTTATTTCACCGCAAAAAAGTGAAATATTTCATACTGGTTGACTTGGGTAACTTTATACCGCCTAAGAATTTTTGTCTTTGTGATTTCATCCAATCTTTTAATAAATATCGGTTATTACATAACCTAGGTTAACTAAATATTACAGATATAATTTAAATACACATACGTATATAAAATAGCACGAAAAATATAGAATGATACTCAAATACGTATTTACTGCAATCTAAATACCTACATACTAATAATCAATATTAGTTACATACAATACTATAATAATATAATACTACATAGATACTGGAGAAATCTATTGAAGCCCAAAGTAATGGTCATGAACCTTTTCTCTAAACACGTCTACAGAATGAGACTGGCGAATGTTCAGAGGCAAAGCGTTCCACAGACGAACCGCTGTCACAGTGAAGGAATAAATTCGAATAGCCCGCCATATTGTGCTCGGGGATATCAAGAAGTTGGTCTTTGCATGAACGCTGAAGGCGTCCATGCGCGCTACGGGGGCGAAACGTTCACGGAGATAATGGGGAGAGGACGGGTCATTTAGTTTTATATATAAAGGATTCAATGACAGGCCCAATTTCAGAGACTCCTAGATATGTTATTCTGAGAAGACACAGTACTTCTCCGAGTAATATATCTAGGAGTCTCTGAATGTCATTATGGCATTATGGCCTGTATTTAGGACATATTATTATTAAAGCCGCGACCGCGACTCGGCAAACGTACTGTAGGACGCCATCCGACCAGGTGGGATGACGATATGCGAAAAACTGGCGGCAGAAGCTGGATGCGGCAAGCTGGAGACAGGGCTCATTAGGGGAGGGCTATGTCCAGCAGTGAACTAAAATATTATTATTATTATTATTAATACTTTAAGGCACCATAAAATTGTACAATGCGGCGAACTTAATGCCATAAGCATTTAGCCAATAATAGCCAGAAAACAAAGAAGAAAAAGAAGATTATTAAAGCCTGTAGGTAATTAAAATCGCTAAATAATTGCAACATTAAAAACCTAGCCGAGCCCACGTGGACCACGCGGATTACCAACAATAGCACACCAATAATGATAATTAGACCGCAAAATTCTGGTCCACGTATGTGCATTGTTACAGAGAAAGGGCTAAAAACTATGCTTCCTACCCTAAATATATCCGTAATTATTCCGCAAACAATCCGCGAATAGATCAAGAAATGGCACGCAATGGAAGCGGTTTAAATACGGATACTGTTCCTGCATAAACTAAGGGCTGCATCACGTATATCATTACCTTAATACAATAATTGCCTGGTGCGTTTATTCAGAATGGCCGGTCAAGCAGCATTGTTATAACAAATGCGTAAGCGCGTGCTAGCTAATGACAATAGAAGAGATTTAGATCAAAATAATGCGGCTTTTTTAATTTAGCCGGTTTTTTTAGTCGACCCTTAGTTCGCTGCGGTTTAATATCAATATTGAAAATGTGAACAACAAAAATTTTGTTCAGATTTACTAACAAGCACATACTTTCACTGCTACTGCCTTCATATAGTATCATTCTTCACGTCAATACGTATTCCACCCTCCAATTTGTTACCTCGGATATCTGCAATAAGAATCTATTCAAAAATGTATGCAAAAATGTATTCCGATAAGGAATATATTTTATCGGGGATTGTAGTGTGTGTGTTTGTTTTGTTTTGTGGTGAGCGAAATTATCTTCAAAAATATTTCAATAAGTGAAAACTTGTTTTTGACTATCAGTCTTTATTTCAATTGCAATGTATTTTGTTCATAGCTGTATGTTTTTCTATTATAATAATAATATTAAAAAAAATGCTATTTTGATTGTATTCTGCTAAATATATCGTTCTCGTGCTAACTCTACTTTTTAGAAGAAAATTTATCTTATACTATAAAAATTTATCACTGAACGTGTTGGTAAGCGCAAATGTCGAGAACAGTTGAACCAATTTCACTAACCATTTTTTTAGAATATTCCTTGAAGTAGGTACCAGGATGGTTCTTGCGGAGAGAAAAATAAAAAAATTCAAGAATCGACTGTTACGAAGTGGCGGTACGAAGTTCACTGGGTCAGCTAGTTGATAAATAAAATAAATCAGCAAGGTCAATAACACTATTTTCATTGATACTAGTAAGAAAAGAAGACAGAAATTTTGACTGTTAGCGTAACGAACAATAAAAATATATTTTCTCGTGCGATCGATATAAAAAAAAAATCGTGTAATTTCTAAATGAGATCCTTATCACAAATAATTTGACCCAAAAAATATCGATATTATAAACGGTTTGTATATCCCCACTGCTCGGGCACGGGTCTCTTCCTGCATTGCACGAAAGTTAGGCCACTACGGGGGCAAAGTCCGGGTTGGTATAGGATTGTAAGACAGTGGCGGGCCTTGCTGTCAGAAGTTTTCAAGCTGCCCATAAGGCCACGGACATGGCTGCCTTTACATGACAGCCGGCACCGACGCCTTAACGCACCTTGCGAAGCACGGAAATGCTCGGAAAAATGCCACTAGCGGTAGTCACCGGCTGGTCACCCATCCAGCACCTGACCGCGCCTGTTTTAGTTTAAGAAAAGTGATTGATTTCAACCACTCGTTTTCACTAGGCAACGAGCGCCTTTATACTTACCTGTTTTATTGCTATGTAAGCTGCTCATGGACTCTACAACGAGTGATTTGGAATAAAAAAAACTTATTTTAGTCCTTAAAAGTCTTTGCTCAGCTACACGGATTCTACTGAAGGGGGTCTACATTTCCAACACGGTAACATGGATGCTTCAAATTTAAGATAACTAAAATGGTTACAACCATTGAGACCAAATAAATCAGCACTGCTTCAAAAACAGCTTACTAATGAAAACTTGTGGCATGCAAGCCCTTGGACCAATCCAAGGGCTCTAATCTTAAGAAAAACCCCTGTCTTATAATTCCATGACAGAACACACACACGCGTACATAAACACATTCACAAAATTAAATTATTTTTATAATACACATAAAATTACTTTGCATGCCTGTCTTACAAGTAAATAAGCTTTCAGGGTGGTGATTTTCACTAACTTTAGCCAGCTAGAGTCAATACGAAAAATTATGCTCTCCTCTGTATCACCACCACCATATATGAATCCTTCGTTGATATAATGAAGTGAACACACTTGACTACCAAACAAAACAGAGGTCGTGGGTTATATTCCCAATGGAAGCCGCTGTACTAGATTTGTCCAAATAGCCACTCATCAGTCTGGGTGTACCTCCATGTTCTTGACGTCCCTGGTCACCATAATACAGGGTATCCTAAATTGGGACCATGACAAGTGATTGTTTTGTATGATAGTTAAGATAAGACAAGGCAAGGCGAGGCGAGGCGAGGCGAGGCAAGGCAAGATAAGATAAGCGTATTCTTTATTGTACACACCAGAAAATATATAATTACAGAGACAACATTTACAAAAGAAGAGGTGCAATTGGCGGCCTTATTGATTCGATAGCAATAGTAATTCCTATCAGTAATTGCTATTACTATTACTGTTACAATTACCAATACTTTGTGTGATATGTTTACGGTCATTTTAATAACCGAAACGCTTCATAACTGTCCCTCAATTAAACAAGGCGCTCTGATTGGAAACCATTAACATATTGCCCCAAAAATGTTTGATGCTAATAGTTTCGTACACCACGCGCTAGATACTTTGATAGCCAAGGCAAAATAGGCTTTATTGCCTCGTGGTGATGGTGCGAAATCAGGTTTTATGGTGCGTAAGTGATTCAAACTGCGTGCACGCAAGTTCCAGTGTAACGGTAATGTGCTAAACAAAATGACTACTACTGTAAACGGAGACTCTCTTTGTTTCACTAAAGTTTTGGCTAGTAAAAAAAATTAATTTCATATTTATCTTAAAAATTTTGCCTGTACACGAAAAAATAAAGCTTTTATTGACAGTAGAACAATATGGCATTAATTCGTATAAAATACCTATAACATGTCAAATCATCACAAGAAATGTATGTATTAGAAAATTGGTCATACCTAGAATTCTAAATTATTATGGTATGCGTATGAGAAAATATCTCATTCCAAAAATATTAAACAATCTTCCGGTTAGTTTAAGATGTGAGAATGTCTGTAAAGTCACATATAAGAAAAAAGTTGCAGAATTTCTGTAGTCAACTGTAGTTGATATGTATGTAGGTAGTTGGCTAGTTTTGATTCTGCCCGGTACACTGACCTCTTGTTCGTGGCAATGTCATGTGTGTGAGTGACCGAACCCAAGCCTTAGGCGTAGGGCCAGCAAGAGGGTAGTGTGTAGGAATTCTTCAAATGTCTTTTTTAGTATTTTTATGTACCTAGCATATAAGATAACTTGAACTTGTAAAACCAAGAGCATCTGAAAGAAGAGAAAGAAAGAGAAACATTTATTGCATCAACAGTTACACACAAAACATCTAACAAATACGAAACAGACTTATCGGAGAACAATCAAAGGGTAAGGTAGTAAAGACAATTTAAACAGTTTTGTCGCGGTGTGTTTCCGTTGCTGCAAAAGGCAGCTGACTCAGCACTTTGCTGAGGGTGTGAGCCCTCAGCGCTGGTTTTCAGCCAGTACCTGATCAGTACTCTCACGGGTGTCCCAGTGCGCGGGTCGGTATGTTGCAATTTAAATAAATATCGGTAGTACTGTACAGCAATTTAAATAAATATGTATATTACAATTTATATATTATAAAATATCCATAAACAATAAAATAAAAAACGAAAAATATGAAATTAAGACAGCCGTCCTTGATGCGATCACATAGTCAATTGATTAGTCAAATTGAAAGAAGTTTGGACATGATAGGGAAGTCTTTGCTACTCCAGCAAATATGCCCTGAGCTTACGCCCAAAGGCACATCTACTAGGCGCATCGCGGACTGGGGGAGGAATATCATTCCAGGACTTGGACGCCGCATACTTAAAACTGCCACGGAAAGCCTTAGTACGATGCGCAGGAATAAGAATTCTGTCCTTGTTCATAGCGCTGACGGGACGACCACTCCAACTTTTTGCATAAGCCGGACATTTACTGCGAAATAATCCAAACACTAGCGTAGCAAGATGTAGTCGTCGTCGGGCCTCCATGTCATGTCGGGCATCTGCCAACAAACTGTTATGCAGTTTGGCAGAAACCAACTTCTGTATTTTTTTGTATTTTTATTGAATAAATGGTTTCAATCAATCAATCGATCGATCGATCGATCGATACCGACCGACCGACCGACCGACCGACCGACCGACCGACCGACCGACCGACCGACCATCCGACCGATCAATCAATCAATCAATCAATCAATCAATCAATCAATCAATCAATCAATCGATCGATCAATCAATCAATCAATCAATCAATCAATCAATCAATCAATCAATCAATCAATCAATCAATCAATCAATCAATCAATCAATCAATCAATCAATCAATCAATCAATCAATCAATCAATCAATCAATCAATCAATCAATCAATCAATCAATCAATCAATCAATCAATCAATCAATCAATCAATCAATCAATCAATCAATCAATCAATCAATCAATCAATCAATCAATCAGTCAATCAATCAATCAATCAATCAATCAATCAATCAATCAATCAATCAATCAATCAATCAATCAATCAATCAATCAATCAATCAATCAATCAATCAATCAATCAATCAATCAATCAATCATACAATCAATCATACAATCAATCAATCAATCAATCAATCAATCAATCAATCAATCAATCAATCAATCAATCAATCAATTTATCAATCAATCAATCAACCAACCAATCAATCAATCAATCAATCAATCAATAAACTAGTTTTAGGTCCTAGATATATGACCAAGGTTTTTGTCAGTGGGATCTAAGAATACATACTATATTTATTAATAACATAACATTTACATACAGGCACATATATTGCTTTTGGCCCCTCCTGCGGTTTTTTTTTTGTCGCCGGCCGGGGTTCGAACCCGGACGGACCTCTTGCATGATACACAGATGCGCTACCGCTACGCCACAGAGGTCATCGATGTTCATACGATTAATATTTATGATGTTCACTTTTTCCAAGAACGCGTTATAAAAGAAGATATGATATTTTCTGTGGTGGCCCTAGTTAGCACCATGCTACCGGCAATATGCTTCCGTTCCGGGTCATGGCTGCTCACATGACATAACGTCCAAATAGTTTGGTTACCTATGTGCTAAATAATCTAGAGCCAAAATGCACAATAGACGCGTTGCTCCGTACGCTGTTTGCTGATTGGTGGTCACTAGTCGAATTTTTTTTTTAAATTTATTTATGACAGGAAGAAAACTACATCCTATCCTACTTATATTATTAACGCGAAAGTTTGTAAGTATAAGTATAAACTACTCAATGGGTTTTAATAAAACTTAAAATACAATATATCTTGTAAATCAGAATAACACATAGGCTACAATTTAGAAAGTTATTGTGTCATATTTTTCAATTAAAATTATTTCATAATTTTAATGTTATTTATAATTTTAAGTAAATGAATAGAGTGCACATATGTGCTGTCGTATTTACGAAGGAGTTTTTAACAATAAACATTGTCCGTTATGATATAACATTTTTTTTTGTTTATTACATTTCTGTTTGTTTCATGGTTGTAAAATGTGTATGTCATGTTTAAGTATTGTGTCGTAAGTAATTTTTTTATCTATGTAATGTCATAATGTTAGTTATTTTCTACGCCACGCTCGAAATACTAATCCTGCGCAGACGAAGTAGCGGGCACCAGCATGCATAACATATAGCTCCCATGCGCCGAAACCGACAAGGTTTACCTATCTGTGGATTGGGCTTTTTTAGCAGTCGCTAGCTTACGTTACATTAGCGTTAGCAAACTGTTAGAAAAAGTACTATACTAGTCCTATACTTGGCCCATAGCCAACCCCATTGGCTATCGGTTCTTCAGCAGATGCAATCAGCCCACCGCCACTTCAGCTTTTCCTATTTCAGTGCAGTCTAAAGTTTTAGTGGTCGCGTCACTCACAAATTGTCACAGCGCCATTGCATTAAACATGAGCTTCCTCCCAGTCACCTGCCTCGAGTGTGCGTGCACCCTAACACCACCTAACACTGTGGCGTGACATGTCTAATGGACAGCGGAAGTTGACGATTGATTGTCAATGTACGGAAAAACTACTTTCGGTTGCAGGACTTAGCTCTTTTTCCCCAGTTATCTTTAAAGCAAGGTTCACGATTTCTTCTTCTTCTTTAGGCTATTGTTCGATCACTGTTGGGCATCCATCACTCTAATTAATCTTTATTTTATTTTAAATGTCTATCCTAAAAATATTATTGTTTTTAATTTCCTTATTTGCTGTTTTTCTCTGTATGTTTGTTTGTTTGTTTGTTTGTTTGTTTGTTTGTTTGTTTGTTTGTTTGTTTGTTTGTTTGTTTGTTTGTTTGTTTGTTTGTTTGTTTGTTTGTTTGTTTGTTTGTTTGTTTGTTTGTTTGTTTGTTTGTTTGTTTGTTTGTTTGTTTGTTTGTTTGTTTGTTTGTTTGTTTGTTTGTTTGTTTGTTTGTTTGTTTGTTTGTTTGTTTGTCTGTCTGTCTGTCGGTCGGTCGGTCGGTCGGTCGGTCGGTCGGTCGGTCGGTCGGTCGGTCGGTCGGTCGGTCGGTCGGTCGGTCGGTCGGTCGGTCGGTCGGTCGGTCGGTCGGTCGGTCGGTCGGTCGGTCGGTCGGTCGGTCGGTCGGTCGGTCGGTCGGTCGGTCGGTCGGTCGGTCGGTCGGTCGGTCGGTCGGTCGGTCGGTCGGTCGGTCGGTCGGTCGGTCGGTCGGTCGGTCGGTCGGTCGGTCGGTCGGTCGGTCGGTCGGTCGGTCGGTCGGTCGGTCGGTCGGTCGGTCGGTCGGTCGGTCGGTCGGTCGGTCGGTCGGTCGGTCGGTCGGTCGGTCGGTCGGTCGGTCGGTCGGTCGGTCGGTCGGTCGGTCGGTCGGTCGGTCGGTCGGTCGGTCGGTCGGTCGGTCGGTCGGTCGGTCGGTCGGTCGGTCGGTCGGTCGGTCGGTCGGTCGGTCGGTCGGTCGGTCGGTCGGTCGGTCGGTCGGTCGGTCGGTCGGTCGGTCGGTCGGTCGGTCGGTCGGTCGGTCGGTCGGTCGGTCGGTCGGTCGGTCGGTCGGTCGGTCGGTCGGTCGGTCGGTCGGTCGGTCGGTCGGTCGGTCGGTCGGTCGGTCGGTCGGTCGGTCGGTCGGTCGGTCGGTCGGTCGGTCGGTCGGTCGGTCGGTCGGTCGGTCGGTCGGTCGGTCGGTCGGTCGGTCGGTCGGTCGGTCGGTCGGTCGGTCGGTCGGTCGGTCGGTCGGTCGGTCGGTCGGTCGGTCGGTCGGTCGGTCGGTCGGTCGGTCGGTCGGTCGGTCGGTCGGTCGGTCGGTCGGTCGGTCGGTCGGTCGGTCGGTCGGTCGGTCGGTCGGTCGGTCGGTCGGTCGGTCGGTTGGTTGTTTGTATGTTTGTTTGTTTGTTTGTTTGTTTGTTTGTATGTTTGTATGTTTGTATGTTTGTATGTTTGTATGTTTGTATGTTTGTATGTTTGTATGTTTGTATGTTTGTATGTTTGTATGTTTGTATGTTTGTATGTTTGTATGTTTGTATGTTTGTATGTTTGTATGTTTGTATGTTTGTATGTTTGTATGTTTGTATGTTTGTATGTTTGTATGTTTGTATGTTTGTATGTTTGTATGTTTGTATGTTTGTATGATTGAAATTCAATGGTAATACAGAGAATAGTGTTAAGAGGTTCGAAATTTCACTGAAGCCGGTGAGTCGCCCATTTGCTCAATTGGTAGAGCACTGGCACGGATAGTCAGAGGTTGCGGGTTCGAATCCCGGCATGGGTGAAATTTTTAGCCTCTAAATAGGTTTCTAATGTAGGTCGGTAAGTCTTTCATTTCGTCCTCTTGTAAAACTTTATTAAAATTAATGTAACTTTATGTATGCTTGTAACTGCTATGCGTATCATACTAGTGTGTGATAGTTTTTTATTTATTATTATAAAGTATAAGTCGATCGATCGATCAACCCCACTACTGGGGCACTGGGGCATCGCACGAAGGTTAGGCCATACTCCACCACGGGGGCTATTTCCGGGTTGGTAGAGGATTGTAAGACAGTGGCGGGCCTTACCTATAAGTATGTTTGTCAATATTCATATTTGCAACGACAGCCCGTCTCGCTTCTCCTTCAGCATTTCTCCATCGTAGGTTGTCTGCAAGAAATTGCTCTAAACAGTAAGGCCGCCAATTGTACTATATTCTTGTAAATATTTTGTTGGTTTATTTCTAATGTGCTATAAAGAATATTCTCATCGTACCTTACTTTCGTTTATCTCAGTGATTAATTAATAAACACTTCTGAGTGGTTTTATCTAGCACTAAGGTATGTGAACACCTAAGACACCTATTTCCTGTTTTGTTTCGTCTTCAGGCTATACTAGTCCACTGCTGGACATAGCCCTCCCCTAAAGAGCGCCACGTTGTGCTATCATAGGGGGTAATGCCCATAATCCCCACGCTGGGCATGCGGGTTGGGGATCGCAGTTTCTGTTTTGCTTAGCGAGTGTTATTGCTAAAAAAATATATTTGCGTAACTTAGAAAACGAAGTACTTTGTACTCGTACCATACAGGAACTGAACCCGGGATCTCTTAAGTGTAAGGCAAGCATTCTACACTTTTTTCTATTTAGAATTGTAGATTATCAACCAATTTGTCAGGATTACCGCTTACCTCTATACATGCATAAGTGAGAATTTATTACCAGCTTAGGTTAATAAGGGTCTAGGAGTTGCTAAGTAGGAAATAATCCCACCAATGGTAATAATCGAATCTTCTTTTATAATGTGTTTTTGCAAAGCTTCACCATCAGAAATCTCAGTAATTATGATACCTAGTTTTGAAACAGAACTCTTGTATTTAGCGGATATCAATCACAGGTTCTAGGCTGTTTGTTTCTAAAAACGCAGTCGTTAACCCAAGTCAAGTCATAGGTTTACAAGAACGTAGAATTAGATATTTGATAGATACCTATTAAGCTGCTAATTTGCTGTGTGGTGTCGGCCTAGAGAATAGCACCAACCCAAATTCTTCCCTCGGGTGTCGTTAAAGGCGACTAAGGGACACAAACCGTGGGGTGGGCAGCAGCGCTCCCTGCAGTACAATTCCACCAAACTGCGATCCCCGACCCGCATGGAGATTATGGGCATTACCCCCAAATGATGGCACAACCTTGCGCTATAGCGCTCATAAGTGGAGGGCTATGTCCAGCAGTGGACTAATATAGCCTGAAGAAGAAGAAGATACCTATTAAGCCTACTAACATAGTTTTTACCTTTAGTTTGGATTTAGTTTTTAAGTTACTAACATCACTATGGATCACTGTTTTTTTTTCTTCTGAAATAAATGTCTATTATTATTATTACTATTATAGGCCTCAGCGCGGCTTGAAAACTTTGGACCGTAAGACCAGCCAGTAGTCTTGCAAGCCTCCACTGATCCGGACTTGGCCCCCGTGGTGGAGTATGGCCTATACCTTCCCATGCCCCTCGGTGGGGACATAATGGGTTGATGATGGATATTTGAAAAACGTATTTTTTCATAATAATTCGTAGTTTACTACGACAATTATTCGATGTCGAGTCTTAATACTTCTCAAGCTGTAATTTAATCAACTTTGTAACGTATATAAAATTGACACGGTCAACCATGAATATGTACTTCTTTGAAAATGACCAAAGATCAAGACGCTACAGCGTCTTGATTATGTATTTTTTTATCTTTTAACGTATACACATGTGTGCAAAAGCGGAACGTTTACTTAGCTCTGTCTCATGTCCTCCTCAAAGCCATATGTCTTGACCAGACCTGATAAAAACTATCAAAATCATTAATTTCTCAGATCAGGACTTAGGAGCTTACATATGTACCCATAATGGATATTTCATTTCATGGACACCTGAGAAGTGGCAGAAATATTGAATTACATAATTGTACGAACAATGGACTCAGAAGCACGAAACCCAAGTTCGATTCCCAGTGAAGGCATGTACCAATGACTTTGTTTTCTAAGTTATGTACATTTGTGAAGATATAGTAGTACCACTCGCTAACGGTTAAGTAGAACATCGTGAGGAAACCTCAGTGTCTGAGGTATACAGCGAGTGAAATTACCAATCCACAGTGGGCACGCGTGGTAATTAAACCCATACTTTCTCTCTGATTGAAGGCCTGTGCCCTGCAGTAGGATGCTTATAGCCTACCTAAAAAAATGAACGATAAATTATTTTATTTTCGCACATAGACTTATGTACAAATACAAATAGTTTTGTTATTTCTACATAGAAAATACATTTCATCCTTATTATCTAGATAATCACTGTGGACAATAGATTATTGGTGACCCTCACACTAGGTCAGACCTGTCCTGTGAGGGCCATATAAAAATATTACTAGCTAGTTCTTTTTTAAGTAGCTTGACATAGTGGACGCTGCAATTATGCATACGTGGAAAGTTACATAATGAAGGCGCCAGCCGCCCCTTAACCAGTGTTTAGGACGAACGGTCATCGGTGACATTTCCAAAGGCCAACAGAGGTCGTTTTCCTGGCTTGTGCCAAGCTGAAACTGCGAACATCTGCCAACGGCTGCTCTAGAAAATTGCTGACACCTTTCATCGTTCAAGCTAAAAAAACTAGGTAGTACGAATGCTACGCCCGTATTAGTGATGGCAGGATTAAGCAATAAAGACATGAGCCAGTGATAATGCCTGTGGAAAAATACGCTGTAACGGAAACAAACAATAAAATATACCGTCGTTGATGTTACAAAATATCATAATTATGTCAAAATCAAATTGTTTTCGTTTTTTTCATCTGAATTGAAGAAAAACTAGATTCTGGATGCACTTGTAAGTATAATACATTATAACCTCAGCCTGATTAGGATAAGAAATATTAAAATATTATATCTTTCTAATTATTAATTTTTCATACTTTGATGAAAAAAACTATTTTTTTTTTCTCGGAAACGGATGCATTCGTTACGAATCTTATCCTTCAGAGAAACTCCGAGCATAGCTCTCTCCATAGCAAACGACCGCAGTCTGGGGCTATTTTGGGGGCAAGCTTGTGATATCCTACAGTGTATCCGTTCTTAAATGGCAAAACGAGTAAACAAACCTCACTCGACCACAAAACACGAATTCCGGAAGCATCACTCGATGTAGGTTACCACATTTAGTTGTAGACACTAGTTAAGTCACAGGGGCATCATATTTAACCGAAAACTGGCTGAATTTGTGATTAAAACTATGATTTTTTGCCGAAATTCTAAATACACTGATTTTCTGATCACAGGTTAGCAAAACTACACAGATTAGTTTGTAATTTTTTTTAGTGTTGGGATGCGGTTGTATGAGGTGAATGAACGAAATTGCGCTTTTATGTTATTTAAGAAGTGCACATAGCACCGGAATAATAAAAATGACAAAAAAGAGTAGGTATTGCGGTGGGTATTGAATAAAGAATTAAAGTTTGATTGATTTTTTTACTAAAACCTTGCATGTTAAGCGGGTGTTTCATTAGCGAGCCACTAGTTTTTTTACCACAGTTTTTATTTTCTGCGAGCCAACGGTATAGACCGCAACTACATCACCCCAAAATACGGCGATTTTTTTTTATTTTACTCTGTGAGTTATACCGTTGATTCTTCGAGCATGCTTAAAATTCTGTCAGTTTTAAAGCGGTATACAAAACTGCCAGTGGATCAGCCGAGCCAGCGAGCAAGAAGTTTTTTTCACGTTGCTGTAGCCACGGTTGCCAGATGAGATTTTCTAAATATCTCCAAGTCATTATACTATTTTTATTTTTTTAATGCACTAACGAATTTTTAGCCTCTAAATAGGTTTTTTAAAATTGTCCTTAGCACGGGTTAGTGCATTAAAAATAAAAATAGTATAATCATGTAGGTACAGCGATATCATTCCGATGTAAAAAAAAAGAACCTGACTACAAAGTAGGTAGTCGGGGCTGTAAGTGATGCAATCTACTTCAGCCAGATGTCGCTGCCTGTACGTAATACAGAGAATAGTGTAAAAAAAACTAAAAATAATATCTTTCGCAGCACAAACCCCCATTTTAAATGGTCAAACATCTTTAATGTTCTACACGTTTTTCGATTCTACTTTTCCCCATAATGATCTTAAGAACTCTTTATTGAGGAGATAGCATTACCGCCAACATTTATTAGCGGAATTTTCTTAAATTTTTTTGTCCGAGTTTGTAGGTATATGGGTCGAGTTCAGTGTAGCAGATGGATTGCGATACTAATATTACATAATCATTTAGATTATTTTATGACTTAAACTTCATTCATTCCATTCATTCAATAATGAAATCCGTCATTCATTCAGTAATTTCAGCAACACTACGAAATGTCACAATTTATTGGTCAACCATGTTTGTTTACTCGTTTTGCCATTTAAGAACGGATACACTGTAGCGTGGTTACTTGGAATCAAATATTTTCTTAAACTTTAGGAAAGTTATTAGAGGCAGAAAAATCATTATTTAATTATTATTTATGAAGTAAACTCGTACCATGTTAAAAGCTATATTTTATGGTATATCTTATATAGATACGAAAGAAAGTTTAATGTATATTACGTTTTTCTCTTTGCCACATTTTTTTTACTTTTTAAACCGCCTGTGAAGAGTGTTTTAAAAACCTATTTAGAGGCTAAGTTAGTTTTGTTTTGGGCTCAGAAGCATTTTCACATCATTTCAAGAACAATTAATTACCTGAATTATTTTATTGTAAAGGACACTACTGCTCAGGAAGCAAACCCAATTACCATCCATATCTCTCTTACCAACCATTTTCTCTTTCAGATTTTAACTCAACTAGTGTTGCAGGAACCACGCATCAACAGGACGTGGACTGGTGCGACTGCTATGAAGATATGTCGGTACGTATTGCACATATTGCGTAGTAACATAAACTAGCTCCTCAAGTACCGTAAGTCCCATAAATTCCCATACCAGCCAGCCATTGTTGACGAAAATAAATCAACATTTACTTACAAAAAAAAAAACTAGTTTGGCGGACCTGAAGGAAAAAAATTAAAAGGGGCGCATCAGAGTCTATTGTGAACGCGGTCTTACACGGATTTCGCACACGGAAGTTTGAATTTGGAATAAGCTGCGATCACAATGGGGTGACAAAGGTTGTTCAGACAATGGGGTTGCCAGAACCAGAGCAACCCATTGTTGTACCAGCAGCTGATCTGACGTCTCGGAAGATTGCGTCGGCCATTTTTTTCCTTTAATTTTGAAAAGAGAACGCTGGCTCTGACTGTAACGGTTGTTTCAATTTTCCAGCGTAGTGAACATTTTCTTTTTTTCCGATAGTGCAACTGCAATTAAATCAGCAGTTATTTTTAGTTCATTAAATGAATTTTAAAGGAAACTTTTTTTGATACTATACCAATGTTTTTTACATTGTTGTAAAAAACATTGGTAGCCTATCAACTAAGATTGCCAATCCGCGTTGGACACGCGTTGTAACGAAGCCCATTCTCTCTCTCTGAGAGAAAGCCTGTGCCCTGCAGTAAGGCGTTTAAAGGCCAAATGCTCTCAACATAATATGTAGTACGGTGTTCTCGTAATATAACTCAGATTATGTGTTGTGTTAAATATTAGAATTGGAAACAGTCATAATGTTGTAATTCAATGAAAGAATCTCCTACAATCTTAGGCGAGGTGGCAGTAGTGAAAGATCATTAGATAGACCATAATAGATTACGAGTATGTACTTACGCAGGTGAAACATCTTTTATAGTTGCCCTACATTGGTAATAAATTTACCCAATCAAAAAGTAGCCACGTTAAATCATTCCAAAGTGCATCGAAGCCCATACTGCCCATGTATGTAGTCGTAAAAAACCGACAGTAAAATTAAAGCGTCATCGAACAGTCTTTTAAAAAGACCCTGAGAACTGACTACCCTAATCCTCAAAACCCAATCGGGGCCAGAGGTCAAAATAACGTTGATTCATACGTCCGTAAAGACCCTCGGAGAAAGACTGGTCGCCGCATAGGATATTATTATTCAGGCGTCCAAAACGAACGTCTTTCAATCAGGGAGTATTTAGTGCAGGCTTAAAATGTGGTCTTGTTAGTTTGTATTGGATAGGGACTCATTTGGACGTCTTCCTATTTGTTTCTTTGGAAATGCAAAAGAAAGATGGAATGGACAACCGGTTACTTGAATAATATTGACGTCAAGAAAAGTATTGGTTAGGTAAATATTAGGACTGCGTTTTGAACTCCTTTAAGCTACCCGAAAAGTAAGAGTTTTAATCTACAAACAAGTTAATCTGTGGGAAACTAAAGGATCACGGATCAATATCAATTTTTGCACACACTAGCTTAAGAATAGGACACACATTTTGTTTTGGCATTGTGAGGTCGAGGAATAGCTTCATGAGTATTGATGAGAAGAAATCTCATTAATTTAAAAAAATGCAATTTGTTTCAAAAGCCCACATTTAAAAGACTACATTTTGCAATCATTATCCACTCATGTAAATGTTTTAGGGTTTCTCACTACTTTTTTTCTTTCATCAATTAATATTATTTTAATACTAATATTAATTTATTTTATTATTAATCCATCAGCTGGGTTGGTCGTGTCAGTCGAATGCACCCGAATAGCTGGGCAAAACTCGCCACCGAATGGGTGCCACACGACGGACATCGAAAAATCGAGGCCGGCCTACAAGACGGTGGAGAAGATCTCGACCAACATCTGCCGGAGTGGTTAAAGGTGGCCCAAAAACTCTGGACTGAATTGGGGGAAGCCTTCGTCCAGCAGTGAGATGCAGACATAGAAACTTCTTAAAAAATATTTATCGAAACTTAATTGGCTAAATAATTGGCTATACCATAGTAAAATTCCGGCCGGTCTCATCACGAAAGATAAGACTTGAATTCAGATAGTATGTCAATTTAAAACTGCTATCTGATGATAAATGTCTGCGAGGGCACTTTTTTCTATGTTCGTTGTTAGAAAGAAAATAATTGTCTTCTACCTCTACACTCAATAAGCAGCAGCAATGTCACATAATTCACGAAGACAATACGAAGTTTCGAGACCCTTAGCCCAGCCTTCCCATGAAATTGTCATTGTCATTTTGAATTTATTTGATTGTTTGCTACTTCTGTCAGCGATGCAAAAAAAGTTGAAGTAGTTGATGTGCAATTGGGAGTTAATTACAAACGTGTATTTGGAATTGACTGGAATAACGTGCCATAGCTTACCTTATAGAAGAAATAATAGAATAGTACATTATTTTATACTTAGTTACCATATGCGGAAACTTATTTTTAGCTTATAGTTAGTCATTAAGAACTGTCCATGTTTATGTAAGCTGCAAGTTTCCCAAAAAGAAATAAATAAATAAATAAATAAATATTTAATTCTCTCTACTTGAAGACACACAATTTTTTATTTTATTTATTCGACAAAAATCAATTCAATCAATCAAAGCAATACAATAAAATAAACAATGCGTACTTAACAATTTCAACATGCAGCCAATAATGGAGTTTACTCCACTTTAAAAAAAATCTTAAAATCTGAATGTAAGTACCTATGTAAACAAGAACGAAAAAAGTCGGAGGAATCCTTTTCGCGCGTCTTTTATTTTTACACATATTTGTTTTCTTTCGGTCGTGCGCGGTTTCATTATCAAACGGCCAGTTAATTATTCATACAATGTTCGTGATTGATTTCTTTGATGATGATTTGAACTTTTACAAGAAATATCCAAATACCCAATTCAAATCACTTTTCCCTATTAGAGATCACAGGGGCTATTCTGCACCTCATTTTGAATCAGATGTGAATAAAAACACATATCGAAATTCTTCGCGTACAAAGTGGTGGGCGGTAGCTAGTTGAAATATTAAAACATTTAAAACAAGCTTGTTAAGTTTGTATGAATATGGTTATAGTAATGTTTTGTAAGAATATCTAGCATCATACAATTTTTTTTGTAATAAAATACGTAAGTATAGAATTCCATTCCGAAAAAAAATTTTTTGCTACGTCAAGTAATGCACATTACTTATCCCATGCCGAGACATACCCACTATAGACTACAGTTACCCACGTTACTTTTTTAATTTATAGAATACAAAAACGTCCACCTTGTATCAAGCAAGAACTGACTATAGATTATGGAGGGTTTCGTACATTTTGTTTTACATATTTAGTTATTGCTAGTAACTGTTAGCGATTTGCTAAAGAAGGCTAACAACATTAAAAATTAATTGTGTTTATTCAAAGTTACGACACAATGAACGTTACAAGTTAACCTAGATCTCCATTTCAAAATCTAGACGATTTTGAAGAAAAAATTCAAAAAAATATGTTTATTCCTAGTACTAATATTTTCGAAATGGCTGATATTTTTCCTCACGTACATATTTTCGTAAACGAACATCTACTAGCTAACCTAAGTTTTGAAGACAAAATAGCATATAGTGCAACTTACAATATTAAAATATATACTTAGTCATGAAAGTAAACTCCAGTTGAAATTTCCTTTCGCGCGTGTTTTAAGGAATCAAGTTTGTGTAAATAAGGCTGCAAAGCTCTAAGCTAAGATAACGAACCGCAAGAGGGAAGTTCCAGAGAACCCCAAAAACTATCGAATGAAAAAAACGAAGACACATTATCCTTAATGCAAGCATAAAAAATCAAGGGGTGATGTTTTTTAGCCCCTTTCTTCTTTTAGTTAAGAAATGAATTAATATGACAGCAATCTATTTGGAGCAGGAGCCTTCCTTTCATGAGAAGCGATAATCTTGTGAACGCCCAAGCAATCTCGCAAATAAAACACTTTGGCATAGAGATAGACTGTTTTATTTTATTACATTTTACAATACATTTAGATAAAAGATAACGTTTGACGGTGTGAAGTAATTTGAATGTTACAATGAAATGTTTTGTCTTCATAAAATTGTTGGGCTGATTTGATGCGCTGCTTTTAGCATACCTGACCTTCCAGTTTTTAATCAATGCATTGTACCTGTTTTAAATATAAGTAAATGATCTTTTAGGGAAAAGAAAATTTACTTGTACTTAAAATCTGTACGATACATTCATCACAGGTATAATAAATAAATAATAAATAAATAATAAATATTCATGGAAATATTACACAGATCTCGTTAGCCCTATACTAAGTACAACTAAATGACTTGTGTTATAGGTGCTAACTCGACGATACATTTAATACAATAAATACATAAATAACGTCCAATACCCGAGACAAACTAGAAAAGTTCGTTTCCTACTTTGACCCGGCCGGGGATCGAACCCGAGACTTTCGGTTTCACAGTCAGCGTGCCAAACCGCTGCGCTACCGAGGCCGTCAATATTAATAATATTGTTATTATTTCAATATTTTTTTTGTACCATATTGTACCATACCCAGTCGAAATGTATAATGTATAATTTGCTAATGTACTCATTTGTGGCAGCATCACAGACTGTTCACGCCACAGTTGCTATGGAGATAACACTTCAGTCAAAAGCTCGCAACGAATCTGCCGTTTTAAAATCTTTAATATTTTCTTTTATTATTTACGCATTCTTGTAAATATTGTACATACGTTAGAGTTAGGTTTGAATAACACGCATCTCTATTACTGCATCAAGTTGTTCCTATCATTTCAACCTGCAACAACTCTACAAATTAAATACACACTATTAGGGTCTAAAAACCTATTTAGAGGCTAAAAATTTCACCCATGCCGGGATTCGAACCCGCAACCTCTGGCTATCCGTGCCAGCGCTCTACCAATTGAGCCAATGGGCGACTCACGGCATCAGTGAAATTTCGAACCTCTTTACACTATTCTCTGTATTACGTACAGGCAGCGACATCTGACTTAAGCAAATTGCATTACTTACAGCTCCGACTACCTACTTTGCAGTTAGGTTTAACATCGGAACGATATCACTGTACTCACATGATTATACGATTTTTATTTTTAATGCACTAACCCGTGCTAAGGAACAAATTTAAAAACCTATTTATTAGGGTCTGTTTTACAATCTGCAGATAAAGTTCCGGATAAGCTATCCGCAACCAGGGCTGCCGTTTGTTCTAAATTTGAAGCCATAAATGAACACACGCGATGTAGGAAAATGTATTTAAATTTAGAACAAACGGCAGCTCTGGTTGCGGATAGCTTATCTGGAACTTTATTTGAACATTGTGTGAAACAGAGACTTAGACCGTCAAATAATAATTCATCTTATTAAAAGGTTGACAGCGGCTGTGCCCAGTGAGTAGAACAATGGACTTGGAAGCGAGAGACCCAGGCTCGATTATCAGTACGGGCATGTGCCAATGACTTTGTTTTCTAAGTTATGTACATTTGTGAATGAATAGTAGCAATACCACTCGCTAACGGTGGAGGAAAACAGCGTGATCTGAATGTCTGAGATATTCAACTACCTCAGTACTTTAAAATGTCAATCCTTGGTGGGCACGCGTAGTAATTAAGCTCATATTCTCTCTCTGAGAGCAGGCCTGTGCCCTGTAATAGGGCGTTTATAAGCTACACAAAAAAAATTAAAAGGTTTAATCAGCTTCAATGTCGTCCAAAAGACTGCCATGTAATGGCAGTCGCTAAGCCATGAGGCCTTGAGGGCGGCTTGATAACTTCTGCCAGTAAGGCGCGTCACTACCTTACAATCTTCCAAAAACCTGGACTTGGCCCCCGTGGTGGATTATGGCCTAATCTTCCTGCGATGCATGAACCCGTGCACCAGCAGTATAGTTAAATAAAGGGTTGCTATCAATGTTGTCCAGAAATACATACATATGAAATGAAATGAAAAGGTTTTATTCAAAGTAGCACAGAAACTGCGGCTTAATGAACGTTACAATTCAAACTAGGTGTCCATTTCAAAATCTAGATCATTTAGGAGAAAAAATGAACAAAAAAACTCCTAACTTAGTCTTTTCAAAAGTTCTTAATTAACATAGTTTACATAATTATTTTAAACATAGAACTCATACATTGTACTGGCTTTCATTCCAGACCTCATTGTCATCTAAATAATCCTTTATGTTATAGTAGCCCTTTTGGCACAAAGTGTGCTTAACATATTTTTTGAACCGCGATTCAGGCAAGCTTAATATATCTTCAGGGATTTTATTATAGAAGCGTATACAATGCCCCATGAAGGATGTATTAACCTTTGCCAGCCTAAATAGTGGGAACAAAAGTTTATGTTTATTTCTAGTATTTACATTGTGTTGGCTACCTAAAGTTTTAAAGTTACTGATATTTTTCCTAACGTACATAATGTTTTCATATATATACTGACTGGCAACTGTCAGGATGTTAGCTTCTTTAAAGAAATTTCTTAACGAATCTCTACTACCCAGCCTATAAATGAATCTGATCGCTCTCTTCTGCAAGACGAAGATGGTCTCAATGTCTGCTGCCCGTCCCCACAGTAGTATGCCATAGGACATAAGACTATGGAAGTAACTAAAATAAACAAGCCTAGCAGTTGCGACGTCAGTTAGTTCCCTAATTCTTTTGACTGCATATGCTGCTGAACTAAGCCTATTTGCTAATTTTTCTATATGAGGACCCCATTGAAGCTTTGCATCAATTGTGATACCTACGAGTAGAAATACAGTTTCATTCACAAGGTCTAATTTGTCATTCCCTGACATATTTTGAACCATGAACGGCAAATCATTTACATATACGAGGAAGAGGAACGGCCCCAGAATCGATTAGGAGTGCCACAGCTCCTATCCTGACCTCTGACCCTGAAGATTTAGTTCTATTTATATCAGCTCTTTGAACTCTCCCTTCTAAATATGATGTTATAATACATACATACATATATACATACATGCATACATACATACATAGGTACATACATACATACATACATACATACATACATACATACATACATACATACATACATACATACATACATACATACATACATACATACATACATACATACATACATACATACATACATACATACATACATACATACATACATACATACATACATACATACATACATACATACATACATACATACATACATACATACATACATACATACATACATACATACATACATACATACATACATACATACATAACCTCACGCCTGTATCCCAGAGGGGTAGGCAGAGACCAAGGACTGCCACTTGCCACGATCCTGACATATCACCTTCGCTTCATCAACGGAAATAGAAATAGAGGACCTTTTTACCTTATTGGGTGATTTCGATTGCAGATGCCATCCAATCTCCGTAGATTAAATACACCTTCGAGCTATTAATTTTAATGAGAGGCTTAATCGAATATCGTTTAATCTGCAAGGTGCGACCGCGCGTGCTGCAGTAAAGGTCGCCTCAGACGTTACATTCCTGCAGTGACCTTTGCTTTTTGCGGCAGAAACCATTTAGATGATAATATTAACTTGTTAGCGACTTTAAACGCTATAGATACTTCGCTCGTAAGAAAGGCTCAGTGCATAGTAGTGTGGATGAGAAAATTTTGTAATAATAATTTATTTAGATTTGTAATTTCACTTGAGTAACTTTTATGTGAATGAAATTGTTTATTTGTACGAATAATACAAAGCTGGTAAGTTATATAAGTTTTTTCATAATCACCATTTTAGACATGCCAAAAAAATATTTAATATTATTTGAAATGAAATGAGCCTTTATTTGCAAATTGAAATTTTACATATTTTAAATATTTAAATTAAAAGAAATTATTTAGACATTAATAACATGCTATTACTAATGATCATATAAAATTACATAATTATGTTAGGTCTTAAATTTGGGAACCCAACTTTGAGTGAAGGCCTCCTCCATCTTATGCCATTCATGGCGATCTGCGGCTAGTCTGGTCCCGGCACAGTGGACCCGCCACGCGCACCACATCATTACTCTAGCGGCGGCGCGGACTCCCCCGGCGTCGGGTCTCATTCCGCGGCCACCAGTGCAGCACCTTTTCACTCCACCGCTCGTCTTTGTTTCTCACTACATGTCCAGCCCATTATTGCCTACAATGTTAAAATAAACTATTATTCACAAGTTTTTTTATATATATGTATGCACCTAAACTGTTACTAATTAGCTTACCAATATTTACAAAATAAGTAACAATTTCAATTGAAATTTAATTTTGTTATAAAAAAAAATATACCTATAAATACGTCTTACTGTAAAGCACTGAGAGCTGTGCCGGCCAATTTTATACCGTCACAGAGTACGCTTGTTACCATGGCAACGCAATAAATGTATATCTTAGAGTTTGGCTTGAACAAAGGTTACGGTAACAATAACATATTATCATCCCACGGGAATGCATTGCCGAGATATCAAGATTGTTGTGTTTCAATTCAGATCTTTGTCTATCTCTATGCAAAGTTTCATGTATTTTCGTTCACCCGTTATTGCGTGATTGTGTAGCAAACATATAAAAATCTTCACAAACTTTCACATTTATACTATTAAGTAGGACATTGCAACGCGGTGTTACACAAGCACCCTATATACGTCCCAATGCAGAGTATGATCTTCTCTCAGAGAGAGAGAGAGAGAGAAAGCTGAATCACCTCGGACTGCCGATTCCAATGAATGAAAATATGTGAACACTTCAGACACTATGGTTTTGTCACGATGATATTATGAAGAAAACATGTGTAGAAAAAGGCGGGTTCACAGCTTAGGGTGATATTACACTTAGCAAATATATTTGTCCAATTTTGCAGTTCAATATTTGATGAAATTTCTTTGAGGCAAGCTCATTACCTACACTTGTCCAATAACTGTGCCCAATATTTTTGCGTAGTCTGAAGAAAATGGCGGACCGTCGAGCGTCTTTGTCATTTGTCATGTCATCAAAAAATTCGTCATTGAAATCGTCTAAAGTGCTACAAAGTTATCTGACCCGGTGGAGGTGTCAATTTTTGTATGGAAACGTCAAGTTTACTATGAGAAAAGTGACGCTGTCACCGGGTCAGACAGGTTTGTCGCACTCTACAATATCTTGTTTGCAGCCATTTTGATTTTTGTGTCATTAATATTTGATCAAACCAATTTCTTGGATCTAATTGTACATTGGACAAAGACATATTTGATAAGTGTAACATCCCCCCTAGGATTTTTTTACAATTTGGGTAAAGACTCTATAGACCACTAACCATATGATTTAATTGCAATACGACGCTAGTAGCTAGTGCCAATGGCAGCGGAGCGGTAGAACGCAGTCGATCGAAAGGTCGTGGGTTCGAATCCCGTCATGTATCAATGAATTTGTTTTCAAAGTTGTGTACACTTGTAAACATAGTAGCAGTACCACTCGCTAACGTGAAGGCAAACATCGTGTGAACCCTAGTGTCTGAAGTTTTAAAAACATGCTACGTACAATGGTCCAACTATGAAGCTAGCCCCCAGTTTTTCGTACGCTAACAATGTATTAATCTACTATTAGCAGCTGTCTAATGTTTTTTTGTATGCACTTTGTCCAACTGACAGCTGTTAACAGTAGATTAACGCCTTGTTAGTGTACCAGAAACCGGGGCTAAGTGCACGAAATGTAACTAAGGTATTGCATTGCATTTTCGAAATTGGCGTCCAGCTTCACACCGGTCAAATAATCAAATTGAAAGAGCATTGTAATTATCCAATAGGGCAGGTCATTCACTCCATTGCGAACAAAGGCCGACACTCCATTAATTTCATTAAACAAACTACCTACAGACTCGGCTATACTTAATGATCACTGAACAATTGACCTACACCTACCAGTAGTATTATTTGCATTCATTGAAATGTTTAACCCTTTTTGTGCCACTCGGGGGTGTGGACTGCCCACTGTGCACGGAGTGTGGGCGCTTACCCCTTTATGCATCAGTCCCTAGCTCTCAACTGCTGCAATGTTTGGTTGTTGCTCCTAACGTGACTAGTACTAACTGAAGGGTCCCCAGATAAGAGACCCTTGATGGGTGCTATTGTGTGGACTAGTGCGAGGGTGCAATCAAAACGACATGGTATTTCCTTTGGGCTATGTAGAGGAATGATACTTGGTTGCAACGGTAAGTAATGGCTGGAAGGGTTTTTGTTATAGCGTGTAGGAGTGATTCAGAAGGAGTAGTGGAATAAGATTATTTGAGAGTTGAACTCTGTTGATGATTGCCGGAGTTGTGGCATAAAATTATTTGAGCGTCAATTTTTTTCTAATGATTCCGCAGCTGATGCTCGGGATCTGAATTTTTCTTATAAGACTGTTTTGAGATTTAATAATGAGCTGTTTTGTTAAATATTACAAACATCTTATCTCATTGAGGTTTCATTAAGTATTTTGTGAATGGAAGTGAAGTTCTGTGTGTTGATACACAATAGTCTAAACACCTTCACAAACTTTCACGTTTGTAATATTATTTCATTTAAGTAAATAATATGCAGTGCTTACAATTTTTTTGTTCAAAAACGATATCTAGATAATAGTTTGAAATTTTATTTTTAATAAAACGAAATTTTATTAAAAATAAAATTTTAATTAAATTAGAACAGCGAAAATATTTTGGCCCCGGTATTTACTTCAGGTATCGTTTGTACTTGTTTAAGATAATTAATTTCTATATCTTCTTCTTCTTCTTCAGGCTATATTATGTAGTCCACTGCTGGACATAGCCCTCCCCTAATGAGCGCTATAGCGCCCTGTCTATTTTTACATGCTCACATTTTATATGCTCGACGTGTATATAAATAAAATTTTCACGAAAACGTGGCCTAGATATACACTTTGCTGTACATTTAGCAACTACAATCTGATTTTTATTTTATTATTATGCTTATTTTAATTTTTTTTACTTATTTGTCCTTAGCACTAACCCGTGCTAAGGACAATTTGAAAAACCTATTTAAAGGATTAAAATTCCACCCATGCCGGGATTTGAACCCGCGACCTCTGGCTATCCGTGCCAGCGCTCTTTCCAACTGAGCTAATGGGCGACTCGCCGGCATCAGTAAAATTTCGAACCTCTTTACACTATTCTCTGTATTACGTACAGGCAGCGACATCTGGCTGAAGTAAATTGCATCACTTACAACTGTAATTAGATTGCATCACTTACAATTGTAAGTGATGCAATTTACTGGAATTTTAATCCTCTAAATGGGTGGAATTTTAATCCTCTAAATGGGTTTTTAAAACTACAATCTGCACAACCATGTGTAAACACCCAGTCACATTATGTCAAAATTCTGCTACCTTAACAAAACATGGAAATTTTACGTTGTTACCACACAATTAACACGTTCTAGCCCTGATAAAGGTGTAGAAAAAACACGTCGCATCTGCACCCGCATGGCTCTTCCGTTGTCCGTTCACAGACAGACGAAATAATATACGATGCATTGTATTTTAGTAACAGAAAGCCGTGACAAAATTGACGTTAGGTCAGTGTCTCGTGTTAGGTAGGTCAAATTTTAATAAATCGTTGATATTAAATGTGTAGCGGTATGTACAATTACAGTTTGCATGCTAAGATTTTACTTAGTCATTTAACTTAGTTATACTTAGGCAGAATTTGGATGACTTCTCATGATTACATTTTACTAAGGCATTTTACTTAATTATAGTTAGGCAGAATTTGGATGACTTCTCATGATTACATTTTACTAAGGCATTTTACTTAATTATAGTTAGGCAGAATTTGGATGACTTCTCATGATTACATTTTACTAAGGCATTTTACTTAATTATAGTTAGGCAGAATTTGGATGACTTCTCATGATTACATTTTACTTAGGCATTTTACTTAATTATAGTTAGGCAGAATTTGGAAGACTTCTCATGATTACATTTTACTTAGGCATTTTACTTAATTATAGTTAGGCAGAATTTGGATGACTTCTCATGATTACATTTTACTTAGGCATTTTACTTAATTATAGTTAGGCAGAATTTGGATGACTTCTCATGATTACATTTTACTTAGGCATTTTACTTAATTATAGTTAGGCAGAATTTGGATGACTTCTCATGATTACATTTTACTTAGGCATTTTACTTAGTTTAGTTTATACTTTATTGAACACGAAAAACACAAAAAAAGAAATACAATTAAAGAAAATACATGTACAAAGGCGAGCTTATCTCTGTAAGAGATTTCTTCCAGCAAACCTTGGGGAGTCGGAGTGGGGATGTGAAACGGGTCTATGCACGTGCACAACATACACTACATACTAATACACTTACACAGATAACAAAATCATGCCAAAATAGATATCTACCCAAATACATAAAAGCTAATAATGAAAAGAATAAACTACATAAACCATCAAAGAAATCTACCTACATACATACATACATAAACAATACATAATAATACGTAAACAATACAGAATAAGAACCTACTTACATAAATACCTATCAAGGAGCTAAGATATAGACAGATAATTCTCTTTCAACCGTTTCCTGAAAGTACTGAATGACGGGTTAGTACGAATACTCTGCGGCAGTGCATTCCACAGCCTGACCGAATGGACCGAAAACGACTTAATTATAGTTAGGCAGAATTTGGATGACTTTTCATGATTACATTTTACTTAGGCATTTTACTTAGTTATACTCGTAGTTAGGCAGAATTTGGGTGACTTTGCATTATTACATTTTACTGAATAGTAACGACGGTTTCGATAGTAATAAGTCTAATTCACTTTATTCTTCGTTTGCTTCATTTGTTAAATGACAGCGTTAACCAGTCGCTAACTGTGTAGGAAAACATCGTGAAGAAACCCAAGTATCTAGTGTTAAAATGCCTCAGCACTAGCTACCTACTAGCTGATGGTCCAACTGTAAGGCTAACTGCAGATATCAGCAGGTCTAACTACTTCACTTTATCCTACAATCACACATTGAACCCACTCTGTATCTGCGCGTTATGGTGACCACTTTTAAAAAACACATAAATAAACAAAATTTCGAGTTAAGTAAATTAACATATTTTTAAAAACCTATTTAGAGGCAAAAAATTCCACCCATGACGTGACGTGTGTAATTAAAATTGTCCTGAGCACGGGTTAGTGCAACAATAAGAATATAATAAGTAAATTAACGACAACACTAACAGAAGCTAACCCGAGTTCCAATTTATCTTATTCCATGGTCTCTAATTCAGCCCGTTCATGTATCATACACTTCTGGACACATCTATTGGCCCACCTTGCATTTTCAGTTTCGTTTAGTCCTAGCTAAAAATTTATATCAGGTCGAGCAAAAAGTTTTTATGCAGTTTTGAACCAGATTTATATAAAATGTAACAGGTTTAAATCTCCATCAATAGTTTTTGTTCAATCTAGCAATCATATTTAGGTAGGGGCCATCGAAACCTAAACTCTAAGGTGGGCCAATAGATGTGTCCAGGAGTGTATTAGTAGAAAATATAAATCCGCAATATTTCGCTTTGAGTAAATTAACGACACGACAGCTCAAATACTTTCCAGAGCTCTAATTTACTTTATTCTCCTGTCGCTCATTTGACCCCATCATAATCGCGCGAACAATACGCAAAAGAGCATCCTATCAGTTCAATAAAGGGTTCGGCCGCACAGCACTTAAATTACAATGGCTCGTCATTGTCACCAAGATGTCAACTGCAACTGCGTGTCTATTAAACTCCATGATTGGACACTTTTGATCGCGCCCAGGGAATTCTCTTGAGTGCCCACGGGGGGTCACCATTGTGGCAAATTATTTCGTTTGTAGTGCGAAATCGTGCACGAAATATAGTTGCCGAAGTGAGCAGCGTTACGTTGCAAGGCACGATTCGTGTTCAATGGCGTTCAGTCGTTTAGACAGCGATTCTTTTAAGAATTTTGTAGCACACCATTTATTCAATCATTTGTTCTCCTTGGCTCAGTGAACTAGAGTGGTTTTGGTTTCCAAAGAAAATACATTGCGTCATTTCTGTCATCACCTTATAAATTTTTTACTTAGTTGAAGTTACGAAAAAAATATAAGCTTGCATTTTCATTTTAGTCGTATTGTGTCCCGCTAAGAGCTGCTTGCACAGTTAACTTATATCTAGGTTCAGTATAATTTTGATACTATTTTGTATTAAGGATCCGGTTTAAATGGTTTTAAATCAAGGTTTACGGGCTTGTGCAAGTGGCTCTAAGAGTACGTATGATTAAGACTAAGTTTGGAGTGTTTTTTGTCCATTTTCTCTCCAACTTGATTTAGATTTTGAAATGGACACTTAGTTTTACTTATAACATTCAATAAGTCACAGTTTCCGCGTAATTTTGAATAAAATACTTTGATCGATTGATTGACTACAAGGCAAAACCTGCGTCATAATTTTCACTGATCTCTATTTTGGCCCATCTTTTGATATTTAAACAAAGAAATATTGAAATTAGGAATTCAACGTTAGAAGTTTGTATAAACTTACTTTATAGAGTATTACTTTATAGGGCTTAATCACCACGCGAGTGGCAATTTCAAGCGCTGAGGTAGTTGAACACCTCAGACCCTCAGGTTTCCTCGCGATGTCGTTCTAGCGGTTACCAGCGGTGGTAATGGTGCTGTAGAACACCGTAATCGGCAGGTCGCGGGTTCGAATCACTACCTGTACTAAAGACTTAGTTTTCTAAGTGTTCATTTGTGAAGTTATAGTAGTTACAAAAATAATATATGGAAATAATACTGAATAGGTTATAACAATTAAACTCGCTCCCTTTCACCTTTTCCGTAACAGCACTTCGAATATCAGACATCTGTTGCTCGCAGGATAATCTAATTTGTACAAATCGCTTTAGCGTCTATAAAACTTAATAAAATTACCAGAGCGGGCACTAACCCTCTGGAATCCCGGAAGCCTTTGTCGGGAAAAAAATAAACAGTTGCTGGAGTTGGAGGTAGAAACAGTTGTGAGACATTTCTAACGGACTTGTTGCCAACATATATATACAGAGATATAATACAGCTTGCCAGAAACGCGATCCAAACACAGTGTAAAGCACACTTTAGTGCCCAACAGGCTAAACATGACAGATTATTTAAATAGCAAAGATGCCTGGAAGCAGTTCAAGCATTAGTGAGGCGCTCGTGGCCTAGTCGAACCACTTGACAGGCGCGGTTAGGTACAGGATGGCTGACCGTCGCGTGACTACCTTTAGTGGCATTTTTCCGAGCGCTTCCGTGCTTTGCAAGGCACGTTAGGCCGTTGGTGCCGTCTGCATGTAACGACAGTCGCTAAGCCATGTCAGGGGTCTTATGGGCGGCTTGATAATTTCTGACAGTAATGCCCGCCAATGTCTTACAGTCCTCCACCAACCTGGAGTTGGCCCCCGGTGGAGTATGGCCTAACCTTTCTGCGATGCCTGGCTCAGCGACCTCAAGTGGGTCTTGCCTCAAACACAAGATGGCACCACTTGTCTTTGTCCTGCGCGGTGTCTTGCCAGTCGACCGCTTGGTGCTCACGCAGGTCCTTGGCCACTTCATCCTTCCAGCGATATCTGGGGCGGCCAACAGGCCTTTGGCCGCTTGGAAGCCTCAGATGGTCTGAAAAGATAGATAGTTTTTTTTAAGTAACCTTGAAATGTTGCATATCTTTTATAATAATAATAATAAACACTGGAACGACTTCAGGTGTTGTTTTATTTGTAGATAGTTATTTTATATTAAAACAGAAAAACTGGATAAAGACGGATAAGCAGGTAAAATAGTCAGATCTGGTGGAAGATCTGGTTATTACAACCATACGGGTTGTAATAATGAAAAATTAAGGAAATCGAAAAATGTGTGACGTAATTTAAATATCTGAAAATGATAAATATAAAAAGAAATAAAAATGGTGTAAAGAGGTCTGCACCGTTACAACCTTTAAACGTGGCCGTGGGCCTTCTCTCGGAGAGAGAAAGGGCTTAATTACCACGCGTGCCCATCGCGGATTGGCAATTTCAGGCGCCGAGGTATTTGAACTCCTTGGACACTAGGTTTCCTCACAATGATTTCCTTCGTGTTAGCGTGTGGTATTGCTACTATTCAACTTCACAAATGTACATAACTTAGGTAACAAAGTCATTGGTACATGCCTGCACTGGGAATCGATCCTGGGGCTCTCACTTTCTAGTCCATTGTGTTACAAACTGGGCTACGGCCGCTCGCTGCCCTCTGTTCTTATATTAAGCGGACTAGCGAAGAGAGAACTTCGAGCGAACCTACCTGCGAAACGAGTGATAACCTACGACCTCGGCGATACTATTGGACTTCGATTGGACCTACGATTGGAATCTACGTGTGGACTTCGTGTCGTGAAGACCTGCAGACCAGACCCTACGTTAATAAATCCTAAGAAGTTGTCATTAGCGTTTTATCTCCAAATCTAGAACGTAGCTATACTTTTTTTGAATAACAACGCAACAACCATTTATACTTTTATACTACAACATCCGATGTTGCATGCCAAATGATTGACCGTTCAATGTTCCGGTGCGCAGGCGCACAGGTGGCGCCGTCTAATTAACACCGAAAACGTGAGAAAACGACCAATTTACTCCACATTGCAGGTACAGTCGACAGCATCCAACTTTACCCGCTTAGATCCTACACGGTTCCGTTACGGATGGTTATACAATGACAATGTAAAAAGGGATCAGATAAGCTAACTTCGACTGTACTACGAAAATTACGTACATACTTTTAACAATAGCCTAATTTGGACTTTATTACAAAGCAGTAATAACTGTATTTGTGGAACAACTAAGTGTGTAAGTTCCTCATATCAAATTGATAATTTGGACTGTAAGACAATGTATATAATGGTGAATTTTCTGTGTTCGTCATTGGAGCCAGTATGAAATTGTAACGCCCAGCATGTCGCTGGCCTAAATTTAATAAAACTGATTAGGATCTTAATGAAAAGAGTGTTCCCCACAACAGGTGTTGAGCTATATGGTCACTATTGAGTTAACAAAAAATACGTTTTAGTTGACAAAAATTACAACAATTTATTAGTGGTACAATCAAATTTATCAACCTTCACTTATTATGAGGTCACTAATGAGTACGAGCGGTGGTAGCTCAGTGGGTAGAACCATGGACTGGCAAGCGAGAGCCCCAGGTTCGATCCCGAGTGCGGGCATGTACCAATGACTTTGTTTAATTTCAAAGTTACGTACATTTGCGAATTTGTGGTCGCATTACCACACGCTAACTGTGAAGGAAAACATCGTGAGGAAACCCGCGGCTTGGTTGGCTCCGCACGTATTGACTAGTGTTTCCTGTGGGCTAGGCCGACTAAGCTCTCAGGATGGTATAGGTGCTGGGCAAGCCTACACCATCTATAAAACCATGTCCCAGGCACTACAGCGTCGGAGTGGTCCCTTCACCCATCTAGTGTGAGTGAGGATACCACTGGGCGCTGTATAAATCATCTCATTACGTAGATGCTAAAAGGCCAATCATCATCAATGAGTAATGTTATATAGCGGTCTTTGTGAAAGAATTACCATGCTTTTGACCAATTTGGTAGTACCTACCTAAGAGCAAAAACTTGACATTTTGAATGTCAAGTTCTCGCTCATAAATTTTTGCTGGCGTTCGATCCGAGCATGCGGTTTTATTCTTTTTAATACACTAACCCGTGTTAAGGACAATTTGAAAACCTATTTACCATTGACACAGTTGGAAAGAGCGCTGGCATGGATAGCCAGAGGTCGCGGGTTCGAGTCCCAGCATGGGTGGAATTTTTAGCCCCAAAAAAGAGTATAATCATGTGGGTAAAGCGATATCATTCCGATGTAAAAACCTAACTGCAAAGTAGGTACCCGCGGATTCAACTGATGCAAATTACTTCAGCCAGATGTCGCTTCCTGTACGTAATACAGAGAATATTTACAATATTCTCTTTACAAGAGAACCACTTTACAAGAGGTTCGAAATTTCACTGATGCCGGTGAGTCGCCCATCTCAGTTGGAAAAAGCGCTGGCATGGATAGCCAGAGGTCGCGGGTTCAAATCCCGGAATGGGTGACATTTTTATCTTCTAAATAGGTTTTTAAAATTGTCCTTAGCACGGGTTAGTGCATTAAAAAGAGTATAAAAAAATCTATCAACACGACTGCGGGCGGGACCAATCTTGTTACCTCGTAAGTAGTTACATAGTTGAATTTTGGTCCCGCCTGCTTTGTAGTTTATACTTAGCAGTCAGGTTGTTGGCTGTTTACTATTTCAGTATTTTTTTGTTATAAATAAATAAATATTCAAGGACATTATACTATTTTTATTTTTAATGCACTAACCCGTGCTAAGGACAAATTACGAAGAGGTGAAGAGGTTCGGGATTTCACTGATGCCGGTGAGTCGCCCATTGGCTCAATTGGTAGAGCGCTGGCACGGACAGCCAGAGGTTGTGGGTTCGAGTCCCGGCATGGGTGAAATTTTTAGCCTCTAAATAGGTTTTTATATTCAAGGACATATTACACAGATTTCGTTAGCCCTATACTAAGTACAACTAAATGACTTGTATTATAGGTGCTAACTCGACGATAGATTTAATATAATAAATACATGGATAACATCCAAGACCCGAGATAAACTAGAAAAGTTCGTTTCCTAGTTAGACCCGGCCGGGGAATTAACCGGATTTTTGTCTTTTTAATGTTTTTGTTGTATTTGTTAGTATTTGCCACTGGGGCGAAAAAGTGACCTGGCGGCCGCGGACCGGACGACGCAGCGTGAGCAGACCCTCTACCAGAATAGTCTGACGACCTGGGGGGTGAGTCACTAAAACACATAATCGTTCAATAGAGTCATATTAGTCCGGTAATGGTCGTTTCTTTCACACTATCCATAGTCTAGTGCCCAAATCGCATTGCAATGGTATAACCCGTGTTACTTAACTCTACTTCGCGAGAGACGCCAATGACAATATTGTTGCTTTGTAGACTACCAAATGGAGGTAAATAACTACCATCGTCGTGTTTATATCTTTCTGTTGAAAAACCATGTAAGTATTAGATGCTGGAAGGGCTGGTAAGGGACGTCCCAGACGGACTTACATCGACCAAATCCCTTTGCTAATACATCCCGTATTAGCAAAGGGAAAGATTAAAAGTAGCCGGAACCGGCGTGCGTGCATGCAACGACTTATGAACGTTGACGAAGCGAAGGTGATCTGTCAGGATCGTGGCAAGTGGCAGTCCCTGGTCCTGCCTACCCCTCTGGGATAGAGGCGTGAGGTTATGTATGTATGTATGTATTCGATGCTAGGGCCTGGTCACGGTGGCGAAGAATCACTGGATGCAGACGGCACAAGACCGCGAAGCTTAGGAAACCATGAGGAAGGCCTATGACCTGCAGTGGGCGTCTGATGATGATGATGGCGATGATGATAATGTTAGTATACTATTTTTATTTTTAAAGCGCTAACCCGTGCTAAGGACAATTTTAAAAACCTATTTAGAGGCTAAAAATTCCACCCATGCCGGGATTCGAACCCGCAACCTCTAGCTATCCGTGCCAGCGCTCTATCCAACTGAGCTAATGGGCGACTCACCGGCATCAGTGAAATTTCGAACCTCTTTACACTATTCTCTGTATTACGTACAGGCAGCGACATCTGGCTGAAGTCGATTGCATCACTTACAGCCCCGACCACCTTCTTTGCAGTTAGGTTTTTACATCGGAATGATATCGCTGTACCGACATGATTATACTATTTTTATTTTTAAAGCACTAACCCGTGCTAAGGACAATTTTAAAAACCTATTTAGAGGCTAAAAATTCCACCCATGCCGGGATTTGAACCCGCGACCGCTATTGGTTTAGAAGTTCTGAGGGAACATAGAATGAGACACCTATATCCATACATATCATCATCATCATCGACCCATTATGTCTCCACGGAAGGGTCTCATCCCTGAGAAAGGTATAGGCCACACTCCACCACTGGGGCCAATAGTCCGGATTGGTGGGCATACTTACATATATACGAGCCAAACACATTAATCTGCCTATGGGCTTCTTCGCAGTCGGGTAAATAGGCGCAATGGCTCAAGTTTTATTGCCGTTTGGCAATCGCATCCCAGTCAATCTTGCTCTACCACTACACATTATAAATATTGATGCAATCAAGGAACTAATAAAGCTGCGATACATAAAACTAGTTTACTTTGAAAGATTGCACAAAAAATACTTTATCTTTGCCAATAACGTAACTTTATAGGAAGTTGTAACTGCGTCGCCTACCATTACAAATGTTCCACATTCCGCTCAACCTACTTTCTGCCTTACAGCCTGTAGCATAAGATCTAATATATCAAGATGTCGAGAGGTGTTGTACGCAGGTGTCATTATTGGCTTTTTTCCTAAAATGGACCTGTTGCTTTGTCGAAAGGTATAATTAAAGTATTTCGTGAAAACATACGGCTCTAAGTGTGCTCGTGGCTCTAAATCTTTGGCCAACAATGTACGAAATAAAACCGATATTTTGATACAGTATCAGCTGAGACCGGCACATTGGCCGTATTTAGCAGAACTAATCGCTTAATCGTCGATTACGAGTCCGATTAATATAATGTTCGATAGATTCTGCTGTGCGCACTTTGTTTACCGCGAAAATTATGAAAACAACAAAAACAACGAAAACAGCATACGTTTGACAGCATACGACGAAAGCGACGACAGCGCATGACAGCAACGAAAACAGCATACAGCAAACTTGCAACAAATCTCTGCTTCTCATCGATAGTCAAAATGGGATGGAAATATTGGCGCATCCAATTGCAGTAATTACCTTATTTCCGGACGTTTTGGCAGCGTTACAGTTGCCGTGGTATTGGGAGACTAGCGTAATCATGGGTAATAGCGATTTAACTCGTTTATTTTATACCTATGTATGGCGAATCATAAAGAAATACAGTTGCTGTAAAACACTGTCAGTCATCGCGTTTTTGTGTGTCCAGCAGATAATTTGTAATCGATGACAAATCGATGTGTTCTGTTAAATGTGGCCATTGTTTACGTAGAACCTGATCTCACACTTGTATCCCGAAAGAGTAGATAGAGCCCAGGGTTTTCAAAATCTTCCTTCTTGTCCAAAGCGTCGACTTTACTTGAGAACCCTTTCATCAAGGCCCACATAAATATTTTATAAAAGTTGCACTATTCGTTTTAGCTAGACTAGCCTTTTAATGAATTTTGTTTTCTGGTGTGTGGAATGAAGATTTCGAAACTAATCTTTCTTAGAATAATTTAAAATTATATAATGTGTAATCGAGACCGCATGTAACGGTTTTAAAGAATAGTACCTATAATAGAATAGATTAAAGAATAGTCTAGCTCCATATTACTGAAGAGTACAACTTCCGTGTCTAAGAGCTAGTTTGAGAACCACATAAGTTTCGGTCAAGATGGCGGCAGGTGCACAGAAAGAGCACGAGACAGTCTGTCGTCTAAAAAAACACATTTTATGTTAAGAACTTTATTCGTGATGTTTATAAATACAAAACTTGTAAAAATTTTAAGCAGCTCATTTTAAACTGTATTTATTTATGTTCATTTGTTATGTAATTAATTCATTTATGTTGAAAATGTGCACAAGTACTAGTCAAAAGAAATAAGGGCAAAGAAGTTATTTTGATATACAATTAAAACAATACAATTAATAATGATTTTTATTTTAATAGCTTTAAAATAACGTCCGTACTTACTAAAGACTAAATAAAACAATGTTTATTTGAAAAAAATATTCCGCTTAAACGAAGAATGAAATGGAACAGAAACATGCCACCTCTTTGATCTTACAAGGAATGGGTAATAATTATGTTACTTTTCGACGCAAACAAGAACTAAGTTACTAAATAATGTGTAGTCAATATCCTGGTTTTATTTAAAAAAAATATGTAGCCTGTATACGTCCCACTCTTAAAAGAGAACACTTTCTTGCACAACAAACAAAGAATTACAATTTAGGGCACATGCCTTCTCTCAGAGGGACAGAGAGAGAGAGAATAGATATATAGAAAGTATGGGCTTATCTTCACGCGTGTCTACCGCGTATTGACAGTTTCAAGCAAAGTGCAAGCGAAAGCTAAGTGATAATGATCCAATCAAAGTTTAAGAAATTACGACATATTGGGAAAAAAGGAGGTGATATAGTTAAAGCTGCGTAACTAGGATTGAAATAGTAACAATTTGTGGGCGGAGTATTTTTGGTATGTTAAAAAAAAACAAAAGCGCGCGGGAACTTCGCAAATTGGCCTGCCGGGTAAGTAACTTGTGTCACAGTTGGTTGTCGAACTCCTCCGAAATGGCTTCGCCTATTTTTATGATATTTTTTTCTGTATATTTGGTGGGTCTGAGATTAGGTTTTAGGCTAATTAATATACCAAAAAATTACGTGTGCGGAGTCAGTAATAATATATAACAAAAATTACACTATTTGGCGTACACAGACAGCCTTACGTATTTTAAGGTCCTAGACCTTTTGAATAATATTGTATAACCCTAGTTTTCATTTTTGGTTGTATAAGGTTTGTTTCCTGATATCTGCACGACAGTTTTGAGCCCTAAAGGTGCCTGGCATGAAACTCGGTAGAAATAAGGATCACGTGTTTTATTCAACCTCATTAAATTTTCTTTAAAAATCTCCGACTTTAAAGCAGTCGACACTTACTTCTCAGACATAGGTACCTAGGATTCGTTTAAAAATAAGTACGCACCTACATACTTTTTGCCATACAATAGCATAGCACCATATTACATTAAAATTTATGAAGCATGACCAGGGAAAAAATTATAAAACGTGGAAAGGAACTAACGACGCGAAACGAATAGATTTACGCCAGTGCCCAAAATAGCAATGGTATTTCTTGACAATGCAGTAAAGTACGATGTAATTTGGCCCATGACGCGATTTTTTATCAGACGTCGTCAGTTCTTCACTTTTTGTAGTCATCAATAGTCACCTGAGTGCCAAAATAACTGGTGAATAACAAAGATTTCGGTTCAACCGTGACTACAGTAGCCGCAAAGATGCGAGATCGGGAATTAATATTTTTTTTACTTAATTCCCGAAAATAGAATAGAATATTTTTTATTGTGCACAAAAATTTCATTTTTATAAATCAAAATTGAAAAATTTTATAAATCAAAAAAATATTTGTTTTTTTATTCACTACATTTTTGGCAATAATTTTTTTTGTCACTTTGCAAAGCAGTTTATTCGCGTAGTATAATTTGGCAGCCTTATCTCTTGTCTCTTATCCCAGTCTCACCTTTCAACTTGAGTTTGATCCTTTAAATCGCAGTGTCCGTTTCACTACAATAAATAAAATTTATCTTTCTGCCTCTGAATTGTTGTATCCAAGATCCTCAAGTACATACAACCTATAAACTAGTCACTCCACTTGACTAAGAAAACACCTTTGTGGCTACGCTCGTAAAAGATTAACGACAATTATGACAATAATTAAAACTCACTCTGTGCAAAGCATAAGTCGTAAAACCGTCTTCTAGAGCCATCCCCTCTGAGAAGAGACCCTTATTTAATTATTAGGCACTTTTATTACCTTAAAGTAATGATAGTTTTGGTTACATTAACTGTGGAATAAATGCCAGGAAACCATGGGCCACCAAGGCAACTTTACCTCGTAGCTTAGTGGTATCTTGAGTTCAAGTGCAATGTTATGGCTTAACTATTCCAGATTGGACTTCGACTTTGTTAAACATTAAAATAACAAGGTAAAATCGTGTTTGAAAGGTTAATGGACACTTTTAATAACGTTCCACGATTACGCATTGTTAACAGTTGTTGGGTTAAGAAATTCACCATGTCACAATTTATTCAAAAGGCAACCGAAACAATAGTTTAGTGCAGCCATGTTTGGTGACAAAATAAATGAAAAAACTGTTATTGCCAAAACATACATTTAAGATATAAATTACACAGTTAAAAAGTACTGAATAATGTGAAAAAGACTTAAATAAAATAAATAAAGATGGGACAATACAATAGGTTTCTATTTGTGCTATAAATACTAGACTAAGGTCACTAATAATTTTATAATTAGGAGTATTTATATGTAGTCAAAATAAATTAATGGATATGAAAAAAATACATGCTTCAAATTTGTATAAATTTAGTCTTTTATATAATTAATAATATAACCCTCTTCATAAAAGAACAGACATACTTTCATTTATAGTAGATTTTGTAGGATAGTATTGTATGTGTAGTACACTCATGGTGTATTGGGTCATGGTCGTATATGGAATATTCAAATTTATAAGAGGAAGAAGAAAAACATTTATTTAACGCCACATAGACACACCAAATTTGACAAGACAAGGAAAATACAGAAAAGAAAGCAGGAATAGAACAAAAGCAGGAGAAAAGCGGAACTAAAAACGAATGAAATGAACATAAATTCCAACCAACACAGTATGTCGATGCAGCGAAAAAAGGCCTCATGCTCAGTATAAGCTGAGGGTTTACACTCCAAATCTAAATACTACAAAAAACTAATCAGCTAAAATTTCTATAAGATTAAATTACACGTTCTCAATTCTATCTATTTGTTTCCTTTGCCAGACCCTCTATCCTAGACAATAGCTCAATCACATCCGGTTTTGCCAACACCTTTACTGTATAGTGCATTTATTATAACAAACTGGACTCGAACCTACTGACCGCGATGTCGAGAGGATAAACCGCTACGTGGTAGTGTCGGTAATATCGCTGTTTTCTTAGTTATTTCCTGCTAATATTTAGAAGAGCAATTTTTTTAAAAAGAAAGCTAATAAATATCGTTATGTATTAAGCGGGTCAAATCGCGATTATTTATTAAGTAAAACGCAATTACCTTAATTCCCAACGTTTCGGCAGCGTTACAGTAGAAGTGGTCTCGGGTAGACTTTACTCGCCATTTCAGTCTACCCGAGACTACGGCAACTGTAACGATGCCGAAACGTAGGGAATTAATATCATTACGTTTGACCTAATAAATAATCGCGATTTGACCCGTTTAATATATAACTATGTATGAGTATCGCAAATCATTAAATAAAGCTAATAAATATACCCGCTAAGCCGCTCATAAGGCCTCTGACAAGGCTAAACGACTACCATTACATGACAGTCGGCACCACGGCTTCTGTACTTCGCAAGGCGGGCCTTACTGTCAGAAGTTATCAAGCCGCCTATAAGGCCTCTGACATGGCTTAACGACTGCCATTTTATGACAGCCGGGATCAACCGCTTAGCGTGCCTTGCAAAGCACGGAAGCGCCCGGAAAATGCCACTAGCGGTAGTCATGGGACGGTCACCCATCCCGCACCCCATCGCGCCTGTTGTTGCTTAGCTCAAGTGATTGATTCCAATCACTCGGTTAGACTAGGCTACGAGCGCGTCTACGGTGCGCCACCAAGGCCGTCAAATAATATCGACCAGAAAATATGGTTTTTATGCTGTCTACCGGTCAAGCATTACACAAATATTGAAATCTTTACATCTAGGGAAAATAACAAAGCCGGCCAAATGCAACTTGGACTTACGCACGAAGGATTCCGTACCATTGCGTATTAACTTATTTTTGAAGTTAATATACAACTAAACATTCTGTGAATATTCACAGCGTTTACCTATTGCCTTTATTAGTATCAAGTAAAAAAATATTTTATTTAATATATAAAATATAAAGAATGGTAGTATGGTGCTGCTTAACAGCTAGCTTGACAAAATTTTAGACATAGTACTATATTAGTGCCATACTATTAGTGTGGTACACCACGTGGTAATTGTACCACTCTACAGACGTAAAGAAAGTCACTAACGGGATTACCATGAGTAGTGATATCTTGTTACACTTTTAACATGATGCTGCTAATTTAGCTATTGGTTTAACACAGTTTGAACTTAGGAACGCTTCTTAAAACACTTAACACAATAACCTCCTTTTGATCACCGCGGTTAAGTACGTATACTATGCTCTAAATGAAACGTTCCTAGATGTAAATACAAATAAAATAATATAACCTTTCATTTCCAAACTGAGACAACATGGCATAAAAATTTACATTTCAAACTAATGTAGGCATTGCCATAATTATTATCTCAAATATAAAAATAAAATTGTTAAAATTAATTATATTTAACCATAAAACATTGCAACAAAACAAATCACAGACTAATGAATTAAAATGTCTAAAACAATAACTTTGATTTTGTTTCATGCACTGATTTTATGTTGTCAGTTACAAACGATTAGATAATAATCAATACTTAGATGTAAACAGAAGAAAACATGGCGATAAAGAAATCTTCTTGTTTTTTCACCCGACTGCGGCAGAGCCCAAAAGTAGGTTAATGTGTTTAGCTCGTATGTATGTATATGATGGGTTGATATGATGTCAACCCTTTGTAAGTCCCCAATGCTGGGGGACGGTTCTCTTCCTGTATCGCAGGAAGGTTAGGCTATACTCCACCACGGAGGACCCAGTCCGGGTTGGTATGTATGTAAGCATGTCCGATTATATGTTCCCTCATAACTCTTTAAGGAATGGTCAAATCTTGACAAACAGTATTTCAATCGATTTGTCGTGTTTGCGAGCGAGGAGTGTCATAGGCCACATATAAAAACAGCATGCTCGTAGATTTAACTGTAATAATTGAAATCATTAAATAGACAAAAATTGTAAGCTGAAATGGTAAGCTCTGGTTAACTGTTATTGGCCTTAATTTTAGGTATTACTTAATTAACATGTAACGCTGTTGTTGTCCCTAATAAAGTAAAAAAGAAATAAAAATAACCAAGAACCCGGCTGCTGAACATTAATTACTAAGCAGGCGGGACTCAAATTAACGAAAGTAACTTAGTGCGAAGTATCTAGGTTGGTATCTCCTACTTAGTAATCAATTATTATAATGTATTAGTCCAGTTCATCCGAAGGTTGTCTGGAAGAGATCACTTTTAGTGATAAGGCCGCCGTCTGTGCTCTTAGGTTAAGAAATATCTGTGTAATTTCCATTTTTATGTACAATAAAGTGTTCTCTATCTATCTATCAATTATTTGGTTGTTGGTTAAAGTAAGAAAAAAAAAGAAAAATGACCAAAAACCCGACTGCTGAACATTAATCACTAAGCAGTCATTGTCATCGTCAGTCCACTGCTGGACATAACCCTCCCCTAAAGAGCGCCACGTTGTGCTATCATAGGGGGTAATGCCCATAATCTCCACGCTGACCATGCGGGTTGGGGATCGCAGTTTGGTGGAATTTGTACTGCAGGGGGCGCTGCTGCCCACCCCCGGTTTGTGTCCCTTAGTCGCCTTTTACAACACCCGCGGGAAGAATTGGGTTGGTGCTATTCTCTACGCCGACACCACATTAGCAACTAAGCAGACGGGACCCAAATTAACGGATGTAACTCATTGCGAAGTATCTATAGGTTGGTCCAGCCTGCTTAGTAGTAAATGTTCAGCATTCTGGTTGTTGGTTATTTTTCTCTTGAGTTTTCGTACCGTCTCCTTTTTGCCTTCTTTTAAGAGGTTTTCAAACAATACAATACAAACAAAGAACCTGCCCTGTTACGCACCTTTCCACTCTATAGAGGTCAGCATTTAGACGACTCCAAAGTGTCAAAATATGTATGGATTTGACAGCTGGAAACAATCAAAATTTTGTTAAACCTAGATTTAATGGAACTGTGCAACCACACATTTAATAAACTAAATCAATACCTAGATGAATCAATCTTATCAAGGTCCGATAACGGCCAATAACCAAATGTCAAACACAGCTTAAATCATCCATTTAATAATCTCTAAACCAAATCAGCTGTTACAACTGTCACGTGACCATAACCACTTTTAGATAAGGCGGGAAAACAGTGCCGTACAAACAATAACAAAATTTTGTGAGCTGTATTTTCTTATCTTTTGTACTAACAAAGAGTTCACCAAAAATCTCATTAAAATCTCAAGTATATTATAAAATGGTGACCCGTGATTTTTCATAAACTGTACGATAAAAAAGATCTTGTAAAGCTTCTTGGCTTATGTCACACTACCACCGGTTACAGTAGAAAAAACTTCATGCAACATCTTTTGCCACCGGCCGTTCCGCCTTGATAATACAAATACACTGTCCCTTTTCCGCTTCAGGAAAAAGCTGGCGCGAGAGGGGGATGGTGAAACACGCGGTCCCCAAGTAAAGTTTGGATTCGGAACTCACTATTCTGTCGCGAGCTTTACGCGGGAAGACACGTTGCCTCGCTCCGTCGAAAAATTCGCGCGATTTCGAATTTCGAACTCGGTTTTCGTTTTTGCAATGACGCTGCCAGTGATGTATGCTTAAAGAAAAGCGAAAATAAGAAAAACTCTTTGGATTGTTTCTCTTTAGTTTTTCATACTGGATTTTGCCGCTTTGAACACGTGTGGTGGACGAAATGTGTCGTTGCTCATTGAATGGGACTTTGTGTGCAAATCATAATAGGGATTGCATTCCTTGAGACGGGATTGGGATACAAGGTAAGATTTATCTCCACACAGGACCAGTTTTGTAAAGTCTGGACGGATGTAATGGTTTTGTCCGAGAGAAAGAACTTGGTTTTGGAGCTAATTTTTTAAAGCTCGATTTACTTTATGAAACTCACCCTTGTGAATAAGCTTTTGGTCATATATAACTACACATAAAATACTTATAACATACTAAACTGACAGTATTGACAGCAAATCAATAATTGAAAATCATCGTACGAAGTAAACATTTTATAAAAGTGCAACGCGCGCGTTGATGTCTTTTCTTGCCAATGAGCGTTAAAACAATAGGTACATTCTATGTGTAGTGCGCTTGCGCATCAATGACTATTTGATGTCTACACATTCAGATATTATTATGTTTATTAGATATATAGATAGAGAGCCCTTCATTGCACAAAGAGAAAAAAACAATTACAGTTTTTTTTCGTACGCTAACATTATTGTTGTATATTTGTTGTGTTCTTGATAAAAGTTTAAGTGGATATTGTTTGGTGCTTGTTATGTTTCTAAATTTTCTAATATTATAATTACAAAACTTAGGGTTTCTAAATTGAGAATTATAATTTTGATAATTTCTCAGCAAAGAGCGTGACTGAACGTTACTTACGTATTTACTTAGTAAAATTCTCAATTCAGAAACCGATCCTTATACATTCTTATACGCATTTTTTATTCTTACAAATATACGATAAAATGTGCGAATAGCACATTTGGTTAATAAACAACCTATTTAGAGTACTCGAACCCGCGACCTCTGGCTAACCGTGCCAGAGCTCTCCCAACTGAGCGGACGCGGGTTCGAGTCCCGGTATGGGTGAAATTTTTAGCCTCTAAATAGGTTTTTAAAATTGTCATTAGCACGGATTAGTGCCTTAAAAAGAATATAAGCACATTTTGTGTATAAACTCAGCTGTAGTCAAAACTGACCAATATCACCAATGAGCCTTGTCAAAATCATAGGTTAAATTATAAGTACCACTTCTTACCCCTTTCGTAGCCTAAGGTTAAGGTATATTAAAGAACTATAACCACATAATTTATAGCCAGCCAGCCAGTAAAATTAGTCACCCCAGTAGCCGTAGACCTACTGAATATTAATGAGTGAACATTAAGCTATTTTTATGTACTCTATGCCCATAATCATAGCGTAATAATTCAACTACCAATACGGTTAATACATGCGGTTTTAACGTCCGTGTCCAATGGTTGTCGATTGCGTGTACTCTTTATGGGAAAATATCTTATTGATACCAACTAACTAATGACGTCAAAGAAGGCAATGAAGTTCTTTACATGTGATTACTAAGCTTTGAATGTGTAAAAGCCTTCAGCGCCTTGATTATGTAATTTTTCACGAATAAATATGCGTGCGAAAACGAAATATCTACTAGAATTTTACTGTAAAGTATCAGATATCCACTGAAACGCGGTATCAACTATGTGTTATACATATTATTTGTTGTTCTTATTTATATCCAATTCGATGTTTTACAGTTATCTATCTATAATATAAAAATTAATCGCTGAATGTGTTGGTAAGCGCAAATCTCGAGAGCAGCTGAACCGATTTCGTCAAGTCTTTTTAGAACATTCCTTGAAGTACGAGGAAGGTTCTTACGGAGAAAAATTTAAATACATATAGAATCGACTGTTAGGCGGTACGAAGTTCGCTGGATCCGCTAGTGTTTAATATTGCTTGATTAACGAACTGTTTAAAATACTTACATATACTTCGTATGTATGAATTATTGTTTAACGCAAAGCTTTTGACTGTCATGTTAATCATAATCAATTTAAATAAATAAAAAAATATATCGCCCCATATCTATGCAGCAGAGCCAAGTAAGAATTCCGCTTTCGCATAAATATGTATACGTGAAAAGTTATATAATCAAGGAGCTGAAGGCAACATTATGAAGGTGAAGTCATAATGGTACCCTTTGCCAATCTCTTCAACACCAAAGGTTTGCTGGAAGAGAATGCTTCTTGCATTAAGCACGCCCTTGTATATTTACTCATGTAATTAGTGCAATAAAGAATTAAAATAATAATAAATAAGTCACGTACTGTTATGTCCGGTTCCCCGCCTCACCTGCATTTTGTCATTGTCAGCACTAAAGAGCAAATAAAAGTGTTTTTCCGCGCACATCGCGCAACAGTCACAACAGTCACAGTAGTCAAGAGCAGTCATGCATAGTCTTTAACATCAGTAATTAGACTTAGTATCAAGATGTAGTCCATATTAGTAACTCTGTTGCCAAATTATTATTAACGTGTTTCGGTGCCATCAATAAACTGCAACATACTTGGTGATTTGATTTTGAACCCCCGGAGCCTGCGCTGCCTAAGAGTACGTAGCAAATAAAGTCAAAAGGATATCGTCCTCCAAATACCAGCACTCTATTCAGTTACATTAAGGGCGACTTTGCAATAAAAAAGGCCGACCTGCTGTAGACTGTCCTGTTTCTCTTACCCGTATGTATATTGATGCGTATTCTAGTAGTTAGGTATCTTTTAGGTTAAAATGTCAAGGCACAGGACAAGTAATTGTGTTGTGTGAGAGCTAAGGTTGTCTGAAAGAAGTCACTCTTAGCAATAAGATCGACAATTCTATAACATTACTTACATTTAAGAAATCATGGTTGTATCATTTTTTCCTGGTTGTGCAATAAAGTGTTTTCAATCTATCTAAACATTACAGGCGATTCCAAACAGATCAGCTGTCGGCTACACCTCTCCACCAAAAATATACTTTACAGACTAGTCAATAGCAAGATTCCACTCCAATAACTGGCTAAAACAAAACGGTTACTGCACTTTAATAGAGGTATAAATTTACAGACTACACGGGACTACAAAGAAGTGCAAAAAATCGCCAAGAGCTCTTGACTTCTGAAGCATTTACAAAAGTGGTATATTATTATCACAAAGAACAAAACAAAGTCATATCCACCACTCGTTGCACTTCAAATATCAGTTCCCTTTCAGGGGTCAGTTACGCCCTTAATTAGTGCAGGAAAGAGACAGTGAATGTAGGGCTGAGTAGGTCAGAGTGAGAGGCCTTGCAAGTAGATTGGCTATGACTGACACTGTTATCGGTTCTTGAGCGCTTAAATTCAGATACACATTTATATCGGCATCAACCCTTGTATGTCCCCTCTGCTGGGACACTGGTTTCTTTCTGCATCGCAGGAAGGTTAGGCGAAACTTATTATTGGTAGAGAACTTGAAGCATGATATAAAAAGTACCTGATACCGGAGTGTGCGCATACAACGACTATTGAATCCAGATGCAGACCCTGGTATCTATCTACCTCTTTGGGATACAGGCGTGAGTTTACGTATGTAAATTCATAAACGAGGAAGAAAGTTATATCAAATTTAAATTGAGAACTTCATATCCAAACAAAAACTCTTCTACCATGGCGCCTGATGGATATAACTTTAGACCGGGATTTCAGCCAATATCGCTAATGTTATAAGCACAGTAAATTGTTAGAATCGAGATATAATATTCACCCATGAAGTGTGAGCGAAGATGCCACTGGACGCTATATAAATAATCTCATTACGTAGATGCAACGGCCAATAAGATGTGATATTAAAGAAAAAAGCTTAATATCAACCTCCGACGATTGAAAGGCGAAATTGAGTATTATCTTTATAACAAACTCAGACAATCCATTCTCACTATACTAAGTTCCGGCATAAAGTCTAGTTTTGAAAAACGTTCCAGCGCTTAATGCTTTTAAATATCACGAAACACTAATGTTATTTAGCATTGAAGCGCTTAAAACTAAACTCGGGTGTTGCTAGACTAAAACACTACCCTTCAAGCAAAGTCAGCGGAGCGTCAGAACTTTTTGCACGTTTTTGTAAATGCGAATTCAGTGTTTTTTCAAAGCCTCCTCTACCGAGTGTGAGAACAGCACAATCTTTCACAGTCTGCTAGATCCGTTAGCGTGCGCTGCTCCTCCTTTTTTCTTTCAAAATTATTTAATTAAAGCTTTTAGTTTTTGCTTTGCTACGTATTCGGTAAAGTAAATGAGGTTTAAGAGTTTGTGTGTTATCATTTACACTTAACTTGAAGGGTTTGGCCGTTAACCTAAGTTCTCACGACTCAAAATATCCCCCTAGGGTAAATTTCTGAATTGAGAATGTCGGTAAGTAAATTGTAGTGGTGTCTCTTCGAATTTCCCAGAAAAACGCTACAACACTATGTATTCATAGTTATATATTAAACGGGTCTAATAAATAATCACGATTAGACCCCGTTTAATATTATAAGTATGTATGAGTATCGCGAATCATTAAGAAATGCTATCTATTCACTTAGTGAAATTCAGAAGCCGTCCCAATGTCATGTTCTTAATCAATGTATGAGACTTGAAAATCTTCTCACTTTGTTAATTGAGAATTTACTTCTTTTAGCTAGAAGTTTACGAAGGTTACGAAGAATACGTCTACTTCGTTGGCCTAGCGGTAAACACGCTTAACTACCAAAAAAGGCTATGGATGCGATTCCTACTAAAGGCCAGCGTACATGCTATGTACAAATACCCAGACTGAGTCGATTGATACAAAATCAAAGTATCGCCGCCCCCTTGTGGGCTTCAAACCTACTCGTATGTAGGAAACTTACCAAGGTCCTGCCAGACCAGCTAGGTAGGCGGACTCTACAAATAACTTGGACGTAACTGCGAGGCCTGGGAATATAAGCCCCTAATCCTTGAAACCGAAGGTCAGAGGCCAAGCAGGGTGACTTACCGAGGACGCTACACCTGGCTTAGTTGCGTATATTTATGGTGATCCGGAAAAAAGTCGCTTTTGCCCGATTTTAGCCCCTAAGACCGCAGCAGGAAGAGCTACAGTGCCATCGCCCACGATTACCGTCTCCGTATGATCTCTACAATGATTATCTAATTCACATCTGATATCACCTCTATGGGTATCAACCTCAGATCATTGATCTGAGGTATCAACGCTGTTTGTAATAAGAACCTAATTAATTAAAAACATAGCACAATCTAGTATTTTTCAATCTTTGGTTTTGTGGACCCAACCATTGTCCACAAATCCAAAGATTGACTGGAAAAAAATGCTAATTAACATTAAGTACACCTTTGTATGCAATATTTTGTGTTTTGTGCAATAAATAATTTACGTAATAAACAATAATAAACGTGAATAATTAAACTTGCATTTACGGAAACAAAAAATTTAAAAAGTCTTCACATAATGTTTCAGTCAGTACGCAAAGTCACGTTACGTTAAGGGCGGCTTTTCAACAAAACTATAAAGGTTCGCCTGACGAGAACTGTAATAATACATTCCGTAGCAGTAACAAATGTGTTTTATCACAGTAACCCCCCTGTATAAGAACATGACTTTTGACAACAAATGGGCTTCGGATAGGACGAGTCAATTTACGAGTTTTTTTTCTGTGTACTTTCTTAATAATATAATGAATCGGAATTTAAAATAACCTGATGAGTCATGTCTGTTTAAGTTACAATTTTGTCAATATCAGTTACTGATACTCAAGTAACTGGTACTGAAGCGCTCGTGGCATAGTCGAACCGAGTGATTGGAATCAATCACTTGAGTTGAGCAACTCACTCTTAAACTCTCACGCTAAAAGGCTTCTTTCTGTACTCGGAAATCGTCATCCACGCTTTGAATTAAAATTCAATGTCCAGCGTAACGTGTTCTCTTTTATATTAATAAACACATACATACATACAGCAGCTACTAGCAATCCGCCACAGATCGTCCGTCAAGCGAACTGGAGTCCTACGCTTGGTTCTCCAGTTCTTGGCCTTTACTCGAAAATCTTCGTATCGGTTCTTCGCCTGATATGACCAGCCACCTCCCACTTAAAAGTTAAATCTTATATGTAACTATGACTTGAAAAATAACGCCTTAACATATTGAAGAAATGTTGAAATTTGTTTTGATATTCCGAAGTTGCCTTTTTAGCATCAGGTACTTGTATTGACGTGTAAAACTTCAATTAAGAAGATTCGATATCAACCCTTGTATGTCCCCACTGCTGGGGCACGGGTCTCTTCCTGCATCGCAGAAAGGTTAGGCCATACTCCACCACGGGTGTCCAGGTTGATGGAGAATTGTAAGATAGTGGTGGGTCTTACTGTCAGAAGTTATCAAGCCGCCCATAAGGCCTCTGACATGGCTTAACGACTGCCATTACATGACAGCCGGTACCAACGGCTTAACGTGCCTTGCGAAGCACGAAAGCGCTCGTAAAAAATGCCACTAGCGGTAGTCACGGGATGGTCACCCATCCCGCACCTGACCGCGCCTCTTGTTGCAATTTAAAAAATTAGGGATTTGATAAATGTTTTCCGTCTGACTTGAACCCGTAATAAATGTGGTTGAAAATTGAGTATAACGACCGCCTTAGGTTCTACTATACAACCAACCGCATTTAATTAAGAACTATTCAGCCGAACGATTCACTAATCCACGAAAAAATAAGACAAAACTGCTGTTACCCCTTGCTCCCTTAAGATTCACTAATTAAATGCACGCAGCACCTTATTTGCTTCAAACAATCGCATTTAAATGACAATGAAGCATTTTATGGTTCGGTTAACTGCCACCAGGAACTCATCAGTAAAAACTCTTACGAAAATTAGGGTAAAATAGACCATGTGGCTACGAAGATAGAAGTCAGAAAGATGAAGATGGCTTACTAAAAAAAGTTTTGCTAAGTTGAGTTTTTGATTTGCATTTCTTGTTTTTGTTTTTCTTCTTTACGATTTGTTTAGTTTTTTTTTTTTCAACAAGGAGTATGGCTGGAATTAATTTTGGATGCCATTAACATGTCATGAAGTTGACAGAATAAAATCTCGTACGAAAATTAGGGTTAAATAGACCAAAGGGCTACATAAGCAACTAGAATTTAGAAGGTAGGATACTAGAAACGCAACTCTATTATTGCTTTTAAAAAAAGTTTGCTAAGTTTAGTTTTTGATTAGTTTTTCTTCTTTACAATTTGTTTAGTTTTTTTTAACAATAAGGAGTATGGCTGGAATTAATTTTGAATGCTATTAAAATGTCATAAAGTTGACAGATTGTCTATGTACTCTTTTGTTCAAGAGTACTGGCATATTTCAAAGAAACGTTTGTCAATGTCGTCGCAAATTTTGTCGTTATAGTCCGAATTCCGTATTTTTGTATACAAATGAAACATCTCATTTTTATATCTTTAACGATTTTTGCAGACGATAAATACTTATGGGGTAATATGTTGGATTAATTCAAAAGTCAAATTGGTGTCATTGTATCGTATTATAGTATCTCAACGAGACAATCTTATCATCATCTACAATTTTAAGGCATTGAGCTAAACTAAAAAAGGTCCTTATTTCACATTGTAAATAAAACGAAAGTATTTTTTTCACACAAGCGAAACCAAACAAAATTGAAAACAATTCCATTGACGAAACCGGTAGAAGAAAAATGAAGACTTGCAGTTTTGAAAAATCGCTCTCCATTTCTAAAACGTGTTCTAATTTCAAAAGTGATTGCTTCAAAAACCGTTCTTCACGTCAACAATAGAGTTGGAGCTATTTTTTGCGCAAGGCTCGTAAAGTATAGTTTGTTGAAGTAACAATAGGAAATATCGGTTGTTGTTAAACTTGTAGGGGTTGTAAGTCGAATCAAGTTTTTTTTCCGTTTAATTTCCAATGCGAGCTTAGGTTTCAAGCAGTTCAAATATCGTCTTTAAGTTGGCTGAAATAAGAATCAAAGGCATAATTTTGTTAAGGGCTAAGTGTAAGTAGGTACTTTCGTCGAGATTTTATGGCGACCAAAATTGGTAGTAAAAGTTTTAACTGCGCAATTATTAAGTTTGACATTATCGTTTTGCAGTAACTGTCTCTATGGATCTATAAAAGCACTACTTATTTTGTAAATGTGAAATTGGATTTGTTAGTTTTGAATCGCATCAATCTATTGCCTCTTGAAATAATAACAAGACAATAGATAAATACTATTTGTGATATCAACCCTTTTACGTCCCCACTGCTGGGACACGATTCTCCTCGTACATCGCAGGAAGGTTAGGCCATACTCCACCACGGAGGCCAAGTCCGGATTGATGGAGGATTATAAGACAATGGCGACCCTTACTGTCAGAAGCAATGACGTATCAGAAGTTATCAAGCCGCCCATAAGGCCTCTGACATGGCTTAACGACTGCAATTACATGAAAGTCGGCACCAACGGCATAACGTGCCTTGCGAAGCACGGAAGCGCTCGGGAAAAATGCTACTAGCAGTAGTCGCGGGACGGTCACTCATCCTGCACCTGACCTAGCCTGTTGTTGCTTATCTCAATTGATTGATTCCAATCACTCGGTTCGTCTAGGCCATGAGCTCTCTCAGGATAGAATAGAAAACGTTTATTTGGTACCAGAATCAAAACAAAAACAATAATGAAGAATACATAAGTTTCTCTATGAATAGGTACTTAAGTACACTAAGAATAGATGCGTGATGAAGCTCAGCAAAGTTGCTGTTTTACAAACTCTGCCTGGGTATGATAGCAGAGTGCTTAGTGCCAGTTTTTTTACTACTCGATCGCGTTAACGTAAACTCATATTTCTATGGCATCGAGGAAGCGCCACCTAGCGACAAGTATGGAAATTAAAATTACTGAGTGCGAGTCAGAATCAGATGAATATTATTTTCTAAGGTTAACACGAGCAGTAGACATAATTAAAACTCAAGTTAAAAGTCATCCGGGACCACGGCACCTGAAAAAGTGCCGAAACGTTGGAAAATTGTAAAAAATGTAATAAACGAGCATAAATCCGTATGAAAACAGTTTTAATCAGATGAATATTACAAAAAATCTTAAATAAAACACCCATAACTAAATATAAAAAGCTGCACCGAGACCTTTATGTATGTTTGTGCAGTTATAGTAGCAATACCGCTCGCTAACTGTGAAGGAAAATGTCGTGAGGAACTGGTGTCTGAGTGCTTAGTGCGAGTTTTTTTACTACTCGATCGCGTTAACGTAAACTCATATTTCGATGGCATCGAGGAAGCGCCACCTAGCCTAGTATGGAAATTAAAATTACTGAGTGCGAGTTGTAATGGTTTACTTTGAGAAGTGAACACGTTTACCCGCCAAAACACGAATAAACGCGAGTGCGAGTTGTTGTACTGTGACAGCGTTTTGCCAGTTCGAACGGTTAACTTACTCATACTCACTACTCAATGCTCGATTAACGCGGTAGTAAAGTTATTCGATTGGATCTGTCAAACTCGCACTAAGCACTCAGACCACATAATGCACTCACGAACCAAGAAATATAAGTATAGTTTTTTAAGTTTAGTGGTTAATGTCGCGTTACTGGCACACAGAGTAATAGCTAATTATATAAGATACTTTCCAAAGAACAGTGTGTCCTAGTATAGGGCCAGAAGCAATGTATGTGCCTGTATGTAAATGTAATGTTACTCTCCTAATTCTATTACTGAAGTTACTAGGTATTTTCTTCCCAATAAAAAATACATCTTTCTCTAACGGTTCCGGTCGTAAATCAAGTTTTGTTTTGCGGCTCAGACGCTAAACTTAAACTAGCTCTACCAGGAAACTGAGCAAACGAAATACTGAGTAAAACTGCAGAAAAACTGGTTGGTAATTGTGCTGTCTTTTTCTACATCAGGAAAACGAATAAATTATATTCTTATCTGATCTTAAAAAGAATTATATGTTTGACATATGAAACAAATTCACTAAATAAACGTTATCTAGAAGTTAGCGAGATTACATATAAGATAAGATAAGAATATTCTTTATTGTACACCAGAGCACATATTACAAAACATGTAAAGATACAAAGTACAATTGGCGGCCTTATTGCTAAAAGCAATTTCTTCCAGACAACCTTACGACAAATTGTAATAATTCTTTATTTGATTATTTTACGTTATTTGATTGCTTAAGTACCTACTTACTTTTAAGTGACTACTAAAAACTGACCATAAGTACCTTAAATAAAGTTTGAGAATTTAATGCGTTTGTTCTTCGTGATAACAATATTTTTAAAACGGAATTTATAATAGTGTTCGAGTGTTTTATTCAGGCACTCGCTACTTACCGTTTAAAAGTTTGATAACAGTCTTTATTAGCCAGCTTTAGTTCTACGAAATAACTCTCCCACAAAGTCAATTCTAATACCTCTTTCTTACCCAACAAACGGCGATCAATACCTTAATCAGGCATACAATTTCACTTTTAAACTAGCAACCCACGTTGCCCCCTTCTAAACTGCACGGCGTCGTAAATTTCCCACAATCCGAAGCCCGAGCTCATTGTTGTCAAAAATAAATCATACATTCACACATATACATGACAAAAAACGTTATATAGAGCACACTGTGACCTGACAGCTAAGGGGCATCTTGCCGCCTTTCTTTCGGAAAGAAATTCGCAGACTTCCTCAAGCGTTGTGCGAATAAATTGTTTAACAATAAGTATCTGGATCAGTTCAGAGGGTTGGCGGCCGATGCTGCATCTTGAACTGTATAAAAATTCCGATATAATTATTGTTACTCCAGTTCGAAGGTATACCTAAGGAACGGCATTGTTATCGTCGACAATGGACACAATTTGGGATGGCAAAGGTGAGGGGTGCGCGATGCTCCGGATATTATTTCGCCCAAGAGAGCCTTGAAGGTTTTCAATGACAATTTAAATATCCGCTCTTATGTGAATGCCCATCCTTATACTCGTATTGTAGAGCCAGCAAATGTACTGGGAAATAATGCAACGCCGTTTCAGCATTATCGTAATTTTTTTTTTATTAAAAGCAACATTTACAATAATCATACATTTTGCTTTTTATATTTTTTTCTAAAACGTTCATGGCCTAGTTGATCCGAGTGATTGGAATCAATCACTTGAGCTAAGCAACAATAGGGGCGGTCAGGTGCAGGTTGGGTGACCGTCCCGTGACTACCGCTAGTGCCATTTTTCCCGAGCGCTTCCGTGCTTCGCAAAGCACGCTAAGCCGTTGATGCTGGCTGTCATATAATGGCAGTCGTTAAGCATGTCAGAGGCCTTATGAGCGGCTTGATAACTTCTGACATTAAGGCCCGCCACTGCCTTACAATCATCCGCCAACCCGAACTTCGCCCCCAGGTTGGAGTATGTCCATACCTTCCCGCGATGTAGGAAGAGACCCGTGCCCCAGCAGTGGGGCCACAAGGGTTGATAGGAATCGATATTATTTTTATTTTCAAACAATTTTAATAATTGATACATTCAAACGAAAATTCTAACCACTATAATATTAACTATTTTATACTTTTGCGTTTCGACAAAAACGCAGTTCACATCACAGTTTTTTGGTTTTAAAACTACGTTTTTACAACTGTCGTATGGACAAATCACTCTTACTAAGTCTGTGACGTAAGAATCTCGTGTTGTATTAAGTTTCTCCGCTTATTTACTCTGGGTTTATTGGCAATTTAAATAGATAGATAGATAAACATTTATTCACATAAGACAAACGCACGTATACAAAGCAAAGCAATACAAAACCAAATACAAGTCACAACACGAACAAAGCATATAACAAAAAAGTAGCATACATAAAAAACAAAAACACACAGAAGATAAGGCATAAACGGTACAGTAGTGTACCTAGGCAATGTACTGGTCTGGGAGTGATCAACGTAGGTGTGGCAAATGTGAATGGGCTCCGACTCGGCATGTGCTGATAGTTCAGGAAGAATTCAGCGCTGGTGGCAGAGTAAATGATGTCTCTTTTTATCCTTCGGTCCTCACTAGCACCACCAATGGATCAAAACCATAATTATTTTCTTTTATATTTTTTTGTCTTTCGAATAAGTCAATAATAACATTAATAACATCAATATTAGCTCTTTTTGGACTGACTGATAAGAACTTACACATTGGCACCGGGTATCGCCTTAACGTAGAGCTGCCAGACTACCAAAACCTTCGTAAAAAGCGAAAGACTTATAGCTGGCCTTATAACCGTTTTTAAGTAAATTTCAAGCCAATTACATACTCCGATGGCCTAATGGGTCGACCCTCTAATTACAAAGATCAAAATAATATAATAAATTACATAATAATTGGAATTTACTTCCATTCATCCATTTTCATATGTATTTCCAGCAGAATAAGGGCTTTTCGAATACGTTTTACAATATAGTACTGCTACCTACATTGCCAGGGCCATAAAACAATGATAGCTTTGGTGATATACCATTAATACTAAACTCTAAGTGTCAAGGGACCGCCAAAACTTAATGGCGGCTACCGTAGAAATAACAGTTCAAACCATATGTCAGGGTTTGTGGCATAGATTAATTAGGTTAGATAAGATATCGTGGCATATTATAGAAGTAGACGTTGACAGGGTGGGCTAGGCCACTGACCTCACATATTTAATAAATACAATTTTTAATAGGGGATGACCGAAAAACTTCTAGTAGGCATAATCTCACCAGAAACATTCTGTAAAAACTAGCCAATTCTCGATAAAGCTGCTCGTTTATCTCTAAAAAGTAATGAAATCTAGACAAAGTCGTGCTAAATCTAAGATTCCTTACTGCGATTTCTTTATTATTATAGTTAATGTTGTGAGACTTGGCCGTTGAAAAGTAGATAAGGGTACAAAACCAGGAGCTCCATGACACCATTGCACCAATCTATCGCCAGAACCGCTTCCCATTGACTATGGAAAACTTCGGAACTATGGAACGTTGTATGACTTTTATAATAATAAATAAACTCTGGAACGACTTCAGGTGTGGTTTTATTTGTAGAATTCTAGTAATATTAACAGAAAACTGGATAAAAACGGATAAACGGAGAAGCAGGTAAAAAGTCAGATCTGGTCAAAGCGTAAAGTAGTAGTGGTGAAAAATGAGGGAAATCGAAGAATGTGTGACGTACATAATTTAAATATTTGAAAATGATAGATGGAAAAAGAAATAAAAATGGTGTGAAGAGGTTTGCACCGTTACAACTAAATGACCTATAGACTTGAAATTTTGGATTATAAGTATGTGATTTTAGTTTACTAGATGACGAAAATTTCTGCGTTCTGGTCTTATCCAGAAGTTCTCCAATAGAGGCCTGAAAATGCGGCGAAATGGTTCCAGTGTGACGGTGCAAACCTCTTCATACCATTGTTATTTCTTTTCTATCTATCATTTTCAAATATTTAAATTACATCTCACATTCTACGATTTCCCTCATTTTTCATCACTACTACTTTACGCTTTGACCAGATCTGACTTTTTACTTGCTTCTCCGATTTTATCCAAATTTTTGTTTTACTAATTTACAAATAAAACCACACCTGAAGTCGTTCCAGTTTTTATTATTTATAAAGATATCCAACGTTTCACCAGTTAAGGATAATATGGCAGTGTTGGCTTCGCGCTCGACTTGACGGGGGCACTGCCGTGCTTCCCGATTATTTCTGATAGTGTAGGTCACTAATGCAGCATATATACGTCCCACTGTAGGGTACATACCTTCTCTCAGAGTGAGGGTATGGGCTTAATTACCACGCGTGCCCACCGCGGATTGGCAATTTCAAGCACTTAAGTATGTGACGTTAAAAACAATGTCATGATACATGCCGAGATTAGAACCCATGACCTCCCGAATAATAAGCCGACGTAGCACCGCTCCGCTACCACCGCTCTTTCGCTATCACCGCTCTTGCGCTATCACCGTTCTTCCGCTATCATCGCTCTTCCGCTATCACGGCTCTTGCGCTATCACCGCTCTTCTGCTATCACTACTCTAAAAACAGTGACCTTAACGTTAGTAAATTAAGGATGTCACCAAAAAGTGTTGACAGTGTCGACGAGTTTTATCTCACCAAATATGTGATAAAATAAAATAACGGACATTTCTCGTCTCACAAAATACATGATATGTTGGAACTTTGCTAAGTTCCTCGCCTATAGAGGATTAAGATTGTTCTGATAAATAATAAACGATTTGAAGTCACATTTGTGTTGAAAATAAATGAAACCTGTGTAAAAATTCTATTGAAAATTCCTTTGATGAGCCACGCACGAACCTAGAGCCACGGATAACATACACTATACCTACCCACCTACAGTCACGATGTTATTCTATACTTTATCTATCGCCCTATGTAATTTGGATGGTATATCTTATATTATTTGATGGTATATGATAAAACTAGAACGACTTCAACTTTTTGCATTATTCAAAGTGCTTGTATATTTTATTTATAATATATTAACAGAAAACACTGAAAACTGGCTACCGCCATCCCTGAAATATTTTTTAGTTTTTTTGTTCGTAGCTTACAAGACAGTTCTTGCCATAAGTTTGTACTGGAACGACTTCAACTTTGTGCTTTATTTATACTGTTTTATGTATAATAAAAAACAGAAAACTGGATAAAAACGGAATAAGCAGGTAATAATAGTCAGGTCTAGTCAAGATGTAAAATAGTAATGCTGAAAATAAGGGAAATCTCGAATATGTGTGACATAATTTTAAATATTTTGAAATAAATAATAAAATAAATAAAAATAAAAATCACTTTATTTGACACATAGTTAAACAAACAATTACATGTTGTACTTCATTCTAAACAATATCCAATGGATCATACACTATTTATTTTGGTTAACCTTTTACACAATACAATTCTATGAGCACTAGCGTTTAAACTAGGCCTAGCCTGTATCTTAAAAGCTAGTTCCTTCCAGTGTTATAACAAATTGGTTAAGTTATTTGCCATTCGATGTTTATCCAACTTGAGGGTAAATGCCAGATAGAAAAGAAATATAAAAAATGGTGTAAAAGGGTTTGCACAGTTACACAGTTAAGAAAGCCAAAACCTACAAAACTAACCGATGGCGCGCAGACAAAAGTCAAACAATTTTAACGAATGCACGCGTCCTCACAATCGCCGGTGCCACGTATTTATCGATATAATTGTGTCGTAATTGCGTGCACTTAGCGTTGCGCCCGCGCAGGCAGGGGTGGGCCTTGGCACTGCGTATACACTGTGTCAGTTTAAAAATCCGGTTAGGTTTCAGTTAAAAAAAGTTAATACGGCGATTAAGCCATGTCAGAGGCCTTATGGGCGGCTTGATAACTTCTGACGGTAACACCTGCCACTGTCTTACAATCCTCCACTAACTCGGACTTGGCCCCCGTGGTGGAGTATGGCCTAACCTTCCTGCGATGCAGGAAGAGACCCATGTCCCAGCAGTGGGGACACCACTGCTGGGACATGGGTCTATACATATTCTAAATAGGTTTTTTAAAATTGTTCTTAGCACGGGTTAGTGCATAAATAATAATATAATCATGTAGGTACGGCGATATCATTCCGATGTAAAACCTAACTGCAAAGTAGGTAGGTACACGGGGCTGCAAGTGATGCAAATTACTTCAGCCAGATTTCGCTGCCTGTACGTAATACAGAGAATATTGTAAAGAGGTTCGAAATTTCACTGATGCCGGTGAGTCGCCCATTAGCTCAGTTGGATAGAGCGCTGGCACGGATAGCCAGAGGTCGCGGGTACGAATCCCGGCATGAGTGGAATTTTTAGCCTCTAAATAGGGTTTTAGAATTAAAGAAATATAAAAAAATGGTGTAAAGAGGTTTGCACCGTTACAAGTTCTAACGATATGGGTTGTTATTATCGGCCATAATTGTCCATAAAACAGGAAGGCAAATGAACTGTCTTGACAACACTTTGCGGCTTTGGCACGTGCGTTCGCAGGTGCTGAGTTGAAGCAAAAGTATAAACACTGCTAAATTACATGATGTCGACGACACGTCAAATAATGTGGTCGACATTTTGTTTACTATATTATTATTCATGCACTCACCCGTGCTAAGGACAATTTTAAAATCCTATTTAGAGGCTATGTAGTGCTGGCACGGATAGCCAGAGGTCGCGGGTTCGAATCCCGGCATAAGTGCAATTTTTAGCCTCTAAGTAGGTTTTTTAAAATGGTTCTTAGCACGGGTTAGTGCATTAAAAATAATATAATCATGTGGGTACAGCGAAATCATTCCGATGTAAAACCTAACTGCATAGTAGGTACTCGGGGTTGCAAGTGATGCAAATTACTTCAGCCAGATTTCGCTGCCTGTAGGTACGTAATACAGAGAATATTGTAAAGAGGTTCGAAATTTCACTGATGCCGGTGAGTCGCCCATTAGCTCAGTTGGAAAGAGCGCTGGCACGGATGAGAGAATAAAGAGAGGTCGTGGGTTCGAGTCGCGGCATGAGTGGAATTTTTAGCTTCTAAATAGGTTTTTAAAAAAGCATTAACACTGCTAAATTACATGATGTCGACGACACATCATAATGTGCTCGACATTTTGTTTATTTTGAATATGTATAATGGCAGTACGAGTAGCAGCGGAGCTGTAGAACGACGTATTCTCAATCGGGAGGACCTGGGTTCGAATCCTGTCATGTACCAATGACTGGTTTGAAGTAATGTATACTTGGGAAATTATAGTAGTAATACCACTCGTCCACTGTGAAGGAAAAAACCGTGACGAAACCTGATGTCTAAAGTGTTCAAAAACCTCAGCGCTTGAATTGGCTAATCCAGGGTGGGCACGCGTAGTAATTAATGACCACGAGTACCGCTGAGGCTTTTGAACCCCTCAGTAATTCAGGTTTCCTCGCGATGTTTTCCTTGACGGTTAGCGAGTTGTATTGCTGCTATGACTTCGTAGGCAAAGTTGTAAATCCAGCCGTGCAGTAAGTTGTATGGTACTGGCTGTCCTGGCACGCTTCATACTCGTATAGTCTCAGAATCCGTTTACCCGTTTTTTGTTTCCTTCGCAGCGCAATCAACAAATATCTGAGAATTTGGCTTGGTACAGTAACCGTAAAATATAATGCAACGGTAACGCACTACTGGGATATCAAGTCTCAATTCAGATCTTTGTCAGGGTAACAATTAATAAAATAAAACATTCAGGCGCCAAAACACGCTACGCACCTTGTTCTTGGCGCGTGTAATGGGCAGATGCGTTTATTGCAAACTGGGCAATTACCTATAAGTATTTACTCATAAAACAATATCTTCTATTGGAAGTACAGTACCGTTTACATTTGTCCCTCAATTATTATCACTAATTTGCACAGTCACATTCAGCCAGTCATTAGTTTAGTTCTGCAACTACTTCTGAAATTAATACCTAATTCACAAGGATAATAACCCTTTGTATATCCCCACTGCTGGGGCACGGGTCGAACCGAGTGATTGGAATCAATCACTCGGTTCGACCTTCAATCAATCACATCCAGCACCTGACCGCGCCTGTTGTTGCTTAACCCAAGTGATTGATTATATTATTTTTATTTTTAATGCACTAACCCGTGCTAAGGACAAATTTAAAAACCCATTTAGAGGCTAAAAATGTCACCCATGCCGGGATTCGAACCCGCAACCTCTGGCTATCCGTGCCAGCGCTCTACCAATTGAGCCAATGGGCGACTCAATACAGAGAATAGTGTAAAAAGTCACCGGCATCAGTGAAATTTTGAACCTGTTTTACACTATTCTCTGTATTGAGTCGCCCATTGGCTCAATTGGTAGAGCGCTGGCACGGATAGCCAGAGGTTGCGGGTTCGAATCCCGGCATGTGTGAAATTTTTAGCAAAAAAAGTAAAAAAAGTTTTTTACATAAACGCACTTACATTGTTACTGATCCCACACATACCCTGTGTCGTGGGAACCAGAAACAGCGACATCACAAACATGAAAACATCCAAGACCTGAGTTTTTTGTCATTTTTGTTTTTCCCCAGACGGGATTCGAGCCCACTTGTATGGCAGGCGGATGCGCTACCGCTGCGCTACTGAGGTCGTCATAGTCAAATATTCTAGGTTATATTTTTTACTAATCAAACTATCGCTTACACTAAAACCATTAAACATAAATATTACGAGTATGACCCTAAATTATTCAAAAATATCTCCGACCGTGCCAATCCACTGCCATTATACGCCAATCAAAGTCTGATTAAAACACAAAACTAATGAGCTTCCTAAAACTCCAAACTAAAACACATTCTCATGCTAATACCCCCAAATCGCTCTTAATTCCAACGAACAATGCCAACGATGTGTTCTTTTGTGCGAAAAATGTGCAGAATGGTACAAACCCATAGTCTCGCGCGCCCTGCCTTACTTTGCAGCTATAATTCATATTTCGCGCTGTACCAAATTGACTGTATAATTAGAAAACCAGGCTCCTTTGAAGATACATGTCTGGGGGGCCTACTTAGAACATAAAGGCTTGGCTTGTCACTGAACTTTTTTATATCCGACAAAGTATTAAAGTACCGTGAGCGCAGCGTGGTCTTAGCACAAAATATGGCTGAGAATGATGCTATTTACCTTTCACTTGTGTGTGCATGTAATGACAGCCCGATAATCAGCCCACATCTGTGCCGACTGATGGGCAGAGGGTTGCAACGAACGACTAGCTTAGGATTTCAAAGGAAACTCGTAAAACATACTTCTTTTCCACAAATTAAAGGATTTAAAGTGAGGTTCACAAAACAAAACAAAAAGATTTATCTAGGTAACGTTTATTCGAACATGCAATTTGCGCTTAGAATTGGAAATAAACTTATCGAAAATAAATTATAGCTTTGACTCAAGCCTATAATTTAAAAAAACTGTTCTCAAGCGCCGTGTGAATAGTTTCTATGAAGCATCTTAAGTTATGAGGCTACAATTTTTTTTTGCTATTCTCAGATGTAAGTACGTCATAGTCCAGTCAATTCTAAGTTTGTCTAGAAGAGATGACTTTTAGTGATAAGGCCGCCGCCAATACTCCTAGGTTAAGAAATATCTATGTGTTTTCCATTTTCATGTACAATAAAGCGTTCTCTCTCTATCTACCTATCTATCAATCATACTTCGATTCGAGGCCTCTGAAAAACTTGGCAAGGTTTTCCATCCATTGCAATCTGACATGACGTTTTTAAATAAAAACCAAACTACGTTTCTATGGGAATACGTTTGTATCTCCTCGCGGAGTGACCTTAAATGGCGATGCTGAAAAGTTGAGACTACAGAGTAGAGCTCTGGCTGTAGCACGCTGCGTCAAGGCAACCAGAGTCGCCCAACAACAAAACCAAAAAGCCGACCCTGGCGAATTGCGAACTAATTCAACACCGCAACCAGGGCGGCACATTCAGCCTCGCCCTTGCCTTTCAACTTCACTAAATTACTATTGAATTCAATGAGAATTCTTCTTAGCGTTTTTAAATATCGAATGCACGTCTCGACTTTGCAATGTAGGGTCGGGAACAAATGCGAAACGTATCGCCGACCGGTAGTGCCTGAATGGAGGAACACGTTTGGCAGATTACAGATTTTAGGCTATTTGGCCGACCTAAATAATGTCTTTTGACGATGGATCCGAGCGGTGAATCCGAGACTGAGGTTTCAATTTTGAATTTCGATTTCAACGACTCTAAATACTGGCCACTTGGCCAAACAAACATCTTAATTTTTTCTGATCTAAAACTACTCTATTCGTTCCAATTTAAAATTTAGACATTTGGTCTAACTTCATCATAATACTTACCTTACATAAGGCCAATAAGTCAATAAAAAGATATAGCCCCAATATTAACAAAGTCATACCAGTTTTTAATGTTGAATAACTAATAGTTCCTAGTTACGCCTTAGATAACCTCACTGGTCTCCACTCTAGGCCACTGAGCACAAAGCTTCAGACGCTAACATGTGAACAGTAACTTTTATTACAGAAGAGGCTGCACTTGAACTAACGAAGCTATCAATACAATATGTTGGCAAGTAGGTAGTTTCATTCTTGTATGAAGGGAGTATATCACATGCATCATTAAATATACTCACACTGTTATTTAAACACGTATAATTCATATACCTCGGAAATTATCATTATATTCGTTTGTAAATCTACTTCCTTCTTCAATGTATCAGTTCAGTCCATTATGTACCATTAGGTTAAGAAATATCTGCGCAGTTTCCGTTTTTATGTAGAATATAGTGTCGTCTATCTATTTTTCCACACTACTAAGTCTATTATATCTTTATTAAACATTATTGATCCCGAATCTTTTAACAAGACACCAATAGAAAAAAAACAAAATAACTATTTTTACAGGTCAATTTTTGAAACGGTATCAAACCAATATCTTTATCACGTTAATAGTTATTTGTAGGACCCATGACCGCAAACCTACGGCAAAAAAACCCAGGACTAGATAGCGTTAACGATAAAAACCGTTTCTGGCACAATAAGACCATAGGAGCACGTTTTTTGTAAAATAAATATAAGTACGGTGGTAGTGCACTGATTTAAACTTTGGCATTTTTGTTTCTATCCGTGTCACACGTGGCGTGTTTCAAAATCCTTTTCAAACAGTACATTATATTCCATCAAACATTGACCACTGTCCCACTATTTTCCGAACATTACACGTAAAACAAGCTTCAAAATAGAGCTTTGTCCAACTTTAAGGGTAACCAATATACCTAAATATACAGAAGATAAAATAGACCCCAGGCTACCCTTAAGGGCAATAGGACTATTCGAAACACATTCCAGGGAGTATGATCAATGAAACAGAATGTTGCGTCGGTTGTGGGCAGGTGGTCGATTCATGAATTATTTAAATCCACTTTTGGGGAACGTGCGTGCACCAAAACTTGATAGCGAAACAATGGAAATGGTAAATGCCTATTTAAAATTTATCAAAAATAAATGACTGACGAAGAAATTAACGACAAAAAAGCTGCGTTTTGTAACTTCCACGTAGCAAGTAGAACACTAAGTCCTAATACTGCATACACTACATTCAGTCCACATAAACCAGGTCTCAATATATTTTTTATTATTTATTTAAGTAGCGATTATTTATATCATAGCGAGCGCAGAATTAATTCAATTAAAAAATAACTTATTAAGTCAATGTAGATCCCTAGCAATTTATAACATTACTTTTGGAACCGCTTAATGCTGTCGTTTTATATAGAGAACCCACTTACCTAGTTCTCAAAATGCACTAAAATGCCGCTAGCCTTATAACGGGTCTTAACATCCATAGTATGAGAATGGAACAGGCGTAGCGACGGTAATAGACCCGCAGTCACGAGCTCACTACATATTAGCGCCCAAGAATGTGGCATGCCAATACTGTTCAATAACGCACGCTCTACTTAGTGTACACTTGAGCATTTCGATAAATTTATGTGCCTATTTTTTTCAAATTCCAGGTGAAACAATGCTGAAGTGGGCGGTGTACAGCAAGAAAAACCCCGAAGTGGCGAAGAGTGACAATCCAGAAGTAACTGATCCGAATGAACCTTTCCAAAGCCGACCAACGAGGAGATCTTTAGATACTGCAGCTGTGAAGAAAAGCAAGAAACCCAGTCGTTATCAGAGAAGGTCCTTAGGATCAGCTGCCAGAAAGAATTCTTTAAAATCCGTAGACAAAGAGAACATAAATTACATTGGCAATACACCAAATTATTTCAAAGAAGGCTTTCTAAAAAAACCAGACGGGCAAGTTTTGAAAGATGTCAGTAACATAACTCCAACATCATCTACTCCTATACAAAGAAGAAAATACTTTATTAATGGAATCAAAGACGATGTCACACCGGATTTCCCACCAACTCCGCCTACTTATAGTAGGCGAGTCAGGGAGGCCAAAAAGAGGAAGTTGGAAATGGCAAGTTGTAACACTAACCATTCTTTTATTCGAAACAGTTGCACAACCAAGTCTGAAAGACACATCAAGAGCCCAGAAATAAAACAGAGCCTAACGCATAGTAATTCAATGAACGATCTATCTGATAGGCTCAGTGATACGTTAAGGAGTCAAAAAAATTCTTTAGTCATCGCTGCCAAGCAGAACAAGTCACAAACTACTAGTACAAGTAAAGTTATAGGAGAAGGTTTAGTTGAAATCGAATACGATGAAAATATAGTTATTAAATGTGTAGAGAAACCAATACCTGCAACGAAGGATAGAGAAGACAAGTCAACGTTGCCAATCTTTGGTCACCACATATTTATGGAAAACCCTTTGTATTTTAATAAGAATGAACTAGCACCAATGCCTTTTAAAAAAACGAGAAGAAAATCAAACGATTTTGAAAGCTCATTCAAATCCCCTTCCGTTGACAAGAAAGATGTACATACATTACTAAGAGATGGATGTTCCCCAGTTTCTATGACGCCGCTGTCCATAAAACTATCCGCTCTACGGTTTAGTACAATGAGCACGCATAGCAAAAGTCAGAGAGCGAAATTCAATCCGGAAACCACTGAGTACTTACCCAAGGTAGAAAATCCTTTTTTGATTCCATTGCGAGATGAAGAAATCTCTACTGAGATGGAAAACAAGTTTATATTGAGTAAAGACTCTATTACCAATGTCACAGGGTCAACTATTTCAACGACACAGATGGGAGATATAACTTTAGATAAAATGATTGAAGATATCATCAAAAGTACGAAAATTGTCAAAACTCGACGACGAATTCTGAACGATGGAAACAAAAGTCCCTTGAATATAGAAGCAACAAGCGAGGAAGCCAAAGATTTATTTGTCAATTCTTTAGCGCACCATAAAGCCAACGTAATCAAAGAAGCAAGATACGTTAATTTATCGAGAGACAACTCGATTTCACCAAAAAGTTCACCCGTCAAGAAGATCAACCCAGTAAACAAAGTTAATGAGAAATTATTGAAAAATTTACCAGTAGGTTGTTTCATACTGGACGATGGTAATGGCTACAATGAAAGAGAAGTCAAGACTCCTGAACACTTCACGGAAGAAACGCCAAACCTTGAATTGAAGGAACGTAGAAACGTAACTCTATGTAGATCAAAATCAATGAACACAAATAGCACGGAAAGAGGGAACTTAGAATACATGTCCTCAGAATCAACACCTGATTTATTTTCTGCTGCAAAAGAAGATAACCTAAGGCTTAGAAGACAAAAGTGTATAAGAAGAAAAAAGTCTACACTCAGCAATGAAAGTTGGAAGCAAAAACGAACTGATGCCAAGTCTATACTAACACTAGACATAGAGCTACCAAGTCCAGCTGTAAACCTACAAGACGTATCAATAGGACATCCACTAACTTCGTCTATGAAATCGCTGTCAAAACCACTAACAGTCGAGATTCCTGAACTTGAGAATTCATTTCTCAATATTCCCAACACTTCATTTCACTCGAACGTTTCGACTAGCTCAATGATGCATGGTTCTGTAAGTGACAAGAACAAAAGATCGCGAGATCTTTTCGGCTTAACATTAGACAATGGTATACCAAGTCCTATAACACCTGTGACTAATCTTAAGAGGCCTAGTGGCAGGCTCAGCGAAGAAAGAGCACATAAGACTAGTAAATTGGACGAAGATCTAATAGGAAGTGATGCTTTTACCCCGGTAATAGAGCATAAGTCATCTAGAAGATGCTTGACGTATTCGCCAGAGGAAGGCAGCATAAACAGTAGTGAAGAAAAGCGAAGGAGTGTAGCCAGTAATCGCTTAGAATGTGATCGGTTTCAGTTAAAAGGAACCATTGACCTGGAAATAATTACAAAAAACGACATCATAGACGTTCACGGTGAGTGGTACCTATCGGAACCTTTTTTTTTTCTATTTGGTCTTTTATTTTAAGCTTTTCCTCGGACAGGCAGTCATATTTTATTTTTCTTTTTTCGCAGTCGTCCGTTGCCGCGATCTTGCCAGACCGTGTGGAATAACAGACGATATCAACGCCTATGCAAAGGTATGCGACCTCGTTTGTAACGATACTTTATGGAACATTACCTTCTTTTTGGAACATCCACCACATACACACCGCCATATCAAATGTCACTTTGACAGTTCTGTTGTCACTTTGACAGTTCAGTTTTTACTCACAGGTTGTCATCAGTGGCTTGCCAGAGAGTCAAGTGCCCTCACAAAGGTCAATATTCCAACGCACCTCCGTGCTCTATGGAAAACGAGAGCCTGAGTTCCAGAGGCATTTGAAATTGCCTCTGCCCACCGCTGTGTACGACCACCAAGCTCTGCACATCTCTGTTTGGCACAGGGATAAAAAATACCGGTAAGTAATCCTAAATCACCCTTGAACTAACACGATAAACTGGGCAAACACCCCCTTTAACTTTGCAGCTTAGCGTTCCATTAATAGGACATTACCCTGCAGCGGCAGGCAATAGTTACATTTGGGTTTGGGGGTAAACAGAGCGCGTTTTTCACTTTTTCCCGTGGCATATTTCACTCTCATACATAAGATATAGGGGTGGAAATGACGCGGGCACGAGGCGCATTACAAATACGGCCAGAAGTCATACCCAACCTCGTATTTCTAATGACTCGTGGTAGTCATACTTAGTTATAGTCCTTTCCGTGGCTGTAGTGAGTATTTTGTGTCGGCTCATTGCGAAAAATACAAGTGACTGGATAGACCACCTAGTTACATTACTACAATAATTTACCACACTCGCCACTTTTGCCTTATTATTTCATTTGTGTTTATTTGTATTTGGTGTTTAACGTGTATTATTACTGGTTACTTTATACTGAAAGTGAAAATACTGTAGATATAAAAATTGTACACAACATTCCAAATTGTTTACTCTTCAAAATTGTATTTTATTAATAATTGTGAGTCTATTGTATGTCCATATTTATACTGCTATTAACCTTTTATAACACCTTATACATATGTTTATTTATTAGCCTATAAACGTCCCACGGCGAGGCGCAGGCCTTCGTATGTTTTACAAATAAACAAATCCTATGTTATATAATAAACAATCGCGATTAGAACCATTTGATGGTTCTAATCGCAATTGTTTATTTGATTACCAAACCTAGAAGAGCATAGTATTTCTTAATGATTCGCGATACTCATACATAGTTATATATTCCCAACGTCGGGAAATAAGGTAATTGCGTTTTACCTAATAAATAATCGCGATAAGACCCGTTTAATATATAACTATAACTAGAAGAACATTACAACTGAGTCTCGTAAAACCGATAAAGTGAATCTAAACCTCCTAGTTTGTGCTCTATGTTGAATCTACTTGGCGTAACCGAGACTCAGGGACAAGCTTCTGTCGCCTTTTGTTTTGTGTGCCGCGAGCTGCGCAAAGCCATCGATCGTCGACGCAGAAAGCGCCTTCGGAACGTTCCCGGGCAGTGCTGTGCCCGTCTCCCGCGCCGTCCGACCGGCTCGCCCGACACTCCCCCTCGACAATTACGCATTATATAAAATCTTTTCTACTCGGTCAAAGTGTCGTTTAGATGCAGTGCTAGTGGGGTAAAATCATCCGGGCCCAGAGGTGATTTTTCTTGCCCGGATTAAAGGTAGAGCGATCGCAGCTACCGGTCCAGTGTAAACGGACGTCAAACTCGGTAAGGGTCATCGATGGCTACTGCCACTGTTCTCTGAATCCTTTGTGTCCTGTCCTATGATAAATGGTCTTCATAAATTCACGAAAATGCTCACAAAGTTTTTACCATAATTTATACTGTTATTAATATATTGTGAGTGCCTAGGCATTAAGTAAGCATTCATCCCGTGCTTTGGTACTAAAATAATCAAATTATAATAGACTTATGATCTAACGCGTTTCTACTACTGCAAGCTAAAATAAAACATACCTCCTCTCATTGTTTTTGTAATTACTTTCTTAATATACTAAGTGCACATAAATGAAATAAGCTTATTAGATGGTTTCAAGTACAGACATAATGTACGGCCCTAAATCATAATTTAGAGGTATTTTAATGATCTAGTTACAAATTTACTGTAAATCCTTCAAGCCGTTCCAAGAATAGTTAGGAGACTTAAAGGTTATAGAAGCGTTGACCTATTTCTTCAAGTCTATCAAGTTATGAGATACCTAAAGACGTAATGCGAAATTAGAGCAATATCAATCGTAATAACTTCAGAATACAGACCACAACTAGTTTGGCTGCTGGCCAAGTTTCGAGAGGATATTAAAGGAGTGTTTTCTCCTGTCTCATTATTTTTTTTATACTTCTCTGTTTCCTGGACAATAAATCAGCGCAGTTAAGAAAAACAACGTACGGAAATGGTTGCGTCTTGATAGAGCTATAGGTAGTTGGTAAGTTTAAGCATTGAAGGAAGCAGACATCTAAAATCTGGTTACCAAAGCCTCTCGGAATAGAATTTAAGAAAATTTAGATGCTTTCAGATGTAACTTATCAACTCTTAAGATCGTCGTTCAAAAAATAAAGACAGCAAGCCATCATAATCCCTACCTAATCAGGCTGACGTCTTAATATCAACGAGGATATATCGAATTGAAGAAATACAGCTAGGACTTACTAAATTGCAAAACCAAGGTTTAACAATATTAAATGTTAGAGAATAATTTCGAAGTCTTCGTTGCTGGTTTTCATTACAAAGCCTTGGTTCAAATGTTAATGTTTGTCGCACATTTGCTAGAAGATGGTTTGACGTTGAAGTAAACACATCAAACCAGGATCTCTGCAGTTTTCTATCCAGGATCTATGCAGGTCTTAACATTTTTGGTAGATGATTAATCAATCTCTAGTGGCAACTCATACCTACCTTCATAATATCCTAAGCTCTGATGTACATATTATGACATCATGCATAAATTTCTTGATTCACATTCAATGAACTTCAAGTAGGAGATCTGGAAAACTTTCTGTACTGGTACTAGGTTCAATATTTTCTTCATAACATATGTTTTTTTTCATAATCTAAGTAGTCTGAAGATTCACAGTAAATTTTACCTCCATGTGTTAGTAGGTTAAGATAGATAGATAGATAAATAAAAACATTTATTTAGATAGGTGCAATACCATACAGTTTAATGCCTGCGATATATTTTTAGATACACGTACCTACAAAAACTGATGCCTGTAACCCTGTAAGGTAGATAACTCCACAAAGAAAGTAAATTCCAACCCCATCATGTAACTCGAGTTAAAATATCAATTAAAAATCTAGGGCAGGTAAGTTTGGCTAACACCTATACAATCTTCTCACCTTATTAGACATAACGTCCTCTATATTCTGGAAATCCCACCTGAAATCAACTTCAAAACTACTTATAAATTTACTTACAGAACACGTCCCCCACAGGGTGACCCTGTCCGACCTATTATTTATTTACTGGCCACGTAGGTGCCTGTGATACTTATTAATAGCTTAAGTAACTAACCAGCGAAGCTCCGAAGTTATATCTACTGAATTACTTAATGCCCGCCCCAAAATACAGGCTTACAATTAATTTGGACTGAGCCCTAATTCCACCTTTCTGTTCACACTGGCTTCGCGATAAGGAAAGGATTGTACTTTCGGCGTGCGTGCTTACAACGACTAATGAACGTTGATGAAGCGAAGGTGATCTGTCAGGATCGTGGCAAGTGGCAGTCCCTGGTCCCTCTGGGATAAAAGCGTGAGGTTATGTTATGTTATTATGTTATGTGCGTACTTTCGGTTTGTCTCTCATTTGCTTGCACATACTGATATTTATTTAATATTTAGGAAAACTAGTAACTAAACAAACATAATATTACAAAGCAGATATATAAACATACAGTCATCCACAGATAGCTGTAAAGAGTAATGTTACATAATAGGTATAACCAAACGATTATTTGTTACTTAATAGGTATAGACTAGATACCAATTAATTTTCAGGATTCAAAAATAATGTTGATACATGACATCTCACCGCAGTAATGCCATCATAAAATAAGTCAATATTTTAAATATTGTAAAAGAATAAGTATATTTTTGACAACTTTCGTCTCACACCAAACAACAAAAAGAGACTACGATAACAACCCTTGTATGTCCCCACTTCTGGGGCACGGGTCTCTTCTTGCATCACAAGAAGGTTAGGCCATACGCCACCATGGGGGCCAAGTACGGGTTGGCGGAGGATTGTAAGATAGTGGCGGACCTTACTGTCAGAAGTTATCAACCCGCCCCTTAGACCTCTGACATGGCTTAGCGACTGCCATTACATGACAGCCAGCACCAACGGCTTAACGTGTCTTGCGAAGCACGGAAGCGCTCGGAAAAATGCCACTAGCGGTAGTCACGGGACGGTCACACATCCTGCACCTGACCGCGCCTGTTGTTGCTTAACTCAAGTGATTGATTCCAATCACTCGGTTCAACATAACAAAATACATAACAAAATAATTATAATAAATTCCACACAACACAATTACTTGTTCTGATCCTAAACTAGGATAACCTGTGCTATGGTAACTAGGCAAGGACATCACAAAGATGAAAACACGGGTTTGGGTGTAAACCCAGAAAGAAGCTATTTTTATTACTGTAAGCCAGCCCCCAGGAGGAATTGAACCCATGACCCAATTGTATATTAATCACGGCTAGAACAACCAGGCACTCAATTGACGTGTATTTTTAACCGACTTCGATAAAAGGAAGAGGTTTTCAGTTAGTCCAGTTTTTTATGTTATGTATTAACTAATTCCTTACTTCATTGTCCGATATCATTGATTCTTTTTTGTTAGAAAAGGGGTACTTCAGACGTGGTCCCTTAAAAGTTTGGCCAAGATCAGATTTGGACAGGATCTATGAGAAAATAGAATCTTTAATAATTATGCAAAGGCCACATCACGGTATTATGGACACAACCACACCGCGATTTATCCGCTGACTCAGCGCCACCTAGTGCAAAAAATTAGAAGTATAGTTTATGCTTAGTGCGTGTTTAGAAGAAGTTTTTTTTTCTTTATTGGCCTGCAGAAATATTTTGTGAAATAACTAAGATATGCAACCGAAACTACGTAGCACCGCGATAAAGGATACCGTCAGCGCCACGCACTTAAGTTTCAATTTTACACACAGCGCCACCCAGTGTGTAAAATTGAAACTTAAGTACATGTTTAGAAGTTTTTTTTTATTGACTTGCTGAAATAATTCGGGAAACAACTAAGATATGCAAACGAAATTACGTAGGTGCATCAAAATAGGTGCGTCCGTGATTTTGTTTCTCCTATTTTACAATAATAACGTTATTGGCTGTTTAGCAAAATTTTAAAATAGACTTTTGTTGCTGTTAGGTCCTCAAAAAATGTACTAAAATATTTTTTGGTCTAATGGAAAAGATATTTACCATTAAAGACTCACTTGAAAAGAGAGTCAAGTAGCAAATTGCTCGCTGCGCAACTAAAAATGGATCTTAGAACTCATGTTGATGACAAACTAAGTATGTCTATTGAGTAAAATGTGCAGTAAAATACATTAAAATGGCTCTTTCTCCCTATCTCTCTGTCATTCTCTTAATTGGAAAAATGGTGCAATGCTGCTTTTAGGCTATACCTACCTACTGAATAAAGCGATTTTTCCATGACGAAAAAGTAATCTGACGGGTACATGACAGCTCAAAACACAAAACACTGAAGCGTAAATTTACCTTGCCTGCTACGAGTACATACCTTACATTAAGTTACATATTGCAGTGTTTTAAATTTTTTATTTGCTTAAGTTCAGTTTAGCCTTTTAATGTATTGTGTTTTCTAGTGTGTAAAGGGCCAGTTTCTGAAATGAGAATTTTGCTAAGTAAATAGTTAACTGTAATGCTGTCTCATCGAATTTCCTAGAAAAGAGTGAGACAGAACGTTACTTAAGTATTAACTTAGTGAAAATCTTAAACCAGAAACCAGCCCAAAGAGTTCTAATCTAATTTAATTTAGTTGGGTCTATCAACGTGACCTTCGTGAGGAAACCCGCGGCTTGGTTGGCTCCGCACGTATTGACTAGTCTTTCCTGTGGGCTAGACCGACTATGCTTAGTCGGTCTAGCCCACAGGAAAAGGATGGTATAGGTCCTGGGCAAGCCTACACCATTTATAAAACCATGTCCCAGGCACTACAGCGTCGGAGTGGTCCCTTCACCCATCTAGTGTGAGTGAGTATACCTGGACGCTGTATAAATCATCTCATTACGTAGATGCAAAAGGCCAATCATCATCATCAACATGGCCTTATTTCATAAATCTACAATTCATAAAAAAAATCTAGATTAGACCCGTTTAATATATAGCTACAATTGGTTTACTATGACAGTTTAATGTACATTGCATAGTCAATTAACCCACAGGTTAACAACCAGGTAGCTTAACTTGTAATAATCAGCTAATGTTAATTTAATTTTCATATTGAAGCATGATTGCAGTCATTAAACGCGCAGACCTCGTCTCAACTTGGCCATGAGAATCACTTAAAATCTGTATTTTATAGAACATTCACGTTAAACATAAAATTGGTTCTAACAGTTTAATAAATCTATATCACCGTTTTTTTTCATGATGTATGCGTTATCTACCTACATTACCTACCTAATTAATTATATAAAGAATAATAAGATGTTTCATACTAGTCCACTGCTGGACATAGCCCTCCCCTAAAGAGCGCCACGTTGTGCTATCATAGGGGTAATGCCCATAATCCTCACGCTGGGCATGCGGGTTGGGGATCGCAGTTCGGTGGAATTGTACTGCAGGGGGCGCTGCTGCCCACCCCCCGGTTTGTGTCCCTTAGTCGCCTTTTACGACACCCGCGGAAAGAATTGGGTTGGTGATATTCTCTAGGCCGACACCACACAGCAGATGTATACGTTTTAAAAAAAAACTTCTTATGAAACAAGTTATGTTTTTTATGCCATTGGAGGCGCTACTTACCACCCCAAAGTACCTTAATATTAGTGCTTCAACTACATGCTTGAATACCTAGTGTGGAAAAGTTGATATTTTTTTCGCAATTTCAAAGTTTCGGATGGATAAGGAAATTTTGTCAGACCCTGCAAAAACATATTACGACATAACAAATACCTTCTACACAACACAGTCTCTTGTCCTGGTCCCAAACTAGGCGGACACCAAGAACATATTATGTGGATTTTTGTTATATCCAACCAATATAATGTTTATCCAATTCTTCCCGAGGGTGTCGTAAAAGGCGACTAAGGGACACAAACTGGGGGGTGGGCAGCAGCGCCCCCTGCAGTACAATTCCACCGAACTGCGATCCCCAACCCGCATGCCCAGCGTGGGGATTATGGGCATTACCCCCTATGATAGCGCAGCGTGGTGCTCTTTACGGGAGGGCTGTGTCCAGCAGTGGACTAGTGTAGCCTAACGACGACGACGACGATTCTTTTTATCTGACATTACACCCAGACTGAGGGCATTGGTGACTGGTATATGGTGGCCCCCATTGTGAATTGAATCGCTCGTAGCCCCGCTGACTGAGTAATCTTAAACGCTCACGAAGGTTAAGCAACATAGGGTGCGTTCAATCCATGGATGGGTGACCGTCTAAGACGCTAGAGGCGTTTTTCCGAGCCGTTCCGTGCTTCGCAAGGCACGTTAAGCAGTTGGTGTCAGCTGCCGTCGACAGATGGCAGTCGTTAAGCCAAGTTAGGGCCGTCTTGCAAGCCTCCACCAACGCGGACTTGGCCCCCGGCCCCCGTAGTGGAGTATGGCCTATACCGTCCTCAGGGACATAATGAGTTGATGAAGATTAGGAATGGAGCTCACGACCTCCAGCATGGTAATCAGTCATGATACCACTCGACCAACGAGGCAGTACTTTCAAAATAACTGGTGCAAGTAAAATGCTTTAGGTGTGTCTTTTGTTTCTTTTTATACTTCTCGGAAGTTTCCAAATTGATCCAAACCGTGTTTGAAAGGGAGTCCGAAAGAACTGCCCGCCAATGTTTACTTAACGGCAGCAAAGAATGTTTGCGTTGAACGTTGACACAGCTTCGAGCGAAACGACTGTTTGGCTAACCCGCGCCACATGAAAATGAGCCACTCTCTTGCCAGCGTGACACTAGCCAGGGTAGGTCAAATCGTCTAAATTGTTTTATCATAATGTCAGTTGTGGTAGCTCAGTGGGTAGCACCATGGACTCGCAAGCGAGAGCCCCAGGTTCGGTCCCGAGTGCGGGCATGTGCCAATGACTTTGTTTAATTTCAAAGTTACGTACATTTGCGAATTTGTAGTCGCAATACCACACGCTAACGGTGAAGGAAAACATCGTGAGGAAACCCGCGGGTTGGTTGGCTCCGCACGTATTGACTAGTCATTCCTGTGGGCTAGGCCAACTAAGCTGTCAGGATGGTATAGATGCTGGTATAGGCAAGCCTACACCATCTATAAAACCAAGTCCCAGGCACTACAGCGTCGGAGTGGTCCGTTGACCCATCTAGTGTGAGTGAAGATACCACTAGACGCTGTATAAATCATCTCATTAAGTAGATGTAAAAGGCCAATATTATTATTATTATTATAATGAAGTTCGAACGGATTCACCGTTCGGATCCATCGTCAAAAGTCGTCATACCACTGGACGCTGTATAAATCATCTCATTACGTATTTTATTATTAATGTCGAAAGAGATAATTACAGTATTTTTTACACCAAATCATTTGCCATAATTTGGCGGCCAAGAACATGACGACGGTCAGTGGGCAGACAAGCGACGGATGATGTCATGGAGTCGGCACAGGGTCCGTGACAGACTAGAGATCCTGAAAGAGGACATTTGGATAATTGTTGGTTCTGAAAAAACCTTTTTCCGAGTTTGCGTTATTCCTGCATGCATACATACATACATAACCTCACGCCTGTATCCCAGAGGGGTAGGCAGAGACCAGGGACTGCCACTTGCCACGATCCTCACAGATCACCTTCGCTTCATTAACGTTCATAAGCCGTTGCATGCACGCACGCCGGTACCGGGACTTTTTATCTTCCCCTTTGCTAATACATCCCCTATGTCCACCTGGGACGTCCCTTAGCAGCCCTTCTACTCACATTCGTAATATATATTTGTTTCGTCAATCATTGTTCCTTCATCCTCTCCACATATCATGCGTTATTTCTATAGAACTTTATACGACGGCAGTTCGGAAGAGTTAACTCTCTTTTCCTACACCTGAATCTATTAAGCCCGTTTGGATAGCGCAGTAATGTGACTGAATGATATCCTAGCGGTTTACTCGGTACAACTCCAGGGACATCTGTAATGATTCCGTTGCTTCTGTCCATAGCTGGATAGCCTTCTCTTTTTATAGTACACAAGTAAGTAGTTTAAAAACGTATATTGACTGACCTACCGCAAACCATACAAGTTACGACTTTACGAGCTACTAGTGTTTGTGGATAGGTCGTAATGTACCCATTGAACGGCTGAATGTCGGACGCGCTTTTATTGAGCAATGCCCGTTTTACTTCCCTGGTTCCTAAAAACTTAAGTCCATCCTAAACTTTTATGCGGTGCCTTAGGAGCAACTTAAAAGTAAAAGTTTGAATATATTTATGTAGGTATTTATGAGGGAACAGTAGTTTGGCGTAAACTAGCACGATACAAGCACATATATGGCTATTGACCTACGCTACAAACCATCAGAATAAGTTACGACTTTATGAGCCCCTAGTATTTGTGGATAAGTCATAACGTACTCATTGAATGGCTAAGAAAAGGTCGACCGTGTTTTTATTCCGCATTTCCCGCTTTCCTTCCTTGGTTTCGCAAAACTTAGGTTTGTCCTAAATTTTTATACGGTGCTTTAGGAGCAACTAAAAAGTAACTATTTGAATACATTTATGTGTCTATGAGGGAACAGTAGTTTGGCGTAAACTAGCATAAGATACAAGCACATATGGCTATTGACCTACGCTACAAACCATCAGAATAAGTTACGACTTTATGAGCCCCTAGTATTTGTGGATAAGTCATAACGTACTCATTGAATGGCTAAGAAAAGGTCGACCGTGCTTTTATTCCGCATTTCCCGCTTTCCTTCCTTGGTTTCGCAAAACTTAGGTTTGTCCTAAATTTTTATACGGTGCTTTAGGAGCAACTAAAAAGTAACTATTTGAATACATTTATGTGTCTATGAGGGAACAGTAGTTTGGCGTAAACTAGCATAAGACACAAGCACATATGGCTATTGACCTACGCTACAAACCATCAGAATAAGTTACGACTTTATGAGCCCCTATTTGTGGATAAGTCATAACGTACTCATTGAATGGTTAAGAAAAGGTCGACCGTGCTTTTATTCCGCATTGCCCGCTTTCCTTCCTTGGTTTCACAAAACTTAGGTCTGACCTAAATTTTTATACGGTGCTTTAGAAGCAACTAAAAAGTAACTGTTTGAATACATTTAGGTATCTGTAAGGGAACAGTAGTTTGGCACAAACTACCATAAGAAGACTACATACACGTATATGGTTATTGACCTACAAACCATCGTAACGTCACCTACGATACGACTTTACGACATTCTAGTGTTCGGGGGTGGGTCGTAACGTGCGGTGCTTAGAAGCAACTTAAAAGTAGGTAACTGTTTCAATACATACAATGCTAAATACATTTTTTTATTTAATTACAAAAACGCAGCATTATCTTTATGTTACACTGAGTAAACAAGCAGGAGGAGGAGGAGGAGGTGTTATAGTTTTTATGGTAGAGTTTACTACGAATCTAATTCACTGTGGTCTCCACACTAGGTTATATCAGCTTTATGGAGACCGATTGCTTTACCAATGAATTTACATGTAGGTGTCTATATTGTACGGTAGATTGGCATAAACTAGCGTAAGATCCAAGTACATAGGGCTATTGACCTACACTACAAGCCATGAGGTGAAGTTATGACCCCGCAGTATTTGCGGGTAGGTCGTAACGTACCCACTTAGTGCCTCAGGAAGTGCCGGCCGCGCCCGCCCGCACTTTTACTGACCAATGCTTATTTTCGTCCAGATTCTATTTAGGTATACCATTTCATTTTGTTTAGCGTTTTGGACTGTAAAGTAACGTCGGGATTGGAATTGAGAAGGGATTGCTGCTTTGTCTCTGACGTACGAGTATGGAAATGATGGATGGATAAAGAACTAACAGTTCTGACGTTCATAAATATAGCGATTAAAAATAATTTGAGTTTTGAGTAAAAATTTACGAAATATGTATATTGAGCAAATATGGGTGAAAGGAAAAACTTACCGGAAAACGGTTTTGCGGACGGACTGCTACAAATGAATTATTTTAAATCACAATAGACTGCCCCTCCGGGATCCACTCAGTGCTGACGAATGTATCATGTATTTAATTAATAACAAATGGGTCAGAGCATAATAATTACAATTTATTATGCTGGATGATTGGATTTTTGTCATACTGCCAAACTAATATTACAAATGCGAAGAAACTCTGCCTAATTGCTTGTTAACTTTTGACGCCTAAACCACTGGAAGGAAGAAACATTTTAACATTCATGAAATGAAATGAAATGAAAAGGTTTTATTCAAAGTAGCGCAGAAGCTGCAGCTTAATGAACCAACATCTAGATCATTATGGAGAAAAAATGGACAAAAAAACTCCAAACTTCGTCTTGTCAAAGTCCTTAATTAACAGAGTTTACATAATTATTTTGATCTAAGATCTGCGCTTCCGTTCTTCGCAAGGCACGTTAAGCCCGTCACTGTCCTCCACCAACCCGGACTTGGCCCCCGTGGTGGAGTATGGCCTAACCTTCCTGCAGTTCGTATCGTATCGTATTGTATTGTATCGTACGTCGTGGGTCTCGATGCGACTTTCCGTGAGTCACTGTCACCAGGCCCTTGCTGAAAATCAGTGCTGTGGACGAAAAACCTGCAGCAAGTACTGAGCCTGAGGCCGTTTTACCGCCGCATGGACATGGCCCGTATCCGCTTGATGTGTTCTGTCGTATTTGTTTGTTTTTATTACTTTTTTTATATTTTGTCTCTATTCTACGATTTGTATATGTCTGTATGGCCATAAATAAATGTATTTCTTTCTTTCTTCTCAGTGCAGAAGGAGACCCGTCCCCCGGCAGTGGGGACATACAAGGGTTGATATCGAGCGATCGATCTAAAAACTACATAAGTTTATGTATTAATCAGGCAGAGGAAATTAGTATACATCGCCATACTTTGTGCAGATAACTAATTTTAATCTTAAAAGGGACAGTATAACAAAGTTAATCTCTTATTTACTCTAAAAGATACCTACTAGAATATACATCAACATCTTACAACGGTACGAGAAAGTACGTACACTATTATTAAGCAGGTCAGTCTTTTTCATTGCAAAATCGTCCTTAACGTAATTAAATAGAGTGCTGAAATGTAGAAGACGATGTCCTTTTCACTGTATTCATACGCTACGTACGTGACTTTCATAATGTCGCCTTCAGCGCCTTGATTACGTAAATTTTTACGCATGCAACTGTGTGCGAAAGCGGAATGTTAACTTAGCTCTGCCGTATAGATATGAGGCGCAATATGTATAGACACAGACACATAGTGGATACCGCATTTCAGTGGATATCCGATACAGTGACAGTGATATTTAGCCACAACATTGTACGACATAGTCCATTAAATATTTCGCTTTTGCACACATATGTATACGTTGAAAATCACATAATCAAGGCCCCGAAGCAGGTACTCTACCAGAATAGTAACAATATGGCAACATTTTTACGACCGCTACCCGCTTTTCATTTTCATATTGAGATGTTTCCATTTACATGCGTATCTCGTCTCCGTTATGCTTGTACATTACCTACATTACATTTGGAAAACTCCAGAGTTTCAAATAAATTATTCACGGACTGAACGGATATGTATGAATGAATTTTATGAATAACTTCAAAACCCTTTTTAAAAACCTATTGAAAGGCTAAAAATTCCACCCATGCCGGGACTCGAACCCGCGACCTCTGGCTTACCGTGCCAGCGCTCTCCCAACTGAGCTAATGGGCGACTTACCGGCATCAGTGAAATTTCGAACCTGTTTACAAGTCTCTGTTACGCTATTACGTACAATTTTTTTTTAAACTGTCCTTAGCACGGGTTAGTGCATTAAAAAAATTATATATTCAAAACCCTCTCTTTAGTATCTATAGTTAAACGACTCTCTACGAGCAAACGTTAAAAAAATACTTGACGCGGTCAATTCGTGTGATATATAAATACAACTGCTTACTAGAAGTGGAAACCGCGAGAAAACGTGAATGTCTGACGTATTCAAATACCTCGGCGCTTGAAATTGCCAATCCGCGGTGGGCACGCGTGGTGATTAAGCCCTTACTCTCTTTCTGAGAGAAGGCCTAATGCCGCACAGTGGGACGCTAGATCTATATCTGTGAGTGGGACGAATAAAGGCTGCACTTTTGTTCGTGTTGGGTAAAGGACCCAATTAAAAACTAATACTAAAAACTAATGCTTACACTTGCACAGTCTGTCCGCGTCGACGCCTCTCGACTTGGCCGCCGGCGCCGTCCGGGATGGGTGCACTGAGGTTTGGGGATCCCTAGACGTCCCCGTCTACCCCCAAGAGCTCTTTCCCCAGAAAGCTACCTACCTGCAGTGCACTTTCACGGCACCGCGTTTCACCATAATATATTTGTCCACTATTTTGGGCGATCCGTCGCCCAAAACAAAAAGTATTCACACGGGATCCGTCCCGGAACGTATCTCACACTTCACACGAAGATACAAGCCCGGCAATCTAATTGCCACACCAATTTTGGGCCAACAAACGCTCCACACGCTTTCCAATCAAAAAACAAGGGGTCAAAGTGTGCACAGACTCATCTGACAGCTGTCAACTCTGTCAAATAGTCTGCGTTCCAAAATCAAACTTCTATTCTAAACACTTCGTAATAGATACTTTGATAAGCGCTCGTGGCCTAGGCAAACCGAGTGATTAGAATCAATAACTTGAGTTAAGCAACAACAGGCGCGGTCAGGTTCAGGATGGGTGACCGTCCCGTGACTACTAGTGGCATTTTTCCGAGCGGTCCCGTGCTTCGCAAGGCACGCCGGCTGTCATGTAATGGCAGTAGTTAAGCCATGTCAGAGGCCTTATATAAGACCCGCCACTGTCTTACCATCCTCCACCAACCCAGACTTAGCCTCCGTGGTGGAGTATGGCCTAACCTTCCTGCGATTCAGGAAGAGACCCGTATCTCAGCATTGGGGACATACAAGGGTTGATAACGAGATGCTTTGAACTCTCTTGTCTTCGAACAGTTCCTTTTGTAAAGGGTGGAGTTGAAAATCCTCTTGATTCCTAGGTTGAGACTTCTACTTGAATCGCTCTTTGTTTCAAAAGAGCGTCGCCTAACCCATTAAACTGTTCGAACCCTTCACATCTTTTGTAGTGGAGTAAGTCAGCCTAAAGTCGCGTCAGATTATTATTATTTTATCTCCCATAGCAATGAAAATGTTTTGCGCAGCGGGAAACGGATTAGTAGTATAGTTAGAATATTTTCGGGGCTTATCGCGTAGTAATTTATTGCTATTTTACCTCGACTTTTCGACGACGTTACAGTCATCGTGGTCACGAGAGGACTGATGGCTGGCACCCGTTTGCATCTTCGGCTGATGAGGTTTCAGACTACGCTCAATCAGCCATAACAAAGCACTATTAGGGTTGCGACACACTACACTGACAATGTCGGACGATAAGCCATGCGACTTTTTTCACTCGAACACATCTTGATGGCCGGATCCCACGTTTGCGACAGTTTGAAACCACATTCCCCATTAAAATTTTTGTGTTTCTTAATTTCAACCGCTTCACGCACAATTCGGCTATAATAATGGCGATCGTTGGAAAGTACCGATGGTTTTTGTAATTCTATCCAGTGGTTTGATCCTGATTCAAGCAGATGTTCCGCTATCGCTGACTTTTCCACCTGGATTAGTAGTAGCCTTAGAGCAGCCACTTTCCGTGTAATAGCTTTTAGTGGTCTGTATAGCAGCATGTAAAACTTAACGATATATCGAGTTAACTTGATCAAACCAAAACATAATGATATGTGTAAAAACCGGACAAGTGCAAGTTGAACTCGCCCACCGGGAACCCTCGGAACCCACGACAAATTAGTCTGTCTAATTATAGAGTTTATGAGTTTATAAATCGAGTCTCGTAGTTTTTCCGGGATTTTACCGAACTTCAAACACAATTTTTTGAAGATTTAATTATAAACGTGTAATTTTTAGACTTGCCTAAAGAAACATTCAGACGGACATTAATTTTATACAATATATAATAATATATAACACTAATATACGTACTAATATATATATTAGTACGTATATATATATATAAATCTTCTTCTTCTTCAGGCTATATTAGTCCACTCATCATTGGGGGGTAATGCCCATAATCCCCGCGCTGGGCATGCGAGTTGTGGATCGCAGTTTGGTGGAATTGTACTGCAGGGGGCGCTGCTGCCCACCCCCCTGTTTGTGTGCCTTAGTCGCCTTTTACGACACCCGCGGGAAGAATTTGGGTTGGTGCTATTCTCTAGGCCGACACCACACAGCATACCAGTGACATAATTATATACCAATAACTAACACTAATATCCTATGACTAAAAAAGCTCGAATGGGTCCGTCTAAATATTGCATATTATTAAGGTCCTGGGGCGTGACATTGGCTGGGCAGTTTCTGCGCATAGATACCACTTTATGCTACGCGGGCAAATAGTCTGTAAAATTGGGATTACCTTCCTAATGGGAAAGCAGGCAGTCTAATTTTCTTTTTATTGTCTGAAAGCCATAACAAGTGTATTAACAAAACTTTTTATTACGGTCACCCGAGCCTGATATAAGGCTGTTTCCATAAAGAAGTACCAAAACAAATGTAATAGGTATTATCATTAGGGTAAGTCTAAACATCAAGCCTACAGTCTACAGCACATCAACCTTTATGCTTTTAAGTTACGGGCGGCATTGTAACAATATGTTAAGGTTGAACTGCTGTTTATTGCGCTTTTTGATACTCTATGATGATATTATTCTAATGTTTAAGCTTCTCTTAAAATCCCATACAAATTGACCAATATTAAATGATTGTGGCGCGAAGAAAGAATAGATAGCGTCTGATGAATGTATCTATTGAGAAAATACAGGGTGTAACAACATTCCTAAACAACTTACACTGTGAAATTGCGAAAAAAAATCTGTTTCACACCAAAGCAACACCTGCGGCATAAATATATTTTTTCTGATGTCTAAATTTTGCCTAGACTAAAAGTTGTATGAGGAATACGTCAAATTTTTGGACGTATTGGAAATTTCGTAACACCTTGTTATTCTTAATAGAATCAGATCCTCAAATTCAAGATGTACTCGTAGTTTTTTTTCGTATTTTCTCCGCAATTTTACTCGTCTAAACTAAGCAATTCCGAAAACACGTCATTAAAAGAAAATTTTGTTACTAACAATCACTATTCTTTTTCATTTACAAAAACTTTCCGATTTTTCCTTTTTTTGTGATATATTACTGCTTGGCATATTATTTTTTAAAAATACTGGACCAGCTTCTATGTACGTCAAAGACCTATCAAAGGCTACGACATTGCTTAAGAGCGTAGAGGGCAACCACAAACAAATTAATGAATCGAAACATTTGACTCGCAGCAAACCTTAAATTCAAATAAAAAAATTATGTTTGTAAAACTTCAAAGCATGCCTATTTTCTGCGACTAAGAACTCTATTAACCATTTGAAAGTACGCAGGAAGAAAAAATCACTCCCATCAGTTCAGTTTCAACAAAATATCATGTTCACCCTACCGGAGCAGACGTAGCAAAGTAAATCAGCTGTGCGTTGACGCCATCGTGAATTATCTAAATTCTCATTAAACGGTAGCTCTTTTTTCAGCCTTTGAATAAAGAAGCTAGTTTTCGGTCAGTCAAATGGTCAAAAGCTTTAGACAAAGCTGAACTAACAGGCTAGCCTTGTAATCGAATGCAATAAACCTCCTGGACGTTGAATTGGACGGCTGATTTAATGAGTCAGTGGCACACATACAAAAATGCATGTTGTCTCACTGTCTCCCATTATTATTATTATTAATACGTTTATTGCACATAAGTAAAAAAATACAATGGCAATGTGGCGGACTTAATGCTATAAGCATTTATTATTATTAAAATTCTTTATTGCATAAAAATTTTGCACATAGGCGAGCTTAATGCTACTCAGCATTATCTACCAGCTAACTTAAGTTTTGGAGACAAGATTAGCAGGTAGTGCAATATTAAACAATATAAAATTTACTAATTATATATATTTTATGTATTAACTTAAAAATGTTAGGGGAATATTATATTACATAACAACAAATAAATATGAAATACAATAAATACATAAACATTATCTACATACAAGTATATACATATATACATATATATATATACATATATATATATATGTATATATATATATACATATATATATATGTATATATATATATACATATATATATATGTATGTATATATATGTATATATATATATATATATATACATATATATATATATACCTACAAAATTCCTGGCGATATAGATATGTTTACATGTGAATACTACTCATATGAATACCATTCATATGTTATTGTCAATTGTATAAGAAAAAATCGCGCAGCAGACCGGGTCTGAAGCAGCGTAATCAAACCGAGGCTTTGTACAATTCACCGCCCCGTGTGACTTTACTGTACACTGACTGACACGGTCAACCATTTCGCGTGTCCAAAGTGATTTACGTCACTTGCGTCGTTTAATCACCCCTTTTCACTTTCATACGTTCACTTTCGTTCTTGAAAACAGGCGCGTGCAGTAATGCTCTTTGAACAGGCATGCACTTGTTACAACTTTCATAGAAGGGTAAATACGACCACACGCGAGATCGATAAACACTCAGCCATTTCATTCCCAAATTTTAAAAAACCGACGAATAGTACCCTAATCCCAAATTTCCAATTTAATAGTTGTTTTACTACCACGATTTCAATCGGACTTTTTACTCGCCCAAACATTATCATTAGGGACGGCCCAAGTAACCTTGATACTGACCAAACCAGTTGTTAGGAATGTCGTTCGTCTCCCAAACGGTTGCCGGCCTCAGCCAGACGCGGAGTCGGGATGACCCGCCGCCGAAGCAGCATTGCTCCCATCAGCACGCGCACCGGCACACCCAACTCAGCCGAAAGAATAGTCTCCCAGAGTGGGACCCGCCGGAGCCCAGAGTGAGAAAGAACAGCCTCCCGGCTGATATCCTCGAGAGAGTGACAGGAACGGGGAGCCCGATCAGGAACAGCCCACCTATTCTCGAAGAAGAGTGACAGCTATCCCCGTAAGTGAGAATGCTTGTGTTCCCAGTCACTCGTCGTACTAGCGCATGGATGCACAAACCTGATGTCTAGACGACCCCCTATAGATGGACGACGATAGTTGTGATACAAAAAGCCTTTGTAACAGGCCTTGCATGCTTAGAAGCTTCCGTGAATAACCCCCGATAGAGAAGACAAAACTGCACGAAGTCCTAACTGAATGTCTATAATCCTTGATGTGTTGTGAATATATTTAAAGCAGTACCTTTACCAGATGAATGTTAATTTTATGGGGGGAAACGGAAGGCCTGTACTTTGGTGTGGGATAGATAAAATATGGCAAAGTCTTCGCTGGAAAAAGGCCTTTTTCTTGCTAGGCCTTTAGAAACTCCAAGAAAGCCTATCAATATATAAAGCAATAAAATAGGATTTCACAGAAAAAAATACAGGGCAACGTAAAAGGCTTAGCGGAAACAGAAAATGGAGTAGGCAACGCGATAATCGAATTACCGGGTCTTGACGCTATTATTTAATTATGTACAACCGAGGTGGTGTATCGGAAATGTACTTAAAAGGTAAAGAAAGAATTCCTTTTCTGACGTATGTAGCTTTTCAGTTCTCCTTCATGTCGATTTATTAACGTCTCACCCCACCCTCATCTCATCATGGTACATTTAGACTACACAAGCGAATGTTTGTTGCTCCCACTTCTGTTGTAAAAATTATTATACATTATTTATAAGCCCACACAGGTGGGGAAAAATCATTTCTGACTGGGTTCCAAGCGATGGATATCACAAACGTGCCCGACCCCAGCGGAGGGCGGCACGAGCTCACGATCTTTTTGGGTTAGTCTTGCCAACCCAAGAAGATCCAAGTGGCCAAGAACAGAGAAGAGTGCTAAGAAAAGGGGGGGCTTTGCTCAGCAGTGTGACACAATTGAGGCTACATAAAAATATAATGTATTGGTCTGGCAGACAACTATTTAAATACGAAGAACGTTCCATAAATTGCAGCACCATTCAAACGTGTCCTGAACAACAACCTGGCATTTGCTCGCATGATATAAACTTGCCTGCCGATTTATTCACAAGTTCGAGCCAAAAGTTGCAAACTTGGCAACAATCAATAGAGAGGGAATGGCGAGCTACAATTCAGGCCAAGGGCGGTAGAAAGTGCTCATCCATCCAACACGCAACTTTCCTTGTAAGCCTATTTTAAAAGGCCACTGGCAGACGCTGGACGTAAACAAATTTGCATACACTACCCTGCACGTGGGAGGTTACGTGGGTTAGCCTTTCACGTTAATTAGAATTTCACGGAGCTTTTCTTTGATGTCTTCCTGTTTACGACCAAGGCCTGAAAGATTTTTTGCCTACCCTAGAAGTGCCTACCTTAGGGTCCTATAAAAAGAACCAGCAGGTTGATCTTTATAAACGCCAGTTTTTGTCAAGTCTGTTTCTGTCCAAAGATGTGTTATTTGTTAGGTAGAGAACATTTTACTTCAGAGTCAGAAAAAAAAATTCAAGGCGTTTTGTATGAGTAAAAGTTCAAAAGACCTTCCTCCCCATCGTTCCGTAACTTGTAGAAGTACGGAACCCACATCTCGTAACATTTTAAGCACTTTTCTCTGGAACCAAACAAGTTTGGCTCTGGAACTAGAATTTTAGCACAGCGACCGGGCCCTGTACTAGCAGTAGTGCTAGAAGTGGTATAAGAAAGCCTGTCTCGAGTTTTTTTTAAGGTTCAATCTCGCCTTTGACTTGGTTGAGATGTCTTACATGTTATGTACATTTCTAAATTAAATTCTAATGGCACGACGACTTTATCACCTCAAGGAAAACATCGTGAGAAGGGCATGAGGGTGCATACTCTATTGACGGCCTCGGTGGCGCGGCGGTTTGGCACGCTGACTGTAAAACCGAAGGTTACCCGATACCCGGCAGGGTCAAACTAGGAAACGAAATTTTCTAGTTTGTCTCGGGTCTTGGATGTTATCTATGTACCTTTGTATTGTATTAAATCTATCGTCGAGTTAGCACCTGTAACACAAGTAATTTAGTTGTACTCAGTATAGGGCTAACGAGATCTGTGTAATAATTATGTCCATGAATATTTATTTATTATTATTATTTGTGAGAAACTTACAGTGTTTGAGATAGATTCATACCTGTCGTAAATCAGCGGTGGCCTCAGACACTCTTTCTATGTGAAGTTGCACTTATTTGGGCTGCTTACGCTATATTGACGAGAACAAACTCTCTTCTTTGTTCCAGCCGGAGCGAGTTCCTAGGATGCGTCTCGTTCCCGCTGAATGATGCTGTCAAGGGCGTCAGCGGCACCTACTTCCTCCAGTCGCAGCCGCCGCGGCCTTACGCCCTGGAGAACCGCCACAGGGAGGCTAGCGTGACGCGCAGCAGGATGGCGACCGACAACGTCGATGGGGCCAGTACCAACGAGGAGTCTGGAAAGGACAATCATTGTGACAAAGGTGACTGACACGTAATTCTGTTCCTTCAAGAACTAGGAAGATAATCTTCCTATGTTCTTTACTTTGTTCTTCCAAAGAACATTTCTGCCTTGGAATAAACAACACTGTCTCCCAGCTAGGTCAACTGTTGTTGCGGTAGCTGACACATGTCCCGTTACTGATGTGATCTGAATGCTTGGATAAATGCAAAGAGTACTTAAGTGCACAAAGAATATCTGATGTAACAATAATAAGAATACATACTCCAAAGCATAATATATCATTAGTTACAAAACTGTGAGGTAAGGAGTGTTTAAAATTCACGTATCTCACGTCCACGGTGAGTATACATGAACATTAGGCCAATGACATGAGAACCCTATGCTTTTTCGTAGATTATGTACAGTGTACTCACGAAAGGGCTTGTCCAGCAGTTCAAAGTCACTCAGCAAGCTATGGAGAGAGCTATGCTCGGAGTTTCTCTGAAGGATAGGATTCGTAACGAATACATCCGACAGAGAACCAAAGTTATCGACATAACTCAGAGAATCAGCAAGCTGAAGTGGCAGTGGGCTGGCCATATCTCGCGAAGAACCGACAACCGTTGGAGTAAACGCGTTCTTGAGTGGAGACCGCAACTCGACAAACGTAGTGTAGGACGCCCTTTGACTAGGTGGGATGAGGATCTGCGAAAAACTGCAGGCAGATGCTGGATGCGGTAAGCTGAAGACAGGGCGCTATGGCGCTTATTATGAGAGGGCTATGTCCAGCAGTGGACTAATATAGCCTGAAGAAGAAGAAAAAGAGGTGTACTGTTTATGATTATGCAGTCGTGATCATGCTCGTGGTAAGGCTCAAGAAACTTTTGGCTCCGAATCCTCCGATAATGCCTAACCAGTCTCCTCCCATCCTCCAGGTGTAACCAGCAACGGGCCAGGCTCCACAGTCTCGGGCACCAACCCGGCGCAGTCCGTTGCCGCGGCCTTACAGAAGGAGGCCGACGAGCATCTGTTCCTGCGGTACTTGGAGCTGGACCCCCCTGATGACCCCAACGCGCCACGCAAGCCGGCGCGGCAGGGCCGCACGCCGTTTACTTCTACTAGAAGGTGGGTTACAGGACAGCTTTTCATAAATCTACAGTTCATAGTTTAATTTTTATGTTATTATCTCTGGTATCTGATCGAACCTGGTGAGCCCCAGGTTCGATCCCGAGTGCGGGCATGTACCAATGACTTTGTTTAGTTTCAAAGTTACGTACATTTGCGAATCTGTATTCGGAATACCACACGCTAACCGTGAAAGAAAACATCGTGAGGAAACCCGCGCCTTGGTTGGCTCCGCACGTATTGACTAGTCTTCCCTATGGGCTAGGCTGACTAAGCTGTCAGGATGGTATAGGTGCTGGGCAAGCCTACGACATCTACAGCGTCGGAGTGGTCCCCTCACCCATCTAGTGTGAGTGAAGATACCACTGGACGTTGTATAAATCATCTCATTAAGTAGATGCAAAAAGGCCAATATTATTATTATCTCTGGTATACAATAAAGAATATTCTTATCCGAGGATGTTTGGGTAAAGAGATCTGAATGAATGAAGGAATTTTATTGTGTTAGAACATGGGTTACACCGGTTCTTGTTCTTGTATCTTTCGTTTCTGTAACTATTTTTCCTGTATACAATAAATAATATTGTTATCTTTATTATGATTATTTTATGCTCTAGTTTTTCCACAAATTGTGCATTCTGTTGTATTGTATCATTTATCCAATGTTATTTTGTATACGAATGTAATTTGTGGACAGAAAAAAAAACTATTATCTTATGATATCGTCAGATACATTGCGTAGCCGATTCCTAATTATGCATCTGGGTGTCAATCGGCTATGTAATAATTGATTGTCATAGTACACTTTTATAACAATAAAGTTTTTTTGTATAGTAAACTATGAATTGTATCTCTATGAAATAGAACAGGGCCGAGTTTAGTGAAACTACAATTTTTAGTTAATTATACTACTACTTACTGTAATAATAGAACGTAATAGCATGGAATAAAGTAGAGCACCACTTTGTTCCGTGACATAATTAACTTCATTCGACTGAATATCGATGTTCGATTCCAAAAGACATACCTTTGGTAATTATTTACCCTGATAGCATCGCACACAATTTTTATGGATAATAAAACCGACGTCAATTAGATGCCGTCGATAGATGGCAGTCGTTAAGCCATGTCACGTCCCGGCTCTTCCACTCACCTTCGCAAAATATATTTGATTCGTCAATCTTTCTTCCTTCATCCTCTACACGTGTCCAAACCAACGCAACATTCCTTTCTCAATTTTAGCCACTACAACTTCTTTAAGGCCGCCAATTGTACTGTATCTTTGTAATTATTTTTTATGTGTTTTTTCCAGAATATTCTTTAATTCTTATCTCTTTCAGTCCATAACGCTAAGTATCCATCTCCAGAAACTAACCCAAGAATTATCCACAGGCTTAGCCGCGGCAGCTCAGGCGGCTTCGGCTTCACGGTGGTCTGGACCCGGCCCCCGCGCGTGGAGCGCGTCGCGGCCGGGGGCTCCGCCGAGCGAGCGGGGCTCCGCGCCGGGGACTACATCGTGTTCGTCGGCAACAAGAACGTGGTGACCAGCGGCGAGGAGGACGTCAGGACGTTGGTCAAGTTGGTATTTTCAGACCGTTTCATAGTGTCTTAACTTTTATCGTGTTCGTTGGGAACTACGAGTAGAACATGGTGACCACCTGCAGGCGAGGAGGACGTGAGGACATTGGTCAAGTGAGTTGGTATTTTAAGACCGTTTCGTAGTATCTTAACTTTGACCAGCGGCGAAGAGGACGTCAGGACGTTGGTCAAGTGAGTTGGTATCTTAAGACCGTTTCATAGTGTCTTAAGTGTTATCGTGTTCGTCGGGAACTCGAATATGGTGACCAGCGGCGAGGAAGCAGTCAGGACGTTGGTCAAGTGAGTTGGTATTTTAAGACCGTTTCATAGTGTCTTAACTTAACAGTTAAGACACTATGAAACGGTCTTAAAATAACACACAACTCGTGTGAACACGATAACTCGTGTTCGTCGGGAACTAGAATATGGTGAGCAGCAGCAAGGAAGCAGTCAGGACGTTGGTCAAGTGAGTCGGTATTTTAAGACCGTTTCATAGTGTCGTAACTTTTATCGTGTTTGTGTAGAACATGATGACCACCTGCAGGCGAGGAGGATGTCAGGACATTGGTCAAGTGAGTTGGTATTTTAAGACAGTTTCGTAGTACCCTAACTTTGATCGTGTTCGTTGGGAACTACGAGTAGAACATGGTGACCACCTGCAGGCGAGGAGGACGTGAAGACGTTGGTTAAGTGAGTTGGTATTTTAAGACCGTTTCCTAGTGTCTTAACTATTATCGGGTTCGTCGGGGACTCGAACATGGTGACCAGCGGCGAGGAAGCAGTCAGGACGTTGGCCAAGTGAGTTGGTATTTTAAGACCGTTTCATTGTGTCTTAACTGTTATCGTGTTCGTCGGGAACTAGAATATGGTGAGCAGCAGCAAGGAAGCAGTCAGGACGTTGGTCAAGTGAGTTGGTATTGTAAGACGGTTTCGTAGTATCTTAAGTGTTATCGTGTTCGTCGGGAACTAGAACATGGTGAGCAGCGGCGAGGATGATGTCAGGACGTTGGTCAAGTGAGTTGGTATTTTAAGACCGTTTCATAGTGTCTTAACTGTTATCGTGTTCGTCGGGAACTCGAACATGGTGACCAGCGGCATGGAAGCAGTCTGGACGTTGGTCAAGTAAGTTCGTATTTTTTAAGACCGTTTCGTAGTATCTTAACTTTTATCGGGTACGTTTTATCGGGTACAACTAGGACGTGGTGACCAGAGGCGAGGAGGACGTCAGGACATTGGTCAAGTGAGTTGGTATTTTAAGACCGTTTTGTACAGTCGATTTACCTTACTTATCCATTTAGTAAACAAGATTCTAACCTAAAAATTTACATCTGGTGCCAAAACTGGATATTTTCTCGCAAGTTCATGAACTTATGTAGTTTATAAAATTGGCAACGTGTTGTCTAGAATACTGTCCAAGGTTACTTCATTTATCAGAATACTAGCTGTGCCCTGCGGTGTTACACGCGGTTTATCGATTTTCCCTCAGTAAAACTTATGTGTTAATCCAAGGTGTCAGTAAACTCCATACCAATTTTGTTAAAATCGCTCCAGCCGTTTAGACGTGAAAAATTAACATACACACTCGCAAACTTTTGCCTTTTTAATATTAGTGTGTGATAGTATGATGGTACTAAAAAGTCATCCATTTCCGGTAGAATCTTGTTTATTCAAATGGACGAGTAAGGATAAATAGACAGTAGTATCTCAGGACGTTGGTCAAGTGAGTTGATTATTTCTATAGTATCTTACGATTATCGGATACTCCGGGGACTATATCGTATTCATGGGAAACGACAACTTCAGGTCGTGTGGTCAATTGGTAGTTTTTTGTCAACGTTTGAATGGCTGTTAGCGGTTACCGCGGCTCGGCTACGGTCACTCAAATAGTAATAAATAAATCACTTCCGTATACCCAATCACTGCTCACAAACTTGTATACCTTGTGAAATAGTAATCGGCCAAAACCATCAAAAATATTTTAATACACCCAGAATGGGGCCATATGTACAAAATCCAGCACGGTGGCCTCCAGTAGAAATCTAATTCATGGCGTCTGTTTTTGTGACGTAGCGCGTTTACCGCCGTCAGTCGCAGCCAGTGGTTCAAGTCAGTGCATAGAAAATGCAATTGTAGTACACGCAGCACCTTCTCCATTGACTTGAGAGTGAGCGGGAACCACAACGCTTCCCTATCCATCGATGGTATTATATACCTTTAATCACAAATACGGTGCGGCAGGGCTTTCAGCCCTATTACATTATTGCTGCTGCATGATAATGGCTTGCTATCGATCTCGTATCATTAATTCACTATTTCTTGGCACAGCTCCAAAATATTGGTTCTAATTAAAGCCGTACAATCTAAAGTTCAACAGTTCAGTCCAATCCTTTAATAGTAATTACATTGTGATTCTGTTGCCAAGGTTGAGATAGGACTTCTCTTTTCGTCCTAGTAATATTGGCAAGCAAGCACCTTAGCTATTTCAAGAGATAAATGTCCTGATATGGTCCATTTTTATCACCAGCCAAATTTTGGCCAGTAAGCATCCTAATGATTTCAAGAAATGAAAATCTTCATGCTCCATTTTTATAAAACGCTGACTGTGAAGGGAAACATCGTTACGAAACCTCTGACATTTTTACATACCTCAGAGCTTGAATTTGGCAATCCGCAGTGGACGAGTGTGGTGGTAATTCAGACTATAATCTCTGAGTAAAGGCCTGTTTCCTGTAGAGTGGGACGACAAGTATGTTGTTTATTACGTAACAATTTTCAATTCGACGTTTTCTTTTCCAGAAACGCTGGAAGCCAACTCGTCCTGGAGACCTTCAGGAGAGTGCCTCACAACGGACTGGGAGCCGTGGGGGCCCGGCCGCGCGTCTCTCACGTCACCATACCTTCTTTGCCCCCGGCCACGCCGCCCCCGAGTACCCCGCACCCCGTGCCCCGCTCCCCGAGGACCGTCGCCCCGGCCTCGCCAGCGCAGCCGGCCAGACCGCCTACCGCATGTTCCTCAACCAGCCAGTCACTTGACAGGCGCAAACTGCACCTACCCCAAGTGACGTTCAGCAAAGAGGTCGGTAACGGAATCATAGTTTGATTTAAGAACTTTTTGGCTGTTTTTTTTTCTTTTTCGGTTTACTAGTCATCTTCTTCTGTAGTACTAGCGAAATTTTTGGTTTGTAAATTATTGAGTACTTATGTATTTTTTCTTGAAACGTTGTTTCTATTCGTTCGGTTAGGGAATGGTGCTAGTGATTGGTTTGATTGAAATAGAGAAATTAATGGAATTGTACTAAAATTTTATGTTTCTTCTTAATTTAATGTAGTCTTTGGGCATGTCGTTTTCCGTTTTAATACAGAAGACGCAGTTTCTAGTTAGTTAAGCACTCATATTTATTTTTGTTATTTATTTTGTACTGTAAATAACCACTGGTAAATAACTATTTCGGTTATTTTTATGCCACTTCATGACATTCCATTACAGTAACCTATAATTAAGTACAATTTATGGCTAAGTTTTTCTCTGCGTGTTTGTGTTTTTTTTTATCATAACCTCTCCCGTTTCACTCGGGGTTAACCAATGTAAATTTTTCAGGGGAATCGTTACGTTTAACTTATTTGCTGTTTTTTGTTAATACTATTTATTTTGTTGTTCTTCATGTAATTAAATTTCTCGTAGAATTTTCGTGTGCGTTTCGTAAATTTAAAATTTATAAGAGTCTCATTTTATTAATTACTTGTACATTTATGTACTTACTTTTGTTTTTTTACCTAACTTAGTAATCTAATTTATTTCATTTTAGTTTATTATTATCTCGATCAATCGAGTTTTTGATTCCTGTTAATTTTCTGTTTTTAATTTATATCTAATTAAATTATTTGTGCAAATAAATTTAAGTGCGGCTTTTTTATTTTGTTTGTTTTTTTTTTGTGTCTCATTCTCGTTCCCATCATCATCACTAGTTCTCAGAAAAGCGATAAATAGATAAACTTAATTCCCAGTGCGGGTATGTACTGTAGCGCTGCATTACTTATTAAAATGCTGATTTAGCAATAATCCTTTCTTTTTATTATATTTTTTTATCGTCAAAACCTAGCCTAGCTGAGAGTCTCAACACGACCGACACCTACATAGACAACACGTAACGATATTCTTCAAATAATTCAAACTCTGCCTAGACGGCTACGCCAGCCAGCTACCTATAAAGAAGTATCGTTACTGTATCAATGAATTTGTTTTCTAAGTTATGTACATTTAGAACAATGGACTTGAAAACGAGAGACCCAGGTTCGATTCCCCTACCCACCCCCACCAAGGACTGTGTTTTACATTTGTAATAGTAGTAATACGCTAACCGCGAAGGAAAATCATCGTGCGGAAACCTGACCTTCTGAGTTGTGCAAATATCTCAGCGCTTAAAATTGCCAATCCGCGGTGGGCACTCTTGGTAACTAAGCCCATACTCTATCTCTGAGAAAAGGCTTGTGCCTAGCTAAGGAACGTTTATACCTAATCTACATAAAAAAATACTGCTCACTTATGAGAAAGAAAAACCTTCCAAGTGCGAATCGTACAGTGGACAGCACATCATGGTACACACCCATGCACTCTACTCCGTTACGTTACGGGCGACTTTGCAACTAAAATGTGAAGATTGACGTGCTGTCGACTGTACTTCCAGAATACCTACCAGAATACAACACCTAGAATGGCATTCCTCATCCAAAATATAACAGATTTAGAACTACAAAGAACGTGATCTCTATACTACAAAGAACGTATCTAATACAAAATTTATTGAATTAGAAAGGGCTCAGAGATAATTATCTTCTAAAAGTATTTTTTTAAACCCTACAGATTTCCAACGGAGAGTCTGAACACATCAATTAATGATTTGATTACTATTAAGAAACTATACCTAAATCCTAAGGAAACATAACTCTCTGTTATTTAAGTTTTATTTTTATATATTTTTTTTATTTTGCAATAAAGTGTAACTAACACACAAACTCTCTTACCTACGGTACAAATATAGATACGCAAAGAATAAACTTTAAACTATGGCCATTGGTGCGCCAGCTTAATCAACTATTGCTAACAGGCAGTATACAATCAGGACGTATATACATTCTCATAAATAAGGAACTCCACATTTTCCCATTAATATACTGCCACTACGAAAATACTCTGGCTAGTTGGCTTATGACCAAAAGTCATGACGAAATCGAATCAATTGTACAAACGATATGGTAAAGGCACACACACACTCACGTACATACATACATACATACATACATACATACATACATACATACATACATACATACATACATACATACATACATACATACATACATACATACATACATACATACATACATACATACATACATACATACATACATACATACATACATACATACATACATACATACATACATACATACATACATACATACATACATACATACATACATACATACATACATACATACATACATACATACATACATACATACATACATACATACATACATACATACATACATACATACATACATACATACATACATACATACATACATACATACATACATACATACATACATACATACATACATACATACATACATACACCCATACATACATACATACATACATACATACATACATACATACATTAGTTACTAGACTACCGATAGTGTGATTAAAACGGCCATTACCCATTATATTCCTTTTAATGCGCTAACCCGTGCTTAGGACAGTTTTTAAAAAACCTATTTAGAGGCTAAAAATTCCACCCATGCCGGGACTCGAACCCGCGATCTCTGGCACAGATAGCCAGAGGGATAGTGCATTAAAAAGAATATAATCATGTGGGTACAGCGATATCATTCCGATGTAAAAACCTAACTGCAAAGTAGGTACTCGGGGCTGCAAGTGATGCAAATTACTTCAGCCAGATGTACGTAACATAACATAACATTTACGTATGTAAATGCCTGTATAGGCACATCTATTGCTTCTGGCCCCACACTAGGATATCCTGTGTCGTGGGAACCAGAAACAACGACATCACAAACTTGTAAACATCCAAGACCTGGCTTTTTTTCCCGCAGCCGGGGATCGAACCCAGGACCGGGTAATACAGAGAATATTGTAAAGAGGTTGGAAATTTCACTGATGCCGGTGAGGCGCCCATTAGCCCAGTTGGAAAGAGCCCTGGCACAGATAGCCAGAGGTCGCGGGTTCGAATCCCGGCATGGGTGGAATTTGTAGTCTCTAAATAGGTTATTTTTTTAAAAAACATCGCAATCAATAGGGTCAGTTGCCTCGAGGTAAGCCAGTTGCCAAGCTGGTCTAAGTTGGTAGCACATTCAGATGAACCACACTAGGTGGAACTATCAATATATTCGCGGGTGCAGCGCTAACTTTACCAGTTTGCCCAACGAACTTGGTCCAACAGCACCTTTCATTCTTCAGATTCTCCTCTCCGCTTCTTGTCGAATATTCTACCAGCGGCTCTCGTTCCCCAGACGCCTCTCGCGGTGGACGGACGACGGCGAGCGCTACTGGCGGTGGTGGCGCGTGAACAGCATTACGCCACGTGCCTCCAGTTCGGGCTCGTGCGATTCGTCTCGCCCCTGGCTGAGAGGGCGGATCTCATCGCGCCGAGCGACCATCAGCTGCTGTTTCAGAATATTGAAGAGGTGAGTGATGCCAAGTAGGTCAGTGCCTAATGATGATAGGTACAAAAGAGTAAACAATCGTAAAAGACTAGAGTCTTCTAAAAGGGTACTGAAATCAATAAAAAAACGATTAATAAAAGGATAACGGCCTACTTATAAGCGTATAAGTTAAAAGTAAGGCTTTTAGTGATACTATAGCATTTTTAACCCCAGATGGCGCGTCATTGTATTTCCGTATAGTTATTGTCATGAGAAGATATAGAAAAAGATGTCCGTGAGTATGACGTGTAAATATGTCGGTGTATGATGTTGTTTAGTTAAGAACCGAGTTTTTCGCTACCATTTTTGGCCACTAGAAGGCGTTGTGCATTTCTAACTCGCAGTATGGTTGTGTTCAGTTTTAATTATAAGTAAGAGTACTTAGATAAATTCCCAGACCAATTCGTTGTTTCAATGCCTGAACATAATTATGTGTCATTCAATGTTTGTATGTTAGCGATGCGCGATTATGAATAAAATTATAAGTCGACTAATCTTCTACTTACTAACGTACACGTACGTAAAACCACTAATTAGTAACCACTAATGTCAAATGGTATTATGAATGGTACCTACTTACTAGGGGAAAAATGGCACTAATTCACGCGCGAAAGGCGCCATCTAGCTCTCGCAGGACCGCAAGGCGAGGTCAAAGTTCAAACAAACAGTACCTACCTAGGTCACGTGACTTGTTCAACTCAGGTGTGATTGTAATTGTTTAGTTCAAGGTCGTGCGTCTACTTTCTTATCTTTACTAATTCACTACTTACAGAAAAGTATTCCTGCCTTCAATAGTTTAGATCTTCAAAAGTAATTTTGCTAACTGAACTTTTTATTTTTTTGCAATGGCGGACTTTCGGATTGGTTTACGTCGTTGCTACACGCAACATTTTATGGTTTTACTTTCAACGCCTTGACATACGGTTGAATTTTGTTTGCCGCATGAAAGTGGAAGCAAGATATAAAACACTAAATCCCGAGTCGGTCCGATTCTTGGCGGAAATGCTCGAGTCGACCAAATTAGTACCTATGCGTCTGCTTGAATGATCCCGAGTCGGCCCGAGTTGCAGCGGAACGACACGAATCGACGAAAAGTAGTGTTAGATTAGCGATTTGAGAACGTTAGTTACTAATCTGGATGTCTAATTCGAATGACAGCCATAGTCGAATGATATCATTATAGTATCATTCATAATCGCCCATCTTTATTGTATGTTTGAAATTGCATCCAATATACTACATAAACCACAAAGGTTTTGTCGATCCCTTCAAATGCATTCACAAACATTTCAAAATGAGTATAAAAAGACACGGAGGTTAGAGGATTTCAACTAATTGTTAAGGGGCTTCGCGCCACCAATGGAAAAAAAACATAGATTGTTTTATAATATGTTTAAATCTAAAATTGAACATTACAAATCTTAACAACTGTGACAACTATTTTTAGAACCTACAGTCTCATACCTAAGATGAACAGCCTAGAAATTTAATCGATTTCCGCTGAAAACGCCCGTTTTTGGCGGAAATTGATTGTTCATTTTAGGTTATGGACTGTAGGTTCTAAATATAGTAGTTACAGTTGTTAGGATTTCCCATGTTGACTTTTAGATAAAAACGTAGGTATTATAAAACAAGCTATGATTATTTTTCTATCCTTTCTTCTTCTTTCGTGTCGAAAGCGCCGCCCTCCTCTCAGACATCTCGCTCCCAAAACCGCGCCACTGCGAGCGCGCCGGGTGATGCCTTCATGAGATCCCGCAAACTGCACTGTGGAGATTCAGGACATGCACAAAGATGCATTGTTGTTTGTGCAGCTTCACATCGGCACAGGATGTCAGCATCTTCGGGCATTTTTTTTCTATTGGTGACGCTAGCTGTTATCACCCCGAAGCGTCTTAATGCAAGGATCTATCAACAATCCTTTTTTCAGATCCTCCGGCTGTCCGAAGACATCTTGGACCAGGTCGTGCAAGAGGATGGTGAAATCCAAGCCGCAACTGTCATGGCGGTGTACCTACAGAAGACCCCTGTGTTCCTTAGCCTTTATAAGAAGTACTGTCTAGGATTAAAACGAGCGGACTGCGTCTTAGTAAGTAGATTAGAGTAGTAGATTAGATAGTAGTGTTAGATTAATATAATTATAACAATTATTATTGTAATCATCCCCCCCCCTGTTTCACCATCAATTCATGATGTCCCTACCGAGGGGCACGGGTCTCTTCGCTGAGGAAGGTGCAGGCCATACTCCACCACGGGGGCCAAGTCCGGATTGCCCCCCCCCTGTTTATAATGTCGGTATTACCACATCAAGGGTTGGCTAGAAGATTTCTTGAAATAAACTCGTCATTTACACTTTTATTATATTTATAATTTTGTGCTTTCTATATGATTTTTATGTGTGCAATAAAGTAAAGTATAGATTCCACAACATAGGCTTAGTACCTACAAGAGTGAGACATCATGTTTGTGAAAGAATGGAGATCCACCGCGAAATAAAGAGTATTTTGAAAATATTAATGTAGCCAATTTAGCATTCCAAATCTGAGAATAGATAGCCGGTACATCATCTGGATGCTATTTGCTTCTTACGTGTGATGAGGTTGACTTTAAAGCTAAGAACTTGCTTATGTTCTTTTTTCCGAGAGAAATAATAAAAAAAATGTTAACCTGAACTCACTACATGTAACGATGGATGAGAATGATGAATTGGTGGCTCAACAACAAGGCTCTACGGCCCGATATTCGATTTTATTGTACCGTGTTTTTGTGAAGCCTCCCATACAATCGACCTGTGAATATTCATCCACTATCAACCGTAGAGTTTACCCCAGGCACTTCGCTTCTTTCTGTTATCGTCGTCCAGCAGCTGCCTCGGCAATCTGTCTCAGATCGTAGTTCTAGCGAGCCGGTGGGGTTGAGGTTTCCCTAATACATTCGCCAGGTTGTGGTCCTCATTAGAAAACCTCTGTAACCTCTTTTGAAAGGCCTTTTAAAGTTTACATGTAGATGATTCTGTGCTCTTTGATAATATTCCATGTCTCAATAGGTGAAAAAATCAAAAGATCCGAGTGGCGCGTTCTCCCGCTTCTGCACGAGCCCACCCATTCCGCGGCGGCGGCCCGATATCACGTCGCTAGTCCACAAGCCTCTAGAGCAGTTTAGAGAGCTGCTGAGGTTGATGCGGGCGGCAGCCGCGGCCAACGGCGCTGGCCCGTATGATAGCTTGGAGAAGAAGCAGCTGCAAGTCATCGTGGAACATCTGCAAGTAAGTATGAATCCTACACATATACAGGGTTACAGGTTAAGTCGACCTATTCCCGTTAAGGGCGTGTAGTTTACATCGTTTCTGACTAATTTGACTATGAAATACCCTATCCTAAATGTAACCGTTTTTGAGATATTTCAACTTAATTGTTTTTTATGAAAAAATCCCGATTTTCGGCAGTCAGCTTAGATATTTTGAAATGTTTACGTCTATTAATACTGTTATTGAATTTTTACCTTTGAAATAAGATGCTTTAGGATCTTAGTAATCAATATTGTATAACAATCTACGGTTTTATTAAGAAAATTGTTTACTTTCATAAAAAAAAGCTAAATAAAACAATAGGCGAGTAAAAGATACCAAATTTACTAAACTTTCATGTTCCAATAAAACCTTTTAAAATCTAAAGTTCATATTCAACATGTCCGCCACCATTTTGTTCACATTTTCGCATCCTTGTACAAAGTCCACTTTTTACTACACCAGTAGTTAGAGTCCTTCTTATTTCATTCGCCGCATAAATTATTCTATTTTTCAATATTTCTATTGATGAAATTGGGTTGGGATCATCGTACACAATACTTTTCATGTGCCCCCACACATAAAAATCCATTGGGGTGATGTCCGGACTCCTGGCTGGCCAGGGTAAAGGCCCACCTCGCCCAATCCATTTGTCTGGATAATTTGTGTCCAGCCATTCTCGGACGCTTCTTCTAAAATGTGCAGGGCAGCCATTATGCTGAAACCACATGTATTGGACCAGATTGAGCAGCAAATCATCGAAAAGGCCACTGAGGTCTCGTCTCAGGAAATTTTCATAGTGTTCCCCATTTAAATTGTCGGGGAGAAGTAAGGCCCAATCAAGTGATTACAAATAATGCCCATCCACACATTTACACTAAATCTTCGTTGTGACCCCTTTACATACATAACATCACGCCTGTATCCCAGAGCGGTAGGCAGAGACTAGGGACTGCCACTTGCCACTATCCTGTCGGATCACCTTCGCTTCATAAACGTTCATAAGTCGAATGAACGTTCATAAGGTGAATGCTACACCTAATACCTAAACAAACTTTGAATAGGTACAATGACCTATTTCACGCTCGTATTAGAATATACAATTTTACTCACGAGGATCTTATGAATATATTACCAGAATAGTATGTGGATACAGAGTAAAGTTGAATATGTGCCACATTACGTGACGGCAGCCTAACATCATAATCACAAATTAGAGATGAATTAGAGAGCACTAAATCCGTGACATCGATATCAATCCTTGTATTTCCCCACTGCTGGGGCACATCTCTTCCTGCATCACAGGAAGGTAAGGCCATAATCCACCACGGGGGCCAAGTCCGGGTTGGTGGAGGATTGTAAGACAGTGGCAAGTACAGATAGTAGATAATAGGTTATTATGGCAATGACACCCATAACATTATAGGTTGCTGTTTGGCTAGGCACTCGGTAGTGATCTCCGAATAACTATCACAAAAAATGCTAAAGAGCACTGCATTACTTACTTATATCATCCACATCCATAATTGTGAAGTGGCAAAGTAGCACAAACGTTGCAAAAAAGAAGTACCAACTAGTGTTTATTATTTTACTTGATTGTCTCCAGAATAGTTACCAAGATGTCACAGCTGGCTCCGGCCTTATGGGGCTGGCGGGAGACGGCAAGCCTCTGCTTTCAGTCGCCGACCTGGAAAGTCGGCTAGTGTTCACTAGATGTAAGGTAAGTTTCTTCGACTACCTTAGTACCTCCCTACTTTGGCACTGTTCTTTCATGGAACTTGGGCCTACTTTTTGTTTGCGATTAGTTTTTGGAAGTACACCCGTTTTTTGTTTTGTTAGGCTATATATACCTAAAGTAGGAGTTCTCTGATTACGCCGTTTATTTCACATCGATATGGCTAAGATTGGTCAAAGCAATAAAAATTTTTAATGCTCAATAGGCGATCTTAATGTTTTCACGCGATACAGCGGAACAGAACAGCCTCTTTGTTTGCACAGGGTGCGTAACACCTCCAACGGCCTTCTTCTTACCATATCGGATAAGCTTGACTGTCCTATCTTAAGGCACCCATTAGTCTAAATTATTACATGTTCACTAGCATAGGTTAAGCTTATACTAATAACTCTGGATACAAACGTGTATTATGAGTCTGAAATAAACATTAAATTTTTAATGCACTAACCCGTGCTAAGGACAATTTTGCTGCTCCTTCCAACTGTTTACTCCTTCTTTTGAATAAGAGTGAATTTCTGGCTGCATAAGCAATGCATAATATGATAACCATGCCATCTTAAACATGCAAAACCACTAAAATTGATGTGAATCAAAGTAAGGAGTTCCCAGCATGATTTGATCACACGAGGACTATCTTTGTAGTTATTACTGTTAGACCAGCAAAGTCACAAATTTATTAGTCGATAGACCGATATCCACCTTGTATGTCCCCAATTGCACGGATCACTTCCTGCATCGCAGGGAGGTTAGGCCATACTCCACCACGGGGGCCAATCCGGGTTGGTGGAGGATCCTAAGACAGTGCCGGGCCTTACTGTTAGAAGTTATCAACTGATTTGGCTTAAAGATAAAGATACATTTATTTGCATAAACATGTGTCAATAATATTACAGTAACATGCATTATCAAGGTCTTAAATATAACATTGTCGTCATATACATTTTGGTCCAACATGTTTTGCCGAGAGTAGCGTGCAAATAGGAAAGGCTCGCCATCAACATTATGTTATAAAAAGGATGTCAAATAAAATGTCAGATTAAAATTGGTCATTAAAAAATTCATTGAGATTATAATAACATTAATAATTAATTAATGACTGGCGTGCCAGCGTGGCGTGCCACGCGTGATAGTTAAGCCCTCTCTCTCTCTCTGAGAGAAGGCATGTGCCCTGCAGTGGGACGTTATAGGCTATATAGAAAAGAATAACCTCTTTTTTCGCTTGCAGCCCTTTGTCCTAAGTACGCCAGGTCGACAGTGGATCTTCGGCGGCGAGCTCTCACGCGTGGAAGGCCGAGCCGTGAGACCCTACTGGGCGCTCCTGTTCAGTGACCTGCTTCTCTTCGCCACGGTATCCCGGGACCGAGTACTGTTTGTTACTGAGGAGCCCGTGCCGCTCACCACTGTCTCCGAGGCGCAGTTCAATGTTAGGAAAAAAGGTTAGTTTCCCAAAGTTTGCTTTCTACCTAAAATCAAAGTTTATTGACACGTATTTTTTTTATTTATTCGGACTACCAACCAGATATGCACCAAGACATTCACAATTTAAAAGACAATAAATTAAAAATAAGTGAAGTGTTATAAGTTAAATAACACTTCACTTATTTTTAATAGTGTTAACCTATTAAAAATAAGTGAAGTTATTTTTAATAGGTTAACAAAAAGCAACGTTAGTATTAAATTGCTTGAGGAAATTAATGTAAGTATAAATAATGTTGGCGCTGGCTTTACACTTTATACTTAATCTAAGTTTCACTTGTAACGTTCAATAAGTCACTGTTTCTGTGTAATTTTGAATAAAATGCTTAGTTTTAATTTGAAGTAATTAACGCTACTTTTAAGATTATGTAATAAAATAGGGTCTTAGTTTCAAAGGGCTATTAGATAAATCTAGAGAAGTTTAACGGAAAGTTTCTGTTTTTTAAAACCCAAATAGACCTTACTCAAACTCTGGATTAGCGGTCCAAACCCGTGTTTAGCCACTGCCTTTGCCTTAATATTTTAATTACATAACAATACGATAGCCACTTCAAGTTTACATACACAAATTATTAGGCAAAAATGCTTGTCATGTTTTATTGCTTACGTATTTGTGAATTCCTAGTAGGAATAGCACTCTCTAGCTGTGAATAGGAATAATAATAATATTGGCTTTTTGCATCTACTTAATGAGATGACTTATACAGCGTCCAGTGGCATCTTCACTCACACTAGATGGGTGAAGGGACCACTCCGACGCTGTAGTGCCTGGGACATGGTTTTTTATAGATGGTGTAGGCTTGCCCAGCACCTATACCATCCTGACAGCTTAGTCGGCCTAGCCCACAGGAAAGAATAGTCAATACGTGCGGAGCCAACCAATCCGCGGGTTTCCTCACGATGTTTTCCTTCACAGTTAGCGTGTGGTGTTGCGACTACAAAATCGCAAATGGACGTAACTTTTAAATTAAACAAACTCATTGGTGAATAGGAATAGGAATAAATTGTAAGGAATCCTGCGTGTCTAAAGTATGACACGTAATACGGGCACGTATTATGATTAAGCCCATAATAATGAAGCCTATTTAAGTCTCACATAACATTTACATACAGGCACATGCATTGCTTCTGACCCCACACTAGGATACCCTGTGTCGTGAGAACCAGAAACAACGACATCACAAACATGTAAACATCCAAGACCTGAGGGTTTTTTTGGTCCCCAGCCGGGATTCGAACCCGGGACCTCTCGCATGCGCTACCTCTGCGCCACCGAGGTCACCATTTTGACAACCTCAGTGGCGTAGCGGTAGCGCGTCTGCCTACCATAGAGGTACCGGGTTCGAATCCCGGCTGGAAACAAAAAAAAAAGTCCAGGTCTTGGATGTTTACATGTTTGCGATGTCGTTGTTTCTGGTTCCCACGACACAGGGTATCCTAGTGTGGGGCCAGAAGCAATGTATGTGCCTGTATGTAAATGTGATGTTATCAATGTTATGTTATATAACACGATAGTGAAGTTATGTGACATAAAAAGTAACACTGTAAAAAGTAACACACATACAGGCCTATGTGTCAGTACGCAAATGTTATGTTATATGGTCGGAAACGCCCTCATTCCTAAATGTCTCTTTCAGCAACGGAATTCCGTATCATCCTCGGCCGGCCTGGCGGCGACAGTCCCCTGGTCTCCTGTTCACCCCGAACTCCTGGTCGGACGCGCACCATCGTACTGAGAGCCCCCTCGATAGACCTGAAGGCTGTATGGCAGAGCTTGCTGCAAAGACAGATGTGAGTAGTCGAAGACAGCTGCATACCTCATGTTTTAGTAAGATTCAAAGTTAATTCTTAACATCTTTGAGGCTCTTATTACATAATTAAAACTGTTTTTATACGGATGTATGAGTGAACGTTACATTTTTAAATTTTTTACAATTTTCCGACGTTTCGGCACTTTTTCAGGTGCCGTGGTCTCGGATGACTGAGGTGACAGACGTCTTTTTGAAAGCATTAACTGTTAGTTTTTGCCGAGGGTAGTAATAAACGAGTGAAATCCGTATAAAACAGTACTCATGTTAACCTTAGAAAATACTATACTCTTATTATACTTGGACAAATTACTCGGATTTATACATACATGCATATATAACCTCACGCCTGTATCCCAGATTGGTAGGCAGATACCAGGGACTGCCACTTGCCACGATTCTTACAGATCCCCTTCGCTTCATCAACGTTCATAAGGCGTTGCATGCACGCACGCCGGTTCCGGGTACTTTTTATCGGATTACTCGGATTTCATTTTCTTAAACATCACATTCGGCTGATTATGATGATGATGATGATAAAACCTCACATTATCTAATATCGATATCAACCTTTGTACGTCCTCACTGCTGGGGCACGGGTCTTTTCATGCATCGCAGGAAGCTTAGGCCATACTCCACCACGGGGGCCAAGTCCGGGTTGGTGGAGGATTGTAATCTAATATAAATCTAATATACTCAACCATAACTTACCTTGGGCTTCGCCATGATCGCCATTTCTATCTTACGAGTATCACTACGCGTTCTCACCGGGCATTGATAATAGAAGTTCTGACATATATAAATAGCTCAGGCACCATGTTTTCGATGGGGCGATGTTTTGTTCACACCGTCAACGCGTGATATTGTTGGAACTAAAAATCACATATGCTCAGTATAACCTTTTTAAATTCCAGATACCGTGCCCATACGATGTCGGGGACACCGCTTGGATCGCCGCTGGACTCCCCAGACCCTCAACTTACCTTCTCCCTGGCGACGCTTGACTCACAACAGCGCCAGGTATCTGCGCCTAGCTTGCGACACTCTAGTCTCGCCTTACTCCCCGCCAGCTCTTATCGCTCCCATCTCAACATGCTGGTCGAGGAGCGAGAGAAGACTGACATAAGAGTCTCCTTCGATATTCGGACAAATAACTCGGAATCGCCTGTACCGCGGCCTGTTAGGGGACCCCTCTCCTCTGTTTGGAGAACCGCTCCCACGCCTGAGACTCCGTCAGCTAATCTATCCCCTGCTGATTCTCAGACGTTTTCGTCACATTTTGTGTCAGAGTCCAGTATAGATAGGCAAGACGAGCCGGCCCCTTTGCCATCAGCTCAGTTGACGCCTGATGGTGGCGACAATTACTCTGATGGGTCCGCTCCATCACCTTGCGGATGGGAGTCGTTTGAAGCTGACTTAGCCTTAGCAGATTTAGATATTGATCCTTCGTACAAGCATGCCGTTGAGGAAAGAATATTTTTACCTGATGATCCTCTGCTATCCAGGGTGGTCTTGCCGGAAAAACCGACTCCTCCGTCATATCTGGAGCTTTGATCGGCGGAATCCGATCCAGATATAGCGGCTTCTTGCTATCCCTGGACAAATAGATGGAGGTAAATTTGTAGCAACGACTACTTTATTGCTCTTTCCTCCTCTTGTAAAGTCCTGTGCCCTAAAATAGGACAAGAATGGACTGAGAACGAACTGTTCAATCCAATTTTAATTATCCGATGAACTGACCAGATGTGTCGTAGTGCGAAAAGTATAAGTAGATTTTTTCTACATCTAATTTGACCAACAATTAGATGGCAGTTGAAAAAATAGAGGTTCAGTGAACCAATCAGTACTGTCATATTTCATCCAATCTAACACAGTGGCGCAGGTTTTAGCTTCACTTTGTCTATCCTTAGTGTCACCTAGGATTATCTACAAGAGTAGATATGAATGAAAATCTGTCTGCGATAATTAGATAGGTTGCGTATGGAAGTTTCGGAAACCCATGTTTTTCCTTGAAAGGAAGCCAAACGCAGGAGCTTCGTGTCTTGTAGATAGTTTAATAGCGAATTTAACCGTCAAAGCGCAATAAAAGGGTGAAATTTTACCGCAAGGCGATTATTGTCGCGCCGGATATGGGTTTATATTATGGCTCGTAGTTGAGAATATAAGGTTGTGGTAGTAACTTTTGAAATGTATATTTGAAGGGTTTAAAGAAAATTTATCAGCGAACAAATAGGAGGCTTCTACTCCGAATCCGTAAGTTCGTTATGTCGTACGAAACTGCAAACGTACCTAGCTTTTAGTAGATTCGGAGAAAACGCTGTTGACAATTCTGCATAGAAAACGTGGTGAGAATTGTAATATTCCCCAAATAGATGTACAAATTATGGAGTTTATAAATAGAAAGGACCCAATTAATAATTTTACTGAAACTACAAAATTTATGCCAATTTATCGTAATAGATATGTGTCAAAAGATGTTAAATAGGGTAAAAAATAAGTGTTTCTACAGTATTGATGTCCAAATTTATATTTCTGAGAAAGATATTTCGCTTCGTAAGTCTTCCGTCCTTTTCCTATGATATTACAACTTACAAAAACTAATTTATCTGAGGCCTAAAGTTAGCAAATCCCCAACCACATACCTTTTCCTCTTTTTTCAATCAAACATTGTATAATTTAATATAAGATTTTTACTATATTTTTCCACTAATTGGTATTTTTACTTGGCACTATATTTTTTGCTCTAAAACTACTTATCCTTGTACTATGGAAAAAACAAAGAGTATGACTATCTATCTGAGTGCTTAGTGTGAGTTTGACAGATCCAATCGAATAACTTTACTACCGCGTTAATCGAGCATCGAGTAGTGAGTATGAGTAAGTTAACCGTTCGAACTGGCAAAACGCTGTCACAGTACAACTCGCACTCGCGTTTATCCGTGTTTTGGCTGGGAAACGTGTTCACTTCTCAACGTAAACCATTACAACTCGCACTCAGCAATTTTAATTTCCATACTTGTCGCTAGGTGGCGCTTCCTCGATGCCATAGAAATATGAGTTTACGTTAACGCGATCGAGTAGTTAAAAAACTCGCACTAAGCACTCTGTACATACTTTTGAAATAACATTGTACAGGTCATGTGGATATTTAGCGATCGCCTTTGCGAATCACAAAGTATTAATTTTGAACATATTATTTACTTAAGTTCTGTTTTTTTAACTGCTTTTTATATAGATTAGATCTTTTAGTATTAGAAAATTAGTACAAAGTTATTTTCAAAGAAAAATGGTAGTAGGTAAATGCTTTTAATTTTTGTAGTACTTAGATATATTAATAAATTATTAAAAACCTACATAGAGGGTGGTTTATTTTGTACATAATAATTGTTCGTTTGTGTCGGTAGCATCGCAAAATGTTCACATAACCTATTTTACCGCGTTTTGTAAACATAATGTACTTATAGTGAGCTTTTTCACACCTGAAAAAAACTAAATAAACAGTGGTTTTTGATGTTTTGGGCTGTGTGTAAATCTATGTACTGTAAGGATAGGGTTATAGAAACCTTAACATAAATAGTTTTGAGAGATATACATTAACGCTCATCTCGTCTTTGGATTTTCCTTTGAGCTAAAATATGTAATAAGAAATAAAGATTGGATGTTTGTGTTTAGATCGGTGCAGTATATTTCTATATCAATAATAAAGTGAATTTGTAATGGATTGAACTAGAGCTTTTCTTTTAAACATGTCCAATATAATACACAATTTTGCGACGCTAACGAAACTATGTTATATCACACCCTGTATACCTGCACGACCCTACCATTTTTCTTTGCAAAAACAAGTTCTGTTGTATTTTAATTCAAATCATTTATATCATATTTTTCATTTTCTCACAACCTATCCCTACGGTCAATGCATAAATATTTATTGATACTCAGGAAATCTTATTGTATTGTTACCGGATAAAATTAGGCTTTTTGTCGGAAAGGTCCTCCAGGCTTTGCTCTCATTCGCAAAACTCAATCATGATGAGTAGAGACGGAGCCTGCGTCGTCGGTTGCTCGTATCTGACTCAGGAAATCATCGCAAGTTTTTAAAACTTGCAGAATAATAAATAAATAAATAATAAATATTCATGGACATATTACACAGATCTCGTTAGCCCTATACTATGTACAACTAAATGACTTGTGTTATAGGTGCTAACTCGACGATAGATTTAATACAATAAATACATAACATCCAAGACCCGAGACAAACTAGAAAAGTTCGTTTCCTAGTTTGACCCGGCTGGGGATCGAACCCGAGACCTTCGGTTTTACAGTCAGCGTACTAAACCGCTGCGCCACCGAGGCCGTTTGACTTGCAAGAATGACTTGCACCACCTCTTCAATTTAATTTATGAAGCCATTGGTATGTAATATGTTGTATGAAAAATTTAATTTAACGCTAGCATGGCATTTTAGAAAGTACTGCGGGTGCGCCTACAGTGTACCTACGATATACAACGGAGTAAATCCATCATACTATTACAAAAACCATCAAATTATCTAGTTACGAAGAAATATCAATTCTGTTTATTAATTTAGACGTTTGGAGTAGGTTAAATCGGACGAGACTCTACAGTGAACAAGTTACGGAACTGCGAACGATCTATGACTTATAAAGTCAACCACCAACCTACTGGTTGTACCCTTTTCTACAATCCCCTGTCCCATTCAGACTCGCCGCAGCTCAGTCGAAACTCAAACGGGAGCTGGGGGAAGCAACGCGGAGGCCAGGAGTGTCAGAAGTAAGGGGTCTACTCTGCACCTGCAGCGGTGGATGACTCAGCTCCCCGAGTCCGAAGAGATGGACAACCCGGAGCCTGATCTGGAGGTGAGTCGGGTTCCGAGTAGGGGCCCTACTCTATTTCTTGCGCAACTTGCAAGTGTAATAAGTGCATGAATGAATTTTGTTTTTGCCCATCCCAATCGAATGTGAAATTTTGGAGGGAATTATGAATGAATGTTAGTTTGTCGTGTGGTTTCCACACTTAGCCTTATATGAGGGCCATTGTACATAGCAGGGCTGCGAGGTCACTCCAGCAGCCAATCTCTTTCCAAAAAGCCCGAAGTGCACCAATGTTATTGCTAGCCTCCCGAAGGGATCCCAGCCTCCCCCATGATCGATGTCCATTGTACATCCACGCTCTCACAGTGAATGCTTAAGTAGGCAGGTGTTTCGTCTTCCTTGAGGCATCCTCGGCATAACGGGTTGTCGGTCCGCCCCATAGTGTGGAAGTGTTTATTCAATGGGCAGTGACCCGTCATAAGTGCTACAGCTTTGCGCAGATGAATGAATGTAAAGGGTGTTAGTTTGGTCAGTTAACATATTCACAGAGTGGTTGTATACACGACAATAAGTGAAACTAACCGGCCAAGTAAGAGTCGGACTGGCGCACCGCGATGGTTCGCTACTCACTTTTTTGGAGAATATAATATGTAAAATAGTTAGTGATTTCTTCTGTGACGGATGGACGGACGGACGGACAAACAGACAGCAGACTACATTCTGGATAAATACACTTTTTTTAAATTATTTATTCAGGGGTTTTTAACTATAATAAAGAAGTTGAACGGAAATTATCAACTATTAATTAAAGGATAAATTAAAGGAAAGTTAAGCCTTAGCTGCATAAGAAGTTAATTCGACGACCGACGATGTACGTGTTTAATGTTGTATATAATAAAAACTGTATATACACGGATTTTACTCGTTTAATTTTACATTTCTACAATTTTCCGACGTTTCGGCATGTTTTCAAGTACCGTGGTCGCGGAAGACACTTATAAAAGTGCCGAAAAGTCCGAAAATTGTAAAAATGTAAAATTAAACGAGTAAAATCCGTGTATATACAGTTTTTATTATGTCTAGTGCTCGTGTTAACCTTATGTATACGTATAAAATGATTCCTACAATGTTATGTAAAACCTTTAACCGACTGCAAACTTCTACATAATAATGTGCAAGATGTGACTTCAACAGACGTGGAGCGTCGAAGAGCTACGGAAGCGATCCAAGGAGCTCAACCTCATCGACGTCGCCGACCTTGCTAATAGCGTTGACAAAGGGACCTCGCCCAGTGAAAAGAAGGAACACGAGCGCAGTCCTTCTAAGAGCAGTAATTCTGGAAGCCAAGTAAGTGAAACCTACACTAAACATGAACTTCTCTATTCACTAACCAAACGAAGAAATAGAATGACAGAATTATAAGGTACAGTCAAAGTCATTTAAAGTCGCTCAGCGAGCTATAGAGAGAGAGCTATGCTCGGCGTTTCTCTGAAGAATAGGATTCGTAACGAATGCATCCGACAAAAAACCAAAGTTATCGACACAGCTCAGAGAATTAGCGAGGTGAAATGGCAGTGGGCTGGCCATATCTCGCGAAGAACCGACATCCGTTGGAATAAACGTGTTCTTGAGTGGAGACTCGGGAAACGTAGTGTATGACGCCCTCCGATCAGGTGGGATGACGATCTGCGAAAAACTGCCGGCAGATGCTGGATACGGCAAGCTGAAGACAGGCCCTCAGTAGGGGAGGGCTATGTCCAGCAGTGGACTACATAATATAGCCTGAAGAAGAAGAAGAAGATAAGGTACAGAACGGTGATCTAGGCTCTCAAAATGTAAGTAACCAAATGTAACCAAAATCAGATTCTTGTTCTTCTTTTTATCGTGTCGATGGCTAGCCATAGTGGTGAAAGTATTTGCCAATCAGCGTTAGGGACTCGCTGATGGTTGCCCAGGGTGCGCCAGACGTACGGGATCTGCGAGTACGTCAATTCAATTCAATTTTTGGGTAAAATGGCAATCAGCCGCTGTCGACTATTTGCTGTGAGTACGTCATTCGGGGAGGCTCCTTTCAGCACCCCTATGTCAATGACATTCTTAGCGAAACCGATTGTCAGTGTGACGCATGTTGCGTGTCTATAAACATCGCCTGCTACAATGCAATCTGCTCACGAGCACCTACACTGCGTAAATGTATGCAATACCACTACGTTTTTGGAATTTAGACATCACAATAATCAAATTTTTCACCACCCACTGCGAATCGAAGCTAGTTTCAACCACAGTTTGACAAACGAAAGAAGTCATAGGAAATATTTAACTCGTAACTTTCTGTTTGTTAAATGTCAATGTAGGACAAATTAAAATGTAAGCCTATTATTTTAAGTAAACCTCTTTATTTTCTACTTATACCAGGCTGCTTAATATGTAACGTGCACAGTTACATATTAAGCAGCCTGGTCCCAAACTAGGATACTAAGATGAATTAATTAATTTACAAAATAAAATACTGAGCACAATCTTACACATAAAAGCATAAAAATATACATCCACAAACGTTTCCTCCAAAGCAATAAAATATAAAAAATATACATAAGCACAAAAATATGTCAGAAAAAATAATAATATAATATGCACGCAAAAACACAAACTAAAATTAACTGCCGAGCAAACCGCCCCGAGACATACCCGAGCCAAATGTTTCCATAACGCTTGCAGCGTCACCCCGCTGCATGGCGAGGTAACGTTTTGTCTACCTAAAAATGAATGTCATTTTTCCGTCGCCGGTCCTTAATACGTTTCTATTACTCAATATAAACCTTTTACTTTCTACAGTACATCTTACTTTTATTTTCAGATCACAGTCCGAACCAGTCCAGTAGTAGTCGATACAATCCCGGTCTGCCGCCAATGCCACAAAAAATGCTTATCTAAGCCCAACAGTCCACTAGCCTCTCAGAGAGAAACGCTGCCCTCTGGAAGACCAAACGGCACCGTTAACCACAGCGACATCTCACCACAGAATTCAAACTCAAACAAAAGCTCAAACAGTCCATGCAGCGCCCGATGCGGTAACTACCGACCAAAAGTCTGCCATTTAGAACGAAAAAATGCTATTAAATTACGCCCAGAAGACGTCCCGAAAGCTGCCTTAATGGTTATTGACTCTATTGAGCAGAGCCAAAGAATGCTTAAGTCCACGTCCTATGACCTGAAATCGGAATCGCCAGTACTGAATAGGAATGTCACAAGAAGTCCGTATAATAAAACCCAGTTAGAACTGAGAAGCAATTCAATTAGGTCTCCGAGTCCATCATCTAGTAGTAGAAATAATAGCCCATTGTCTACAAGTCACACGACTTGTAGCTCCATGGTTTTCAACTCGAGCTCAAATGACCTGAGAATATCAAATTCGAATATCAACAATCAAGTCCAATGTGTTATAGCTCAAGAGCGATACATTAACGAAGTTAGGTGCGTAGAAAACATAACATTAAAAAGAAACAAAGTAAAATCGAGTCCCAGCAACTCCTCGCCCAATACTACAAGGAAAGATAACATCACAAGACAAAAAGCTGAGAACGTGCTGAACAAAGTCCTAGGTATGAATATAATTACTAAACGAGAGAACGTTGGTACGTGTCTGAAAACTTCCTCAGTTTTTTTAGACGATGATTCTATTAATGGCGATGAAACAGAGTTTAAGGTAGAGTCTAGGCTAAGAAGGTCACCCAGGATGGGTATATCAGCTATGAGCAAGATGAACGGGGATGTCATAAACAAAAGACCTGAGGATGTGAACGCTAACAATACTAGAAATAGTGATGCCTCTGATGAGGATATGGAACTAGGACCACTTATGCTAATGGGTGAGTCTTATTGCCAATTTTAAAGAACAAAATGTCTGTCTGTGTGGTGTCTGAGAATAGCACCAACCCAAATTCTTCCCGCGGGTGTCGTAAAAGGCGACTAAGGGGGGTGAGCAGCAGCGCCCCTTGCAGTACAATTCCGCCAATCTGCGATCCCCAACCCGCATGCCCATGGCACTCATTAGGGGAGGACTATGTCCAGCAGTGGACTAATATAGCCTGAAGAAGAAAAGATTCTCTATGTCCAATGTCCAGTGATGTGTTTGATACAGCTACAACATTTTTAGGTCTATCAGCGATCAATCCAGCGACGCACCTAATGCGAGTGGACCCATTCAAGCGGACTGGACCCAACCACATACAGTCCAGGCCGGAGAGTCTAAACCCAAACAATACGCAGTCCAATTCAGATGTACCGAACATCGCTGTTGTGCCGCCCACGCCTGATTTTCATAGTAATAATAAGACTGTGAGTATTTTTTTAATCTGCCATCCTGCTACAAGCCTGGTATTGATACTCACGGAGGTATTTCATTGATTATGGCCTGTTACTGGCCGTTACATGGAAAGTGCTGCTCTGACATAAGTTCAAATCTCGACTCGAATACGATCATGAAAGATAGCTGGGTAGAGTAAAGTTATTGCAAGCACATAGTGCAAATAAATATAATAATACACGTGAATTTATTTTAGCGCTCAAATTCTTAGTACAAATATTGTATTTTAACTACATAGCTGTTCCACCAAACATCGTACACACAGTGCGTTCACATTAACTTGACGCGTGAGGGGATTGGTAACAAGGACATAACATGTGAATTAGCTTTTGGACCTAATCGGAAGATGGTTAAACAAACCCTCAATCCTTTTATTTTCCCCAAGTATTGGGAATGATTTCTTATTTAACATGGTAACAGTAAATATCTCAGTGTTACCAATTCTCTCACGCATCAAGTTAATGTGAACGCACAATACCTACCGCCATAGAATCCGTTATACGATTGTTGTTGCCATGGCACCGGAATAAATATTTTAGAGTTTGGCTTGATATAACTGTTACGGTAACAATAAAATTTTCTCCATTAGTATGTCATATTTTACGTAATTCCGTTCAGCCGTTATTGTGTGATTAAGTAACATACATCCAAACATCTTCACAAACATTCACATTTATAATATAGCATTGGATTATGCCCTATAACCGTCAAAACATGTTTTATAACAAAATGTCCAATGAAGTGATACAAACTCATCTTGTTTACAGGATGACCTTATAGATGATTCTCCGGATTCTCCAGATTTGCCTGAGGATCCACCCTATGTTACGCTTAAAAGGTTAGTAAAATATTATCCACACATATCGGGTGTTAATATACCAATGCCCATTCCGACACCCAAAACGTATTTTCTGTAACAACATATATCATTTTCGAATGCCTTTCGAACGCCTTGGAAACCAACGGTTTACGGAATATTGTAGCTCACATTTTGTTTGCGCGATTTCGGGTAGAATCGAATATGGTTTATTTATTTTATTTATTCGACAGAAATCACAGCAATACAATTAAAATAAAAAATAGGTAGTTAATAATTTGTACATGAAGCCGATGATGGATTTTACTTTATAATTTAGAAAAATATATTGTAGTCTAATTCTAAAACTATTATTATTTTAATTAATCTAAGTACATCAATATCATTACAGTATCGATATATAACAGTGGATAAACACGGGCAAATAGATTGAGAAATAAACTTTTTTTTTTAATGAAATATTTCTTCCATATAATTTTTTTAAGTATTCCGTTAGAAAAATCTTCCGAATTCCGACGTCCATGAATTCAAAACGTCGGTGGTTTGTACATACCTCAGATTATGTTCTGAGGTACATACACTCCGTGTCATTGATCTGCTAGTATTTTTTCTCTGCTGAACTTGGGCCTGTGTGAAAGTAAACAACTTGTTTCTCCTCCTTAGCCATTCTCATCCAGCGACTGCCCTAAATCTACTCTAGACCATTGGTCCAGCGAGCTGGTGCGCTCCGTGCCATAATAACGCTGAAGATAACTCATCCATTGCGCGCTAACGTTAAAATGAACAACAAAATAAACTAGTTTTACCACACTCCACCAAGATGGGCTTGGCCCCCGTGGGGTAGTATGGCCTAACCTTCCTGCGATGCAGGAAGAGACCCGTGCCCTAGCAGTGGGGACATACAAGGGTTGATAACGATAACGACCACACATTTTGGTGTACAGAATCTTCGGCTTTAAGATCACCAATCAATTATACAGTATCATTGTCATTATTCTAACACCATCAATTACAGTATCATTACAACGTCACATAATATTAAGTTTCTAACGTTTTCATTCAGAATACACAGCATTTTCGCTTTACCCAACTCTTTCACTCATTTTTTCCAGATACGGTACAATGTCAAGCCTCGAGAGGATGCCGTCAGACGAGACGGACGACGGAAACGTAAGACTGACGTCACAGGAACCGGAAACATCCAAAACTTATAATACTCCAGGTAGGAACTAGTATATTGACAAGAATTATGCGAGGTAGGTAGTGAATCGGTTAAGGAAAGATTGACGTTTTTATTTCCGTATGTAACTACAGTTGACAGTTCAGCATATACCTTTGTATGTCATCCGTAAGCTAGACAAAAAGCATGTATTCATATAGTGCAGTGCAATCGATATGTTATACCGCTTTCCAAAACGATTGTATACTGTTCTTATGTAATTTTCGACCTTCAAACAACAATCCCCGCGTTGAAAAATGCTTGTCAACTGAAATTTACTATGTAAAAGGTTCAAGGATCTTATTTATAACCTTTGGGGACATTTTACAAGAGAAAAATGTAACCACAGATTAAGTATGGGGTACGGTGCTACACAAGAAATAAGTCTCGCGGATGTACCTGCGCAGATGACCAAATTTTGGATGTGCGGCAAGTTGATCGACCAATCAGATAGTTTCATTTTATGGCAGGCCGCGCGCCTTTGTTGCTGGTGGTTGATTTAACGTCATCGATGCAGGTGACTATTAGTTTCGCAATATTAGCGTGAGCGAAATTGGTAGCGCTACTGCGGCAATCAATTTTGCACCTTAACCGTATCGGTTAAAGATCATGTGGAATGTTCTTATAGATTCGGGTACTTTCGTTACACTTCTTCCTAGTCTGCGCGAACGTAGATTCCCGAAGGGACTTTTATGATGTGTAGTACTGTACATATATTCAATATAATAAATCTTTTTACAGAACTAAAATCAGACGTAAATTACAAAAGTTCTAGGATAGAAGTTCTCGATAAGAAGTTGGGGTAGGCGCGCGACTAAACCGGTTTGGTCACGGGGATTTAGTCGTTGCGCGTTTTCCGCTAATTGGAATCTAATTGGAATTATACAGGTTAAATATACTGCTTCTAAGGAGTGATTTAGAGGAACCGAAATCTATAAATAAGATAAGATAAGATAAGAATATTCTTTATTGTATACCGGAAAAATAGTTACAAAAACGGCAGATACAAAAGATCAAATACAATTGGCGGCCTTATTGCTAAAAGCAATTTCTTCCAGGCAACCTCAAATTGGAGAATTTGCCGAGGAGAAATAGATACGGGTAGCCGGTGCAAATACGAATATTAATAGACAAAAGTACGTATACGTACCTAATAATAAACTTACATAAATCATACTTAAATACTCTAAATAAATATCTACATATACATACATAAATAGTGTCTTATAACAAGTGTGTTATATGAACAAGAAAAGGTTATATACCTACATAATATATATGTAAAGAGAAGTGAATGACTACTTACAGCAAAATTACTTAATTAGACAGAAGGAATTCCATTACTCTGGCTTTAAATATAGCCGGAGATGGGGAGCGCCTTATTGCAACCGGCAGGTCATTCCACAGCCGGGCGGCCCTTACAGTAAATGAGCTACTGAAAAACCTTGTCGTATGACTTGGTGTTTTCAGCGCTAAAGTCTGGTCGGATCGTAGTGCCCGGCTATGGGAGTCACTCAGGAAACTAAAGCGCTCTTTGAGGTAAAGAGGAGTGGCTGGATTGAACAGCACTGAGTACAGCAGCGAAAGGATGTGAGCATTCCTGCGGAGGCGGATGGGGAGCCATTTGAGCTTAGCGCGAAATTCGGAAATGTGGTCATATTTACGCAAGCCAAATATAAACCTTATAGCAAAGTTTTGGAGGCGCTCAAGTTTGTTTAGTTGCTCTTCAGTTAAGTCTAGATAGCTGGCATCAGCATAGTCGAGGATAGGTAGCAACAGAGATTGCGCAAGCGCAATCTTAGTAATAAGATTTACCGCTGGGCCAAACACGTTACATTTTATACTTTCAGCTGGAGGAGGGATAATGGGCTGGACCGCCCGCGCCGGGTCCTTCGTCGTGGAGAAGATGAACATATTCAGCTACTCGGAAGCCGTACCCACCACCGCCATAGCCCAAAAGCAGCCATCGTTCTTAGAAAGGTATTTAAATGGCAAAAAATCACCATACAAAGATTGTGTATCCAGAAGGGTTGTATTTTGCCTAGTCTCAATGACTGCTTCCACAATAATAATAATTAAACGGTTTATTTCATTAAAAAAAATCACAAAATATTCTAGCTCTGGAAGCTAGCAATCTTCTACATAAGACTTAGTGCTTCCAGAGGTTGCCCTATGACATGTTGCACTGACGCTTCAAGTTGTCTCTTGAACGAAGAAATGGGTTATATTGGGGTAAACCAAAGGTTAGCTGGAAGAAAATACTTGTTAGCATTAAGCTCGCCTTTTTACAAACCCCTTTTTTAAAAACCTATTTAGAGGCTAAAAATTCCACCCATGCCGGGATTCGAACCCGCGACCTCTGGCTATCCGTGCCAGCGCTCTTCCAATTGAGCTAATGGGCGACTCACCGGCATCAGTGAAATTTCGAACCTCTTTACAATATTCTCTGTATTACGTACAGGCAACGACATCTGGCTGAAGTAATTTGCTTTACTTGAAATTTCACTGATGCCGGTGAGTAGCCCATTAGCTTAGTTGGAAAGAGCGCTGGCACGGTGGCTGGATAGCCAGAGGTCGCGTGTTTGAATCCCGGCGTGGGTGGAATTTTTAGCCTCTAAATACGTTGTTAAAAAAGGGGTTTGTAAATAGGCGAGCTTAATGCTAAAAAGTATTTATCTATCTGTTACGTGAAGTCCATTTTTTCTCCAAAATGATCTAGATTTAGAAATAGACACCAAGTTTGACTTGTAACGTTCATTAAGCCACTTCATAACAAATACTTATACAACAAATATCCTCTTTAGACACGCCACAAGCTAAATCTACGTTTTTTTGTTTCGTCTATTGTGTATTTCGTTTTCATTCTGTTTATTTATTTTGTTTCTGTGATGTCATGATTTTGTCTTGTTGTTATAATAACTGTCTTTCTTTTACAAAGTGTCTTTGGCTACAAAGTGTATGATTTCCATTAAAAGGTTTTTCCTCTAACGAATATTTTTCTCGACACTAGGGGAGTGTCAGCAGCTGCAGCGACGAAATCCCGATGAGTATGTGGACTTTTAAGATCGTGTTTGGTTATGTCGCTAAATCTTAGATTTGTTTCAAAATATACTTAGATACGTTAAAATTAGGTCTATATTTCTTTACACGGCTAGGTGATACTTTAGAAAACAACATTCCTAGAAGAGTCAATCTAGCATTTTACTTATCTGCAAATTTCATTAGATTACTTACAAGTTACTTAATTAGTATATTAAGATCGTAGATTTTTGCTAGTCCATACTTATTAAATTAATTGAAGCTAAGTAGTTTAAATGTTATTATGGTAATTCAAATTTAGATTTTTGAACATAAATTATTACAATCATAATTGAAAGCGTAGTGTTTATTACTCGTAGACAATTACTTTTTAAATCCTACTGAACTTTCAATTAAATTGAAACGTTGAGTAGCTATTAAAGATATTTTGTGTAAATCTTAGCTTATGTTTTTGGTAGAACGTCAAACTTTAAAAGTGGTAAATGTAATCTACATAATAAAATTGTCATAAGTTTCCGAATATTAAAGTGAATTTCCCCCGTACTATCGAGGTAAAAACTCAATTTACGTATGGCTTGGAACGATGTTAAGCTTGTCTAATGAAGGGGTTATACTATCAATCTCTACCTAGTTCAATAGTTCATAGTCTAACCTGGCCACCTCCACCAACAGATGTTTAGGAGTGAGTGACTGGAAATCAGCGCTGGGCACGGAAGAGGGCACGGGCGAGACCGGGGAAGGCAGCGGGGCAAGCGGGGAGGACGCCTGGGGCACTCCCTCTTCTGGAGACCTTTCGGATAATTTACCGGATTCCGAACATGGGACTCTTTCGGTGAGTTGAATCATGCTATCTTCTTTATCTACGCAATGTTCATATGGACTTTTGTCCTAAATTAGTGAATTGAATTACAGTCTATTAGCTTTTAGAATATACCTCGGCTACTATCAGATAGAATCGGATATATTCGTGTAACTATTCGGGGAACTAATAGGCCACATAATTTTACATAACTTTTCAAAATAGTGAAGAAAAGTTTTATACAGTGCAGGAAGTAGTATTTCGCGAAAGTGCTTTCGGCGAAAACCGAAACCTACTCTAGAGCCCGAGGTATATTCTAAAGGCTCACAGTCTGTGTTAAAGGAATGTAATACTCTATGAAGATATTCATAGAGTATTTAGATCCCAGGCGATGGAACATCACTCATCTTTCCCTGTTTGCCCGAACACCTGCACTCAGGAGGACCTAATGATTGCAAGTGATAAAGCAGTCAGCGTCGCAAAGTATATTCAGCAACTTTTTGTAAAGATTTTGATAAAAATTATTTAACTATCGAGGCGCTATGGACAATATAGAGTAAAGGGTTTCTAGGAAAGAAAACTGTGTGGTGTCAGCCTAGAGAATAGCACCAACCCAAATTCTTCCGGGTGTCGCAAAAGGCGACTAAGGGACACAAACCGGGGGGTGGGCAGCAGCGCCCCCTGCAGTACCCGCATACCCAGCGTGGGGATTATGGACATTTCCCCCTAATGATGGCACAACCTTGCGCTATGGCTTACGCTCATTAGGGGAAGGCTATGTCCAGCAGTGGACTAATATAGCCTGTAGAAGAAGAAGAAAAGAAAACAGTATTAAAACATGCTCTGCGATTGTTACAACATAGCCCGAACAAGGGCCAAGAAATTACAACAAGCCTTACTGAGAAAAATATCATTGTGCCGTGATAGATGAATCGTTACTTTCTAAAAAAGTTCTCCACATCATGAACTACTAAATTAAGTTGAAAAATTCACTGGCTAAAAATCGCCATTTGTTGTTTCAGTCGCCAACGAAATCCTCCTCATCGTACGCCGGTGACGATGATACAGAATTAATGATGGATGAGCTCCTCATGGCTCCTACGATCACTGGACCCACCACGTTGAGGCCTTTATTGCCCAGGTAATAAGCAATCTTATGTTGCCACCACTTGCGTTAGATCTTAGACGATCTGCGAAAAACTGCCGGCAGATGCTGGATGCGGCAAGCTGAAGACAGGGCGCAATGGCGCTCATTAGGAGAGGGCTATGTCCAGCAGTGGACTATATAATATAGCCTGAAGAAGAAGAAGAAGATTTGCGCTAGTACGTCACTCCATTACTAAGTTGGCTTTCTTGAAGAATTCACATTGTAAGTATTGATGTTGTAAAGTAAAGGCAAAAGTCTCCTCTATGTATTTTTTAGTTTGGCAAAATATATTTTCATGATGAATAAGAAAGATAGAATATTCTTTATAGCCATTTTAAGAATAAGCTATTTTCTTGGGACAAAACGATAGCAATAGACGAGCAATCAATCTATTAAATCCATTGACTATCACCCTTAGCTTCTGATCAAGGCATCTCCTTCGTCGTAAGAAGCGACTAAGGGAAATCCAAGAGGTGGGCAGCAGCACCTCTCGTGTAAACATCTTCTGCGAACACCAACCTACCTGCCCCGGCGTGCTCATAACGGGGTAATACCCCATATCCGTCTTTATGACAATTAGGGCAACAGTATTTCTTAATGTTTCGCGATACTCATACATAGTTATCTATTAAACGGGTCTCATCGCGATTATTTATTAGGTAAAACGTAATCATCTTATTTCCTGACGTTTCGGCAGCGGCAGCTGCCGTGGTCTCGCGTGGGTCAGATGCAGGCAGATGCTGGATGCGGCAAGCTGAAGACAAGGCGCTATGGCGCTCATTAGGGGAGGGATATGTCCAGCAGTGGACTAATATAGCCTGAAGAAGGAAGAGGAGACGGAGACCCGTTTAATAGATAATTGGAGCAGCGACCTGAATTGGACGAACATTAGCTGATGACATCTGCTCAAGGAATTAGAAATTATTACCCCCTTATACACCATGTCCACAGCTATTTCATCAGTCAACTAACAGTAATGAATGAAACGTAGGGACGTTTTCAGGCGGCGCCTGGAGCCGCTGATGGAAGAGGAATGCTCGGACAGCGGCAGCGAGGAGAACAAACCCACTCCCACCAACCCGGACCAGCAGGTGCATATCTATAGCATACTTTCTTGTATAGTATACCAGCCTTATCATTAATATGCGTTCAAATTTCTAATAGGATTAAAATGGGCTTAAGTTAGGGTGCCCGAGTTGAACCGATTGAGCGCGCGGTCAGTAAAACGCTCGTCTCACAAATTCATGGAATTTACTCACGAATTCATGGTCAACCCAGCCCAACATGAAGCAATGACTTTATTTTTAAGCTACGTACATATATGAGTTCGTATTAACAATAGCACTCGCTAACTTTGAAAGAAGGCATGTCCCGTCCACTTTGCGTGCATAGTAATAATGGGTCAAATAGCTTTTTCACACAATGCAACTGACTTCATCATGACGTCTTTAAATTACGTTTGTATTATTGATATTAAATAAGCACAAAAAAAAACTTAGTGCTTTTTTAGCTTTATAATATTATGCCCCGATAGAGCGGGAGAGCAATGTTGATATTGTCAGAGAAAGCTCGCTGGTGTAATATCCTCAATTAGCTGATCGAAGGTGTCAAACAATATTATTCATTTATCGATCTGTCATTTGCTGTGTGGTGTCGGTCTAGAGAATAGCTCCAACCCAATTCTTCCCGCTAAGGGACACAAACCGGGGGGTGGGCAGCGCCCCCTGCAGTACAATTCCACCAAACTGTGATCCCCAATCCGCATACCCAGCGTGGGGATTATGGCCATTACCCCCTATGATAGCACAACGTGGCGCTCTTTAGGGGAGGGCTATGTCCAGCAGTCGACTAGTATAGCCTGACGATGACGATGATCTATCAGAAATATACGTACAGTCTATTTATTTACAGACCCTATGTCCTGCGTAATGTTAGTGATAAATTACTGTTCACTGTCGTACGTTAATGTAACCGTTTGCGTATGTTCCCATGACTAATGCGGCATGGTCATGGCTGCCATTCCTGGTCGCGTCATTTCGTCAATAGACGTGATAAAGTCAAATTGAATTAATTCGGAGTGTGAAATCTTTTCGGAGTGACGAGTGACGCACCACGATTCGCGTAACACGTTTAGCAAATTTCTTATACGGTCATGTCGCGCTGAGACGTCCGTCTCCGAGCCGGTCTAACACGAGATAAAAGACATTTGGTGAGATCGTGTGTGTCCACTCATTTCACTACAGTCATTCAGCGCCACCCCAAATGTCGCGACCGTGAATGTCAGCCTTTACACTGGTTTTCTGCATGCACATATACCCAATCTTGCATCCTTTGTAGCTTTCTGGAAGTCCCCTTTTTGTGTGCCGGAATGAACATGGAAATATGAACCTGCACTTTAAGATGGAAAAAAATACACTTCTTGAGGTGGGAGTGTTCCTTGTTTGAAGAAGACACTCATAAAATGAATCCCCAATCGTCTTGTTGGGCCTTAAGCCACCCAGAAAAAGCCTGATTTTGCGAAACGAAATTCACCAAAGCGCGCCCCTAGAATTGGCTGCAAAATTTTCCCCGGTTAGCTAGGGTGCGTGTAGACTAGGTGATGTCTCACATGGTGACTGGTCCGCTGGTGCGGCGTTTGGCACAGGGCAGCGAGCCTGGCCGGTCTGCTGACGGCTGCTGCGGCGCGCCGCCCCTGCCGCCCTCTGCTGGCCTAACAGGTGAGCGAGAGTGCACCCTTACGTTTTCTAATGTGGCGTGGTAGTCTACGGTCGAGGAGTGATGGTATAGTTTAAGAAACTTTTAGGTTACTTCACTTTGTTTAGACTGACAAACTGTGCAATGTCATCAATATAGTGTCTTTAATATGGCCAATGATAATAAATAAATGATTTGTTCATAATTTTATCTGTAATTTCTTTACAAGGGTTCCTAAAGGATCTTTCATACCAATCACTCCGCGACTGTCATAGTAGGTATTTCTCCTGTCAGTGGTATATTTTCACACCTTCAAGACTTTTCTATAATTATACCTAGTTTTCTATCTTCTGTGATATAGGTACCCGTGAAGCTCTTATACTGTAGGTTTTACTACACTAAACATCACTGACTGTTGATCGTTTTCTCTAAAATCACTCGACTTTCAGAGCATCTGATTATTTCTTGAAATTTCAAGGACCGTTCATGTAACATAAGTATTCTTGAAGATCTTTAAAAATTTGTATTATAGGTCCCCCAAATCTTAAACAGTCAAAGTCTTTAACACAACACTATCTACAAACTAACAAAGTACATGTTGGCAGCGAAGAGGCCAACTTGAGTGCAAGGTGAGACTGCAGTACCTGTAAGAGCTTAGGTTTTCTTTTCAAGAATTGCGAGATTTGTATCTGTGTTGTCATCAATTTTGGTAGTGAATGGTGTCTTGCGGGCTAGGGAAGTCCCTGCCATCACTTACCTGCCATCATCAGAATGTAAAAAAATACCATTTTTTGGCTTTGGCGTACCTTATACACAGATGCAATGCTCAGTATTTGACGAAACACAATCTTTGTAACGTTTAATGTAACCTTAGCACGATGCATGATTAATAGGGAAACCTTTAAAACTACACTATGTTATCTAAGCTTGACTTTAATACATGTACCCGACGTCAATTATTTCAAGGGATTTGTACACTACTTTAATATGATCAATGCATAATATAATTATATTTTCCACGTAAGACCAATTAATTACCTACTTTCATGTATTTGCAAATATTGAGAATATATTATAATAAGCCCAGTATACAAAACCCTTACAAACCTTATCTTTTGAAGTCCTTATTCATACTCGTAGTAGTTTGTCATTTTTTATCTTGAATCTGCATGGTTTAAAATTAGATTCCTGCCCTCCTCACAGTTCTCAAACATAAATAAATCGTGGTTAGGTAATGCCACTTCTGTAGGGGCCAAGCGTCTATAACCTAACTTTGCTTTTTTATACATGTACAGTCGTTATGTTGAACAGGAAATACCGTAAATTCACATTATCAAAGAGTAAAAACTATGTCTGCAGGTTCAGGAACCATCAAACAATACTTCCGCACCCCTGGCAGTAAATCGATGACACTTTGACTCTGAAATCAATAAATTACTAAAACCAATTAAACAATAATCGTTCTAATAAAATGCTGAAATAGATCAATTACGACAGAAACATACTCGTATACAATCAAATCCACGTTACAACGGGCCTGCTACGTGCGGACGCAGTGATACTAGCAAAAAACCCTTTCCCCTTGACGACCCGTCAGACCCGGCCGCGTGGCCGGGCTATTTTGCACTAATATTCTATTGGCAGCCTCCACAAGTAAGGCAGGTCTCCGGTAGGAGACAGTACATAAAGAAGAGTTGTAGTTTATAATCTTAAAAGTATTTAAGCATTATTTTTGCTTGTATCAATGGGCCCGCACGTCTCCGATCCAACGAATCAATAGGATTATAATTTCGTCCAGTAACCGGGTGTATAGTGAAGCTCTGGTCCGCAGGGGCTGCGGGCGGCGCTCCGCCCCGGGCGGCTGTTGGCGCCGACGAGCTGAGCGCCAGCCCCGACCGGACTCCTACAAACGAGGTGCCTTCGATGCTCTTACAGTCTGGTGAGTACTGCCCCTTGCAGAATCCAAAGAGTCCCACAACTCCCATTGCTGGCCACATGCCTTTTTTTAGAGGAAAATACCAAATATTCACATAGTCCGCCCTAATTAGAAAGACACAATGACACTTTTGATTTGATTATCGCAGACTAGTACCGTAGACGCAGGTGCAAGTCACAGGTTGGATCTATTTCAACTAAATATTTACCTCCGCCATCTATTGGAACTACATCTCATCACAAATTCAGATATCGTCAAACATTATTTGGCTGACTAAAGAAACTCATCACTAAGTTTAGTTCTAATCTATTCTAAACAATCCGCTCATATTTGACCACCACTGGAAATATCAGGGACGCTTTGTCCTGGGGCATCCTCATTTAGCCAATACTAGCAATCTGTCGTCGATCCAGCGACATGGTAGTCTAAAATCAGGGAACTGAACTTGTTAAAATGATGGTTTTATTTTTGAATGGTATCATCGTACTTTCCATTCCAGCTTCAAGAGACTTTGCGGAGGCGCGTGTGGCTGCTGCAGGCGCATGCGCCGTTCGCCGGGGCTCGGCCAGCTCAGCCAGCACGCCCTCCACACTCGAGCGCACCACCATTCACAATCCGGCCACGCCGCCACCACAAGATATACCGGGTGAGGGCAAATTTCTGTCAGCAATATCAATGTTATAATTGTGCAATCTTCCGTCGAGTCTTGGCAGCCTGTGAAATTTCAGATGGACAGAATGGCTGCGCATTCTATAACCAATCTGGGCATTTTCAATGCAGGCTTGCATTTCCGGATTCCTTTCATGCTACCCATACCAAGAACTTGCTAAGCAAGGCATTCTGATGTCATCCTAGAGTATTGCCGCCTGTACAAGCACAAACTGATCTCTTCACCGCTAAAAAACTGTGCTCTTGATCGTGCCTTTGGCGTGCTATTAACACAGCTGATTATACAAACCATGTAAGCAATACAGTCCTGTCTACGTATTTGGGATTTTACTCGGGCATATATCTATTTAATTTTTCAGATCTGATGCCTCAAAATAACCTCTACTTTTAAGTCCAAACCCAAAGAAATCACATAATAAACTATGACTGAAGGTGCTCACACACTAATCTTGTCCGCAGTATCGGCACTACCGGAGGCTACAGAGCCGCCGAAGGCGGTGACGCCACCGGAGGAACGTCTCAGTCCTCGCGCGGAGATGCGGCTAGCACTGGATCAGGGGAAGGATATGTTGGCAGACCAGGAGGGATCCTGGGTGAGTGTCAGAGGGAGGGGAACCTCATGGCCCTAGAAAGTCGGCTGGCTCTCAGCCAGGGAAGCGCATGCGGATAGACCATGTGGATTCCTCGGTAAGATTGAGGAAGATGTTAGAGACAATGAGCGAAAGGTGGTCCGGAGAGAATTTTTTACACAGTAAATCTCTGAATTGCAGTTAGGTGTGCTTATTGCCCAGCTCTTTACACCTTCGTATGTGAAGACTTGAGTGTGTTGGATAATTCTTGTTCCTATAAAACTAATCTAAAGCTCGTCCCAGTAAAACAATCGCGTTTAACGACCCAAAATAAGCTAATTTTAGAATTCTTTATCTAGAACTCTATGGGCCCTCGCTCGCTAATAAGACGTTTTTTCTATCGACTTAGGAATGCCCGTAAGCTCGTAACTAAAGAATACCAGTAAGCACCATTCGGCGGTGATGATAGTTTTACGCAAACAGGATGACCCTCCGACCTGTAGGCGCACTGATCGTTTCGTGCGGTAGCGTGCCAACGACCTTATAATATTGCTCGTAAGCTATAATATCTAAAGAAGGCCAGAAACTGCCACCGTGAGGTGGTCGCACGCGGCGTTCATTTTGCATTGTGCACGGCGTTTCGGCGACCTTAAAATAGCTGCTCGTAAGCTATAATAAATAAAGAACGCCAGGAACTGCCATCCGGTGGGGATGACAGTTTTAGTCATTGTCTTGCGTGCGACCACTGCTTATTTCGCTCGGCGTACCAATGACCTTATAATGGGTGCTCGTAATCTCGTTATTAAAGAATACCAGGGACTAACATCTAGTAGTGATGATAATTGTAGGTAGGTACCTACAATTATCATCACCAATTATACCTTCCAGGGTGGCGCGTGCGACCACTGGTCGTTTTGCGCGGCATTGCTTATAATGGCTGCTCGTAATTTCATAACTTAGAATACCAGCGATTTCCATTCGGTAGTGATGATAATTTTACACCCCAGAGTGGCGCCCGACCACTGGTCGTTTCTCGCGGTGTGCCTATAATCTTATAATTGCTCGTAAGCTTGTATCTATAGAATGCCAGGAACTGCCAGGGTTGATTATAGTTTCATCCACCCCAGGATGACACTTCTCACCACTGGTCGTTTCGCGCAGCGTGCCAATGACCTTACAATGGTGCTCGTAATCTCGTAAATAAAGAACACCAGGGACTGCCACCGGGTGGTGACGATAGTTTTAACCCCCCAGGGTGGCGCGTCCGACCACTGGTCGTTTCGCGCGGCGTGCCAACGGTCGCTGCTGCGGAGGGTGGCGAGCGCGGACGCGGTGATCCAGCTAACACCGCCCGCGCCCGCGCGCCCCTCCCGCGCCCCCCACCGCACCGCGCCACGTACTACTTCGCACAGTTCTGTATATGCCTGGAAGGGTGAGTGGCTTTTGGCATTGGTCTACTAGTGTCTGGAATATTACCTACCGATTTAAAATAAAATATCCTAGACAAGCCGGATTCCCATCTAATTCAGTCCGCCCTCTTTCCTCCATTGCTTGCTTTGCGCAGTTCTCTATGTTTCGTAAACCGAATTATTTAGTTAGTGACGTAGCTTAAATATGATTTGAATTAAGTGTTTCGATTTTGATTTTAAGGCTGGAGCTATGTACTAATTGATTTCCACTAAAGTCTAAAGTCCTTATTTCTAAAACAAGATTCATCTAAAGCACTCCTCATGGGCAGTTTATTTAATTTCTGGTTAGGTCTTTTTCTTGTTTTACCAGGAAATACTGTACCACATACTATTTGAATCGGTGTTTATCAAGTGTTTAAAGAAATTGTTTTTATATAAATAAACCGTTGAGTTTTTAGGGAAAAGTCGAAAAAGTGATGATAGTGAAGAACAGTCTCTATATATAAAAACTGTTCAGTATTGGTTATAAGCTCGCTATTTACGAGACAAAAATTGTTGCCAATTATCTCTACTACCTTTTAAGGCAAAGATCAATTTTTATCACCCTACATGAATACTATAGCTTCCCTAACCTGAAAAATCGCGCGGGTGTCGTAAAAGGCGACTAAAGGACACAAACCAGGGGGTGGGCAGCAGCGCCCCCTGCAGTACAATTCCACCAAACTGCGATCCTCAACCCGCATGCCCAGCGTGGGGATTATGGGCATTACCCCCCAATGATTGCACAACCTTGCGCTATGGCGCTCATTAGGGGAGGGCTATGTCCAGCAGTGGACTAGTATAGCCTGAAGAAGAAGAAAGAAGAAAAAACATTTATTATACACACAGTACACACGCCACAATAACAAAACAAACTTAAAACACATTACTACATAACATTAAAAAAAAAAAAAAAAAAAAAAAAAAAACACTAAAGGTCACGTCGTGTCACTGTCGCTATAAACGGCAACTGACTCAGCATACGGGTCAGTTGCCGTTTATAGCGACGACCTCCTTAAGATAATGGTTTCCTTTCGGGTGCAGCTCCCGAAAGCGAGAAGCCTATGGAGATGGAGCAACTGGCACAAGTGGAAGTTCGGACGATGCGTTCGCGGACGCACTCTCTATGCCAGAACGGGAAGATGTAAGTACCTCACTAACCCCCGGATCCTCGTATACTAACAATCTGTTAATCTGCCTGTACAGGTTTATTTCTAAAATGCACACACGACAGGTAACCTCGGTATAGATTTGCTCAATTCCAAACTGAAGTAACCTGGTTTAGTTTATGTAACACTTTAAGCTAGGCAAAGATGATGGGTCCGGTAACTTCGGTGTCGATTTGGTCAATGCCAAACTAAAGTAACCTGGTTTAGTAGTTTAGGTAACACTTTAAGTTAGGCAAAGATGATGGGTCCGGTAACCTCGGTGTCGAATTGGTCAATGCCAAACTAAAGTAACCTGGTTTAGTAGTTATAACACTTTAAGCTAGGCAAAGATGATGGGTCATATCGTACCCAACTTCATAGCAACTTGAAAATACCATTTACAAAGACAATTAAAAATGTCTTTGAAATCGCGTTTTTTTATATTTCGGCAATTCTGTAGCTTGCTGAAGAAAAAAGTTATTTGACTATAAAATATGCCGAAATCCTTTGTGGATTCATCCTCCTACCCAGGAGATTTTTTTTTCAACACACTTGCTCATAAAGTGGCTCTATGATCACCGCAATTAGGTACAGAATGACACCCATAATCATACTGTGACTTTTTCATTGCTATAACTCACTAGTGAATTATAGATTTTTTAAAAATGTTCTTGGTTTAGTTGCATGAACGAATAAATAAGATGACCATCTGCGCGTGAGCTTTGATAAAAAAAAATAACTCCTTACCTTCTTGCTCAAATTCATTTATTTATTCGTTCATGCAACTAAACCAACAACATTTAAAAAAAAATCTATAATTCACTAGTGAGTTATAGCAATGAAAAAGTCACAGTATGATTATGGGTGTCATTCTGTACCTAATTGCGGTGATCATAGAGCCACTTTATGAGCAAGTGTGTTGAAAAAAAATAATCTCCTTACCTTCCTTCCCAAATTAATTCATTCATTAATTCCTTTGTTCACTTTTATATGACCCCTACGCTCTTGCGGTGTACCCTGAAACGCCTTCAAGTATCAGCTACAAACGTAACATAAAACGTGGAAAAACCTTCCAGAATGGGCTTCCTCCGGCGACGCGCGTCCTCCGATAGCCCGCGGCGGGAGCCGCTGTTCGGCACCCCCCGCCCCTTCTCCCCGCGCCGCACCACTGTGAGCACCAACGGTTATTACAAGATATGCTTTGTCAATGGCTTCGTCTGAGCCGCCAGGCTGGCCCCATGTTTGAGACGCTCACCCGGCTTCTGACTTGAACACCTCAGATTGAAGAGACCACAGAACATAATATGTTCTGTGGAAGAGACCGTTTTTGCAGCAACTAAGTGACCCTGCCGTGACTAGTTTCACAATCCATAAATGTAAGATCTGAATTATTTTGGTCTAAATCCGGATATGAGCCGACCTCAACTCAAGCACTCCGTGGTGACCTGCGTTCATTTCACTACCTCTGTTTTATTTAACATAACATAACATTTACATACAGGCACATACATTGCTTCTGGCCCCACACTAGGATACCCTGTGTCGTGGGAACCAGAAACAACGACATCACAAACATGTAAACATCCAAGACCTGGGGTTTTTTTTTGTTCCCAGCCGGGATTCGAACCCGGGACCTCTTGCATGGCAGGTGAATGCACTACCGCTACGCCACAGAGCTCCAGCTATATTACGGAAATTTGGGCATTTGCAACTGTGTCACTGTGTTGTATTAGTGTCACTCTCTTATACAGAGTGTAACAGAATACGTGAAATATTTTTTTTTGTATGAGGAACACTTGGTAATCGCGAAGAGACATCAGTTGTTCCATATAGTTTAACGCCGTATTCCGTACGCCGTAACTTTGGCATCGTACAACAGTTTTTATTTTGCAATATTGAAGTTGCCACCATAGTAAGCAGTTTCTTCTGATGGGTAATTATAAATATGGGGATTTTGTTACACTTTGTATAATTTGGCTAAGGATTGCCAGTCTAAATGACCAGCCCATACGTTAGAGACAATTTCATTGGTGAACAAGTCAGAGGCCGGGTGTACTTTACAGTAGATATCTACTTCAGAAGCTCAGGCCACACGCTCCATCTTGCTTGCGCTAAGCACTACAGATTTTTTTTCCACTACAATGTGGCGCGTTGCGAACTCCGGGGAATAAAAATATGACTGAGAGAACCAGCTTCTATTTATTCACATCAAATCTGAAGGATTCCAATCGTCTAACTGTCAAATGCCATCGTAATTATCGCAAACTTCAATATTCCGACAGGATTCCGACCCGTTTTTGAGGTCCGAGACGAGATTCGGAAGACAAAAGTTCTTCATAGATGTTAAATTTGTGGTAATTATATAAAAGTTGAGACCGTGACTCGGCAAACGTAGAGTAGGACGCCCTCCGACCAGGTGGGATGACGATCTGCGAAAAACTGCCGGCAGATGGCTGGATGCGGCAAGCTGAAGACAGGGCGCTATGGCGCTCATTAGGGGAGGGCTATGTCCAGCAGTGGATTACATAATATAGCCTGAAGAAGAAGAAGATATTATGTTCACTTTCACTTTACGCACGATTGCTCTACAAAATTAAGGTAGTGCTAACAACAGTAATTGTAATGAACAAAACTTCTACAAACTACTCCATACGCTGTTTGAAATATCATCGGGTGGTATAAAACAATTTTTTTTCTTCTTCTTCTTATAGTTCCTCTAGGACAAGTGAAACCTTCGCTGTCAGTCAGCTCTGCACATTTCTCTCAGTCCCTCGCAAAGCGGAAGAGCTCTTCAGCACTTACAATTTCGAAATACAGGCAAAACCAGTAAATAAACAAATTGTTCACCAACCCGGACTTGGCCCCCGTGGTGGAGTATGGCCTAACCTTCCTGCGATGCAGGAAGACAGTGGGGACCCGTGCCCCAGCAGTGGGGACAGATAAGGGTTGATAACGAACGATAACGAAACTCAATTGTTTACATTCAATACATATATAAATAAATGGTCAAATACACGGTCAGGAATCTGATCAATACAATCGAGGCGTATCGCGTATTCAGGCGCGCCCTTTCGAAAAATAGTTTGTAGAAGAATCATCATTAATAATTATAATCAGCCGGTGTCAGTCCACTGCTGGACATAGGCCTCTCCTAAGACACGCCACTGAGCCCGATCTTCGGCTCTCCTCTTCCAGTCACTGCCCACCGCTTTGCGATTGTCGTCGCTCGACCTGGTCACAGTGGTCTTCACTCAAGAACCGGTCTACCCCAACGGTTATCGGTCCTGCGGCAGATATGACCCACCTACTGCCACTTGACTTTGCTAATCCGTTTAGTTTTGTCGATCGCTTTAGTTCTCTGGCAAATAACTGATTCGATCTCGCAGAGAAACACTGCTGCTGGTTGCTGAGCGACCTTAAATTGGTGGACTATTTAAACCGTGAGTGTGGAAGAATCGTTCATCAGAAATACCGTTGTGGCCATTAGTGATGTGCACTCCCTGAGGTATGCGCGCGGCGCGACGGGGGGGGGGCGGGGAGAGAATCGGCTGCTGCGCTCTGTCAGTGCGCCGTCAACGCTCTTTTTCCTTCGCATCCCACTTCGCCGCGCATGCCGGCGTGACTATAGGGCTATAGTTTTTTAGAACAATCGAGCAGTCGTCGTTCGAACAAAAGACCCGGTTTTCGAACCTTCTAACTGATGCAAGTCGCTGCGTGTGGTCGGAACTTTACTTACATACATGTGCCATCGCTTAACTGTGCCAATTATATTTGTGCGGCTGACAGGGTAAGCGTAGTCGGCCCTTGTGGTGGGTCACCAAATCCTGACCATTCCCAATCGTCTGTCAACTTTATATTGAATTTAACAGTTAGACGAATGGTCAGAATATGGTGCGCATAATTAGGCCCCTAGGTCCTGTTCTATAATGCTACAATATATAGACTTACAATTGTCAGTCCTTGGTCTGGCCGTGTAACAAATATAGTGTTATTTTGTGCATTGACCTATGCAGACCGAGCCTACCTTTGCATAATAGTTAAAAAAATACGTGTTGGTTTCCATTCAATGTTGCTTATGTCAATTTACAACCTGTGATGAAAAATATCTGCCCATGAAAACAAAAATACAACGCAGCTGTGTAAAACGTAGAAAAATGTCGCCTAACAGAACTTCGTAAACACTAAGAAAACGCCTCAAGGAGCACTTAGGGGGGTAATAACAGCATCAGGATCAGCAATCCGCGACGGTGGTACGATGTTTAGTGGAAGAGTGTTCTCTAAAGCGCACTTCAAGTTTGGTATTTAATTTTATTACAAACGACATTATTTACAAACAAACGACAAACGGAGTTGTCGCTTAGCAACGTTACAAAATATATTTTAAACTTTCGCGACTTGTACACATAGTTAAAATGTTTTCGGGGCTTAATTACTACGCGATTAAGCCCCGAAAATATTCTAACTAACGTTACAAAAGTTTCATTGCGATCCGGTGATTGCCATGAAATTTTTATAACGTTAGGGGGCCACAAATCGAGGTCTCATCGTGCTTAAAACTCATAATAACAGAAAAAAAATATTTATAATTTTGATAAAAATAAATTTCATAATTTTGAATGAAAATTATTCATTATCACAATTCAAACCTTTGTGAGGGCTATAATTTCGTTTTGATGAGTTTATTTCCAATTTTAAGTACGATCAAGCCTATATTATCACTACGATGTCGTTTGTAAATAAAACCAAACTACATTTATATGGGAATTTCACCTTGAGAGAATCTTTTAAGTGATGCTGATGAGTTATCGGGTTTTCTTGAATATAATTTCTGTTTAGTTATATATTAAACGGTTCTAATCGCGATTATTTATTAGGTAAAATGTAATTACCTTATTTCCTAATAAATAATCGCGTTTAGACCCGTTTAATATACAGGGTGTCCCACGGCTATGCCACATGGAGAGAAAGTGCCTTTAATAATGTAGATGGAGCATTTTAGTGAAAGAAGACATTATTTTAATTTCTAAAACAATCTAAACTGCATTCATAGATTTTTAAATAATTACACAGTTGAACCGGAAATCGAACCCGCTACACGAGAAAAAAATTACCCTGTAGCTTTATCACAACGATCGGAAGGCTTCATCATAAGGATTGTTTTTTGCTGAATAACATACTGTCAGAAATAAAAAGAAGACCATGAATTTTAACGAAAGATTGTTTTTGAAATTAAAATAATGTCTTCTTTCAGTAAAATGCTCCATCTACAATATTAAAGGTACTTTTTCTCCATATGGCATAGCCGAGGGACGCCCTGTATAACTATGTATGAGTATCGCGAATCATAAAGAAATAATTTCTGTGAAATGGTGGCAGTTAATGGGGGGTTGTCTTTGTGAAGGAATTGTTTTTCTTGCTTGCCAAGAATTTAAGGTTTAACGTAACTTTAGATATTTGTGTGGAGCTAAAGACCCATAATTATGAACTGTTTTGAAAACTCACTAATGACGGAATGAAAACTAGCAGTGAGACTAAGCATCTTATGTAGAACAATGAATGGCCAATATATGCCTTTTCGAGTTGTATGTTAACTAAATTAATTAAATATTAGACTAAATTTTAATCTTAATAAATAATAAGTTAAGTAATTTTCCTTTCTCGCTTCGTCCTTGCTTAATTCGTAAGTATTGTTAAAATTATTGCTCTAACTCTACGTTTAAAAAAAAGTCAATTTTTCCAAAGTCAATTTCGATACCTAAATTGCTGGGTATTCAGCATCAAATACGTCCGAAAAATTCTGAGACTTGAATTTTTAAACGTTGATAAATATTGTTCGCATAGCAAGTTGTATTGACATACTGATCACCTTCTGGGGACGAAATCTTAAGAAATATTGAAATTGGTGAAGAAACAATATTAGTCAACTGTGCTTAAATCCTGCTTTTTAGGTGTTTGATTCTCATTTGTCTGTTGTCTGTTAAAATCTGTCTGTCCATTTATTTGACAGAGCTATTTGTTCTCAAAAATATATTTTATAGCAAAATTTGTACGCTTTTCATTCACCATCTGGCCTGCTTTTTATCCCATTTCCTTTACAAATTAGGTTTTTACACTTCTCTAGTTTACCTAAATATTCATTAGAGAAATTCCGCTTTCGCAAAAGTACTTACCTACTTATGGTTTGAACTGCACAATAACAAAAAGGTACAGTGTCATTCTAATGCACAAAATATTGTAACGAAAAAGATTTTTGAGCACCTGTTTTGAGTGGTAGTTTTGTGCATTGGAACTTTCAATAGCACATTATGAATGTTTTTGTCATTTTTCTAAAAATCAGATGTGAGTACGTAGGTACAGTCTGTTAGCTTTTAGAATATACCTCGGGCTCTAGAGTAGGCTTCGGTTTTTGCCGAAAGTACACGAGTGTAGTACAACTCACTGCTCGGTATAAAACTTTTCCTCACTATTTTGAAAAGCTATGTGAAACTAAGTGTCATATTAGTTCCGATATTTCTATTACACGAATATGTCCGATTCTATCCGATAGTAGCCGAGGTATAATCTAAAAGCTAACAGACTGTACTGCAGGCTTTAAGATCTGAATTAACAAATATCCTTTCTGCCCTAAAATTTTAAATGAACTCTTGAAAAAACTAATCGATACTTAAAGGGTTCTACGAGGTTCACTCTCTCCATCGATAAAAAAAATATATTTACGTCAACAATTATCAAAAAAGTACCGTACGCTAAAGGTAAAGAAAACATCGTGTGAAAACATGGCTTAACTAAGCCACGGGTTTATTCACCATGTTTGACGATAACAATATTTTATTTGTTATTTCCGCCAAATCAATAGTTCGTGTAACTACCAGAAAAGGTAGTATTTGATTTATTTCTTTTAATTAAATGCCCATTTGGTAACAATGTGACATAAAGGGTGTAACATACTGGAATTCTATCCTATTAAAAATCTCATTATGTTACAGTATTTATGGGGAAAAAAATCCCAGTTTGTAACAGTGTAACATAGGGTGGTGTGACGACATATTGGGAACAAAGATTTAATTACAAATTTTTATTAATATATTTTCCTCAATAGCGGTTAACAAGAGCTCTCAGGCCCTAAAAATACCGTGATTACCGTGATTGAGATTTTCATAATCAATTTTTCTTATAACAAACAAAATTGAAGTTGTTTTTATTAGTGGATCCCGTAGAGCCCCTTATCAGGCAGCCATGTAAGTAAACTCTTTAGACGCTTACCATAATTGCCCTGTTTCACAGAACTACAGTTCATGGTTTATTATGACAATACGATTTACATTGCGTTGTCGATTAATACAAATAGGAATTACTACTTGATATTGGCCTATGCAACGTACATCGAATTGTAAACTATGTATTGTTGTTTTATGAGGCAGAGGTCAAGTGCAAAGTAGTCTTAATTAAAGCAAAATATTAAAATACATCTTCACATCTGATTCACTTTAAAACTTTTGTAACTAAAGAAACTCTTTCAGGAGAAGCAATTTGAGAAGAGATTCTGGAAGCAGGTCACCCGGCGAAGGCAGTCCTGTAGTTCCATCAGTCAAATCTAACGCTCTCGGCCATACTTGAAATGGAAAATACCCATAGAATCGTGTTATATTCGGAAAAATACTGTTTGGCACAAGATAATGTTGCTTTAGAAAGGAAGAAATGCAGAAACCCAGACGTTAGATTTTAGTTTCCGAATTTATTCTCTATTTCGAAACCAGTTTCCGAGCTCTTTTTAGTACGTACAGTAGAACGAATTCATGTTTTACAGTAGACGAAAGTACCTTACATTCCCAGGTGAATACACGTGAAAATAGAATAATCAAATGTCTTACTTGTGTTTATATTGTGTGACTGTAGATGAAAATTTCAAAAAGAACATATTTATATTGTATATATTTGCCAAAGTTAAATAGATAGGTGCAAAATGACACTACCAAAATCGAATGCCAAATACAAGAGTTGAAAAAGGGACCTAACTTACAACATATAGGTACGTTTAAGACACTGTTTCTCTGACAGTAGGGATGCCAGCTTATGAAAATTTAAAAATAAATCTCTTTAATAGGTCGTAGTTGTGTGTACCTAGATAGAAGGTAGGTACAGTTTTAGGACTACAAAAGAAGCATAAACCTTTGCTATGTAAAGTCTACTTTAGAATATAAAAAAATATAATGATATCACACAAGATACGTATGTACCTACTTTATTGATTCAATTTATTAATTATCGTTACGAGTGTTTGAAAAAAATATAGTTATATATTCGTACGTGTAAAAATATACATACAACTTATAGAAGTAATAACATTAATTTGTTATGTATGTAGATAAGTAAATATGCAAAAAGTACGGTTACGTAAGGTTTTTTCGTTTTCAGATGGTAGGTAGGTAATTTAATTAAAATTTGCTTTTTGTGTCATTATAAAATTTTAATAAATGTCGAAAATTCCTCAGAGAATACTTATTCAAAATCTTGTTCTTGTTGTTGGCTGAAAAATCAATTTGTCGCAATATATGTAAAATCCAAATTGAATGAAAAAATAAATAAATCGATTGTGCTTTGTATTCTTAAAAATTCATGAATAACGAATAGTTCGCCTTACAAGTGTGAAATTTTTAAGCGATTTTGATCTCGTGTGATTGGGTAAAAACTGTTGTGAGTAAAAAGAGGTGCATTGAAAAAAAGTTTCAAAAGAACTCCTTTTAAAGTCTGTATTAAAATTTTAAAACTTAAAAACGTTTTGATTGTTAATGTTCTTTATATTGAATATTATTAAAAATATATCAATCAATGGATACAGGAATTCTAATGACACAGTCAGAACATTGTGTAAATAAAAAATCAGTTTATTAAAAAAATAGAATCCTGTCAATTCTGGAATATTATTTGACAAACGTTTTGTAAATACCTAAAAATATACTCCTACGTATACAATTCTATGTACTTATTTATTTCCATGATATTATTGTTTTTATTTCTAGCACCAGTATTTATTACATTTCTCTAACGTCATATGTTCTTCGTACATATTACAACCGTTATTATTGAGCACACATTCCATACCCTTGCACTTTAACCCCGAACATTCACATAGCAACTAAGGCAATATGTTTAGAGCCAAAAAAGTCGTCCTGTGTTAACATAAAGGACGTATCTTAATTGAATCCCACACAAACAAAGTCATGGGTACAACTAGTCATATTTATAGCTGGCAATACAGTATTAAGCCCTGTGTGTATACACAGATAGGGAACACTAACAGCGTTTCTACATATCTCAATAAATTTCAATGAAAATAGAAAATATCAGAAAAAATACCACAAAGAAATTATACCCGGGGCTTGTGACATAATCTTTCATTTGCGCGAAATCGCTTAGCTTTGAAAGGAGAAATAATGAAACAGAAGACATCATAGTTTATTATGGAATCATTCTGTACGTGTCACGGGCCACATAACGATTTCATAATATTCGTAAGGAAATTGAAACAAAAGTTTTATTTTGTAACAGATGGCTATGTTTATATTAGACGCGCCATCACGGTCGTGGGAGATCATAATATTGTAGACTTTACGACTAAAAGTCTACAATGTGTTGTGCTTACGAAAGTTTTAGTTCAAAAAAAAGAGATCATAATACATATTTACTTTTAAGTAGACAAACTACTAAGTGTAGAGATAGGCCGGGTAGTACGTATTCGCAAGAAAAATTAATAAAAAAATAACTTTTGTCCTTGTTTAGACAATTCCATAGTAATCCACAAATGTACTGAGCACACTGTAAATTATTTCAATGAATAAAATTAACATGTTTTTCCAATTTCAAGTTGTCATCACGTGAGAACATTCGTTGAGAATATTCTCCCATGCCCATCACTAGTTGCGTGGTAAAGGTAGGTATTGCCTCAGCTGCTAGGTTTTTATTTAGTAAATAAGGCAGAAACTAACTTAAAAAGTTGATATTATACTTACAAATATATCTTATTTTTACATTGAGAAAAAGCTTAATTTGTTACTTAGCAATTTGATAATTAATACATATGTATTTTATTCTCCTTAAAACTACGACGTATATTTCTTAACGTACAATTTTATAAAAAAAAATTGCTTACTCATGGTGTTTTAAAAATACTCGCATGTAAAAAAATATATAATTAATCTTATTTTGGCACGTTAGTAGAAATATTGTGAAAAATCTTATTCTGTATATTTACTAAATATTTTTTAATTAATTACTTCTAACTACAAAATTATTAGTTGGTCTTACGATGATTAATGTGGTAAGTCAAATTATAAGATTACCTTATACTAATCATATTATGTCACATTTTACCAGGTATATTAGTTACGAAATTGGACGTTTTTTTCTATAATTTATACTTTACTTTATTGTCAGAGTGCTTAGTGCGAGTTTTTCAACTACTCGATCGTGTTAACGTAAACTCATATTTCTATGGCATCGAGGAAGCGCCACCTAGCGACAAGTATGGAAATTAAAATTGCTGAGTGCGAGTTGTAATGGTTTACGTATAGAAGTGAACACGTTTACCAGCCAAAACACGAATAAACGCGAGTGCGAGTTGTACTGTGACAGCGTTTTGCCAGTTCGAACGGTTAACTTACTCATACTCACTACTCAATGCTCGATTAACGCGGTAGTAAAGTTATTCGATTGGATCTGTCAAACTCGCACTAAGCACTCTGTTACGAAACGAAAGCAATAATAGAACATTTAGAATGCGCTATACGTTTATAATTGTCACATTTAAAGGCAGTGAGAGATATCACTTGAGTAAATAAATTCATTGTCTTTGCCCTTCGTAAAACGAAGTTTGCCGAATGCTTTCAAATGAGCATTAAAATTTCGCAATTCAAATAATTTCATAAGCTCTTCTTAGACTTCTCTGAAGCCTCGTTGTCACGATATTAGTACACTAGGTTAGACTGACCAATTTTGGCTACTCGAAAACTACTCGTATCGTGTACACTAGCGATCATTGACTGCTTTCATCAGAGATCTAACATCTAAGAGCGTCGGTGTACGTTTTAGCTTAATGTAACTTTCACTGTGAGTGCACTAAGATCGTGTAAGCCCGGCTTAAGTATTACTCGCATAAGAAATCGTTTTCATCATTAAAAAAATATGGACGATTCACTAATCACAAATTTGGTACTTGTCAATCTAGTGCTTCCAGTACCATTTTGAGACCTGAAGACTCTGTTGTAAAACACAATATTGGGGCAGATGGTTAATCCTTATCATCTCCTTATCTTCTTCTTCTTATTCACGCCAGTCCCTTGATGCCTGGAACGTTCGTACTTCCGATGATGTGAACGTGGACAGTCCTTGTGGTCCTGAAACGAGCAATCATTATTTAGGACTTACAGATGAGCCCAAACAGTTCACTGCATTTCATCATTTCTTTGCTTTGATCAATGTCCATTTCCATCGAATAGGGAAGTGATATAGACACGTCAAAAACGATTAACAGTCCAGCGTGGTTCAGAAAAGTCCTATAGACTTTAAAGGGTTATTTTAGTGAACAATACCTCTTCTTCTTCTACAGGCTATATTAGTCCACTGCTGGACATAGCCCTCCCCTAATGAGCGCCATAGCGCAAGGTTGTGCCATCATTGGGGGGTAATGCCCATAATCCCTACGCTGGGCATGCGGGTTGGAGATCGCTGTTCGGCGGAATATTACTGCAGGGGGCGCTGCTGCCCACCCCTCGGTTTGTATTCCTTAGTCGCCTTTTACGACACCCGCGGGAAGAATTTGGGTTGGTGCTATTCTCTACGCCGACACCACACAGCCAGTGAACCATACATATGCACAGATTTGTATGGGATCATCTCTATTATCGTAAAAAATACCAGAGGTGTTTCATAAACAAATACATCGTTGGCCTAGTTAGCAGTATCAAGTTCGACTACCATTACAATCGTCGTGGATTCACTGCAATTTGGGCAAATAGCCTCAGTGAATGTGGTTTCTTCCACTTGATATTCCTATCTGGTTTCTACATATCAGGGTATTCTAGATATTGTTCCGGAAAAGTGATTGTGACGTGTGTTTTAGCACAATTGCAATCGCTATAGCAAATATTAAATTTTGTTTTAAGTTTGGAATCGCTTCAGCCGTTTAACTTCAACACCGAGTCTAACATAGATGATAGATGATAGGTAGATAGGAAGATGATAGGTAAAAGGCCTATACCAGCAGTGGGCAGAGATGGGCTGATGGTGATGGAATACCTACACAAATCTATATTTGTCCGAATGGCCGATATTTTCTTCGCAATTTCAGATTAGGTACCTACTATTCAAATTAATTTGTGTCCTCGATATTAAATGTAATTTGTATACTGAATATTTTATTGCATTCCACAAATATATACAGATGATATTTAAAATTAATGTATACGAGTAGATCAACCTTCTTAAGATCTACTTTTCTGAACTACGTTTGAGAATTTGAAAATGTTGAGTTTAGTCTTTCTAACACTCTCTGTCTTACATGTTATTCACTCTTCGAGATTCTTTGTCTCACCTTTAGTTAGATAGGCAATTAAAGTTCAAGGTAGACTGATTGCTTTACTTAGAAAAGAAGTTAAGGAAAAGGTAAAAATTTGTTTATTGCCAATAACTAGAAGAAAATACTATCTAATATGAAGCTCGCCCTTGTATAAATTTGTTATTTATTGCAATAAACCATTTTTATTCATTCATTCAATAACTTAAGAGTTGTAGACTTTTAGTCCGGATCTACTTAGGGGTGTTGTTATATCGGAAGAGTCCGACCAGGTTTTACCGATTGCTGTGTGAGACGAGCAACCCACGATGCGAGCTCCGTCTCTGCTCACCGTGATTAAGCTCTGCAAATCAGAGCAAAACCTGGTCGGACTCTTCCGATATAACAACACCCGTAAGTAGATCCAGACTAAAAGTCTACAATGTGTTGTGCTTACGAAAGTTTTAGTTCAAAAACTTAAGAGTTGGTAAATTTTCCAGCGGCATTGTTAATAAAGTGATTAGACTCCATTATACTCCGATGCACAGGAAACTAGACTATACATTCACAAACACATTTCACATACCTCTTACGCGGCGTCCAGGCGTGGGCGTGACGTCACCGTCAGGTGCTGTCCATTGCTCCGTCACTTCTGTGGCTGAGCGAGCCAGCGAAGGCTGGCTGGCAGAGCGGTGGAGAGAGTTTCGCCAGGAACTGGAAAAGTACGAGTTGTTGAGGAAATAAATGTTCTTGGGTTCGGTATCGTTATCAACCCTTGTATGTCCCTACTGCTGAGGCACGGGTCTCTTCCTGCATCGCAGGGGCCAAGTCCGGGTTGGTGGAGGATTATAAGACAGTGGCGGGCTTTACTATCAGAAGTTATCAAGCCGCCCATAAGGCCTCTGACATGGCTTAACGACTGCCATTATATGACAGCCGGCACCAACGGCTTAACGTACCTTGCGAAGCACGGAAGCGCTCGGAAAAATGCCACTAGCGGTAGTCACGGGATGCTCACCCATCCTGTACCTGACCGCGCCTGTTATTGCTCAACCAAGTGATTGATTCCAATCACTCGGTTCGCCTAGGCCACGAGCGCTTCTTGGGTAAGTATCAAGAATTTTTAGTAAGAAACTATACGTTTGAAAAAAATTAAGAATATCAACTGTCCAATATTGAGAATGTCAAGCACAACAAGAAGTAGGTCGCACTGTGAAGATTGAAGAAGTGAAAATGCCTTTACCTTTTGTCAACCGACTTCAAAAAAAGGAGGAGGTTCTCAATTCGACCCGTATGTTTTTCTATGTTTGTTACGCGATAACTCCGCCAATTATGAACCGATTTGAACAAATCTTTTTTCGGCGTATAGGTAATACCTCAAGGATGGTCCCATTTAAATTTAATAATAAAATAATTAACTTTTAAAAAAAAATAAAACCGACTTCAAATACGTGAACACAAAAAAACTAATAAAATAATTAACTTTTTAAAAAAAATAAAACCTACTTCAAATGCGTGAACACAAAAAAAACTAAAAATTAAAAAATAATTCGCGCGGCTCTTGCTCGCGGCTAAACTTAATACGACTGGCACCGACTCCAAAAAACAATAGGTATATAAGTATAACTATTGTAAGATATTTAGCTGATTTAACTTTAATTACTTTGACATAGTTTAGGAAAATTATAGTATTTGGTAATAGATATTAGGAATTATTTTTAAATTTTTAGTTTTTTCGTCGGTTTTATTTTTTTTAAAAAGTTAATTATTTTATTATAAATTTTTAAGCGTATATGAATGTAATCCATGTTTGAAACGTGTTCTGTTTGTCCTTTTTCTTTTCTTGTATGCATGTAATATTTTTTCTTTTAGGTATGTTATACTCGTATTTGATGATCATGTATGCCTATGTTATGTTTTAAAGTATTGTGTCGTTAAATAAATGTTTTATCTATCTATCTATTTTTACTCTAGAACCAGTTTACCCCAACGATTATTGCTCAGACGGCAGACCCGCCCACTGCCATTTCAGTTTGCTTATCCGTTGAGCTAAGTCGATCACTTTAGTTCTCTGGCGACCTTCGTTTCGGATTCGATCCCGCAGAGAAACACCGAGCTCTCTCCTTAGCTAGCTGAGCGAATGAAGACTTAGCCTCTGCATCTGCTTGATGAGATGATTTATACGTCGAAGCGTCCAGTGGCATCTTCACTCACACTACATGTTTGAAGGGACCACTCGGATCTGCAGTGCCCGAGACATGGTTTTAGATGGTGTAGGCTTGCCCGGCACCTATACCAATCCTGACAGCTTAGTGGGCCTAGCCCACAGTTTCCTGTCTTTCGACTAGTCAATACGTGCGTAGCTAACCAAGCCGCGGGTTTCCTAACGATGTTTTCCTTCGCCGTTAGCGTGTGGTATTGCGACTTGTGAATCCACTGTTCTACCCACCGGATGAAGAGTATGAGTGTGAAATATAAGCCCCGAGTTTATTTTTTTTATTTTTATTTCTTTAATTACAGGGAAATCTACAGCGAAATCACTAACAAAAAAACTTAACATTTATGATAAATAACATGGCCAATTACAGATTTCCGCGGAATTACTTATATTTTTTTCTTATCTTGGGGCAGAGTAGCCAATAAATAATAAATAAGTACCTATTTAGAGGCTAAAAATTCCACCCATGCCGGGACTCGAACCCGCGACCTCTGGCTATCACCGGCATCAGTGAATTTTCGAACCTCTTTACACTATTCTCTGTATTACTTACGGTTTTTAAGATTGTCCTTAGCACGAGTTAGTGCACTAAAAATAAAAATAGTCCCCTTATAAGTTTTAAAGTGTTTTACATCATTACCAGAAACAAATGAAAAGTTACAGAAAAAATTACTTTAATTTTTGACTAACATTGTGTTAAAGTTATTGACCAGAAGTGATCAAAAATAACGATAAAAAAAGAAAATAGTTTCATTGTGTGGCGTGTGTGTAGTGTGTGAATGTGTAAGGTGTGTGTGTGTGTGTTGATCGGGCTCGTCGTCAGGCTATACTAGTCCACTGCTGGACATAGCCCTCCCCTAAAGAGCGCCACGTTGTGCTATCATAGGGGGTGGGGCCCATAAGCCCCACGCTGCGGGTTGGGGATCGCAGTTCGGTGGAATTGTATTGCAGGGGGCGATGCTGCCGACCTCCCGGTTTGTGTCCCTTAGTCGCCTTTTGCGACACCCGCGGGAAGAATTGGGTTGGTGCTATTCTCTAGGCCGACACCACACAGCAGGTTGATCGGGATGATGACAAGGAAATACTCACTGTGAGTGATGGAACGGATGTTCACCATCGCTGTCGTCGTCGTAGTATCTGCCCAGCTGTGTACCGGCTGACACCTCGGAGTGGCTGTCAGCCTGCTCCCTTGCATACTCCACCATCATCTCTGACATTGACCTGAGGGAAATTCATCGTACGTTAAAAGTGTATTATGCTCAGAACAAAAGTGGTCTTGTATATCCTCCTGAGCCCTGGAGGTAACATTTACTTCAAGTCTTCTAAAACTACATAGATTTTGAAGAACTTTTTCTTCTTGTGGTCCAAAAGTGATAAGGAAAATATTGGACCCGGAACAGTAAATTTTCCGGACTTCCTACTAAATTGTTATCAACCCTTGTATGTCTCCACTGCTGGGGCACGGGTCTCTTCCTGCATCGCAAGAAGGTTAGGCCATAGTCCACCACGGGGGCCAAGTCCGGGTTGGAGGAGGATTGTAGGACAGTGGCGGGCCTTACTATCAGAAGTTATCAAGCCGCCCATAAGGCCTCCGACATGGCTTAACGACTGCCATTACATGACAGCCGTTACCAACGGCTTAACGTGCCTTGCGAATCACGGTAGTGCTCCTACTAAATCATTGGGTGTAAATTAAGAAAGTTATTCGTGATCTCCTGTTTCTAGGACGCCAGGGCCTAGGAGAATATAGGTATGTGATAATGAATTCGGAGGTATATGTGATAATTTCTGAGGAGAATAAGAAGTCATTCCCCAAAACTACACAACTACACAATGAGATATTTTATGCAGCATCCAGTGGCACATTCACTCACGCTAAATAGGTGAAGGGACCACTCGGACGCTAGGACGCTGCCTAGGACATCGTTTTAGATGGAGTAGCATTGCTTAGCATTTGTACCATCCTGTCGGCCTTAGATTAGTCGGCCTAGCCCATAGGAGAGACAAGTCAATACGTGTGGGGCCAACTAAAGCGCGGAATTCCTCACGATCTTTTAATTCACATTCAATAGTCTGTCAGGATGTAATAGATGCTGGAAAGCTTATTTCATCTAAAATACACTCTCCCAGGCGTCCAAGTGGTCCTTTTAACCATCATGAGGTATGAGTGAAGGGGCTCAGTTTAAGTGTAGTATTAACATTTCCTTATAGCATAACCTCCGTCAGGGAAGAAACTTGTGCCCCTCGGTGGCTACATAACGGGCTGTTGATGATGTAATAACATTTTGTAATACTTTCTTACTGAAATTCGTTGTTTCATTTACCTAATTCGGGAATCTACAATAAATACCAATGCCTCGTCCAACTTAAAGATAAATAAAGATAAATCATTTTTTTACATCAGTTTAATAACATAACATTTACATACAAGCACATACATTGCTTACCCCACACTAGGTTACCCTGTGTCGTGGGACCCAGAAACAACGACATCACGAACATGTAAACATCCAAGACCTGGGCTTTTTTTTTTGTTCCCAGCCGGGATTCGAATCCGGGACCTCTTGCACGGTAGGCAGACGCGCTACCGCTAGGCCACAGAGGTCGTAATAATATAACATTTAAGGTCTGCAAATATTAGACTTAAATAAAATATACAAATTTCATCATCATCATCATCGTCAGGCTATACTAGTCCACTGCTGGACATAGCCCTCCCCTAATGAGCGCCATAGCGCCCTGTCTTCAGCTTGCCGCATCCAGCATCTGCCTGCAGTTTTTCGCAGATCGTCATCACCTAGTCGGAGGGCGTCCCACACTACAAATTATATGTTATATACAAAATAATAATATATAATATATATATTATACATTATAAATTATATACAAATTTACAATTTTACAATGACAAACTCAGAGTAAATACCTCATGTCAACATGGTCGCTTCTGTAGGAAGACCGGCGCGAGCGCGTCGGGTCCCTCATCGAGGTGGCATCGCTATCGTACTCATAGAGAGTCGGCAGCGAGCTGCGCCGGGACCTGGAGTCCCATTCTGACTTCTTGCGGTAGCGGTTCTGTAGACAAACTCTATGGTTTAGAGCGTCCAACTAATGTGAAGATCAGGGCCTAGCTTCTGCTAATGCATTGTAGTACAATGACAACTGCATGAACATAGCAATTTCATTTCATTGCTGCTTTGTCTATACCCGCGCACGTAACAAACCTTCTAGAAAGCAATGGTATAAAACTACACGTCACGTGACCTATCCATTTATCTGTCATTGTACTGTAATGCGCTAACAGAATCGAACCCCAGGTCAGTAGTTGCGGAAAAGAACAGAGACGAATGGGAGAAACTGTTGCCGGCCAAAGCTCCTCGGAGGATTATCAGTATTCAAGAAGTTAATAATAATAACGGGATACACTTTACATAGTACGAGTAGTATCCACCGGCGTGGAAGATCTACGTCTTGGACTACGTTTTGACAGTAACATAACATTTACAGACACATAGATAGATAGATAGATGGAGAACAGTTTATAGCACAATAAAAAAAATACAACCATGTTATATAATTGATGGTGTTATCGCTTAGACTGATCTCTTCCAGACAACCTTTGGATGGCCTGGATTGCATGAAGAATATTGTAGTAGGTAGGGGCATGTACACAATTCATAAAATCTATAATATACTGACACCAAGTAGCGAAATATTGCAAAAATGTAAGTATTTATAATTACGTAATATAGTATAAAGTAAATTGCTTCTGGCCCCACACTAGGATACCCTGTGGTGTCGTGAGAACCAGAAACAGCGACCTCACAAACATCCAAGACCTGGGAGCCAATTCTCACTTCATTAGTAAGTAATTCGTATACGACTCTAAGGCTTATGGCTTGGAATTCTACGTAAAAAGTCGAGGGACAGCCTAAATCTGTATTCTGAACGCCTTGCTAGATTGAACTCGAATGAGAAAATGCAGGTATGTCTAATGACTCTGTCGAGTTACCTTATCTTATTTTTATGCGATAAATGTCTGATCCTTCGAATATTTCGCGTCCACGCTTTCAATTCGCATAAGCGAGAATTGGCTCCCAGGGAGCCAATTCTCGCTTATGCGAATTAGCAAATAAGTCGTATACGACTTAATGGCTTGGAATTCTGAATTCTACGTAAAAAGTCGAGAATCTGTAATTTGAACGCCTAGATTGAATTCGAATGAGAAAATGAATGTCTAATGACTCAGTCGACTTCTCTTATTTTATGCGACAAATGTCATAGCCTTCGAATATTTTGCGCCTACGCTTTCAATTCGCATGGGCAAGAATCGATCCCCAGGTCAATCAGTCCCCTAAATAGACAATCATTCAGCCGTCAGTCTAACCGGACTGATGACTGACGTCAGACTGAATGTGTTAACTCTGTCCTACATAATGTCTACAATTTTTGGATAAAGTATAGTACCGGGGATTGGGCTGTGGAGTATTTTATTTTATTTATTAGGCACACAAAACAGAGAGAGAGAGAGAAACAATTTATTTAAAGGTACAATACTTCAAAAACAAAACCAAGCCCCTCCGTCCACTTGGATCCATTGATTGGCTCCATTAAGGTATCCAAGTATCAAAAAACATACAAAACGCAAATCTTAACAAAACACAAAAAAAAAAAATTGAATAGAACAGCACAGAAAAATATGTAGACCTAGTAGAAGTAATTTATTTAAAGTTTTAAAGTATTGAGCCCCTAAAATGGTTCCCGACTCAGCATGTGTTGTAGCAGCCACCGAGGTATCTAACCACAACGCTGATATTCTGTCGAGACCATGTTGCGAGTTAGTCGCGTGTTTGTGAAAATAAAAAAAAGACAAAAATTATTGAATACTTACAAAACAGAAAGAAAATCAAATAAATGCATGCCTAATAGTTGGTATGTAAAGTGTACTGCGATATAATGTAATATAATGCGATACGATATAATAACAGATATTTATTATATCATTAAGATAACATTAATTAACATGTAAGATCCAGACTAATCTCCAAAACGTGTGTACACAGCATGGTTACAATAATATGAAACTTAGACGAGTTACTTAAACTTACATAACATGTATGTATTCTTTTACATAAAATGAACGTTTGATCAAGCTGAGAACAAAGAAAGATTGTTACAAAGAAATTATAAGAATACGAAGAAGGAGGCGACTACTGCTTCGGGCTGACTATGGTCTATACCTTCCTTAGGGAAGAGACCCGTGCCCCTCGGTGGGGGCATAATGGGTTGATGACGATAGTACCTTGGGCTTCTCGGCCGGCGGGGCGAGGATCCTGATGATGACCTCCCACTTGTGCGGCGGGTAGAGCGGCGCGAACCGGTGGTCGTGCGCGAGCCTGGAGAACTCCTCGCGGGTGCTGGAGCGCGCCAGCTCGCGCCGCAGCGTGCTCTCGTGGGTGATCAGCTCGCGCCACCGCAGCCGCTCCTCGCGGCTCAGGCGCATTGAGCGCTCGCTTTCCATTAGCACCTGGTGGGCGAGGGATACAAGAAAAAGTTATTAAAAAAATATATTTTTTTAACACATTAACCCGTGCCAAGGACAATTTTAAAAACCTATTTAGAGGCTAAAAAATTCCACCCATGCCGGGATTCGAACCCGCGACCTCTGGCTATCCGTGCCAGCGCTCGTTCCAACTGAGCTAATGGGCGACTCACCGGCACCAGTGAAATTTCGAACCTCTTTACACTATTCTCTGTATTACGTACAGGCAGCGACATCTGGCTTAAGCAAATTGCATCACTTACAGCCCCGACCACCCACTTTGCAGTTAGGTTTTACATCGGAACGATATCACTGTACCCACATGATTATACTGTTTTTTTAATGCACTAACCCGTGCTAAGGACAAATTTAAAAACCTATTTGTGGGTTTTACAATACAATAAAAGTGATCGAAAAACGTTTTTTGCGGTGTTAATGTGTAACTGTGAAAAACAAGCATCGATAAGTTCCTTTTGTAAGTTCAAACTGCTGGATCTCTTCTTGCATCGCAGGAAGATTAGAAGGAGAAGAAAAACATTTATTTAACGCTACATAGACATGCCAAATTTGACAAGCAAAGAAAGCAGGAATAAAACAAAAGCAGAAGAAAAGAGTATAATTACAATTCCACCGAACTGCGATCCCCAACCCGCATGCCCAGCGAGGGGATTATGGGCATTACCCCCTATGATAGCACAACGTGGCGCTCTTTAGGGGAGGGCTAGGTCCAGCAGTGGACTAGTACAGCCTGACGACGACGACGAGAAGAAAAGAGGGCCACGGGGGCCAAGTCCGGGTTGGCGGAGGATTGTAAGACAGTGGCGAGCCTTACTGTCAAAAGTTGTCAAGCCGCCCATACAGCCTCTGACATGGCTTACCGACTGCCATTACGTGACAGCCGGCATCAAAGGCCTAGCCTGCCTTGTTCTCGGAAAAATTGCCACTAGCGGTAGTCACGGGTCACCCATCCAGTACCTGACCGCGTCTGTTGTTGATTGACCCAAGTGATTGGTTTTAATCACTCGGTTGCGCTAGGACACGAGTGCTTCGAAGAAGCATGCTTATCTTTAAAACATTAAATGTACATAAATCGGCAATTGACATTGTTCTTCTTAAAAACCTACTTAGAGGCTAAAAATTTCACCCATGCCGGGATTCGAACCCGCGAGCTCTGGCTATCCGTGCCAGCGGTCTATCCAACTGAGCTAATGGGCGACTCTCTTCTTCTTCAGGCTATATGTTGGTCCACTGTTGGACATAGCCCTCCCCTATGGAGCGCCATAGCGCCCTATCTTCAGCCGCATCCAGCATTGACATTGACTTCCATAAAATTGTAACTTGTAAATAATATAGCCTTTCTAATTTTTTATTATATAATATTTGTATGCCATATTACGGTGTATACACGCTTGTCCATAACAATGTATCTTGTAAAATCTACATGTACCGTATCTGACACCGTAGCTGACAAATAAAGACTTGAAACTTGAAAAAAACTTGAATAATAAAATTTGTGACATTTGAAAAAAAAATAAAAGTATTTAAAATAATTGTTAATTCGATCATCTGATGGACTGCACTCACCTCGTCCTGGCTCTCGGCGTTGAGCACCCGGGTGAGCACGGCCCAGTTGCCGGGCACGGGCGGCGCGGGCACCGGCTCCGGCACGTCTTCGTCGTCCTCGTCCCGGTACAGCGGGTTGCGCGCCGGCGGCAGCTCCGGCAGCCGCGGCAGCTGGCCGGGCTGCTGCGGCTTCGTGTGCGCCACCAGGTCCGGGGAGAACAGTTCCGGGCCGCCCTTGTCTGGAACAAGGGTAATGAATTTAAAAACCTATTTAGAGGCTAAAAATTTCACCCATACCGGGATTCCAACCCGCAACCTCTGGCTATCCGTGCCAGCGCTATACCAATTGAGGGTGATGAATTAAAAAGTGAACATTACTCTGCTAAATTCCACCAAAGGAATTTAGCAAAGTAATTTTCACTCCTTAATGCCATTATGGATTACCGCAAAGTAACGCCTGACCAGGGCAGTATCGGAGTCGTGGCCAAGGGAGGGAAGGAGGTTGGTAGGCAGACCACCGACACGATGGTCAGACGACATCGTGAGGGTTGCGGGTCAGAGATGGATCAGGTTAGCACAGGACCGTGAGGAATGGCGCAATAAAAAGGAGGCCTATGCCCAGCATTGGGTTGATGTGGGCTGATTATAGATAGATAGATAACGCCTGATTCTATACAATAAGGGTGATGAATATTATGCGGCCACTACTGCAAGCATTATTATCATACTTTTTTGCACACGAAACATTAAATAGGACATTACAGAAGAAATAACATGTACAAAGGCGAGCTTATCTCTGTAAGAGATTTGCAAAGTTATGAGTTATAAAATTAGACGTTATGTTACTTTTGAAGCGCTCATGGCCTAGCCGAACCGAGTAATTGGAATCAATCACTTGAGTTAAGCAACAACAGGCGCGGTCAGGTGCCAGTTGGTGCCGGCTGTTATGTAATGGTAGTCGTTAAACCATGTCAGAGGCCTTATGGGCGGCTTGATAACTTCTGACAGTAAGGCTCGCCACTGTCTTACAATCCTCGACCAACCCGGACCCCGTGGTGGTGTATGGCCTAACCTTCCTGCGACGCAGGAAGAGACCCGTGCCCTAGCACTGGGGTCATACAAAAAGCGTTAATATAGAGGGCTATGTCCTGCAGTGGGCGTCAAATGGCTTAGTTAAGTTCATCGGCATTTCTCCTTACCAATATACTTCTGCGGCGGCAAAGAAAGGGGCACTCTCTCCATCTTGGGCGTCAGCGTCATCCCCGAGGCGCTGCTGATGTCTGAGAAGTTCTCCCACTGCGCTTCGGGCAACGTGTGGTTGCGTATGGTGACGTCGAACTGCGGCGGTGGAGCTGGCACCTGGAGATACAGTTACCTACAATTATAGTTCTTATACGAAATTGTATATATCTTCTTCTTATATATATAAAATGGATTGCGGTTCGTCAGTCTCACTAAAACTCGAGACCAGGCTGGACCGATTTGGCTGATTTTTGGTTTTTTATTTTTGTGGAACGCCAGGGTAGGTTTCAATTGTGAGAAGATACGGAGATATTACGAAAACTCTGGCGGTACGAAGTTCGCCGGGACAGCTTGTTATATTATATTTGTATAATATAATATGTATAATAAAAGAATATATATATTTTTTAAATGTCTATCGCCCATTATTTGTTTTTAATTTTCTTATTTGCTTCTTTATTTTCGGTTTGTTTGTAACGCAACGTAAATTTTGTGTATAACATCTGTTAATGTCTTGTTGTGTTTTGTGAATTTCTTACTATTTTGTTATGTGTCGTTGAATAAATTATTTCTCTCTCTCAAATTGTGTGGCAAGCGCAACATGGGTATACAATTAAATGCAGACGTTCATATTTAATACCTGTCTAAAGCCCAGTTTCTGGTACACTAAGAATCTGTTAATCTACTGTTAACATGTGTAATTTTTTTTTTTTTTTGTATGCACTTTGGCCCACTGACAGCTGTTAACAATAGATTAATGGCTCCTTATTGTACCAGAAACCGGCGGTACGTCTTACTTAAAATTGTTTAGTTCTTTCACTCGATTTGGGACCGTGATATTTCAAGTAATTTTAGTTATTTTCTGTTCTCTATAGTATTTCGATAGTGTCCCACTGCTGAGCAAAGGCCTCCCCCCTTTATTACGAATTTTGTCGCTTCTTCGGTCAAAGACCTGAGCATTGTAATTTAGAACAGGCAGGATGTTCATGTCGACGAGTATAACAGAAAATAATTAGTCAACACAAAATCAATACGATCAATATGAATCTATTTCTCCTTCGGCAAATTCTCCGATTTAAGGTCGCCTGGAAGAAATTGCTATCAGCAGCCAATTGTATCTTTTTTTCTGTATCTGCTGTTTCTGTATAATTTTTTTGGTATACAATAAAAAAAAAATCTTATATTATCTTATTTTACGAAGTTTAACCGTCACGTCATATGTATGTATAATCGTATGCGAGTACTTTAAAAAACATGTTATGCTTCTGAAACAGAACCTAAAAAATCAGCCTGCACAATTCAGTTAGAATAGCAGTTCCCTACCTGTTTGTACTCGGTGACGAACCGCTTGTGTCTCTCGATGTCCTCGATAGTCTTCTTCTCGGTGATCGTTCGCAGGAACACGTCATCCACCACGTGGGACGTGATCTCGGGCCGTCTGTTCATGGAACGAATATTCACCATTATAAAAATAACTAGCTGTGCGGTTACCCCCCAATGATGGCACAACCTTGCGCTATGGCGCTCATTAGGGGAGGGTATGTCCAGCAGTGACTAATATAGCCCGAAGAAGAAGAAGAAGAAGCTGTGCGGTTTATCGACTTTCCCATGGGAATAAGATATTTTCCCGCTGTAAAACGTAGCTTATGTGTTAATCCAGGGTGTCAGCTAACTCCATACCAAATTTTATTAAAACCGCTCCAGCCGTATAGACGTGAAGAAGTAACAAACATACACACTCAGAAACTTTCGCCTTTATAATATAAGTATAATATAACTTCCACCACAATCACTTGTCCAGACCCCAATTTAATCCCTCACCATTACATGACAGCCGGCACCTCCCGTTGGTGCCGGCTGTCATGTAATGACTGTCGTTAAGCCAAGTCAAATGCCTTATGGGCGGCTTGTTAACTTCTGACAGTAAGGGTCGCCACTGTCTTACAATCCTCCACCAACCCCGAATGGAGTATGGCGTAACCTTCCTGCGAAGCAGGAAGAGACCCGTGCCCCAGCAGTGGGGACATACAAGGGTTGAAATCGATAAAAAAATGTCAATTGACAAATTATATTATTAAAGTCTCAATTAATTCCTAAATGAGAAATTTAAATTTGACCTTCTTTTTATAACTTAATGTTGACGGCAAGCCTCTCCTATTTGCTCGCTACTCTCGGCAAAACGTGTCGGACAAAAATGAATATGACGACAATTTCACAGTATTTTCTAAGGTTAAATAAATAACAATGTCATATTTAAGACCTCAATAATGCATGTCACTGTAATATTATTGACACATGTTTATGCAAATAAATTGATGTCTGTCTTTGTCTTTATCTTTACTGGTCACCGGAACCTCACCTGGCAGGCATTATGGGCGTTTCCGGAATGGTCTCGAGGCTCTCCATCGTCACCTCCTGCTCCTCGTGCTGCAGACGCTCGCTGGTGACCGGCGGCGGCGGCGGCGCCTTCTGCGAGAGGCACTTGGTCAGGATAGGCAGTAGATTTTGACAAGTTATTGAAGCGTTACAAAACACCAGACTGCAGTCGACTTTTACCTAGGTCGCTAAGTAGCTTGAAGCTCAGAGGAAAAACGTTACTGGTATACATTATGTTTTATATTAAACTACATGATCCGGTCTACTTTGTATCACCTATGCCTATACTCCACTCTTCTTTGCGCCTCTACCAATCTATAAACCGAATGCCTTGATTATGTAACTTTCCGCGTGAACATCTGTGTGCAAAAACGTAATATCTACTGGTCATACTATTGTGTGTCCCAATATCATTGCCACCTATCAGATATCCACTGAAATGCGGTGTCCACTATGTGATACATATTAAGCCTCATATCTATGCTAAGTAAACGCAAAGTTTGCTTTTAACTTATACAGGTGTATCCGTTAAAAGTTACATAATCAAGGCCCTGGAAGCATTATTATCATGCAACATGACATCGAACAAAGTTATATTCTTTTTAATGCACCAACCTGTGCTAAGGACAATTTTAAAAACCTATTTAGAGACTAAAAATTCCACCCATGCCGGCATTCGAACCTGCGACCCCTGGCTATCCGTGCCAGCGCTCTTTCCAACTGAGCTAGTGGGCGATTCTCCGGCAATTTGCATCACTTGCAGCCCCGAGTACCTACTTTTCAGTTAGGTTTTACATCGGAATGATATCGCTGTATCCACATGATTATATAATTTTTAGTGCACTAACCCGTGCCAACGACCATTTTTGTCGGTTTTTTAAATCGAACAAAGTTGCCACTACTTACCTTCTTGTGACTGATGTGGAACATCCTGGCATGCGACTGATCCGTCACCTCCGTGACAGAGTGCGTGTCAGTCATCTCTGTGTTGAGAGACACGATGGACCGAGGTCGGCGCGGGGCCCACTCCTGTTTGTTAGTCACGGGTGAGTGATGGAACATGAACCATGTGGTCATGGAGTTAGAATGACTTTTTGACTGACATGGGCGGTTTAATTTTGGTGTCATATGTTGGTCACATGAGTGGTTGTGATTGCGACAATGTTGTCCGAATTTTCGTGCCGATTCACGTTAAGTTGTCAGAAATGGGGATTAATCAAATGGGGTCAGTTTATGGTTGACGCATACGAGTATTATAATTTAATGGAACTAATGAGAAGAAAATAGTTGCAGAGATTCCATTCACGAGATCCATGGCACTACCGAGTAGAAAACTTCACACCTGTTCCATCGGGAACTAACCCACGGAAATTGGTGGGTTAGTTCCCGATGGAACAGGTGTGAAGTTTTCTACTTACGGAAATTGGCAGTGCCACCTGCGAATCCATACGGGATTCGCAGGTGGCACTCAAGGTCCATGAGTCTAATAAATAATGGGTAGTCAAAGAATTACCTATTAATAATGTCCTTCTCTCTGCCGTATCAAGTACAAACTAAGCACAGACACATATTTTGTCAATTGTATTTTAAGCTCTGTTCTGTCCCACTGCTGGGTAAAAGCCTCCCTCCTAATTTTTACTTTTCCCTCTCCTCAGCAACCTCGCACTATACGCAAGAACTCATTAAGGCCATTCAAGACCAGTAAGGTCATTCTTTCATTTTGCGAGGCCCTCAGTCAGCAGTCAGTCCTAATTTTGACCCACCCATCTGTGATCTTCTAAAAGCTATTATTACCTATTTCTATTTTGACAGTGTAGTTAATAACATATTTCATTTATTTCACAAAAAAGTCTCGCAAAATAATTGTAATTATACTATTTTTATTTTTAATGCACTAACCCGTGCTAAGGACAATTTTAAAAACCTATTTAGAGGCAAAAAATTCCACCCATGCCGGGATTCGAACCCGCGACCTCTAACTATGCGTGGATAGAGCGCTGGCACGGACAGCCAGAGGTCGCGGGTTCGAATCCCGGCATGGGTGGAATTTTTAGCCTCTAAATAGGTTTTTAAAATAATCATAACCTTTGTGATAAAGACATACGTCTGCTCCCTAAAAAAGTGATATAGGATATGATCGTGAACCTTCAGACAGACCCGCGAACAAGACAGATTAGTGGTAGTGGATTAGTGTGGCTACCTGTCTGCGATCGCGGCTGACCTGCGAGTAGAGGGGAGGGCGCGGGGGGCGCGCGGGCGGCGGCGCGTGCGAGGCGCGCGCGGGCAGCGGCAGGGCTGCCGGGGACATCGTGCGGAGCGACTCCTGGCGCTCGTGCTCCTCGATGAAGGTCGATTGTCTGTGAACAGGTGAGAGTGATGTTAGATACGAGGAGCAAGAGCACCCGGAGGGACTCCTGGCGCTCGTGCTCCTCGATGAAGGTCGATTGTCTGTGAACAGGTGAGAGTGATGTTAGATACGAGGAGCAAGAGCACCCGGAGGGACTCCTGGCGCTCGTGCTCCTCGATGAAGGTCGATTGTCTGTGAACAGGTGAGAGTGATGTTAGATACGAGGAGCAAGAGCACCCGGAGGGACTCCTGGCGCTCGTGCTCCTCGATGAAGGTCGATTGCCTGTGAACAGGTGAGAGTGATGTTAGATACGAGGAGCAAGAGCACCCGGAGGGACTCCTGGCGCTCGTGCTCCTCGATGAAGGTCGATTGTCTGTGAACAGGTGAGAGTGATGTTAGATACGAGGAGCAAGAGCACCCGGAGGGACTCCTGGCGCTCGTGCTCCTCGATGAAGGTCGATTGTCTGTGAACAGGTGAGAGTGATGTTAGATACGAGGAGCAAGAGCACCCGGAGGGACTCCTGGCGCTCGTGCTCCTCGATGAAGGTCGATTGTCTGTGAACAGGTGAGAGTGATGTTAGATACGAGGAGCAAGAGCACCCGGAGGGACTCCTGGCGCTCGTGCTCCTCGATGAAGGTCGATTGCCTGTGAACAGGTGAGAGTGATGTTAGATACGAGGAGCAAGAGCACCCGGAGGGACTCCTGGCGCTCGTGCTCCTCGATGAAGGTCGATTGTCTGTGAACAGGTGAGAGTGATGTTAGATACGAGGAGCAAGAGCACCCGGAGGGACTCCTGGCGCTCGTGCTCCTCGATGAAGGTCGATTGCCTGTGAACAGGTGAGAGTGATGTTAGATACGAGGAGCAAGAGCACCCGGAGGGACTCCTGGCGCTCGTGCTCCTCGATGAAGGTCGATTGTCTGTGAACAGGTGAGAGTGATGTTAGATACGAGGAGCAAGAGCACCCGGAGGGACTCCTGGCGCTCGTGCTCCTCGATGAAGGTCGATTGTCTGTGAACAGGTGAGAGTGATGTTAGATACGAGGAGCAAGAGCACCCGGAGGGACTCCTGGCGCTCGTGCTCCTCGATGAAGGTCGATTGCCTGTGAACAGGTGAGAGTGATGTTAGATACGAGGAGCAAGAGCACCCGGAGGGACTCCTGGCGCTCGTGCTCCTCGATGAAGGTCGATTGTCTGTGAACAGGTGAGAGTGATGTTAGATACGAGGAGCAAGAGCACCCGGAGGGACTCCTGGCGCTCGTGCTCCTCGATGAAGGTCGATTGCCTGTGAACAGGTGAGAGTGATGTTAGATACGAGGAGCAAGAGCACCCGGAGGGACTCCTGGCGCTCGTGCTCCTCGATGAAGGTCGATTGTCTGTGAACAGGTGAGAGTGATGTTAGATACGAGGAGCAAGAGCACCCGGAGGGACTCCTGGCGCTCGTGCTCCTCGATGAAGGTCGATTGTCTGTGAACAGGTGAGAGTGATGTTAGATACGAGGAGCAAGAGCACCCGGAGGGACTCCTGGCGCTCGTGCTCCTCGATGAAGGTCGATTGTCTGTGAACAGGTGAGAGTGATGTTAGATACGAGGAGCAAGAGCACCCGGAGGGACTCCTGGCGCTCGTGCTCCTCGATGAAGGTCGATTGTCTGTGAACAGGTGAGAGTGATGTTAGATACGAGGAGCAAGAGCACCCGGAGGGACTCCTGGCGCTCGTGCTCCTCGATGAAGGTCGATTGCCTGTGAACAGGTGAGAGTGATGTTAGATACGAGGAGCAAGAGCACCCGGAGGGACTCCTGGCGCTCGTGCTCCTCGATGAAGGTCGATTGCCTGTGAACAGGTGAGAGTGATGTTAGATACGAGGAGCAAGAGCACCCGGAGGGACTCCTGGCGCTCGTGCTCCTCGATGAAGGTCGATTGTCTGTGAACAGGTGAGAGTGATGTTAGATACGAGGAGCAAGAGCACCCGGAGGGACTCCTGGCGCTCGTGCTCCTCGATGAAGGTCGATTGTCTGTGAACAGGTGAGAGTGATGTTAGATACGAGGAGCAAGAGCACCCGGAGGGACTCCTGGCGCTCGTGCTCCTCGATGAAGGTCGATTGTCTGTGAACAGGTGAGAGTGATGTTAGATACGAGGAGCAAGAGCACCCGGAGGGACTCCTGGCGCTCGTGCTCCTCGATGAAGGTCGATTGCCTGTGAACAGGTGAGAGTGATGTTAGATACGAGGAGCAAGAGCACCCGGAGGGACTCCTGGCGCTCGTGCTCCTCGATGAAGGTCGATTGTCTGTGAACAGGTGAGAGTGATGTTAGATACGAGGAGCAAGAGCACCCGGAGGGACTCCTGGCGCTCGTGCTCCTCGATGAAGGTCGATTGCCTGTGAACAGGTGAGAGTGATGTTAGATACGAGGAGCAAGAGCACCCGGAGGGACTCCTGGCGCTCGTGCTCCTCGATGAAGGTCGATTGTCTGTGAACAGGTGAGAGTGATGTTAGATACGAGGAGCAAGAGCACCCGGAGGGACTCCTGGCGCTCGTGCTCCTCGATGAAGGTCGATTGTCTGTGAACAGGTGAGAGTGATGTTAGATACGAGGAGCAAGAGCACCCGGAGGGACTCCTGGCGCTCGTGCTCCTCGATGAAGGTCGATTGTCTGTGAACAGGTGAGAGTGATGTTAGATACGAGGAGCAAGAGCACCCGGAGGGACTCCTGGCGCTCGTGCTCCTCGATGAAGGTCGATTGTCTGTGAACAGGTGAGAGTGATGTTAGATACGAGGAGCAAGAGCACCCGGAGGGACTCCTGGCGCTCGTGCTCCTCGATGAAGGTCGATTGCCTGTGAACAGGTGAGAGTGATGTTAGATACGAGGAGCAAGAGCACCCGGAGGGACTCCTGGCGCTCGTGCTCCTCGATGAAGGTCGATTGCCTGTGAACAGGTGAGAGTGATGTTAGATACGAGGAGCAAGAGCACCCGGAGGGACTCCTGGCGCTCGTGCTCCTCGATGAAGGTCGATTGTCTGTGAACAGGTGAGAGTGATGTTAGATACGAGGAGCAAGAGCACCCGGAGGGACTTCTGGCGCTCGTGCTCCTCGATGAAGGTCGATTGTCTGTGAACAGGTGAGAGTGATGTTAGATACGAGGAGCAAGAGCACCCGGAGGGACTCCTGGCGCTCGTGCTCCTCGATGAAGGTCGATTGTCTGTGAACAGGTGAGAGTGATGTTAGATACGAGGAGCAAGAGCACCCGGAGGGACTCCTGGCGCTCGTGCTCCTCGATGAAGGTCGATTGTCTGTGAACAGGTGAGAGTGATGTTAGATACGAGGAGCAAGAGCACCCGGAGGGACTCCTGGCGCTCGTGCTCCTCGATGAAGGTCGATTGCCTGGGAACAGGTGAAAGTGATGTAAGATTCGAGGAGCAAGAGCACCCGGAGGGACTCCTGGCGCTTCATTATAAAACCCTTCATTATAAATGTCACCGATCTAAATTACCATACCTCTTATTATTAAAACCATATAATCTTCTTTCATTACACTTTAGGCGCAAACTTCTCGATGTAATGACGCTTTACGGTATCTGTCATAATCAATTTGACTGCCCAGACTTGGTCAACAGATTATGCTACGTGGTCCCTCGCACTGCCCAGGGACGGAAGGGGCGCGTGCGCCGACTGTTTGCTACCGGCCTTTGCCGCACTAATGCCGGCGTACGCTCTCCTTTGCGTCGCCTGGTTGACACATACAACACATATTTAACCCATGTGGATATTTTTTCTGAAGGTAAAAATTCTTTTAAAAGTAAAATTATTCTTACCCTGAAGAACATGTAATTACATTTGTTATCGATTCAGTTTTCATGCATTACTTTGTCTAAGATAGACGATAGATAGACGTGTTATAGCTTAGTTATTTTAGTTCATTTTTTTTTCTTTTTCTTTGTTCTCTTTTTGTATTTTCCACAGCACAAGCAGCAATACTGTATTTAAGTAAGCCGAGGATAATGTCGTGGGTGATATATTTACTATTACTTTTGTCAATTTTGTAATTACCTACACATAGTATATCACTGTTTGTTATCCCAAAGAAAATAAAAATAAAAAACATTATTGCTTCTCGATAACGCCTCAACTCATCCATATTGTAACATCTTAAATGAAAAAGATGATTTTATAAAAGTGATGTTTCTTCCACCTAAAGTGACTTCATTATTACAGCCCAAGGATCAAGGCGTCAATATACAATAGGTAGTTCGATTATCCGAAAATACCGGTTTTCCGAACACCCACGTCGTCCCCCGATTAGTTCGGATAATCGACGCTCTACCGTACTTACATAATAATGTAAGTACGGTAGAGGTAAAGCTAATAAGCTGGGACAATCACCTATTAGGTTTGATAGGTCATAATCATCATCAACCCATTTTGTCGTCATCTAGGGGCACGGGTCTCTTCCCCGAGGAAGGTATAGGCCATACACGACCACGGGGGCCAAGTCCGGATTGGTGGAGGCTTAAGTGTTTGGTAGAAAATCCGAAACTAGAATTCCACTCACCTGATGCTAACGCCGTCAGTCTCCTCCGTCCCGGTAATGGTGGAGGGGGGCGAGGGGGGCGCCACTGGGCGCTGCACGCGCACGCGCACGTCGAAGGCGGGCGGCGGTGACGTCACCAGCGCTGCGTGAATGCGCGCGTTAGACCCGGTTGCTTCGTTTGTTTCGCCGTAGCCTGGTTAGGGTTAGGGGTTAGGATTAGTATCTAGTAGTGCGTGAATGGGGTCAATTTGTCAAGTAAAACTAAATGTTTAGGGTGAAATTGGTGCTCTTTGTTTGTGGTATAAACAAAACAGTTTAATAGTTATCATTATTATTTTTATTATTGACTTAAATCCGGATCAATTTACATGATAATGTGTAGTGGTTACAATAGTTTTAGTGTAAAGTCATTGTTAATATTAAAATTGTTGCACGGTGCTTGACAGTATATACTTTGATGAAGTATTCACCAAATACATCTAGTATATATGAATGATGTATTTCCTACCCAACTTACCTATAGCTAGGATAATGTTTAATTGTGAAGGATTAAAATTTCAATTTGATTAGAATTTAATCACTTTAATATCAATATCATAGCTACGCTAACAACATGGGTTAAAAGGCATGCAAAAAGGATGCATGGCAAATATGACACCACTTTAAATTACAGTTACTGTTAACATTCGATACAATTAGCACCATCAATACTTATTATAATAATAATAGCCATAATAATAATTTTTAGCCTCGTCGTAAACCTTGTAACGGTGCAAATCTTTTTATAGCATTTTTTATCTCTTCCATTCTGTCATATTATAAATATAAAAATTTAAAATTACGTCACCTATTCTAGGTTTCATTGTTTTATTTGCATTCACGATTTGTCACTTGACCTTTGCCGAAACAATACTTCGGACCATTTTTACCTACTTGGAAATTATGTATATAGAGAAAACATTATGTACATCAGGAAAAATATCAGTAGGTAACTTTAAAACTTTAGGCCACCAACACAATGTAAATACTTGAAATAAATATAAACTTACGTTCCCAAGATTTAGGCTGGCAAAGTTTAATACATCCTTCATGGGGCTTTGATGTATACGCTTCTATAATAAAATACCTAAATATACATTAAGCTTGCCTGAAACGCGGTCCAAAAATGTGCTAATTACACTTTGTGCCAAAAGGGCTGCTAAAACATAAAGGATTATTTAGATGACAATGATGTCTGGAATTAAAGCATGTAAAATGCATGAGTTTTGTAAAATAAAATTATGTAAACAATATATTAAGCTTGCCTGAAACGCGGTGTTAAGTAGGTATACTTTGTGCCAAAAAGGCTACTATAACATAGAGGATTATTCAGATGACAATGACGTTTGGAATTAAACCCAGTACAATGCATGAGTTCTATAATTTATAATAATTAGTAAACTCTGTTAATTAAGGACTTTATAAAGACTAAGTTTGGAGTTTTTTTTTGTTCATTTTTTCTCCAAAATGACCAAGATTTTGAAATGGACACCTAGTTTCACTTGTAACGGTCACTAAGCCGCAGTTTCTGCGCTACTTTGAATAAACCTTTTCATTTCATATTTCATCCGCTTTATTCATTATCGGCCAGTGTTTTAGTCATTTTATTATTATTCACCACAAGATCCCTTTTTACCTATGAACTATATATAGTAAAAGCACCTTTTAGATATGTCTATCAAACTCGATAGACAGATCAAAAGAGAAGCATTTACTGGCGACGTTGCTTTACGTTGTGAATGCGAACTAGATTGCGCAACTCTACATAATATATTTATTCTGTCTACCTAGCTATCTTCTACCAACCCGAAAGACAAATCGAGGCGTGAGGTATACTCTGATCATAACCATATAGTCAAATCATACACAGGCAGAGTCTGTATAACAGCAATTATGCTGAGGACAGTTCCTTTTCATCATGCACCTATTCGAAATGTACTTGATTAACTATTTATATAGAAACTTCTGTATTTTCAACTGATTTAGTGAGATCTTATTTTTTTATTTTTAAATGTAATACAAGAGTAATATAATTTTACTCGCATGACAAAAACTGTAAGAAGTCGCTTTCTTAGCATATGAATACAAATTAATGTAAAGTAATACTAAATTACTAACTAAACTAAAATCTAACTAACATAAAATAATTAAAATAAATACCTATGTATAATGTCCGTATTATTTATTTCATCATCAACCCATTGTGTCCCCACCGAGGGGCCCGGGTCTCTTCCCTGAAGGTATAGGCCATTCTCCACCACGGGGCCAAGTCCAGGTTAGGGGAGCCTTGCCTAGTGGCTGGCCTTACTGTCAGAAGTTTTCAAGCCACTCTAAGGCCTGGCTTAAATATTTTATTTTATTTAAATCCCTCACCTTCACTATGATAGTTCTCGTCCATCATGAAGGCCTGGTTGGTGTGCACCACCTCAGCCTCGCTCGGCGTCTCGCTGGGGTAGTCCGAGGGGATGGAGTCAGAAGCCACGCTTCCGCTCTCGGCAGCCAAGGGGTACACCGGGTGGGCGCGGGGGATCTTCACCTCTGTGGAGAGAAGAATACGTAATAGTTTCCTTTAGCAATAGCAGACAAAAGAAACGATATCAACCCTTGTATGTCCCCACTGCTGGGGCACGGGTCTCTATCCGCATTGCAGGAAGGTTAGGCCATACTCCACCACGGGGTCCAAGTCCGTGTTGGTGGAGCATTGTAAGACAGTAGCGGGCCTTACTGTTAGAAGTTATAAGGCCTCTGACATGTTTTAACGACTGCCGTTACATGACAGCCGGCGCCAATTGCTTAACGCGCGTTGCGAAGCACGAGAGCTATAAAAATGCCACTACCGGTAGTCATGGGATGATCACCCATCCTGCACCTGACCGCGCCTGTTGTTGCTTAACTCAAGTGATTGATTCCAATCACTCGGTTCGACTAGGCCACGAGCGTTTCGCGACAAATCAATATCTTCTTCTATTTTGTGTCCTTACTGATTCAACTCTTTGCAAATTATCTGAAGAGACTGCTTCCTCGTCCGAACACCGAATATCACGACCAATTAACCATAGGTAGTTGTCTCGACTCATCAAGGCTCAACTTCATGGGTAAATGGATACAGACAATGCTCTACAGGACTGAGATATATATATATTTAGATAGAGAGATAATCTTGCGAAACGCGTACAGATATAGATCTACAAAAAAGACAAGATAATATGGATTGGATTTTATATTGATTGGACAGCTAATAATAATATTGGGCTTTTTTGCATCTACTTAATGAGATGATTTATACAGCGTCCAGTGGTATCTTGACTCACACTAGATGGGTGATGTAGATGGACGCTGTAGTGCCTGGGACATGGTTTAATAGATGGCGTATAGGCTTGCCCAGCACCTATACCATCCTGACAGCTTAGTCGGCCTAGCCCACAGGAAAGACTAGTCAATACGTGCGGAGCCAACAAAGCCGCGGGTTTCCTCACGATGTTTTTCTTCACGTTAGCGTGCGGTATTACGACTACAAATTCGCAAATGTACGTATGTTTGAAATTAAACAAAGTCATTGGTACATGCCCGCACTTGGGATCGAACCTGGGGCTCTCGCTTGCCAGTCCATGTTCTACCCACTGAGCTACCACCGCTTGCTAAGCGGTAGTAGCTCGGTACGGTACAGCTAAGTCACGGTATATTTGCAACTATAAATTCACACGAAAAATATGCCACTGCCAGATTTCAAATGGCTTCTGCCTTAGTTGGCGGGTTAATAAAGCTGAGTTAATGTGGAGTTTCTCTGTTAGCTTCTTCTCCTATTCTATCAAAAAATCTCCTTCTATTAATTGTGAGACGAACAGCTTTGACGTCCATTAAGTAGCCTATTTAGAGGCTAAAAATTACGCCCATGCCGGGACTCGAACCCGCGACCTCTGACTAACCGTTCCAGCGCTCTCCCAACTGAGCTAATGGGCAAGTCATGTGCCCTAAATATGTCATGTGATTCAGAAGTTGTATTACTTAGTAAAAAAATGTAATTTAGTTATAGGTACCTATACTCTGTAACAGTATGTCATGTTAGTTTTTGTCAAAATAAAAGATTTGATTGATTTGAAGTGCCGGCATCTGCGAAATTTCGACCCCGTTTACAATATTGTCTGTATTATTTAGAGGGAGCGACTTTACAGGCTGAAGAAATTTGCATCACTTGCAGCCCCGAGTAGGTTACTTACTATGCAGTTAGGTTTCCGATGTAGGAATTATATCGCTGTACCCACATGATTATACTCTTTTTAATGCACTAACCCGAATTATTGTTTTGTACAACGTTTCTTGTGTGGATGTTACACAGATTAATTTTTCAGGAATAACAAATATTTAGTAGCATAACTTTCCTATACGTCCCACTGCAGGGCACAAGATTGGTGCTAAGGACAATTTTAAAAACCTTAGCACGGGTCAGTGCATTAAAAAGAATATAATCATGTGGGTACAGCGGTATTATTCCGATGTTCAAATTCGTTCGCGGGTTCGAATCCCGGCATAGGTGGAATTTTTAGCCTCTAAATAGGTTTTAAAATTGTCCTTAGCACGGGTTAGTGCATTAAAAAAAATATAATATATATTTATTTCAACCCTAAAAATTCTGAGATGTATGTTACCTCTGTGTTTTCCTCAAAATCTTTTACAGTCCTTCTCTATACACATTCACAAACGCTGTACCGACTCCACGATACCGTCTGTCCATCAGGCTGCTAGTTTTCCCACTGGCCGTTGTCCTATTCTCGCCCGCCACTCTACAATTTACCAGCCAATTCTCACTTCATTAGCAAATAAGTCGTGTACGACTCTAAGGCTTATTGCCTTGGAATTCTTCGTAATAAGTCGAGCGACAGCCAAAATCTGTATTCTGAACGCCATGTTAGATTGAATTCAAATGAGAAGATGTCTAATGATATCTTACTATCAATATCTAATTTTTAAGCGACAAAAGTCTTCAAATATTTTGCGTCTACGCTTTCAATTCGCATGGGCGAGAATCGGCTGCCTGATCAATATTATTATATCTATTTAATTATTTATTTTCGTTTGTGTATGTTTATCATATTTTTTATTACTCCCCCCCCCCTTGCCCCTGTACGTCTAAGTTAATGTATCTCCCTATGTTTATGTAAGTTTATTATTGTATTCCACCATCTTTTCCTGCAATACCCTTTGCCAGTCTCTTCAACACCAAAGGTTTGCTGGAAGAGAATGCTTCTTGCATTAAGCACGCCCTTGTAAATTAACTCATGTAATTAGTGCAATAAAGAATTAAAATAAAATAATAATCCAGGTACCGTCTTACCGCCTCGCCAGCGAAGTCCACTGTAACTAACCTTGTATGCTCTCCCGGCTCTGTATAGAGCCAGAGTCGTCAATAAGCCTACGCGGTGGTGGCAACGCGCGCCGCCGAAGACATAAGTAGGAGACTCCGAGACCAAGCAGCAACATGGTCAGGAATAGGATGGCGCAGATGATGAGCAGTATGTGGGTGCCGGCGATGGGCGATCGGACGGGCAGCGGAGCCTTGTCCGGTCTGAAAAGTCGGAAGGAAAAGTATTTTCATGTAATCATCTATTTAGATTGAGTTAATAGTATATAGATACTTAAGTAAATAATTATAATGAATAGCACATAAATAAGTGTTCATGGACATATTACACAGATCTCGTTAGCCCTATTCTAAGTGCAACTAAATGACTTGTGTTACATGTGCTAACTCGACAATTGATAGATTTAATACAAATACATAGATAACAACCAAGACCGAGACAAACTAGAAAAGTTCAGTTCCGCTAGTTTGACCAGGCCGGGGATCGAACCCGAGACCTTCGGTTTTACAGGCAGCGTGCCAAACCGCTAGGTAAATCCCCTTGGCAAGAAACAAGGAAGAATATGCGGAGCTGACGGCTAAATCTTCATTAGTGGAGAGGCACTGGAAGAAGAAGTTACTCACAAAAACATGCAATTTCCTGTACTAACAACTCTTTATACAAGAAAAATCCTACACAATTTGTTTGGATTAAATACTGGGTATATCGTGCAATACACACTGATCTAGGACAATTTAAACATCACAAGATTCTCTACTCTAACCTATTCTTCGACGTCGTCCTCAGGCTATACTAGTGCACTGCTGGACATAGCCCTCCCCTAATGAGCGCCATAGCTCCCTGTCTTCAGCTTGCCGCATCAAGCATCTGCGTACAGTTTTTCGCAGATCGTCATCCCACCTAGTCGGAGGGCGTCCTACGATACGTTTTCCTAGTCGCGGTCTCCACTCAAGAACACGTTTACTCCAATGGTTGTCGGTTCTTCGCGAGATATGGCCAGCCCACTGCCACTTCAGCTTGCTGATTCTTTGACCTATGTCGATAACTTTGATTCGTATTAAGCTGGATCTTCGCGAGATATGGCCAGCCCACTGCCACTTCAGCTTGCTGATTCTTTGACCTATGTCGATAACTTTGATTCGTATTAAGCTGGATTTTAGCATTAGCTTCAATTTCCCCAAACGGAACTATCTATTCTGTCTATCATTTACAAAAACACATTTTTTCATAAGATACTGGTTGCTGATTTTTAACAAGAGGAAAAAAAGAAAAACTTACATAGACACGTAGGGATTGAAGACAGGCATGGGCACGATGGGCGGCGGGTAGCGACACACGATGGTGACCACTTCATCCCCGTCCATCTCCAGACCGGGGTGGAAGCGTACCACTATGTTGTTTGTGAACACACGCAAGGGGTCCTGGAAATTAAGAGAGATGTTTGTAGGAGTCAGGACTATGTTTTAATTTTATTTTATCACCAGAAGCTGAGAAACGTTCGTGGCTTAGCCGAATCGAATGATTGGAATCATTCACTCGAGTTTAGCGACAACAAGCGCGGTCAGGTGCAGGATGGGTGTCCGTACCGTGACTACGGCGAGTGGCATTTTTTCCGAACGCTTCCGTGCTACGCAAGGTACGTTAAGTCGTTCGTGCTGGTTGTCACGCAATGGCAGTCGTTAAGCCATGTCAGAGGCCTTATGGGCGGCTTGATGTCTTACAATCGTCCACCAACCCGGACTTGGACCCCGTGGTGAAGTAGGTACGACCTAACCTTCCTGTGAGACGGGAAGAGACCCATGCCCTAGCAGTGAGAACATACAAAGAGTTGATATCGACAAGAAGCTCACAGGGCTAACGTAGTTTAGGCGGACAATTAATTAGACTCAATATAGGCCAATTATGAGCTTTTTTATACGGTTAGAAATACAAATAGTAAATTTGTTCTATTAGGAGTTTACAAAAAATAAGCAGATGCATGAAATTCGAAAGAAAACCAAAGCTACAGAAATTAAAAATAAACTGTATTATCACAACTGTATATCAAGGGGGAAAGCGGTGGTAACTCGGTGGGTAGAACATGGACTGGCAAGCGAGAGCCCCAGGTTCGATCCAGAGTGCGGGTATGTACCAATGACTTTGTTAAATTTCAAAGTTACGTACATTTGCGAATTTGTAGTCGCAATACCACACGCTAACGGGGAAGGACAACATCGTGAGGAAATCCACGGTTTGGTTGGCTCCGCACGTATTGACTAGTCTTTCCTGTAGGCTAGGCCGACTAAGCTGTCAGGATGGTATAGGTGCTAGGCAAGCCTACACCATCTATAAAAAACCATGACCCAGGCACTACAGCGTCGGAATGGTCCCTTCACCCATCTAGTGTGAGTGAAGATGCCACTGGACGCTGTACCGTATAAATCATCTCATTAAGTAGATGCAAAAAAGGCCCATCTTATTAATATCATATCAAGGGCAATAAGTTAGGTTCTGCTCGAGTCTATTTGACGAATATCCTTTACCCAAAAACGATAATTAAGTTGACGTTTGGAATTAGGGATGAAAGGAAATTAGAATGTGTCGATATCTTGATATCGTGCCAAGAACGTTTTACCCAAACTTCCTTGAATCGTTCATGTAAAGGCAGAGTCGTCTATGCAAATGTGGCCTGTGTTTGTACCTTTTTAAGGGAAAGTCAAAGTGTCAGTACTAAACCTGGTTGCATCAACTTGTGATCTGAATGAAAAGAGTTAACTAATTCAACTGGTTAATTAGATGTACACAATCCGCTATTTGACACTTATCAAATTTGACGCGATAAATGAATCTTTTCTATAGTAAGAATTTAACGTAAGAAACCGAAATATATTGATTTTGCTAAGTAAGTATGCAGGATGGCTTCAAAATTTGCAAAGTAAAAAAAAATTCCTTGTTCAATTCGTAACGGCGAAAACGCTATCCGCCATCTTGAAACCATTTAAAGTAAGGTAAACAAACATCTTTCTGCCAGAGCCAGTGGGCATTGATTATTGTAGGACCTACATCAAAGTGATCTTCACATAAATACACCCGAGTTTCAATTGATAAAGAGTCGGGGTCTGTTTTGGCAAGTTTGAGTCAAGTTTTTCGAATGTTAATTTCACTGGGTACACGAATCCACAACTTCCCGGGGGTCTTTATTGACGTGTTTTTTCATTCTCGAACAATGCAATAATGATAATTGGTATATTTTGGTTGTAAATTCGATGATATCATGGTTGTTGCGTTGTTGTTATTTCACTATGGACTTCAAACCATAGACGAAAATGGCTGACCGCGTTTTTAGCTGTTTAGGAAAATAAAGTTTTAAAATATATTTTTATGTTGCTTTTGTCCTCAAAAAATATACTAAAATATTTTTTGGTCTAATGGAAGAGTTATTTACCGTTTGAGACTTACTTGAAAAGAGAGTCAAATAACGGTCCTGATAAAGCTATGAATGTAGGTGAATGGAACAAATAGGGCTACTGGACCCTGTCCTAGTGCTACTCTGCACTTGTGAAATCAAGGGCCTCCTGGCATGTTAACAAATCCAATGCAACGAGTAACCCAAAGAAAGTAAACGTTTAAAATTTGGAAGACACTGACCTGTCTGGTGCCGCATCCTTTCAGCGGCAGCTCGAGTTTGTAGGACAGCTCGCCCTTGCCCACGACGCGGCAAGCCGAAAACCGATCGAAATCCGCGTACGCAATGCCGTAGAACTTCTCGTTGAATTTCAGCTCGATCTGGAACGCAGACTTTAGTAATTATTGATGCTCTTTGTCATTAAATTTCAGTAAACTACTCAATCGTCACATCTTACAATCGAAGCTAGCACAAAAAGAAAGAAATAACTGCCAACTTCGCATTGCGACGCTGCATTCTAGAGGTTTAACGCAGCGTCTAAACGCAAAGTTGACCATTCATCCATTGACACACGAAGGTGAGAAAATCTCTCTCTTTCTTTTCTCTCGGTCACTTCCCTCTCATTCTGTTCATTGTTAGCTCGAACATAGACTGTTTTAATTAAGATTAGTTTGTCCTTCTGTTTATCATTTTAGAGACATACATTTAGGTTTTTTTTTGTATGATGCGCCGAATTTAATACCTATCCTCGTAGCAAAGATACAAAAGAGACACAGCAATAGAAGAGACTGAATCTGCAAAACTGCTAGCTTGATCAGAAAGAAAGAATGGTAGAGAATCGGAGTGCGAAGTAAGCATATAAAGAAGTCGCCCAACTAGATGGTCGTCGGACGGTCGAACGTTACAAGTACCTATAGCTGGAAAGACGAGGTGGAGATGATCCTGCGTGAGCTCCAGATAAACGTTTAGGGGACGGTAGTGCATAGAAAGAAGAAGTCTTTATTTGCGAAGGCTAGGTCCATTTGCATCCATTGTGGGTCAATGAGCTTGTGAAAACCTCGGCTTAAAGCATGATTCGAACCTGACAAATTTGACTCAGCTGACCATAGCTCATGGCATTTCTTGTGTAGTAAACAATATGAATATTATAGCTATTGTACGATAACATGTTAGTTTTTAACAAGGATTATGATCGTCACGGTGTTGCGCTAACCAAGTCGATGCAAATGCAAGCCGGTACAGCATGCTCTACCCTACATCATGATTTAATCACTTGTCATGCAGTGCTATACTATCATCAAGTACATCACAAATGCGTAATTGCTCACAAACAGGTTCTAACTGTTTACACAAGGCCTTTGAGTTTACACAGAGTTAGAAAGACAGATAGTTCAATCTTCGAACACGTTCTGAATTGACATTTCATCTTTTACAACGCCTAAAACTAAAAATACCGTTTCTCAATCATTTTGCTATATGATTATGAAAAAAAAAATTAAGTTTTATTACTGCTTAATTATGGAGAAAATAAATAAAAACCAAAAATTGTGTGATGACGTCACACATACGGTGGAATGAGAAGGTACCGGGTTTTTTTAAGGTACCTACCGTTGCCTAATATTAAAAATGTTATGAGAGAATGTCATTTTCAATTCAAATGTCATATCATTAATAAACGTCAATCAACAATGGATTTTAAAAAGTCGGCAAGGGTCTTAGTATTATTATGCCGTATGTGTGACGTCATTTCGCGAAAACAGAAAATATTGAATAAATATCATCGAATTTCCGAAAATGGGTCGTTTTATTTTGTATCTGATTCGGTTTCCCTGAAGACAATAAAATACGTATGTAAAAAAATTGAAATGTTGTCAATTATATTAGCATGAAATTCAGTTGAAATCAGTCGGGCTTTTATAATACAGAAATGGTGCATACGAGCTCTGTGTGGATCTGGACCACTTGACCCATGCCGACCGTTGTTTAAAAAACTACGGATGTATGTATTCGAAGTTGGCTTGTTTATTAAGAAAAACATAGTTTATTTTATGGCAGGCCGCGCGCCTTTGTTGCTATTGGTTGATTCAACGTCATCGATGCAGATGACTATTAGTTTGGCAATATTAGCGTGAGCGAAATAGGTAACGCTACTGCGGCAATCAATTCTGCACCAAGATCATGTTGAATAGCCTCGGGTACTTTCCGTACACTTCTTCCTAGTCTGCGCGAACGTAGATTCCCGAAGGGACTTTTATGATTTGTAGTAGTGTAATTACTTGTATTTTGGTTTGACATTTTGTTTAAATGTAATTAAAAAAATCTGTTTGGATATTTTTGTATCAACTGCTTAGAGGTTAGTCTGAGCTCAAGGAAATATTTATAGAAAGTAGTGTACCGTAGCTCTTATAATCTAGTGTTTCGTTTACAATGAATAACATGGAAAATAAAGTAATATTAAACAAATAAATATTCATGGACACATTACACAGATCTCGTTAACCCTATACGAAGTACAACTAAATGACTTGTGTTGTAGGTGCCAACTCGACGATAGATTTAATACAATAAATACATAGATAACATCCAGGACCCGAGACAAACTAAAAAAGTTCGTTTCCTTGTTTGACCCGGCGATCGAACTCAAACCTTCCGTTTTACTGTCAGCATGGTAAACTACTGCGCCACCGAGGCCGACAAAGCCTTAAATGTACTTCTGTTTTTTCAGTAGGGAATGCAGACAATCCAAAGCTAGAGCGAGAAATTGGTTAATTACAAACCGTTGCTTTCATACCAGAATGGAGGTTGATGAGTCAACAGTTTCATTCTTATTGGCAAGAGAATGGATAGGTTTCCCGCAAAGTCTCACCAAATTTGGCACGGCACGGGTCTTTTTTGTCGCAGCTTGTTTACACGAAAACGGTTTTTTTAAAGATTTATCGCCTTGTACCGTGTTTGTGCCCAAAAACATGTTTAGCTTAAGGCTTTCTTAATGTCATTTTGAGATCCATAAGACCGACAACAAAGCTTTGATGTCCTTCAACATTTCCGGAAATGGCTGGAAGGAACATAACAAAACTTTAGTTTGGTTTTTATTTTGTTTCTCCCATCCTCGTCCATAATACTTACAATGGGCATGACAAAAGATTCTCTATCATAATGTGGGGACATATTTATTATTTACAAAAAGACTTATATTTCAGTAATGTAACAGTAAAGTTAACGAAGGATGAAGCCATTTTTCAAAAATTATTTTAAATCTGTGGGAAAACAGCTCGCAGTGTCATGGCGTCGAATCTGACGTCACGCCTAGTTAAAAAAAACATCGTAAACACTAGTAGTCACAACAAAGCGCGGGTGAAGTGTACTTAGCGTGACGTCACGCGGTGTGATGGGTGTTTCAGTCAAAATTACTGAGAGCTGCGTTATATATATATATATATATATAAATATATATATATATATATATATATATATATATATATATATATATATATATATATATATATACATATTTATCCTTTTAATATGTACTTTCCCCCAATATCGTTAAATCTTTGTTTATTTGACACTGTCGTCACGCCTATTCGTTCGACGAAAATTATGAAACTGGTTTTATATACAAAAAAAATTTAAAATCGTCAAGTTTTATCATTATAGCCAGCCATGAAATAAGAGAAGTATTTCTTACCTGCATAGAGCCTTCAGCGCAGTTGAGGGCAGCCTTCGTCCTATTTAGGAAAATGACCGGACTGAGGTCGTCTAACTTTGTCACCTGCAACAACGGATTATAAAAGTTATTCTCAAATCGTTTAAGGTGGCAGCGTTATAACAATAAGCATCTATTTATTTATCTATCACCGCATCAATGGAGCCCACCGCTGGGCATAGGGCTCTTCTTCATTTTCTTCATTCTTTTCCGACGGCAATGATAGATAGATAGAGAACACTTTATTGCACAACCAGAAAGAAGAATACAACCATGATTTCTTAAATCTAAGTACCTAATGTTATACAATTGGCGGTTTTATCGCTGAAAGCGATCTCTTCCAGTCAACCTTTGAATGGAATGGATTGCATGAAGAATATACCAGTAATACCCAGCCAACCGCGGTCACCGTTCATCTAGTATACATAAACATATATACCATATGGGTAAGTTGATCACCAGAAAATAACCATATTTTTTGGTGAACAACGTATAGCCAACTTACGTATATTGACATTGCAAAACGTACGTAATACAGAGAATAGTGTAAAGAGGTTCGAAATTTCACTGATGCCGGTGAGTCGCCCATTGGCTCAATTGGTAGAGCGCTGGCACGGATAGCCAGAGGTTGCGGGTTCGAATCCCGGCATGGGGTGAATTTTTAGCCTCTAAATAGGTTTTTAAAGTTTTTTTAAGTTTTTAGTTTTTATTACAAAACGTATAAATTGGTTAAAGGATGCCTACCAAATTGCTTTAAATGTGTGCAAAGGCTACACTCAAAAAAATCAAAACAGTAGCTACAAAGTAGGCTATCATTTTGCCATAATTATGCAGTAAAACAAAACTGAAGCCTGAAGACGGGGTTTAGCCATTCAACATTGTGATAATCTTCAATGGTCTATCTTGGTCCTCAGCTTTCTGTATCACATTTCTAAGCATGGCATAGTCTAACTCTCCATTAAGATTAGCTAGCCATTGTTTCCATAATCACTAATCAAATAAAATTGCGTCGTAATCGTCCCTGTACAACCGTGTGCCCATCCCGACAAGACGTTTATTTTTACACTCGACCGTAACCCAAAGCAAAATGCAAATGATTCTTATGGGCGGCGCGGGCGCATGGCATAAATCTGCGCTGCTATGTTGCTAATTATTAGCCGCGAGCTACGACGTTACAAGGGCCCTATTATGGTAGGTCCTGAAGAGAAAAGTACTGCATTCAAAGCACTTGCCTTGTTCAACGTTTTTATAGTATAGTTGGTCGTATATGTAGCTTAGCTACTTAAATACTTTAAGGCTTGCGCCAACGCTAACTATATGTTTATCCAGAGGTACGCACTTTTTGTGAATTCAATGCATTCCCAGAGCTATCCATAATTAAATCGTGTGACCGTAATTATTATAACTAAAGCGACTGACAAAAAATTCAATTAAGTAGGTACTGTTAGCTACGGGTGGACTGTATGAGAAAACTGGAGAAAAACTAAGGAAAATGCTAATATTAGGTTTAATGAAGAATGTAGGCAGAAAATGGTATGCGACAATGCCGTTGACAAGTTATGTGACATTAGAAAAAATGATATTAATAAAAAGGTCCGCAACAGGTACATTGAATTTTTTGTCAGTCAAATTATCTTAGCTTATGAAATATCTGTGTAATTTCCATTGTTATGTACAATAAAGTGTTCTCTATCTATCTAACTATGGTTAATATCCAGAAATAGAGTCTCGGTCACACGATTTAATTATGGATAGCTCTGGGAATACACTGAATTCACAGGATAGTGCGTACCTCTGGATAAACATATAGTTAGCGTTGGCGCAAGCCTTAAAGTACTTAATTTACTTAACAACGTATTTCAACAACAACGTATTATTATCGTGTGTCCAAGTCGCCCTTAGTAGTTTTGCAAACTAACGCGAAGCAGTTAGAATATTTCCTGTTTTGGTGCCCCTTGTTCCAAGTGCATCATTTCATATTTCCCAGGCTTTGATTTCCTTAATGCACAGTGATACAAGGAAGAGCCTCACATAATGAATCGCGCACACAACAATGGCATCAAGAGACGATCAATCACGCTACCGAGGTATTCGCACGCTGGGAACAGATCGACACAAAGTCACTTTGCGGCTTTTCCGTTCTTATACAGGGTAACAAAAGCCTCAAATGCGTCCGAAAATGGGAATGCGTCGATACTAATATTTTACTTCTTAATGATTCGCGATACTCATACATAGTTATAGTATAAATAATCGCGATTAGACCCGTTTAATATATTATATTTAACGGGTCTAATCGCGATTATTTATAAGTACATAAGGGAAATAAGGTAATTACGTTTTACCTAATAAATAATCGCGATTAGATCCATTTAATATATAACTAATATTTTACGAAGCGGAAAACATCTCAGTGCTTAGTGCGAGTTTGACAGATCCAATCGAATAACTTTACTACCGCGTTAATCGAGCATTGAGTAGTGAATATGAGTAAGTTAACCGTTCGAACTGGCAAAACGCTGTCACAGTACAGCTCACACTCGCGTTTATTCGTGTTTTGGCTGGTAAACGTGTCAACTTCTCAACGTAAACTATTACAACTCGCACTCAGCAATTTTAATTTCCATACTTGGCGCTAGGTGGCGCTTCCTCGATGCCATAGAAATATGAGTTTACGTTAACGCGATCGAGTAGTTAAAAAACTCGCACTAAGCACTCCGATATCGCAAAAAACACACCTATAAGCTATGCTATATTAAAGTTGAGTTAACCGAAGGTGGTAGTATAATAGTCATCATCTTAAATTGAACCTTATAACTTTGAAATAAAGTTCAAAACCACTGAAAAATTATACTAGCTCTGCCCGTTAAAGTGTTAAGGTTACCAGTTGAGACTTCAAAGTGTTTCAAGCAGTGGATATTTTTTCGTGATTGCAAAGTTTACCTAATAGGTAATCAAAATGTATAGCTGTGGAAGGGCGGGATCTCCTGGCACAGGTGTTGTAAACTTAAAAGGAGATCTCAACCTAGTAAATTCTGTTTGAAAAATGTTTTGTTTAAGAAATAAATATATAGTTATATATTAAACGGGACAAATCGCGATTATTTATTAGGTAAAACGTAATTACCATATTTCCCGACGTTTCGGCAGCGTGACAGTTGCCGTGGTCTCGGGTAGACTGAAGTGGCCCGTTTAATATATAACTATGTATGATAATCATTAAGAAATACTAAATAAATATATTTTCATTTTCAATAAAATTTGTTAGTATTCGAGATGGGCGAAGGGACGCTGATGTGCATGAGTCATTGTTTGTCACGCTAACGATGAAAGAAAACATCGTAAGGATACTCGCGGCTTGGCCCAGAGTGCTTAGTGCGAGTTTTTTAACTACTCGATCGCGTTAACGTAAACTCATGTTTCTATGGCATCGAGGAAGCGCCACCTAGCGACAAGTATGGAAGTTAAAATTGCTGAGTGCGAGTTGTAATGGTTTACGTTGAGGAGTGAACACGTTTACCAGCCAAAACACGAATAAACGCGAGTGCGAGTTGTACTGTGACCGCGTTTTGCCAGTTCGAACGGTTAACTTACTCATACTCACTACTCAATGCTCGATTAACGCGGTAGTAAAGTTATTCGATTGGATCTGTCAAACTCGCACTAAGCACTCTGTACTTATTGACCTGTCTCTGCCGTCTGCAGTCAGGATGGTATAAGTGCCGGGCAAGAGTACTGTGTTTACCCTCAGCGCTTGGCAATCCACGGTGGGCAAGTGTGGTCATTAAACCCGCAGTCTCTCTCTCTCTCTCGGAGAGAAGGCCTGTGCCCTGCATTGGGACATATATAAGCTGCATGAATATACCTTAACGGACCTATAAACGCAGACCGAAACTAAAGAACCGATTTCAATGGCAGTAAACCTATGTGTCCATAGCGACCAACATAGCATGACGACCTCTGTGGCGTAGCGGTAGCACATCTACCTATCATGCAAGAGGTCCCGGGTTCGAATCCCGGCTGGAAACAAAAAAAAACCCCAGGTCTTGGATGTTTACATGTTTGTGACGTCGTTGTTTCTGATTTCGACACAGGGCATCCAAGTGTGGGGCCAGAAGCAATGTATGTATCAGTATGTAAATGTTATGCTATAGCCGGACGATATCAACCGCTAGCCGTCGGTAGTTATTTTCAAATTCGTACGCTTAGGACACGTCAAAGTATCTAATTCACGGATTCATCAAACGAAGTTACGTTCACTTGCTGGAGACACGACGAATGAAATCATTCACGCGGTATAGCGTGCGTGTTTCTAGATGCAAGATTCAACGCATTTTAACGTAAAAACAAAGTTGAAATTAATTACAGCCAAGATACTTTCGCCATCGGATCTGGCCCATTACTCTTGATTTACAAGCAGAAACACAATATCTTAGTATGTCTTAATGATTCGCGATACCTATAATTACATGTACAGGGAAGAACGGGTGATCGTGCTCTTCCACTATAAAGGGAAATTTCCCACCAGGCAGATCGTATGTATGCCTGGGGACGGCTGGTCCAACTATTGTTAGTCGGACGTTATATTTATGGTATGTCATTGAAACATTTTGATTGCGCGATGCAGGAGTGTTGGAGTTTGTAGTGCGCGCGCAGAGTTGACATGTGCTCGCCACATTACTCCCCTTCAAGACCGTAGCTACGCATAGCTAGGTCTGATAGGAATCGAAGTCTGTGCTCTAAAGTCAGTGAGTCAGTGAGTCGACTAGCGGTTGAGGGTGTTCGGCGGCTACCAGTCACTTCACCGGCGACAGTACCATGGGGACCGCGCATGTAATAGGAACCGGTGAAGGCTGCTGTACCACTGGCAACGTATGCTGTTACTGTATAGCTGCCGTGCCGAGAGGTTAGGGCAAGATGGTTATATATTAAACGGGTCAAATCGCGATTATTTATTAGGTAAAACGTAATTACCTTATTTCCCGACGTTTCGGCAGCGTTACAGTTGCCATGGTCTCGGGTAGACTGGCCGACTGGCGTCAGGAAATAAGGTAATTACGTTTTACCTAATAAATAATCGCGCTTAGACCAGTTTAATATAAGTACACAATATATTGTCACTCAATTCTAACGCAAGAAGGCGAAATTACCGTCAAGAGTAACACCAGTGATTTTAATATGCTTGATCTTCCATATTGGCAGAATAGGTCCTGAAGTAACTGAATAGCCTATAGGCCAAACTGAAGTGGCCGAGGGCTGGCCACATGTGGCGAAGATGGTCGATGGGATTCAAAGGTTCTCGGGTCTCCTTTGAATCCCATCGACCAGATTTACTAGTTCCTGGTCTCCAGACCAGGAACTGGCAAACGCCGCTGGACGGACAAACTGCGGCAGACTGCTGGCAGCAGCTGGATGAGGATGAGCTTACAAGTCGGGCCAGCTAGTGCCGATCGACTTGGCCTCTTGGTCTATTGATCAGTTCCAGATGCTGGGACTCGAACCCGCGACCTCTGGCTAACCGTGCCAGCGCTCTCCCAAATGGGCTAACGGGCGACTATCGATGAAATTTCAGTGAAATTTCGAACCTCTTTACAACACTCTCTGTATTACGTACAGAGAGTACGTACAACACTCTCTGTATTACGTACACTCGCGGTCTGAAAATGTTTACCACCTTAAGGTTGGTGCATGCACAAATCTATGCCACATGGTCGATGATATTATGTGATTCGATTAGGCATAGAGCATAGAAGAAGCCATAGAGATTCACCCAAGCGAGATTGCCATGGTTTTACAATCAATTTCTATTAGGTATTTCAATCATAGTATTTTTGATAAATGTCATTGTAAAAAATTCAATTATGTCAACTTTCAAATAAAGAAAACAGTTTCATCATCACAACGTCATGAATACTCTTTTTGTTAGAATCGATGCTACAACTATTAAAAAGTAGCATTTTAGACTTTACTGCATACATAAAGAATATAATTTGAAAACTGATAAACATTTTTAGACCGCGGCCGTACAGAGAGTGTTGAGCAAGGGGTAGCAGTAACTTAGCAGAAACCTTTGACAGTAATGCTGTCCTGCTTTCGCTAACCAACCTTCCATAAGAAAAAAAGAGATGGCACTACGTTTATCAATGCACCGATTTCAAGGTGCGTACATGCCCTACTGTCAAACGCTACCGACTAGGGATGGGCCTAACTCTCCATCGATGTCGATAAAAACGTTGAAAAATGAAGACTCTTGAATTAATTGTAATGTATCTTTGTAATTATGTTTTGTTTGTTTTTTTCCTGGTGTACAATAAATAATGTTCTTATCTTAAACAATGTAATAAATTAAAATAAATTGTATTGTATACAAGTTTTCAATCATGTTTTATCAAAAAAAGTAACAATAATTTAAAAAGCGACACTTTTTCACACAAAATTGCTTATTTATAATTATATTCGTCAACTTCAACATAATACTCTGTCTCGAATTTCTTGCTGAAGGCCTATGCTTCAAAAAAAAATCCGTGACGACGTATTAGATTGACGTTACGTTTCTTTCTCACATTTAGTTAACATACAGATCGAGCTAGGACCTTGTATTATATATAAGTTAATTGAAAAAGTTATCAAAACTTAATACTCATGTTTATCTTGCAATAAAATTCGAAAAGGAAAATACTATTGCTAATATTGATTAGGTAAATCCATCTTCAGCCGCAATCTGTCGCTAAAAGTTGCCAGCAAACCTTATTTAATAATCACAATATTATATTGCAAGTAATAATTCAGTAATTCGATGCACGCAGTAATTTAATGTGTCATGTGAGGAATGCTGATATTTAAATAAGTTTCGTTGACAGATTTTAGACAATAGATAGGGCTGGTCATCAACGAAGGAATTTTCGAACGGATGACTATACTACGTCAGTCTTCAGTAAATTTGATCAAGAAAGAAGAATATGACCGTGGCATTGGCAGATAACAGACATTTTTGCTCAGTTTCCATGTTCAGTACTGACCTGAAAACAAAAAGAAACTTAATAAAGGCATACCTACAAAAGAGAGCTACTTAAATAATAAAATATTCCATTATTGACTGATCCTGATAAGTAATTACATACTGAAGTAAGGTACAATTTGCATCTATGTGTCAGATATTTTTTGCAATAAGGTGATCACCACACAATTTATTAATTGTGAAACTAACAGCTTTGATGTTCATTCATTTAACATTTTATTTTTACCTTTCAACCTTTCTTAATCCATCTATCTATGATTTACACTGTTGGAGAGATGGTTTTTTTGTGGGAAAGTTTATGGTAGTTTGTATTATTGTTGGGTACGATTTAAATTCAGGACAAACATAAAACAGCTGATGGGGTTTAGAAAACCAATTTTTTACTCGTAGAAGTCTTAATATAAGCAACATCGTGATGTGGGAATTTAGGGCCTGTTTTTTTATATTATCAATTCTCACATCACACTGTTTATTTAATATGATTTAGAAATACTGAAATAAAGATAAATTATTAAATGGATAAAGGCACCACTCGGACGCTGTGGTGCCTGGTACACTGTCTGGATGTAGAAGACTACTAAGGAAGTATGGTGAAAAAAATATTTTGTAAACTTTCATAGTTATTCTCGTTATGCTTGAAATCAAAATAAACTCCTGGGAGCATCCTATTTTGTAAAAACATGTCATAAGTGTATATGAAAAGGTAGCGATAAATATTATGTAACAAATGTTTAACTTTCTTACCATTACTTCAATTTTTACTGGAGTAAGGTGGGCACCACAACTTCCTTCAGGCGTGTTCACAATAAGTTTCTTCGTTTAAATCACTCGGGTCTAAAGTGCCTTGTGCGCAGTTTACAGTCGTTTCTGTCCTGCTCTTTATTTCTGCGTTTTAGCATGCTATTGCGTCCATATATCAATTTGGAAAAACTTGAACAAGAATAAACAATGGATTAAGTACTAAGAAGGAGTAATGAACAAGTATCGACTATACTACTACTATGGCGAATTTTCATCGACCATGCTTTTGTCATCACTAGTACAACCTACAAATGGATTGGTTTATTTTCCTAATTTTAGGGCGTAGAAGGGTTCTAGAAGCTACAATTACGGTAATTTTGGTTACCGAGTCGTTAGGAAGTTTATTTTCAAAGTGATATTTCATTCCTCGGTCCTTTTACGCGAGAAAATATAGGTTTTAGGTACTCACCTTTGGAAGTTCATATTATAAACTGCGTTTTCTTTTTTTCTTATATGACCTGCCGCAACCACGCACTTTTCACCTCATTGTGCATTTATCGTACAATATCCCAGGGTAAGTTGTTTGCACCAAAATGTTTTAGTTATTTAAATTTTCTAAAAGAATCCGACGACGTCTTCACAGATTTTACACTTGCGATAACCCGACTAAATTTGAAAACATTCAGAGTGTTGCCACTATTGTAAGTTACAATACCATCTTAATTTGGACTCTTACTCAGGGCATCAAGGTATCGTTTTGACAATTAGGCATGTACGCTGTCACGTGACCATCGTTTCTTCTATTGATTTAATTGTTCTGTGGTGTTGAGTGTACGAGTCCCGGCATGGGTGGAATGTTTAGCCTCTAAATAGGTTTTAAAAAAATTTCCTTAGCACGGGATAGTCCAAAAAAGAATATAATCTGTTTCAGTTGGTTCTTGGCCGCCCCCTGCTTCGGGTGTGTATGTAAATGCTTGCCTGGTCAGCCATCACTTATCGCGGCGTAGTGTATGTCTTATCTAGCGCCATTTTCTATCCAGGAGGCCGATTCTCGCCCATACGAATTAAAGGTGTAAACGAAAAATATGGACATTTGTCGCATAAAAATAAGATAAGGTAATTATTTATTTAAAAATAAATCACATCCTGTTGTACAGTATCTTAGACAATTATGTTTACAACGTAACCCCTATAAAAATCAACGTTAGAGACAAATTTATTTGCAGATATATTACAGAATATTTTAAAAATAAAGTAAGATAACTCAAAAGAGTCATTGGACACTTATTTTCTCATTCGAATTCAATCTGGCATGGCGTTCAGAATTTAGATTTTGGCTGCCGCTCGACTTTTGACGTAGAATTCCAAGTCACAAGCCTTAAGAGTCATATACGACTTATTTGCTAACGAAGTGAGGATTGACTCCCAGGATTCCTAGGTGGAGAGGAATCTAGTTGGTACACTTCCAGTAGTCCTGATTCCGAATTGTTTGTGGCTAGAATATCCTCAATATCTGTCTGGGACATTTGTTGCGTCAACACATCAACCTTTACATTATGGTTTCGCACGTCTGAGCTTGACACGTTCTCGACTGTACACAAATATTAATCTGTGTTGATAATAAAAGAAAAATGCAATAGACGGACATTCTTTAGAAGAGCGTGTGTAGTGAACTTGACGGCAGGTTGTAAATGTTTTCTATAAATAAGTTTATTGCTATGCTGCCGTCGTCGTTAGAGTTTCTAATAAAAAAACCGGCCAAGTGCGAGACGGACTCGTGCACTGAGGGTTCCGTACAAATTTGTGGGTAGGTTACACTAACACATTATAAATAGTTTACGAATCGAGTCTCGCAGTTTTTTTCCGAGCTTCTCCCGATCTCCAAAGACTATTTTTTGTGATTTAATTACAAACGTATGGTTAACACATTTTTTTCTGTACTTGGGTTATAAAACCACAACATTTCATAGCTCTAGGTCAACGAGAAGTACTCAACGAATTTTGATTCCCTTGGTGCCGAAATAAAGGTTTTTTGTGACATAAACGGCCGTACTCGTAACTGGTTTCGTTGTTTCTGGTTCCCACGACACAGCGTATCCTAGTGTGGGGCCAGAAGCAATGTATGTGCCAGTATGTAAAATGTTATGTTATTTTATATTAACTCTTTTTGCTTTTACTTTTTCACTTTAACTTTTTTCATGTACGCTATTTTAATATTAAATCGACACCTAAACACTCCACGCGTTTCCGAGATAACGGATCTTTAGAGACAGACGAACCGTCGGACAGCAAAGTGATCGGAGGATTCCCTTTTTCCTTTTTATGTACGGAATCCTAAAAATGAAGGTATTTCTTATTTTCTCTTTCGAGACTTTAGCGTGAGGTGAGTATTCCAGGATTTCATTTTTTTTTTAGACTAGCACGTAACATCTTAGGCCTCGTCTTTACTTCGTTTTACGTTGATGTCACCATACTTCAACTTACCATCAGGTAAGACCACAGACTAAATAAAGATGGGTGAGACAGATATCAAGTGTGAGCATTTCCTACTTTTTTTTAATGTATCCGTGCCCACTGCCAAAGAGTATATAACCACGGGCACAGGCCTTCTCTCAGAGAGAGTATGGGCTTGATTGCTATGCGTGGCCACCGCGGATTGGCAATCTCAAACGCTGAGGTATTTGACACCTCAGATACTCAGATTTCCTGATATTATGCCTGTTGAAAATATCTAAAAAGGTACCTCGCAAGATTTTAATAACCCGTTGTGCGTTTGATGAGCCAAGGGTAGGTTAAAATCTTACCTTCCCATCGAGCAGGGTTTCTTCAGGCAGCCCCTCGCCCTGGTACTCTATGTTGTTGGCCTGAGAGTCGTAATTCGACTGCGCGTGAGTCGCCGCCGCGCAGCAGAGCAAGCACCATAGTAGCAGCGACATTTTCGATCTGGAAAGACGAGAAAAAGAGTTAGTGATACGCTCGTGGCCTAATTCAATCCAGTGATTGGAATCAATCACTTGAATTAACCAAAAACAGACGCGGACAGGTGCAGGATGGGTGACAGTCCTATGACTACCGCTAGTGGCATTTTTTCCGAGAGCTTTCATGGTTCGCTAGGTACGCTAAGCCATCGGTGCCGGCTGTCATGTAATGGCAGTTGTCAAGACATGTCAAAGGCCTTATGTGCGGCTTGTAACTTATACCTTCTGACAGTAACGCCCGCCACTGTTTTACAATCCTCCACCAACCCGACTTGGCCCCCGTGGTGGAGTATGGCCTAACCTTCCTGCGATGCATGAAGTGACCCGTGCCCCAGCAGTGGGGACATACAAGTGTTGATATCGATGCTAGTGATCAGTGGAACTTGAGGAACAGATGAGTGCTCAAGACAGAAGGAAATGGAAGATCATGAGCCTTTCCGCTTGTGGGAAACAAACACGGCATAGTAAAAAAAAGAGATGGCCTTTGCATCTACATAATGAGATGATTTACACAGTCCAGTGGCGCCTTCACTCCCACTGGATTAAAGGGACCACTCGGACTGTGTAGTACCTGGGACATTTTTGAACTAAAACTTTCGTAAGCACAACACATTGTAGACTTTTAGTCCGGATCTGCTTACGAGTGTTGTTATATCGGAAGACCCGTAAGTAGATCCGGACTAAAAGTCTACAACCTAGGACATGGTTTACAAATGGAGTACTCCCAGCACCTATAACATTCTCACAGCTTAGTCAGCCTAGCCCACAGAAAATATCTGTCAACACGTGCAAAGCCAACCAAACAACGGGTTTCCTCACAATGCTTTATTTCACGGTTGGCGTGTGGTATAGTCTGTTAGCTTTTAGAATATACCTCGGCTACTATGGGATAGAATCGGATATAGTCGTGTAATAGAAATATCGGAACTAATTATAGTTATAATGTATACATATATTTAATTACTTGATATTTTAAATAAAATATCGCCACATGCATGTAATAACAAAAAAAATGTAACAACTATATTTCTACTAACAAGACGCGAGAAGAATTCGCTCAATTTATTTTTTGCGCACCAAATTACTTATTGCGTGTCGATCAATTTGTTTCCGAGTGTTGAGACATTGACAGGTGCCAGCCAGCCGGACAAACATAAATAACTAATTTATAATTATTACGTCGAAGCCTCGCAGCAGGGTAAGATAAAAATTTAATTCACTCAGTCGCAGCAGGTGACCGCATCCGATCATGTCTCACGGTAACGACAGCAGCACAAGTTAGGTAAGCGATCAGAAACTCTATCATCTTCTCTTTTTATAAAAACCTATTTACAGGCTAAAAATTCCACCCATGCCGGGATTAGAGGGGCGGGGCTGTAAGTGATGCAATCTACTTCAGCCAGGTGTCGCTGCCTGTACGTAATACAGAGAATAGTGTAAAGAGGTTCGAAATTTCACTGGTGCCGGTGAGTCGCCCATTAGCTCAGTTGGAAAGAGCGCTGGCACGGATAGCCAGAGGTCGCGGGTTCGAATCCCGGCATGGGTGGAATTTTTAGCCTCTAAATAGGTTTTTAAAATTGTCCTTAGCACGGGTTAGTGCATTAAAAATAAAAATAGTATAATCTCTTTTTATGTAGCCTATAAACGTCCCGCTGCAGGGCACAGGCCTTCTCTCACACAGAGAGAGAGAGTATTGTCTTAATTCCTGCTGGGAACAAAAAAAACTCAAGGTCTTGGATGTTTACATGTTTGTGATGTCATTGTTTCTGGTTCCCACGACACAGGGTATCCTAGTGTGGGGCCAGAAGCAATGTATGTGCCTGTATGTAAATGTTAGTCATGAAAACCTATTTAGAGGTGTTTTTTTTTATTATTAGGGAAAACAACAGCTTCTTATAGTATTATTGTACAATCGTTTTTTACATACAGTATAGCCAATAATAGTTTTCCTCGACTGTTTTACTTAACACAGTTGCTGAGACGTGAAAAAAAAGAAACAAAAAATAAACATGAAACACGTGAGTCTGAAAATGCAGTTTTCACGTGCCTAATTAAATGGCAAACATATATAAGTTTATATATATTTAATATGATATTACGTTCCATAAATAAAATAAATATGTAATATACTTACACTATTTTTATTTTTAATGCACTAACCCGTGCTAAGGAACAAATTTAAAAACCTATTTAGAGGCTAAAAATTTTTCACCCATGCCGGGATTCGAACCCGCAACCTCTGGCTATCCGTACCAGCGCTCAATTGGTAGAGCGCTGGTACGGATAGCCAGAGGTTGCGGGTTCGAATCCCGGCATGGGTGAAATTTTTAGCCTCTAAATAGGTTTTTAAATGTAATATACTACATACAAATATATAAATAAATAAATAGTACAATTATTATATGTTTAGAATATAATTGTACAAAACAGGTGGGTGCTTAGCCCTACGATTATAAATCTTGGGATCGGAAAACCACTAAGCACTAATACCAGAAGCGGACCTTATTTTAATCTTATATATTACTTGCGGATATTTATATATAATAATAATAATAATTTATATATGTAACTGAATAATATAGGTACATAAGAACAAAATTGTGGACAATTTTAAAAACCTATTTAGAGGTTAAAAATTCCACCCATGCCGGGATTCGAGCCCGCAACCTCTGGCTATCCGTGCCAGCGCTCTTCCAACTGAGCTAATGGGCGACTCACCGGCATCACTGAAATTTCGAACCTCTGTACAATATTCTCTGTATTACGTATCTACACACGTACGTACGTGGCACGGATAGCCAGAGGTTGCGGGTTCGAATCCCGGCATGGGTGGAATTTTTAACCTCTAAATAGGTTTTTAAAATTGTCCTTAGCACGGGTTAGTGCATTAAAAATTATATAATGTTAGTTATGTTATGTTGATTACCACGCGTGCCCACCGCGGATTGGCAAATAACATCGCTGAGGTATTTGGACACCTCAGACACTCGGGTTTCCTCACGATGTTTTCCTTCACAACTAGCGAGTGGTGTTGGTAATATAACATCACAAATGAACATAACTTAGAAAACAAAGTCATTGGTACATGCCCGCACTGGGAATCGAAACTGGGTGTCTCGCTCAATCATTATAATAATAAATAACTTCCATACAACACAATCACTCGTCATGGTCCCAAACTAGGATACCCTGTGCTATGGTACCAAATAAAGAAATCACAAACATGGAAATAACCGAATAATAAATAATATTTTGATTTATTTGTAAATCTACTTCCTTCTCCAATATATTGTCCCAGTCCATCCAAAGGTTGTCTGGAAGAGATCACTTTTAGTGATAAGGCCGCCGTCTGTACGCTTAGGTTAAGAAATATCTGTGTAATTTCCTTTTTTATGTACAATAAAGTGTTCTCTATCTCTATAATAATAAATAACTTCCACACAACTTGTCATGGTCCCAAACTAGGATACCCTGTGCTATGGTAACCAGGAAAGGACATCACAAACATGGAAATAACTCAGACTGAAGTCATTTGTACAAATATACGGCCCCCAGCGAAATTCGAATCCACGACCTCCGGCACAGTAATTAGATGTGATACCGCTAGACCAACAAGACAGTCAGTCTTTCGCCAATGAACGAGTACTACATGCCAAGCGCCTTTTCGTAATTTTTTTCTTTATAATAATTCTTATTCTTTACAATGATGACACTTGCTTCTTACCGTTTTCTCAGTTTTAACACACTCTACTAAAGTTAGCTAGAAGAGATCTTTCTTAGAGATAAGTTCGCCTTTGTAACAATGTTACGTAATTATTACTTTTATTTACGGTTCGAAGTAAACAATAGAGTAATAATATCATCCGCACTACAATTATGTAGTTACGTACTTCTAGGTCAAGTAATATACGTATCTAGTCTACACTAACATTCGATCACACTTCAGGAAACTAGAGTCTATTTGTACGCACAATTTTCAAACGCCTCAAAGTACTAGAGAGCCTAGGTCAAACACCACTGCAGACTTAGAGACCACTTTACCAGCCTGGAGGCATCACGAGGCATAACAGACCCGATTGTTCCCGCTGGAATTCTAACCCATTATCCTGCGAGGCACTTAGGTAAATAACACGATGTGGCCTGTAATGGCCGCTAAACGTCCTATGGTAGGGTCGAGTTGCTAAGGATATATGGGGAGTCGAGAGGCCTTAGGTTATTCGAAGGAAAAGGAATGCGACGGAGCAAATACTCAGCAAATACACAAAGGAAAATCGCACCACTAATTTCTGATTTGGGACTAACAGAGAAATTTCTCAAAAAGAATTCTTAAGTAACTTAAAAAAACCTATTTAGAGGCTAAATTTAAATAGGTTTTTAAATTTGTTCCTTAGCACGGGTTAGTGCATTAAAAATAAAAATAGTGTAATCTTAAGTAACTGTCCAGAAAGTGATGGAAAATACTTGTCACTGTTATTTACTAAGATTAACACTTTATTAACAGTTTGTCTTTTGAGATTTATTAAAAAAACATCTCACTTAGGACTATACTTAAGTTACGAATGCACTTAAGTTACGACAATCAATTCCACTTCACGCAAGGGCGCTCTACGACGGAGGCTAGCGTCATTTTAGTTAAACATTTATTTAGTTGACAAACATTTATTTGACGGCCTCGGTGGCGCAGCGGTTTGGCACGCTGACTGTAAAATCGAAGGTTCCGGGTTCGATCCCCGGCCGGGTCAAACTAGGAAAGGAACTTTTCTAGTTTGTCTCGGGTCTTGGATGTTATCTACCTATGTATTTATTGTATTAAATATATCGTCGAGTTAGCGCCTATAACACAAGTCATTTAGTTGTACTTAGTATAGGGCTAACGAGATCTGTGTAGTAATATGTCCATGAATATTTATTTATTATTTATTAGTGCATAGGAAGATCGCAGATCGATTTTGATTTGATAGACAAATACTATTTGATAGAATTTTAACGATTCCTGTCAACGTTTTGTGTACATGTAGAACAAAGCTGAAAGACAAAGAAATTGGATTAAATACGTAAATAAAGTGGCCGTGGGAAGGGGAACGGTCGGTGGGCAGACCAGCAGCCAGATGGTCGGATGACTTGTGTAAAGTAGCCGGCAAACAGTGGATGAGACTAGCGCAAGACCGTACTGGTTGGCGGGGAAATGAAGAGGCCTATACTCAGCAGTGGGGTTTACCGGGCTGATGATGATGACGTATAAAGTTGAGTATCGACTACCGGCTCTATAATATCTAAATCCTTTCTGTCTCTTCTTTTGTCAAGATGATTTTTTAAATGAAAAATATTCTTCAGATTTTGCCAGACTGGCCAATAACCTTCCTTTCCCACATCTGTGCAAACCTACGCGCTCCGTTCGTGTCAATTATAAAACTCGTCCTTGCCATAAAACCTTAGTTTGGCTTTTAGAGAAGCAGTAAAATTGATGACTGACTTAACTGTAGCTTTGAGTCGTATTTAGCACACTGGTAAACTCAAGGCTAAAGTAAACTCAGTGATTGATATTTTATCGTATTCGTCGATGTCAACCCTCTGTATGTCCCCACTGCCGGGGAACGGGTCTTTTCCTGCATCGCAGGAAGGTTAAGCCATACTCCACCACGGGGGCCAAGTCCAGTTAGTGGAGGGTTGTAAGACTAGCGGGCCTTACTGTCAGAAGTTATCAAGCCGCCCATCCATAAGGCCTCTGGCATGGCTTAACGTCTGCCATTACAACAGCCGGCCTAACGGCTTTACGTGCCTTGCGTAGCACGGAAACGCTCGGAAAAATGCCACTAGCGTTAGTCCTATATTTCTTAACGTAGCCGGAGTTACGAGCGATTCCTCTATAGGGGCTACGACCTACCTCTATAACACGTGGAATTCATCCATTTCACGTGTGGCTTATTGTATAACGCTAATACTCATAGCTGTTAAGCGTTGCTAGAGGAGCAGTAGAAAGCCGGCTACTCAATCAGGAGGTCGTGAGTTCGAACCCCGGCATGAACCAATCACTTTGTTCTAAGTTGTGTACATTTGTGAAGTTAAAAGTAGCAATACCACTCGCGAACCGTAAAGCGCTCGTGGCCTAGACGAACCGAGTGATTGGAATCAATCGCTTGAGTTAAGCAACAACAGGCGCGGTCAGGTATAGGATGGGAGACCGTCCCGTGACTACCGCTAGTGGCATTTTTTCGAGCGCTTCCGTGCTTTTCAAGGCACGTTTAGCCGTTGGTACCGGCTGTCATGTAATGGATGTCGTTAAGCCATGTCAGAGGCCTTATGGGCGCTTGATAACTTCTGACAGTAAGGCTCGCCACTGTCTTACGATCCTCCACCAACCCGGACTTGGCCCCCGTGGTGGAGTATGGCCTAACCTTCCTGCGATGCAGGAAGAGACCCGTGCCCCAGCAGTGGGGACATACAAGGGTTGATATCGAACCTTGAAGGAAAACATCGTAAGGAAACGCTAGTGTCTGAAATATTTGCATACCTCAGCTCTTGCTATGTGCGATGGCACAGTTTTGAGGTTGGGCAAGTCTAACCAACCTATATTTACACGTAATCGGACATAGAAATGGAATGACGTATTACAGGCGTATTACGTATTACGGCAGATCTGCCACAGGACCGATAACAGTTGGGGTAGACTGATTCTTGAGTGGAGATCGCGAATCGGCAAACGCAGTGTAGGACGGCGGAGGACGGTGGAGCGACGACAATCGCAAAGCGGTGGGCAGTGACTGGAAGAGGAGAGCTGAAGATCGGGCTCAGTGGTGTGTCTTGGGAGAGGCCTATGTCCAGCAGTGGACTGACATCGGTTGATTATGATCGTGATGATGACGTATTACAATGCAACTACCTTCTTCTTCTTCAGGCTATTTTAGTCCACTGCTGGACGTAGCCCTCCCCTAATGAGCGCCATAGCGCAAGATTGTGCCATCATTGGGGGGTAATGCCCATAATCCCCACGCTAGGCATGCGGGTTGGGGATCGCAGTTTGGTGAAATTGTACTGCAGGGGGCGCTGCTGCCCACCCCCCGGTGTGTGTCCCTTAGTCGCCTTTTACGACACCCGCGGGAAGAATTTGGGTTGGTGCTATTCTCTAGGCCGACACCACACAGCACCTACACATCAGTTCAATGCTGCAACTACCTTACAGCTCATAAAAACATTATAAGCTACGTCTTCGATAGAACGAGCGATGAGATTACGTCATCTCGCCGCCTTAGCTTTGAAGCTATGTCAAAATAAACCAAAAAAGTTCTCTCAAACACAGTCCTTATTTGAAGCTCCTTAAGAGTGAATTTTGGCCAATATTTTCCCGTTTAGTTTGTCACCAATACAGGACATTCGTGCGTGACCAAACTAGACAAGTGTGGTCAAATTGATTTGACAAACAAAACCTTCGACTAGTGACTTTGAAGCCAGATTGGAATTCAGTCTACCACGACTGAGTTTCTAAACCGAGCCTTACTGCTTTTGGCATAAATATGATATTCTAACGAAAGTATGTTATGTACCAATAGACTGTATTCACAGCAACCCGCAGTAGCAGCAGCAATTTAACCAGAATGCATCTTGAATGAGTATTGTTTAAAAGACAAGAAGTGTGAATAAATAATTGTGTAACTTCCACATACAATCTCATGTCCGTCCCATACTGGGATACTAAACTGCAAGTCATGTTTATCGATAGTTATATATTAAACGGGTATAATCGCGATTATTTATTATGTAAAACGTAATTACCTTTCAAGATGCATTCTTGTTAAATTGTTGCTGTTACCGCGGGATGCTGTTCACAGCGTATTAGTACCTACATAATATACTTTGGTACATGTACATTTAGTTTTGGCCTTTTGGCCTTTTTGCATCTACTTAATGAGATGATTTATACAGCGTCCAGTGGTATCTTCACTCACACACTAGAAGGGTGAAGGGACCACTCCGACGCTGTAGTGCCTGGGACATGGTTTTATAGATGGTTTTAGGCTTGCCCAGCACCTATACCATCCTGACAGCTTAGTCGGCCTAGCCCACAGGAAAGACTAGTCAATACGTGCGGAGCCAACCAAGCCGCGGGTTTCCTCACGATGTTTTCCTTCACCGTTAGCGTGTGGTATTGCGACTACAAATTCGCAAATGTACGTAACTTTGAAATTAAACAAAGTCATTGGTATATGCCCGCACTCGGGATCGAACCTGGGGCTTTCGCTTGCCAGTCCATGGTTCTACCCACTGAGCTACCACCGCTTCATGTACATTTAGTATGGTACATAATAAACCTGTTTAATATGTAATTATGTATGAGTATCGCGAATCGTTAAGAAATAATATTTGTCGATGACGCTCTATATCTACAGGGTCTACAAGGTCTACTGAAATCTACAGGGTGAAACAATATTTGATCGGATTATTTTAGAATTGCGGTCAAAACAACTTGCCTAAAAAACAGAGCCTTATGAGAAAACTACAGGATTTAACAATATCCCATTACAGTTACGTCACTTCTTGATACATCTGGTATTATAGAGTATAGAAAAGAGGTAGAGGTAAAGCTTCCTCTTTTCATTTACAATGCTTTGAATATGTAGTACAATTTCTTTAATTTCTAGAATGGAGAACATTTTCTGCGTCACTAATTGCCAATAGTAACTCCTAATATACCATTTTATTTTTTTACAATATTATTATAATACTATTTTTATTTTTAATTAAAAATTAAAAATAAAAATGTTGTTCCTTAAAAAAATTTAAAAACCTATTTAGAGGCTAAAAATTTCACCCATGCCGGGATTCGAACCCGCAACCTCTGGCTCTGGCACGGATAGCCAGAGGTTGCGGGTTCGAATCCCGGCGTGGGTGAAATTTTTAGCCTCTAAATAGGTTTTTAAATATTATTATCTACAAAACTTACATTTCTGTTTGTTAAAAGTCAAGGTAATATTGTATACACTGTTTTCAGTCGCGTCGCATTATAGTGAAGAAAAAGGCAGCTAAAAACTACACTTCGACCATCTTCGAACAATTGAAATTGCCCAAATAAAACATATTATTTTTTTCTACAGCAATGGGACAAACAGAAACAACAACAAAAGTAAGCAAAGGCAGATCAACATAAAGTACGTTAGCGTTACGAACAACTTTGTAGATCGGCTTTAGACTTTAGAATGACCGGCAACATTTATTCTTAATTTCCAAGTTCCCGAGTCTTATCACGGCCAACATCAGAAGGAGCTTCTACGAACTGCAATCAATATTCATTTACTTATTGATTACATGGAACCAATTTTGATACGCTCCACATACCCGGAGGCTTTCTGTTCGTTTTGCAGACGCCCATTTTCCTTTTGTTAAAGAGGCCTGTCTCGAAGCCTTCGGAGCGTCTTTCTCTGTGACGAAATCGTTGCGTAAGCGCAGATGCTTGCATCAAACACTGCCTCCCGAGACTTATGTACTTATGATTGGAGGTGTGTATAGAATAATAGTAACAACTCGGCCATCCTCATCCAGTCGCCACTAGCCACCATATGTGATGTCGTCGTTGTCGATATCAACCCTTCCATTCATCACGCCATTTTCTAATTCAACTTGTAACGGTGCAAACCTATCATTTAATTCAACTTGTAAACCTAACATTTATTTATCTATGCTATCATTTTTAAATCAAAATTTAAATTACGTACTTCACTTTTTGACAAAACACTACCGACAATTTTTACCTAGCAGATTACCTATTTTTCCTGTTTATTCTGATCAGTTTTAAAATAAACACAATGTTCTTGAAGTCACTCTGATATCAACCCTTGTATGTCCCCACTGCTGCAGCACGGGTCTCTTACTGCATTGCAGGAAGGTTAGGCCATACTCCACCACGGAAGCCAAGTCCGGGTTGGTGGAGGATTGTAAGACAGTGGCGGGCCTTATTGTCAGAAGTTACCAAGCCGCCCATAAAGCATATCATGGATCATAAGCGGAATATGATGTATTATAGTTTATTTATCTACTTATTGATACTTTTATTGCACTTACATTAAAAATCGTACAGTAAAAAATCGTATGTTATATGTAGCAATGTAATTATTATGTAGGATAATGCATTTCTCACCATTAAACAGCAGAAAGAAGACGTGCAAAAAAAAATTGTGTTATCAAATGAACAAACTTACACATTAATAAAGACTGTTGACACATGTAATACAATATGTATTAAAATGAGAATATAACCCTATAACTATATCACTATAAAATAAAATACTATAAGTAAAATAAAATACACACTATAAGAGAGCAAATAGTATAGTTTAGTGCCTCATTATTGTGTCGGTTGTGTTATCTAAAATAAAATGTCGTATAAATTATTTAATAGGGCTGGCAAAATTAAAAAACCTCTATTCAAGCAAAGTGAAGTAGGCAGGCACTTAAATTATTCATACACTTTGTTTATAGGCCTGTCCTGACGCAATGTAGTTCGGCCATGCGTGGGCGCAGCACCCACTTGATCGCGCTCCTGCTACGCTTATTTGCATGTCGCCGCTATAAGGCGCTTGCCACGCTTCGATCTTTCAGTTTAGGTAAGATAAACAACGACTCGCCCACCGAGGGTTCCGTACAAAGTTGTTGGTAGGTACTTACATAATAAAACAAATAAATAGGTCAGAAATTGAGTCTCACGGTTTTTTCAGCGCTTTTCCCGAACTTCATACACAATTATTTTAAATTTAATTACAAATAGATTCAGATGTTTCCCTGTACTAGAGGTATATGATGATAATACTTGCCAAATTTCACAGTTATAGGTCTAGGTCAACGGAAAGTACCTCATAAACTTTGATTCGCTTGAGTGTCCAAATATACGTTTCTTGCGGAATAAATGGCTTTCTCTACGTTAAATTGTTCACAGCTTCGAAGGACTTCAACACACCTGGTTTTAATTTCAACTCGTTATTTCGATTCCTCCACGTTCCCGAGATGATGGGTCTTGGCAGAGTGACGGACGGACGGACAACAACGTTATCCTAAAAGGGTTCCGTTTTTCCTTTTGAGGCTTGGAACCCTAAAAAATCTTTAAAAATAAAAAGGATACCACACGCTCAAGTAGTCTTCTTTGTATAATTCAATGTTTGTATTAGGTAACAAAGGAAAAACAATTTACTAGATGGCGCGTTTTATTTTGATCAATATTATGGTGATCTTAGTATCGCAAGTATCAAGTTATTACACGTATCAATATTATCATCATAAGAATGCCTTTAATATTTTTGCTCTCCTCTTTAAAACTATTCAAACCTAACCTTGAAAAGGCCAATGACTTCGCGCCAAAAAAAGACTACACCACAGATTAACTGCATTCGTGGCAAATGATATTGACCTTCTTGGATGCCACGGTGTCACACACCATGGAGTTAACATTTGTTTTATGTGTAGCGCTGGTTTATAATAATGCTTTCGGTTACATACGATTAAAGGCTAGGCTAATTTACCTAGTAAAATCACGATTGTCTTCCTGATAAAGCAAGGAAAAACAATTAATTTACAAAAATTAAAAAAATAAATCATAGTTAAATTGATCATTTCGCATGCATCGCATCGATTTAATCTGTTAACTCGAGTTAAATGAGCTAATCTGGGCTGACGCAAATGGGCCTTAAAGAAGTCAGTGGTTATATTCTTTTTAATGCACTAACCCGTACTAAGGACAATTTTAAAAATCTATTTATTTATATTGGCATGGTTAGCCAGAGGTCGCGGGTTCGAGTCCCAGCATTGGTGGCCTTTTAGCCTCTAATTAGGTTTTTGAAGTAAGTTGTGTATGGATAAAACGAAGGCCACTTTCTATAACGACTCCTGTCGATACGAGTATGCTTTAGCGACTGATAACATTTGCGTGATTTGGCCTTAATCTCCCTCAATAACCAGAAAAGTTCATCACAAACACGGAAATACACCCAGGCCTTTTATACAAATCAATTACGGCAATAGAACACACGACCTCTCTCGTGGTAGTCAAGCTTGTAAGCCGTCAGACCTACGAGGCAGTCAGCAAGCAGGCAGCTTAAGTACAGCTAGGATATAAAATTAAGGCACGGCCGTTGCGAGGTTGTGGCTTATCTTTACCGCCAGAGGGTCACTCAACCTAGCTGGCTTATATCCACAAGACTAACGGACAACTACGTGCTAAGCTTGCTAATAGCTCTTAGGTCTTTATTTAAATCCCAGAAAAGCCAAGACTCACCAGGTATTTAATTTACCTCTGTGTAAAACCGTAAGGGCACAACACGAACGTTTAGTTCACATGTGTCGGTCATTCAATGAAATATCAAATAAAAATTTCGATGCTCTTGACATTTTTGTGAACCTCAGTCGTTTTAAATAACAAATACTTAAGCTGAAAATTTTGTAAGTTAGATTGTTAATTACACTATTTTTATTTTTAATGCACTAACCCGTGCTAAGGAACAAATTTAAAAACCTATTTAGAGGCTAAAAATTTCACCCATGCCGGGATTCGAACCCGCAACCTCTGGCTATCCGTACCAGCGCTCTACCAATTGAGCCAATGGGCGACTCACCGGCATCAGTGAAATTTCGAACCTCTTTACACTATTCTCTGTATTACGTACGTTTTGCAATGTCAATTTACGTAAGTTGACTATACGTTGTTCAACAAAAAATATGGTTATTTTCTGGTGATCAACTTACCCATATGGTATATATGTTTATGTATACTAGATGAACGGTGACCGTGGTTGGCTGGGTATTACTGGTATATTCTTCATGCAATCCATTCCATTCAAAGGTTGACTGGAAGAGATTGCTTTCAGCGATAAAACCGCCAATTGTATAACGTTCTATCCGTTCTATCCGTCTGGTACGGATAGCCAGAGGTTGCGGGTTCGAATCCCGGCATGGGTGAAATTTTTAGCCTCTAAATAGGTTTTTAAATAGATTGTTAATTGTTGTTTAAACTTTTCTCAGTTTTTTTATTTAATTAAATACCTACTTATTTCAGTAAGGAGAGCTTTTATGGATCCATCTGTAGAAGCAAATCGGGCCATAATTACCTTCGGCTGCGACCGTTCGGAGTAAGGTGTCTACGATACTTTGCGCTGAGTGGTCGCATCTGGTTGCATGCGGCTTGATGTGTTTTGGCGCTCGTCCATATTCTAACATGCTGTCATCACACGTTAAAGGATATGTAACTAGATTATAAGCTTTTGTCATGATATTTTTACATGTTATGTTACTTATCTGTTGTGTAATATGTTATGTTACTTAGCTGTTAATACTATAAATAAAAAAAAAAAATGCTTTTTTCAAAAGAGATCTTAACTTAATTAACCTATGTTTTTAAGTTTTCAAATTAACGTTACACCAGACTTAATCGTCCCCTGTTAAGTTCGTTGCTTTCTCCTGTCTTAGGTCCATTTCAGAGTGTTTTCATATTTTTTTCGCGCGCTTTTTCCTAAGTAATCTTTCTTCTATGTTGCCTTTCTAAACGGCCACTTCCAGGGCTCAGGCCTTCTCTCAGAGAGAGAGAAAGAGCATAGAACATTTTATGTTCTGTAGAGAGAGACAGAGAAAGAGAGTATGGCCTTAATTACCACGCGTGTCCACCGCGGATTGGCGATTTCAAGCGCTGAGGTAAGATAAGATAAGAAAAGAATATTCTTTATTGTACACCAGAGCACATATTCAGGTTTCCTCAGGACAGTAATGTTTCCTCATTTCTAAATATATTTTTTTTTATTTAGCCTTAACCCCAACAGAATTGATGGCATGGTTGAGTAGCTAGGTAAGATTGCACTAAAACAACTTCTTAGAAGATGTCATCACCTGGAATGTATGTCAGAAATATCCCGCTCAATTTTACAGGTTCAATGTAACGATTTCTTGCGGTTTGTAATATTCTCTGCACTGCAGCACAAACTAAGTAAATATGAAAGTCTGCTTTCTTTGACTCTACAAAAGTATTTCCGATCAGCACTGTATTAAACAGTGATATTTCTAAACTGAGCTTTTTCCGAAAAACGCCAATTAGAATTATTGTTATACTCTTTTTAATGTAGTGCATTAAAAAGAGTTGAGGTTGCGGGTTCGAATCCCGGCATGGGTGAAATTTTTAGCCTCTAATTAGGTTTTTAAATTTGTCCTTAGCACGGGTTAGTGCATTAAAAATAAAAATAGTATAAGTATTTTTTTCAAGTCTTTAAATCAAGGATGTATAATAAATAAAACCGTATTTCTTCAGCCAAAGCCAGATTACATTAAGATTACAATATAAATTGTATTTAATAAATTACACATTGAATATTAAAAATATCTAAATATTGAACAGTCATCGTAGCTTTATAATTTATAATGGGTACATTTTACTGTATTCATATACTGTATTCACTACCGTATGTTTTAACTAGTGAAATCTTGGCTATCTAGATAAACATGAAACATGAAAGTATGAAACCTGCTTATGATGACGTCACAAAAAAAAGACTGGAGGCGCCATATTGTCTTATCGTTTTTGGCGGGAAGAACGTGATTGTAATTTTGTAGAGCAAACTACTCGAGTAATAGTTTTGGTATTTTCTGCGAATTATTCTCTGTATATATGATAACTAATCGCCCATGTAAGAAGTTTAGCGAGTATGATCATAGGTATTTTATTTCAAATAGTGACGTCGGCTATTTTCATCTAATAGTCATAGAAGAAAATACTTCTAGGCTAGGCTACGTCCCTTTAAAATATTATAGTCTCTTAAAGGCGTAACCATATCGCGAGTACGCGATTATCAGACTAAGTAAAGTCAGAAAACCAGCCACGCCTCAAATTGTTCTGTACACGAGTGTTTTGTTTTTTTTTTTTGTTGTATTTCGTGTTTACTTAGGTACTTATCTACGTTGCGATTATGTGACAATTTGAATAAAGAATAAGTGCCTTCTTTTTTTCCAGCCACATTTATTACTACCTATCCAAAGCTAAAATCGGGCTCTACTTCTTAAATTTTTATTCTATGTAGAGAATGGATGGAGATGTTCTCTTGCAGGCTGTCCTCATAAAACTGTTTAATGTTTGTATTCTGCGGTTATTCTGTGGACTTTTTTATTTTTTTGCATAATCACGTGGGCAACATAACAGGGTTGGGAATTTATTGTCCACCGTTAAAGCTGTTGGTACTTGTTTGAATTAAACCGAGGATAATAAAACATGTTGAGATCTCCCATCAGCTAGTCTGCCCCGGCCGTGCGTAGTTTGTTGTACACAGGCTATTTATAGGGGCGGCTAGATATCTTACCTTCAGACCCAGTATGAGCTTTGTATAGAGTTCTATAAAGCGATGTAGATGAAAGCGTCGATGTGAGATTTTTCACGGCGACGATGATTCACTGTCACCTAAGCGAAGGTTCGATTCCCACTGGAGGCCGAGACCGCCTTACATTTATACTTACAAGTGGCATCAGTCTGGCGTTCGTATTTCCATCTTTGTGATATCTTTGACTGGCCACCATATCACAGGATAACCTTGTTTGGGAAAACGCGACCAGTGATTGTGTTGTGTGCTTGATATGTCAAAGTTATTATTTTAATATCAAACTCCACGCGTTTCAGAAGTTCTGTGTGTTTATTATTATGTATTCGTATATTATATTATTAGACGGCCTCGGTGGCGCAGCGGTTTGGCACGCTGCTGTAACCGAAGGTTTCGGGTTCGATCCCCGGCTGGGTCAATCTAGGAAACGAACATTTCTAGTTTGTCTCGGATCTTGGATGTTATCTATGTATTTATTGTATTAAATCTATCGTCGAGTTAGCACCTATAACACAAGTTTAGTTGTACTTAGTATAGGTCTAAACGAGATCTGTGTAATATGTTCATGAATATTTATTTATTTATTTCACTTTTACGATACATAAGAAGTTCTAACTTAAAAACTGATAAATACATTTAACACGAACTCTGTGAAGGGGTCATATTCATATATAAATTATTTCTCGGCACGCAGATTGTGTTTATTACCTTTTGACCCTTTTTCCCTAAATGGGCGGACATAAACTCACGTCTATATTGCGAATGGGTAGGCAGACCTGGGAGCCAATTCTCACTCCACTAGCAAATAATTCGTATACGACTCTAAGGCGTATGACTTGAATTCTACATAAAAAGTCGAGCGACATCGCCAGCCAATTACGATTATGATGAGGACATTGTGACACCTCAAAGCGAGCGAATTTTACTAACAAATTTGCGCATACGACTTTGTGAGAATACCAAATTGATTTTTATCCGACCACATGTCTAATCCTTCCTAACGCTTTCAAGTCGCATGGGTCAGAATTGGCTCCTAGGCAAAGTTCTGACAACATTAATTCGTCGTTGAAAGAAAGAAGAAAGAGAAACATTTATTGCATCAACAATCACACACACAAAACATCTAACAAATACGAAACAAACTTATCGGAGAACATCAAATTGTAAGGTAGTAAAGACAATTTAAACAGTTTTGTCGCGGTGGGTTTCCGTTGCTGCAAAAGGCAGCTGACTCAGCATTTTGCTGAGGGTGTGAGCCCTCAGCGCTGGTTGCACACATGCACGTCAATTGCACCAACATGCACTTTTTAGCTTCTAATATCTTCAATATTTATTATTTAGTTTTTATTCAAGTGCCCATGTGTGAGAGCTGTGGGGTACCTAGTATGGATGCCATTTATTTATTATCTATTTATTTAGGGCCACCAACAAGGTATACATTAATATTTATTGACATGAACCAAGGATATAACTTAATGCTACCTTAGTGAAAGGTGTCCACAACATGTTTAAAAGTAAAATTAAAGACGCCTACGCCAAAATCTAAAATAGAGGTGCATTTGTTGCCTGAAAGTTTACTTAGGTACCTATTTATTAATATTGTTGCCGCGCCTTATTTTTCTCGTACGACGCGATGAGACAACAATCCGCAGACTTTCTCATATTGTTCTCGAGCAGACGAGACTGCCGTAACACAATAAACGAATGCGTAACGTAACAGTAGATAATAAAGTGGGAATCACACGCTCTCTCCAAGAAAACTGGTGGTTTTTGCAAAGCTCCGTATTGGCTATGACTTCATTTTGCTGTTCAAGCGCCGCAGACATGCGGGCTTATTAGAAACCTGACGTTACTGTGACAATAAGAAAGTTTTATGAACGAGCTCATCTCTTACAGAGATAAGTTCGCATTTGTACGTGTTATTACTTATGTGAGGCCCTGTTATATGCTCAATAATAGTAGTTTATATACTCTGATACTTTAATTTATAAAACTGAAAACAAAACACTTGTGACAAACATTACGCATAGGCCAAAAATAAAAATAAAAGTTTTATTACGATACAGGTCTTGTACATATGGACACCTGTATTATAATATAACTTTTTAATCATAACGATACACCTATACAACCTCCAGCTGGACCAAGAAGGTTGAACCTCTACTTTAAAAGAAAAGGTTATTCGTTTTTTTCGCAACACGCATGCGCAATCTATGGCTTGGCGCTAACAATTTACATTTAAAAAAAATATTTAAAGTTTGGTTCTGTTTGTAAAATAAATTGGTTTTTGTGTAAAAACATGTCTGACAGCGAGGATAGTGGTTATTCGATACAATTTATAAGAGATCTATATCGACGGACAAAAAAGTACCCGGGGGATAGTCCCTCGTCTGCGCAGGCCTTAAAAGAAAACAACGAACTTTTGTCTAGTCCGGTCTCTTGATGTCCTCGGTAACTTGAGGGACTTTTTATACGGGGTACTTTTAGTCCTTCGTGTGCGTTATTCGATACAATTTATAAGAAATCTATATCGACGGACAAAAAAGTACCCGGGGGATAGCACCTCGTCTGTGACTGCCTCGTTGGTCTAGCGTGATCTCATCTGATTGCCATGATGGAGATCTTGGGTTTGATTCTCGCTGGGTGCCGTCGTACATTTGTATAAATGGGCTCAGTCTGGGTGTATATCCATGATTGTCTTTGTCGTTGCTATGGTGACAAGTGATTGTGTTGTGTGGAAGTTATATATTTCTAAAATCTCTCCGTTTTTACCTTCGTTAGAAGAACAGCTCTGATTGCTTCGAAATTCTGACCAAGCCTCGTTTGCTCTCGATTGGATAAAGTCTTGCCTAACGCGTGCAATTGACCGAATAGCATAATTGAAGTTACTTATATATTTTTTATTTATAATTATGGTGTCTTTTATATAAAAAAAATAAAGTTGTTATTACCTGTGCTTTATGGGCGTTTTTGCGAGTTTTCAAGAGTCTTAATCATGTTTATTTGGATAAAAGTCAATTTTCCTTTGCTGCTGAATAACCCAGCTTAGCACAGCTAAGCCACCACCACCACACAGACATTCTGGAAGCTGCGTCAAACATGACTATGAACATGTTACCGGAGAAATCTAGGAGCAACTATAATAAATGTTACCACGAGTTCATGGAATGGAATATTACATATGAGTACATATTGAGAGTAGATAAAATAGTGTATGACGCTGTACATAACTTATAACACTCGTGTGATACTCGTCCTAATAACACACTTGTGTTATAAGAACCCTTATTATGCAACAGTAACATAATAGCAGTTAATGATAGTGTTTCCCTACCTACATGCAGTAGGGCCTGCCGCTCTTGAATCAGACATTTTAGTCACCCCAAAAATGTGTCAAACTCTTAGGCACTGTTTAAATCGTCCGTATCGGATGGAAAGGCCTATGAATGAATCTTCCGATTGCTTTTTGTAAATAACACCGCTGGACTGTATTTTTTTAACTCCACACTCAGACTTTGTCTATTCCTATCTTGTATCTAGTCCTATCCGACACGAGTGGTTTTTCTTTTCCTTATTTGTCGCTGTAAATGGTATGTATTCTCTTGTGATGTGTTAATTTGTTTCAATAAACGTCTCTTTCTTCCAGCTTAAAGAAAAGGGCTACTTTCTTCATCGTAAAGTGATGTCGGTAATAACTGTATCGGTACCTGCGTCATTGTGCATTGAAGGCGGGTAGTGTGAAATTGGACCGATAATGCTCTCACATTATATTATCCAGCGGCAGGGTCTGTTATGTGGGCTTGTTTCTCGACGTTGCCGTCATAAACACTAATATCTAATCATCATCATCATCCAAATCTAATACATAAAAATATTTGAAAAACATATTTAGAGGCTAAAAATTCCGCCCATGCCGGGACTCAAACCCGCGACCTCTGGCTAATCGTGCCAGCGCTCTCCCGACTGAGCGAATGGGCGACTACCAGCATCAGTGAAATGTCATTTACAATACTCTTACAACACTCTCTGTATTACGTCCCGGCATGGGTGAGATATTTAGCCTCTAAATTGGTTTTTTAGTGTTAGGTTAGGTTAGGGTTAGTGCACTAGTTGCGGAAGATTGCGAGGGCGTTCCCGCGATTCCGTCGTACGGCGTGAGAAGGAACACCATGGGGGTTTAGCCGGTAAGAGTCCGGCATAACCCTGTCGCCATCCCCAGCGGTAGGGTATCCATGAGGATTTCCCCATAAAAAAAGGGTTAGTGCATTAAAAAGAATATGATATAAAAATATTGTAGGTCAGTGTTTGTTATTAAACCACCGAAACGACTTCATTGATTCTTATGATTTTTTTATGTAGTTATTTAAGGTATGTCTGAAAATATGTCGGCCGACCTCCGGCACAATCAGATATGATACCGCTGGACCAATGAGGCATTATTTTCAAGTTATCACTTTTACGTTTTTTTTTTATTTTTCTTACCTTTCACTTCAGTTCCACTGGGAGCTATCCACTCTATTTTAATTTTAAAGTCTAATACCTATATGGTAAAACCAAGGTAAAACATTATTGCATTACAGTCTGTTAGCTTTTAGAATATATCTCGGGCTCTAGAGTACCTTCAGTTTTCGCCGAAAGCACACGAGCGTAATACTACCTCCTGTTCTAATTTCGAAATGAAGTGTCGTATTAGTTCCGATGTTTTATTACACGAATATATCCGATTCTATCCGATATTAGCCGAGGTATATTAAAAGCTAGCAGACTGTACAGTGTTTTATTGTCGAAATCCTCTGAAATAACTTCACCGAATTCTATGAATTTCCGAGAATAGGTCGTAGGCTAATTAAAGCAACGTTTGTATAGACAGCTAGTATTAAACATAACGTTTAACTAAAGTAACACCAGCATGCATTGTAGACCGCCCTTGCGAAGCCGATTTGCGGACTATTATGGAGAAGTTGATGTGAAGTGAGAAGAAATGTGTGTATTTAGTTGACCTAGAACTATCTTCTCGAATAGAACGGGTAGAACTGGGACGGGTCGAAAATTCGTGGGATCTTACCTATCAGTTACCTATCACCACTTTTAAATAGAGAAACGAGCCTACTATATTTCATTAGGTCAGGGAATGTACCCTCATCTAAACATAGAATATTTTCGGGGCTTAATCGCGTAGCAATTTATTGCTATTTTACCTCGACGTTTCGACGACGTTACAGTCATCGTGGTCACGAGAAGACTGATAGCTGGCACCCGTTCACATCTTCGGCTGATGAGGTTTCAGACTACCCTCAATCAGCCATCACAAAGCACTATTAGGGTTACGACACACTACACTGACAATGTCGGACGATAAGCCATGATAAACCTCATCTAAACATTTGCACATCGATTACTGAGCTATTGTTACTGACACAGCCCATAAGCCTTCAGTTTTTTTAAGATTCAGATTTATAAACACTTTATTGGTAGTATGCGCTCCAATGTAATCAAATGACAAATCGTGATCGCAGCGGAGGACATTATCTTTAAAAATACTTTCTGAAATAAGTGTAAAAGAGCAGTTTTTATAACTGGAATATTACTAAAGAATTGTTCAGAATCCGCAGCAATGTCTTCATTTGATGTTAATAATTTATCGTCTATCTTAAGTGAAAATTCGTGGTTTATTGCTTTGGATTTACCGGTTTCCTTATGTATGACAGTCCAAATGGTTTTAGATTTGTTAGAAGACTTAAGAATTTTAGATTTTATGTGTTCGCAATTAGCTTTTTGGCAGACCCGCCGTAGACGGCTCTAAATAATTTTGAGTATAATTTAACATACTGAATAAAATGCTTTTATGCATAATAAGCAAACGTTTAGAATTCAACGAAAAAACTAAATCAGTTTTTTTTTATTATTAGACTTACTTAATTTTTGCGATCCTGAAACACCGATAATCGGTTTTATTTAAAAAAAAACATATTTTTATGTTTTCTGTGGTATATTTATTACAGTGCGTTCACATTAACTCGACGCGTGAGAGAATTGGTAACAAGGACATAACATGTGAATTAGCTTTTGGACCTGATCGGAAGATGGTTAAACAAGCCCTCAATCCTTTTATTTTCCCCAAGTAATGGGAATGATTTCTTATTTAACATGGTAACAGTAAACATCTCAGTGTTACCAATTCTCTCACGCGTCAAGTTAACGTGAACGCACAATAGTTCTGTGCCTGTATTTTTTTTTATTAAGTGTGACATGAACTATTTTATTTATTAATGACATTTTTATCTGAATAAATATAATATTTTCTCTATAAAACTAATGTCAGTCTAACTTGGACTCAAGTCCTACATTATACGTTTGCACGTAGCTTCGGTACAATGACATTTCCAATGGAAATATTAATTGTACTGTGAAACAAAACATGAGTACTTGAAAGTACATATGTATTTTACGAGTTCCTTCACGTTGACGGCGTGTTTAGACTATAAATGGCATGCAGTTAAGTGTGGTAAGGTGTCCAGTCTACAGTAGCAGGATTCTTTTAAGCCTTTTAAGGGTTCCTTCAAACTGCGGTGTTTAAACAAAGACTTTCTGCAAGTTTTTTGGTGATACTCACAATTTTTAACGTTTTTCGGTTCCTCGGTAGTTTCCAATCCAATTCATCAGCCCATATTCATCCACTAATGGTGATAGGTTCTTAAAGCACGTCTCGAACTTTATTTTAGCTTTGAACTATTTATACCGGTGGAAGTTTTTTTATTTAACATTTTTCTTGTGGGGTAACCCGACTAAGCTGTCAGGATTGTATGTATATCCCTACTATAATATTATAAACGCGAAAGTTTGTAAGTATGGACGGATGTTTGTTACTCTTTCACGTAAAAACTACTGAATGGATTTAAATGAAACTTTACAATAATATAGTTTATGCATGAGAATAACACATAGGCTACAATTTATAAAGATATTGCGTTAATTGTCCGAAATATGACGATAAATGTCCAGTAAGGTAAAAATCTACTCGATAATCCTGCAGACGAAGTCGCGGGCACCAGAGTGCTAAGTGCGAGTTTTTTAACTACTCGATCGCGTTAACGTAAACTCATATTTCTATGGCATCGAGGAAGCGCCACCTAGCGACAAGTATGGAAATTAAAATTGCTGAGTGCGAGTTGTAATGGTTTACGTTGAGAAGTGAACACGTTTACCAGCCAAAACACGAATAAACGCGAGTGCGAGTTGTACTGTGACAGCGTTTTGCCAGTTCGAACGATTAACTTACTCATACTCACTACTCAATGCTCGATTAACGCGGTAGTAAAGTTATTCGATTGGATCTGTCAAACTCGCACTAAGCACTCTGCTGGTGATTTATACAGCGTTCGGTGGTACCCACTCACACTACATGGGTGAAGATACCACTCGGACAATACAGAGCCTGGGTCAGTGCTTTTCTAGATGGAGTAAGCTTGCCCAGCACCTATACCATCCTGACGGCTTGGTTCAATAATTCACAACTTCGTTATGATGAATCTCTGTAGATTAATCCCGGTATTATTTACAAATTCGTGATAGTATCCATATTACTTATTTTTTTCGTAGCCTTTAAACGTCCCACTTTTTTTAAGAGTCGATAAAGTACAGACTTGGGTATAGTCTGTACTGAGTAAGGGCTGAATACATAGAATATTTTCGGGGCTGATTAGAAAGTTTTTTTATGTCGCCTATAAACGCCCCACTGCAGGGCAGAGGCCGTCTCTCAGAGACAGAGTAAGGGCTTAATTACCACGCGCGCCCACCGCGAATTGACAATTTCAAGCGCTGAGATATTTGAACACCTCAGACACAGGTTTCCTCACGATGTTTTCCTTCACTGTTAGTGAAGGAAAACATCAGCGAGTGGTATTGCTACTATATCTTCACAAATGTATATAACTTAGAAAACGAAGTCATTAGTACAGGCGCGCACTGGGAATCGAACCTGGGTCTCTCACTTCCGAGTCCATTGTTCTACCCACTGGGCTACCGCCGCCACTTTTAGTGACTTTAAATATCTGTTAACAATAAAGCTCTGTGGGTCCGGCATAAATACTGCGCGGGCTTGTCGCAACAACTATTGATCGCAACATTATCACAAGTACCTAGAACTACGGAATGATGGATAAGTTATGTCAACGCCGCAACTAATTTAAGAATCCCTGGAACCATTGCAAATGTATGAGGACTTAACTTGCGATAACACGTCTCCTACGAGCGTGAGTTCGATGCCGGAAGCCGCTGAACTTAACGAGGGTCAGCATTTGACTTGAGAATGTCTGGCTGACTTCCAATCAAATGAATACGATGGTTAACAACGGCCAGTGAACTGACAATGCGCAGCAAATCCTGTTGGAATCCTGACATAGTTAGCCTCATAGCTGGGCTATTGTAAGTAGCAAGCGCTGAGGTACGTTAACACTTCTGACACTAGGGTTTCCTTCACCGTCAGCGAGTAGTATACAAATACAAAAATACACTTCTGGACACATCTATTGGCCCACCTTGCATTTTCAGTTTCGTTTAGTCCTAGCTAAAAATTTATATTAGGTCGAGCAAAAAGTTTTTATGCAGTTTTGAATAAAGCACATTAATAATGTTATTCAATAGTCTTTTTTCGAACTTCAAACACAGAATTTAAAGAAACAAAGACAATATGGAGTCTGCTCGTTGATATCAAACAATCGAATACTAAGAAAACTTGATGGTTTAATTGGATTTAATTCTTGAAAGTTTGATTTTTCTCTTTGGTTTTGCAACAAACATTACTTATTATTAAAATTAAGGTGAGGTTCTATCAATAATCTATGGATACTTCGCCTGAAGTAGCTCGATGTCATGTGGTATTCTTAATTCAAATTTAAAACAATAGGATCGAAAAAGATGGTAAAATGTATCAGGTTTAAAACTGCATCAATAGTAAAAAACCTATTTAGAGGCTAAAAATTCCACCCATGCCGGGATTCGAACCCGCGACCTCTGGCTATCCGGAGGTCGGAGAGCCAGAGGTCGCGGGTTCGAATCCCGGCATGGGTGGAATTTTTAGCCTCTATATAGGTTTTTAGAAGTGTCCTTAGCACGGGTTAGTTCATTAAAAAAAAGGCTATAATGCTTCAATAGTTTTTGTTCAATCTAGCAATCATATTTAGGTAGAGGCCATCGAAACTTAAACTCTAGGGTGGGCCAATAGATGTGTTCAGAAGTGTATTCATTTTTAAAAACCTATTTAGAGGCTAAAAATTTCACCCATGCCGGGATTCGAACCCGCAACCTCTGGCTATCCGTGCCAGCGCTCTACCAATTGAGTCAATGGGCTACTCACCGGCATCAGTGAAATTTCGAACCTCTTTACACTAATCTCTGTATTACGTACAGGCAGCGACATCTGGCTTAAACAAATTGCATCACTTACAGCCCCGACTACCTACTTTGCAGTTAGGTTTTACATCGGATTGATATCACTGTACCCACATGATTATACTATTTTTATTTTTAATGCACTAAACCGTGCTAAGGACAAATTTAAAAACCTATTTAGAGGCTAAAAATTTAAAAGTGTATTCATTGCCAAATAAGTTTTTACATGAGCTTATACACAGTGGGCCCCGCTCTAGGTAAACCTGTATCGCGGGCACACAAAACAGTTTTTTTAAAGATTGTGTTATAAATACGGGCAAACATTATAAAGACAAACATGCAATTGTCATCATGACCTAAAGAAAAATAACACAAGGGAAAACAAATGTCGCTATATACTGTAATTTTACAAATGTGCATAACTTAGAAAACTAAGTGATCTACTCTGCTCCGATACCACTGCTCTTGGAATCCTGACATTTGCGACAGCAATCACTATGGAATTTGACAGTGAGACCATTGGAATTATTAAGGATTTGGTGCGCGTAACAAAGGAGCGCTCATAGTATGTGGTTTGAGATGGCAAACGACTAAACATCTTGGTGTAAAAGGGAGAAGGAATTTGCCCTGCAGTTGTTTACCCATATTATAGAGAGTACAGAAAAAACATAGTGTCATATTTCGCAAACAGATCACTAAAATCATATATATAATTTAATTATTAATGTACCTATGTATTACATTAAACTAAGTAAGTTTATATGAATTTCTGACGTTGAATTCATAATTTCAGTATTTCTATATTGCACCGACTACCCGTTTCTAATTTCTTTCTTGTCTCCGTCTGCGGTTGCCTGGAAGAAATTGCTTTTAGTAATAAGGCCGCCATTTGTACTACACTTTTATATAATTTCTGTTACTGTAATTTCTGTGTACAATAAATGAAATGAAATGAAATGAAATGAAATGAAATGAAATGAAATGAAATGAAATGAAATGAAATGAAATGAAATGAAATGAAAAGGTTTTATTCAAAGTAGCGCAGATACTGCGGCTTAATGAACGTTACAAGTTAAACTAGGTGTCCATTTCAAAATCTGGATCATTTTGGAGAAAAAATGGACAAAAAAACTCCAAACTTAGTCTTTTCAAATTCCTTAATTAACAGAATTTACACAGATACTACAAAACTCGTGAATTTTACATGCTTGAATTCCAGACATCATTGTCATCTAAATAATCCTTAATATTATAGTAGCTCTTTTGGCACAAAGTGTACTTTACACATTTTTTGAACCGCGCTTCAGTCAAACTTAATATATCTTCAGGGATTTTATTGTAGAAGCGTATACAATGCCCCATGAAGGATGTATTAACTTTTGCCAGCCTAAATCTTGGGATCAAAAGTTTATGTTTATTTCTAGTATTTACATTATGTTGGCTACCTGCAGTTTTAAAGTTGCTAATATTTTTCCTGACATACATAATATTTTCATAGATATACTGACTGGCAACTGTCAGGATGTTTGTTTCTTTAAAGAATTCTCTTAACGAGTCTCTACTGCCTAGCTTATAGATGAATCTGATCGCTCTTTTCTGCAAGACGAAGATGGTCTCAATGTCCGCTGCCCGTCCCCACAGTAGTATGCCGTAGGACATGATACTATGGAAGTAACTAAAATAAACGAGCCTGGCAGTTGCGACGTCAGTTAGTTCCCTAATTCTTTTAACAGCATATGCTGCAGAGCTAAGCCTATTTGCCAATTTTTCTATATGAGGACCCCATTGAAGCTTTGCATCAATTGTGATACCTAAAAATACAGTTTCTTCGACAAGGTCTAGTTTGTCCCTTCCCAATATAACTTTGCTGTCAACTACTTTGACATTTGGTAGAGTGAACTTTATACATTTTGTCTTTTTTGAATTTAACAATAAGTTATTAGACGTAAACCAGTTTAGTACCTGAGAGAGAGCAGCATTAGTATTGTCAAGGTCATCTTCTTGTCTCTTAATTTTGAAAATAAGTGACGTGTCATCTGCAAATAGTACTATCTCTGACATATTTTGAACCATGAACGGCAAATCATTTACATATACGAGGAAGAGGAACGGCCCCAAAATCGATCCCTGTGGTACTCCTATCCTGACCTCTGACCCTGAAGATTTAGTTCTATTTATATCAGCTCTTTGAATTCTTCCTTCTAAATATGATGTCATAAGTTTTAGGCTATTCCCGTTTATACCATAGTGCTTTAATTTTAAAAGAAGTGTTTTATGGTCAACGCAATCAAATGCTTTTGACAAGTCACAGAATACGCCTATAGCATCCTTGCGATCTTCCCATGCACTAAATATATGTTTAACTAACATGACGCCGGCGTCCGTTGTAGAGCGCCCTTGCGTAAAGCCGAATTGCTGACCATGGAGAAGTTGATAGTCATTGAAGTGTGTAAGCAGTTGACCTAGAACTATCTTCTCGAATATTTTACTCAAAACGGGTAGAACCGAGACTGGTCTGAAATTTGAAGGATCTTGCTTATCACCACTTTTAAATAAAGGAACGAGCCTACTATATTTCATTAGATCTGGGAATATACCCTCATCTAGACATTTGTTAAAGATTCTGGCTAAATAGGGTGCTAGGGTGTCGATTACTGAGCTAACTACTGTTACTGACATACCCCACAAATCTTCAGTTTTTTTAAGCTTTAGCTTTTTAAACGATTTAATCACGGTATGAGCTTCAATATAATCAAACGAAAAATCGTGATCGCATAGGGGGACATTGTCTTTCAAAATAGTTTCTGCAAGAGCTGGAGAAGAGTCTAAAGGAGCTGTCGTTATAATTGGAACATTTGTAAAGAACTGTTCAAAAGCCGCAGCAATGTCTTCATTTGAGGTTATTAATTTATTATTTATTTTAAGTGCAAATTCGCGATCTCCCAATTTGGATTTACCAGTTTCCTTATTTATAATAGCCCAAATTGTTTTAGATTTATTAGAAGATTGAAGGATTTTTGATTTTATATACTCGCATTTTGCTTTGTGGCAGACGGCCTTAAATAATTTTGAATATAGTTTTACATACTGTATAAAACTGGGGTTGTATGTATATGTTTTTTTCTCATACAGTGAATAAAGTGTGTCCCTACTTTTTCGGATGCCGGCAGTGGCCCATTCACTAAATTGTAATTTATTTTGTTTGCAGGATATCTGTTTTAATTTAAAAACTTTTTCAAAACTATCTGAAACAGCCTTGAAGAAATCTCGATAGAGAACATTAGCATCTTGAGTTTTATTTTTTTGAATAGGTAATCTTTTTTTTAAGTCAAGTTTAAACAATTCTAGTTTTTTATTTGTTATCACCCTGCAGAGTACATCTTGCTCTATTTTTTTTAAATCTGCTTTAAAATGTACAATTTGACCACTGTGGTCTGATTTAAGACAATTCACTGTAGAATAATGGGAAAATTCACAGTCACAGTATACGTTGTCAAGGCAGGTGGCGGTGGTTTCGGTAATCCTGGTGGGCTCTAAGAAAATATTCATCAAATTAAAAGACTTAAAAATAAGTTTTAATTTAGCACTCGAAGGGGAATCTACAAGCAGGTTTACATTAAAATCACCACAGACTATAACCTTCTTATTATTACTGCAGGCTACTTTTAATACATCCTCTAATACAGATTCGAATACACTGTAATCACTGGTGGGGGGCCTGTATACGCTTACTACAATGTGTGACGATAATTCAACACAAGATAGTTCAATTATTTTTTCAACAGAAAGCCTGCAAATATCTTTCCTTTCTTTAAATTTTAAACCATCCTTTACTAGTATTAAAGATCCCCCATGCAATGCTAACTTTCTATTGTAGCAACTGGCTAACTGATAATTATGTACAGAAAAATTCATATGAGATTCTAATAGCCAGTGCTCCGTAACACAAAGTATGTCAATCTCATGTTGCTCTAAGAACAATTCTAACTCTAGTAGCTTTCCAGAAAAACCACCCTGTATGTTCTGATTAGCTAAAGTGATTTTTTTTAAGAGGGGCTTTTCTGTGGTCTGCGCTGACAGTTTAAATCAGCAGTCAAGCTTAACTTATTTATGTTAGGTTTTTTTAAAGCCTCTGAGTACAGAGGTTTACTAGTAGAACTTTTTCTACAGTTTTTATTTACTAATGGTACCTGTTTTATTGTCGTAACAATAATAGGGTCATAAATATTGAATGCCAACAATTTGGCAATCTGTCGTTTTGAACGAAGGGGCACATACATTGTGTCCCTAGTCAATATAAAATTTCGAATAAAGTTATTCGTATCAAAATAAAAAACTTGATCTCTATGACCAAATGTCATGTTATATAACAGACGGTTAAGTTTACCTATCCGTGCATTCTGTGTCTCTGACAATGTTTTTGAATAGGGAAAAGCACAGATAATGATTTTCCTTACATTTAAAGCTATTATGGACTCATAGTAATTTATCAATTCACTTTCTTGAATCCCTGTGCTGTTCCCCATTAATAATACAATAGTAGTATTTCTATCATACTGTTTGCTGAGCAGAGCGTTGATTAATTGCATGTAAGAGGCATTTGGCATACATATGTTTTCTACATGCTGTTTTAAATGGATCTGCAGCCTGGTTCCTAGACCTACACCTATTTTGTCTGAGAAAATTATTGTCTTGTAAGGGGCACCATTGAATGGAACTGAACTGCTCGTTGGCCTGGTTGTCGGTTGTCTGTCCAGTACTGCATTCCGGGTCGATGGCGCACTGGTCTCCGCTATCGCATTTGATGGTGCAGGCTGTCTGTTTGGCTCGCCTTCATGCTGTTGTGCCCGATCCAGCGGTAAAGGGGCTGGTGTGTTGGGCAAGCTGCACGGCGGTGACAAGCATGGCTTCTGACTGCCTGTTGAGTTCAGCTGTGGAAGGGCTGGGTCTTCAAGCACATTATTCGGTGGCTGCAGGGGTAACCAGCTTGGTTTGTCTTCTGAGTCTTCTGATTCATGGATGAAGGTGGACTCAACACGTTCCAGGTTGCTTTTGCCAAGAGAAATCAACCCATTCACAGTTGAAATGCAGTCATTGTACTGAGTTTGCATAGCCGAGTACTTGCAGGTGATGTCTAGTAATTGAAACTGCAAATCTTCCACTTGTAATTGCAGTTCAGCCATCGCTAGCTCATGGTCCACATTACTAGCAAATAATTCTTTCTGGCATTCGGCCATTTCCGTTTCTAACTGTAGTTTTTGACGAAGAATTGGTACACTTTCTATACTTTTTCTGTTTCGTTTTATCAATTTCTGTACCTTCTGAATGTATTTATTTGTTTTAATATACTTCTTTATGGTTTTCACGCTGTTCATTTTGATACTACTGGTATTCCCCATAGCGCAGGACTTATCGCTGGCTGTGGTTAGGTCGACTGTTAGTATTCCGGCTTCACTCATCACTTCACTATACAAATCCATGGTTCTAGCGCTATCTTTTTGTTGTTCTTGTTCACTGATTTGCTGAAGCTCCTGGTGCGCCTCAGCAAGCTGGTGTTCAAGCGAGCGTATTCGTTGCAGTGCTACACCATGGACATCATGGCACTGGTTGAACGAGTTGACTTGCTGTTGCAGCTCATCCCGTTGGGCACTTAGATCTTGGCATTGTATGTCCAATTCACTGAGCTCTGCTTTAAGCGCTGAGTTGGTTTTATTCTGTTTATGAATCTCCTCTTCACTTTCCTCTCGTTCTTGTAGAAGTGTGTCGCACAACTCTTTGGTCTTTTTGAGCTCAAGCAGCGTGGCTTTCAGTTTCAGCTCCATGTCTCGCACAGTCACCTTGCTTCGGGTGAACATACTGGTGTCACCTGGAAAATAACCGGGAATCGGTGTCAGTGTGTGACCACTTAAAATGTTATTGGCTGATAAAGAGTTGGTGGTACGTTATAGATGTTGAGTGAGCGTGTTATGTTGACTGAGGCTAGTTGTTTTGTCTCAACTTTGCTTCCACTACGCGTCAAGTAAAGAGAGCCAGAACTGAGCCGGAATGTTTGTATGGGACGTGTCTCATGTACATGAGATTATGTACAGTTTGTTTATGTAGGAAAACTGTAGGATGAAGCGAAAATTACAGGATTAAAACAATACTTCCCCGGATAAGTCGTTGCAATTTGAACCGTTTGACAGTTCGGCCGCCCGTTGTAATTTTTCAGTACAATAATTTGTATTTGTTTGATTTTTCACCAGTAACTTTTATTTGCATGTCACTACTATGTATTGTTTAATGAATTTACGTTTAATTTGACTCGAAATACACTAATAACACTAATTAATTAAACAAAATCTACTGAGCCGCTTTTGAAAGCAGCTGTTCGGTCTGGAGTTGCCAGCCGAAAAAACTTAACTAAGTCCTATAATAATCAATGTCCACTGGCTCGCACATATATTTCGGTTTGTTACGTTAAATACTGTAGGAACTACATATATTCATTTATCGCGTCAAATTTGATACGTATCTATCTATCTATAGATATAAAGAATGTATCTATCTATCTAAATCGGTTTTTCCATTCGTTCGTTCGTTATCAACCCTTGTATGTCCCCACTGCTGGGGCACGGGTCTCTTCCTGCATCGCAGGAAGGTTAGGCCATACTCCACCACGGGGGCCAAGTCCGGGTTGATGGAGGATTGTAAGACAGTGGCGGGCCTTACTGTCAAAAGTTATCAAGCCGCCCATAAGGCCTCTGACATGGCTTAACGACTGCCATTACATGACAGCCAGCGCCAGCGGCTTAACGTGCCTTGCGAAGCACGGAAGCGCTCGGAAAAATGCCACTAGCGGTAGTCACGGGATGCTCACCCATCCCGTACCTGACCGCGCCTGTTGTTGCTTAACCAAGTGATTGATTCCAATCACTCGGTTCGCCTAGGCCACGAGCGCTTCTCCACACTCACAATAAATAGTTAATAGGTTTTTCCATACTCACAATAAAAAACCAATGCAATGATCATTGTATTACAAAGTAATATTAATGTGGCAGATTCAGAGTAACTCTTTGTTCCAACTTTTCGGGTTGAAGCACTCAATCCCATAAGAATCCAATGCAATCTGGTTTGCATATTTGTGTATTTCCAACAGTCGTATTTGCCCAGTTCAACGTCCCCATCAGGCAGAATCCAGAGGTTTTATTCGTCCATAAATTTGGCAGGTAAGAGCATTTGCCAAATGACATTTAAGGCTTTTTTGCTGGCGGCAACGCCGTCGGAAACCGGGGGCGTACTTACGATCTCTGACCACTTTTTATGACTTTCAAACGTTATGCTAATGTTATCATACAAAAAATTACTTGATTCTTAAGACACCGTACCAAGAGCAAGAGTAGGGGCCCGATTTCAACATCCAAGGTTGAACACCGAGGACATGAAAAGCGGATATCTGCGACTGTGACCAAACATGACTCAGACCGGTAGGACCTACTCGTAATACATAATACGAAATAAATGGCGTCATTCCAATCTGATTGGTATTCCAAAACGAGTGTACTTGTGAATGTTATTTTATGAAGTTACAAACCTTCGCTTAATGAGAGGATGTCTGGAAGAAATCACTTTTAGTGATAAGGCCGCCGTCTGTACTCTTAGTTTAAGAAATATCTGTGTAATTTCCTTTTTTATGTGCAATAAAATGTTCTCTATCTATCTAAATGAGAAAATAATTATACTATTTTTATTTTTAATGCACTAACTCTTGCTAAGGACAAATTTAAAAAATTTAAAAATCCTGCTCTGGCTCTGGCACGGATAGCCAGAGGTTGCGGGGTCGAATCCCGGCATTTTTAGCCTCTAAATAGGTTTTTAAATGAGAAAATAATGTTTCTACTTGTTTTTTTTTTCAAATAGACACAACATAAAACTTAGGTACTTATTCTACCGGTGAGCAAAACCATAAAAATCATAAGCTTTATCTGCCGCGTCTCTGTAGCACTCTTATTATATTTTATTTTATTAGGAACCACAAACCGTAAACCGCTTGTATTTTATTTTATTGTTGAAAATTATTGATTAACTAATAATTTCAATACCTATTTTACCCATAAGTTATATTATTCTTACTTACTAGTTGTTCAAACGTTGTTTTGCCATATTAATTAGTCTACGATCTATTCTGATTCCAATTCCCAAATATACACGAAAAAAAATGAAAATCAGTAAAGCTGTTTTGGAGGAGTTCATTCCATTTCTAAGTGGATTTTTTGCCATTTTTTCTCCATAAAAACCTCAATCTTGCTTGAGACGCACACCTATGTTTAATTTGCTGCTTTAAATTGGTCAACAATTAACAAAAAAATATAGCTAACTCACCATGCTTAAATCTGATCCAGTATTCTTAGATCTAATCAGGCTGATAATAAATTCCTGTATCTCTATAGCACAGTATGTAGGTAACGCGTTTTCATAAAAACGACCCGAAAACGGAGTAAGCGATGTGGGTCTCAGTTTGGGAGTAAAAAATGCTTATTTGTCCCCATAAAGCCACCGGGAAATCGCTCTAGGCGATTTAGGACACGATAAGCTGTCAAACAGAGCTAAATTACTGACTTATAGCTCTTTGTACTGAGCTCAATAAAGCAATAAAGCATGCCATCTTGCCTTTAGTCATTACTAGTGAAGAGCGGGGGAGAATGTTCCCGCAAAAGAAATTGTAAAGTTGCACATATCACAGTTTTAAAAACCTATTTAGAGGTTAAAAATTCCACCCATGCCGGGATTCGAACCCGCGACCTCTGGCTATCAGGTTTTTAAAATTGTCTTAGCACGGGTTAGTGCGTAGATTGTTAGCGTACCTCAGCGCTTGCTACGTACAATGGCCCAACTATGAGGCTAAGTGCGGAAATCCCAGGTCTTACTAACTAACGGGTTAGTGCATTAAAAATAATATATCACAGTTTTTTAAATACTTGCAATTTTCGGGTACTTATGTAATCCACAAATTATAACCAGTTGAAACTAGTCGCAACCAATTCAGAGCTATCTTTTGAGGTAAGTAGCGTCAGTAAAAACAACCACGAATTTTCAGCAACACGCGGTCCTAAGGTACTCTAAATTATTACAAAAAAGAAGTGAGCGGAATTATTTGACCAACGAGAAAATCTTCAAATAAAACATTTCTTAATATTACCCTTAAATAACAGCAGATTTAATGGCACACATGAGTATTTCAGTTGATTTTTTAATCATTTTCTGTTTGTGAAATTTTGTCACGCGAGAACATTCTTGGAGAACATTCTCGGCGGCCTACGAGTATATCTAGTCCCTACGTAAGGCAAGATGGCGTAGATCGCTATCTAGCGGGTTCAATATAGGAATCATGCTACAAAGCCTGCCTGACGAAGCTGACTTATCAAATGAGTTCTTTTTTATTCGAATTTTTGCTTCTGTTTTCTGTGTGTAAAACATTCGCGGCTCTCCATTGTTTTTCGAACCAGTATCTTCCAATCAACATTTCCAGACGGTATCTTTGAATTAAGAATTTGCATTTTATTTCTTTTTGTGCTGGTATACCAATAATTTTTCAGCCAGTCTTTTTTCGAATGTTGAATATCCTGCAGTTCATGCTCTTGTCTATGCTCAATTTATATGCAGCAGATACAAAAATAATTTTATTCTTTCTTTTTACATTCCAGTTTCTACAGGCGGGCTACAAGAAACAAAAGCTAGTTGCATTGCATATGCAGATAGTAAGTATTTACACAATGCAAGAACTTTTAGAAGAACATATTTATTTTCTGTAAGCCTAAATATGCAGAATTTATACATTTATTTTTTTACATCTGAATATTTATGCCGGCGTACTTAGTGTTTTGCGCTGGGTAAAATTACTCCATCAAAAATTTACCATCCATCAAATATTTTGTCACCAGTGTAACCAGGGAGGAACCAATATACTATCCTCAAACTCCCTTGAATACACATATTTTACTACAGGCAAAATTTTCTCGCAAAAAATGTTACCAGCTGTTCTCTACATGCTCCTCTTTTTAGGGTTTCGTAGCCAATAATGACAACCTGTGAGGTGCTGCGGTAGCGCATCTGCCTACCATGCAAGAGGTCCCGGGTTCGAACCCCGGCTGGGGCCAAAAAAAAACCATGTCTTGGATGTTTACATGTTTGTGATGTCGTTGTTTATGGTTGCCACGACACAGGGTATCCCAGTATGGGGCCAGAAACAATGTATGTGTTTGTATGGAAATTTTATGTTATCGAGTAGTAGTCCATAATAGGGGATAAAAGGTTTTCTTTAATCTTTACAATTGATTAGCTTAATAGTTTTCGAGGTTTCACACCCTGCATTAATCTAATTATCTTTCATAGATATCTCTACCAGACGAATAACCTATTTTATTCTTCTGGAAGTTGTTGTTTTGCACTGCACACGCAGACAACCTTGCCGCAGTGAAAGGTTACTTGACCGGCGCACGGTCTCTTGATACCCTTGTGAGATTTCTACATAATATTTATTAGTACCTATTATATTGTATCGAAAACTTGTCTCTGGATAAATGTACCAATACGTTGCTAGCCAATCGAATTGCGAAAGTAGCTATGAATCAGTGCTGCTGTGCTGCCTGCAATATGGACGTAATGATGACTGTCAACTAGATATTGTTTAGTATTACTAAATTATATTTCCTTAATTAATATAAAATCAAGACTAAACTTTGTAAGCTCGAATCAGTAATAAAAAGTGTTAAAAAGTCAACCTGCATCTTTTAGTGCTTCAATACAGTGCCTATGGTTCAACAGAACACAACAATCTTCTACAGATATCTTTATGCCTTTCCTACACATGGGCTTGGTGGCCGTTAAGGAGCTCCGTGGGATTCACTGGAGACGTCAATGAAAAGTAATCCAAGGTTTGAACCCACGACCTGTTGAATGTAAGCCAAGCGCCCTACCGTCCGCGCTTCCACCGCTCCACGTTTTGATATAAAAAAAATATATTAACAAAAATGTTAAAAATGTAAATTATATAATAATAGTCTAAATGTAAAGCTTTGTAAAGATATTGGATGGTTGGTCTCAACCACATCACGAAGATCTGAATTGGGACATAAGATACTTGTTATCCCGGTAATGCGTTCCGGCGAAGACGCGGGTTAAAGCTAGTGTGTTATAAATAAAGTTGTAATATCAATACCACTCGCTAACGAAGGAAAACATCGTGAGGACACCTGAGCGTCTGAGGTGTTCATATAGTGTCGCTTGAGATTTCTAATCCACGATACTCTCTCTCCAAAAGCAGGCTTGTGTACTGCAGTGGAACATAACATAGACTTTTTTTAAGTAAACTATATACGTTCCACTGCAGGGCACAGGCCTTCTCCCAGAGAAAGAGTATGGGCCTAACCACCACATATATAGGAACATATATAGGCGACATAAAAAATGCATTCGTAAGCGGATGTAATAGATCGAAGATCTTCTTCTTTTTCTTCAGGCTATATTAGTCCACTGTTGGACATAGCCCTCCCCTAATGAGCGCCATAGCGCAAGGTTGTGCCATCATTGGGGGTAATGCCCATAGTCCCCACGCTGTGCATGCGGGTTGGGAATCGCAGTTCGGTGGAATTGTACTGCATGGGGCGCTGCTGCCCACCCCCCAGTTTGTGTCCCTAAGCCGCCTTTTACGAAGATCATATCCTGTATCGAAACGCAGAATACAGATGTAAAGATACTTTTTATCCGACATGCGCCACAGGGCACGGACTGTACCGAAGTATCGATATTCATATTAATATCCGCCGAAGTATTCATATTGGTTTCCAGTGCAGCTTCGACAACCGTATATTTAAACGGCATTAAACCGCCCACTCGAATTCAAAAGTTATTGTTTATTACTTAATAAACGTGTATGCGTATTTGGAAAGAGGAAAATCGTATTTATAAAAGTTATTTCAAGCGATTCGGGGTTTGCTAAATCTCTTTGGAGGATTCCGGATTCCTATGGAGATTTTGCTGATACTCTTTGGAGAATTCCTCATTTGTGATTGATGTTAGTACACTTTCGATAAAATGTGGTCTGAGAGTCTGATCTATAGTTAAATTAGGGACGTTTTAAATACATTTTGGTTTTTCTATATGGTTTCATTCAGTAAAGAAAGTTGTCGAAATGGATAGTTTTCAAAAAAATTCAAAACATTGGTGAAACCATTTCGGAGGAGTCTGACAAGAGATCTTTATCATAAAACGTTAGAATACACGGGCGAGAGGGATGTCATAATAATGTAAAAGTAAATTTGAAAACAGATTTGAAGTAGCTCAAAATATACCAGGTAATTTTTTGAATACCCTACTCCTGAAATACGTCAATAAACAATACAAACTAGCAACTATTACTAATCTATGAGGAAAACATTGAAATTTGAATGCCGCCTATAGTGATGTTAGTATGAAACAGTTGATATATCTTTGCCACTGCAAAGTTTTCCTCAAAGTAATAGTTGTTCGCATTGATGACTAGACCGGCCATTTTCAGATGTAGATGAGGATTATATTACACCATATCTACTATATTCTTTGATTCCATATCCATATGTATCAACAACATCCACCAGGGAGCCGATTCTCGCCCATGCAAATTCAAAGCGTAGTCGCAAAATACTCAAAGTATTAGATATTAGTCGCATAAAAATCAGTTTCAACTATAATCACAAAGTCGTATGCAAGGCGAGCGAAATTTGTTTTCTAATAAATTTCGCTTGCTTTGAGATGAGAAGATGAGAATATTTTTTATTGTACACCAGAGCACACATTATAGAACATGTAAAGATAAAAAATGGCGGCCGTATTTCCAAAAGCATAATGTCGTAATTGGCTTATAATTGGCTTTCGATCGACTTTTTATGTAGAATTCAAGTCATACGCCTTAGAGTCGTATACGAATCATTTGCTAATGAAGTGAGAATAGGCTCCCTGCTCTATAACCATCAACCTGTTAGCCGGGGGTGTTACACCCATGCTTTGTTCAATATAGGTTATTGCTTCTTTGCATCTTGATACCGTAGGCGACTGCATTATGCATTCCGCATTACGATACATTATGTAAATGTATCTACATAACTAAATAGGCGTGCAGGCGACATTCCTAATTGGGCTAAAGAATCCCGGATATAGAACTGTGTGTTGAATAAAACGCTGTGGTCTAAGGTTCGATAAATTACAATTGTTGTTAGGTATTTTTATTTTGTTTGTAAGTGTTTAATGTTTGTTTATATTTATGCATCGTTGTTACTGAAACCACCAACGTGGAAATTTGGAGATATAACGAAAGAAATGTTCTATCAAGAAAAGCGTCGTAGAAGTTTCACTGCGCAAATAAATGTCAGCGAGCATTATGCGATCGCTTACACAAACGCGATTCCACCTATGCGTGGTTCTACACGAGTTATCATATCGTTATCAACCCTTGTATGTCCCCACTGCTGGGGCACGGGTCTCTTCCTGCATCGTAGGAAGGTTAGGCCGTACTCCATCACGGGGGCCAAGTCCGGGTTGGTGGAGGATTGTAACACAGTGGCGGGCCTTACTGTCAGAAGTTATCAAGCCGCCCATAAGGCCTCTGACATGGCTTAGCGACTGCCATTATATGACAGCCGGCACCAACGGCTTAACGTGCCTTGCGAAGCACGGAAGCGCTCGGAAAAATGCCACTAGCGGTAGTCACGGGACGCTCACCCATCCCGTACCTGACCGCGCCTGTTTTTGCTTAACCAAGTGATTGATTCCAATCACTCGGTTCGCCTAGGCCACGAGCGCTTCATATATTAATTAAGTTATCACGAGTTATCATATATTTCACATAATATAGAGCAACATCGAAGTAACTTGCATCGAAGTAACTCGTTACCCGTACACATTTAGAATAAAGCAAGGGTGGAATTTTTAGCCTCTAAATAGGTTTTTAAAATTTAGAATAAAGTTATAGGAATTAAACATTTTTTATCTTAGATAAGAAGTGAACCTATGTCAGGCCGGTCCTAGGCCGGTACGTCAGTCGTTTCTATGACTAAATTACAGGCCTGGAGGCGTCCCATGATTCCGTTAAACATGGAATATATATTTAAGTCCAGATTGGTGGAGGCTTGCAAGACTAGTAGCTGGTCTTACTGTCAGAAATTTTCAAGCCGCCCTGTGGCCTCTGACTTGGCTTAACGACTGCCATCTATCGACGGCAGCCGTCACCAACTGCTTAACGTGCCTTGCCAAGCACGGAACCGCTCGGAAAAATGCCCGTAGCGTAAGTAACAGACGGTCAACCACCCCTGCACTAAACGCGCCCTATGTTGCTTAACCTTCGTGATCTATTTATCTATACCCTATTGCCTATATACGAAACCATTTTTGCCCTTTACCTACGGACGGGCATTCAACAGCTAATCGAACTTAACTTATATATTATCACCGTAACATGAGCGACATGAGTTCATGCATGTCAAGGTTAACGTGCTGTTGACTATACGCAAACTGTGAAGTAATGACTGCACCATACATAACTTTGCAAAATCACGCAAAAAACACACCTTACAACATGTCATTGACAATAGTGTTGCTGCTGAATACTTGCAATGGGCGTGCATGCATATGGTTGACACATAAAAGCCAACGTAACCTTCTAGTGCGCCGCGAAACCTTTGTACTCGATCTCACTCCTAACCCGTTGGGACAAAGATGATTTTGGCCTGTAAAGTTGCGAGATAAGTTGGCCGCTTCTTCGTAAATGGTTTTCAGTGGGTGGCATCAGTCTACACCTACGAAGGTGACTGGCACCAAAGGCCGTTTACATTCGTGCTATTGATTTGTATTCATGGATTTTATTGTCTATTCTGTTTGTATTTTGTATTGCAGCATTTTTTACGCAGCCTTTAGGCTGGGCGCATGCTCAGACGCCGGCGACACATCGCAACACAGTTAAGTACAGGGCAGGGCAGTTGAGGCAGACATAGGCCCGCACCGCATGCTGCGATGTAACTATTCGCTCCATTCCTTGGCAATTCCCACCCATAATAACTCATTCACTTTTTTTAATAGTCTAGATGATTTGTATCATACAAACAAGGTTCACAGTGAACTAATTCAATTTAATGTTCTGTCATTGCAACAAAATAGTTAATAAACACGCCTCGACGTGCACGCGTCGCGCAGAAACGTGTGCCGGCACTACAACGAGACACAGAGCAGTGTAGACACATGTCTGCGTCGCACGTGCCTGCACCGCAGCGTACGTAGCTCAATGACGTTCCATGCTTTACAAAATCTGCGCTGCACTGAGCTACGTCGCCTGCGTCTCAACATGCGCCCAGCCTTATGCTTCCCACTGCAGGGCGCAGGGCTGCTCTCAGAGAGAGAGTATGGGCTCATTTCTTATTCTTAAAGAACACGCGTGCTCACCGCGAGTGTGCATTCCGAAACAAACACTTAGGGCCTGTTTCACAATCTGCAAATAAAGTTCCGGATAAGCTATCCGCAACCAGGGCTGCCGTTTGTTCTAAACTTAAATAAATATTCCTATAATGCGTGTGTTTGTTTATGGCTTCAAATTTAGAACAAACGGCAGCCCTGGTTGCGGATAGCTTATCCGGAACTTTATTCGCAGATTGTGAAACAGGCCCTAAGCCTATGTTTCACAATGTTCAAATAAAGTTCCAGATAAGCTATCCGCAACCATGGCTGCCGTTTGTTCTAATTTTAAACAAATATTCCTATATTGCGTGTGTTTATGGCTTCAAATTTAGAACAAACGGCAGCCCTGGTTGCGGATAACTTTTTTATCCGGAACTTTATCTGCAGATTGTGAAACAGGCCCTAAGTGTAATTGGGTTGTCACGGGAATTAACTCTGTAATAAACAGTGATTGGCACTTTTGAACGCTGAGGTACGCCAAACACCTCAAACACACGGTTTCCTCACGATGTTTTCCTTCTTCAATTAGCGAGTGGAATGGAATGGAGCCCGAGTTCATGCTGCATGCATGCCATTCGAAGTTCAAAAAACGTCTTGCGGACTTTTAAAACGCACTCAGCTCATTTTTAATCGACCGAGTTTCTCTGTTCGTCTATATTTTTTTATCGTGTTCGAAAAAGCTCGTCCATAAATATTGTTGTATATAATATGTTCACCGATAACTACAATCTATCCATGTTGTTCGATTTTATATAAACCCTTCAACGCGTATTTTGGATTATATATTTTTTCTATTCTATGAATTGTAAAACTAGCCCCATAGACTTTATTATAAATACGAGTACTGATATCAACGTTAACTACCGTTTGACCATTCGGGGGTAATGACTGCTCGTTCTGGATGACACCCGCAAACGGAAGCTCCTTCTAGTCCCGCCTAACCAGTTTAGGTTAACAAGTAACATAACAACTAGCTTAACCGCTCTCTAGCCACTGGCACCTCCTTCCGCGTTACTGATCGACGAGGCTTCAAGTTCCATATTTTTACATACATTTCACAGTGATTAAGCTGAACACCCCACTCCATAGAACTACAATTCATGGTTTTCTACGACAGTTCGATGGGCATTGTAGAGGCGATTAACCCACGGATAATCGCCTCTACAATGCACATCTCTACAATGCAGAATCTTGTATTGCTCAAATAAAAAACTAAAAATTTTATTCACTATAAAAAAATCATTACTAAATGAACGTTAAAGCTGTTAGTTTCACAATTAAATGATATAAATGTATGAGCATCGCGAATCATTAAGAAATGCTATTAAAAGATTATGTGGAGAACAAAGAAACTCCACATATTCTTTTCAAAACAGGTTGGTATTTAATAACAGAGTTTTCAACTTAAAATTACACTACACTGGAAACAATCGTCCCCGTAAACATTACTTTAATACCAAACATCTTTGTCTTCCAAATAATCCTTGATGTTATTTAATAGGTTTTTTGCGCAGAGTATGCTTAACACACTTTTTTGAACCGCGTTGGTCGGTAGTGATGCTAATATAATAATGAGGAATTTTATTATAGAACCGTATAGAGTGCCCCATTGTATTGTACTTACTAATAATACTCTTTGCTTTGGTGCGAACTTCCGCGAGTCACTAGACCTGGCGCTTGCTGAAAATCAGTGCAGTGGGCGATAATCCCGCAGCAATTACTGACTACATCTGCATGGATATAGTTTTTGTTTCCTAATGGGGAACTGGCGGCTCACTTAGATAGAAGTATTTTTTTACATTGCTTTTTTACGTAAGGGGACATGTTAAAACATAAGACAAGTTAAGAAATAAAAACAGGTTTTTCTAGACCTCAAAAATTTGAATACAGTAAGGAAAAGCTTATTAGAATTCGTCCTTTCATTGAATTTTAAACGGTTTCAAAAGAAATATAGATAGATATGAATCTATCTATCCGTATCTTCATACATCTATCCAGATATATATGAATATATCTATCTATATATTTACTTGTCACACATACATTTCACGGTTAAAGTGTAACCTCTGCACGCTGCTTACCTGAGTGCTTAGTGCGAGTTTGACAGATCCAATAGAATAACTTTACTACCGCGTTAATCGAGCATTGAGTAGTGAGTATGAGTAAGTAAACCGTTCGAACTGGCAAAACGCTGTCACAGTACAACTCTCACTCGCGTTTATTAACGCGATCGAGTAGTTAAAAAACTCGCACTAAGCACTCTGTACATCGGTAAGCAGCGTGCTCCCCTTTACATTATAGGTATACAAATTAATATATGGCGTTAAGCTATTGGCTGTTGGGTAGACGGATTGGGTATTAAAGTAGGTACATTTTAAGTTTTATAATGTGTCCATAATATTATTTAACCGAATTTTTGTTGCCGATGTCTATTATTAGTAATTTGTTATACAAGAGTGCAAAATTGCTTTAACCGCCTGGATTTTCACGAGCGAAAGAGCGAAGAATTGTAAAAAAATATAATCCTGAGCGTCAGCAGTCAGGGAATCAATAGAGCACGAGGTGAAAAATCTTTACACTTGAGTGCCATACGTAACTTTTCATCCCGCCTCAGCGAGGAAATTGCTAAATGCAAAAAAAGTTTTGACAACATGACGTGAACAAAAATGGCGCGCGCAAAGGAAATTATATTAAAAAAGTACACCAAAAAGGTTCTGAGTCTGAGTTTTTAACACATTAAAAAAGATTGTATGATAAATTCGGCACCATGGAGGTAGAAATAAATAGATTTAATTATGTTTCGAATTTACAAACTTGATGTTCTAATTTCAATTTACTTTATCCTCTAGGGGATGAAAACGACTTTGGCACTCAGATATCGAAGAGAAAAAATACTCTTTCCGATATGGGGGGCGGGGGGATTAAAATATATTAAAACCGCTACACTAAACAAAGTAAGTTCAGGTTCAACAGTTCAACGTTATAAAACTGTAGGCTACCGAAGCGTCGACTTCCAACCACACCGTAGGTAGCTACAGTCCCCGCGGAGTTTTTATAATTATCATTATGTTGGAGAATTCGGTCTTACAGTTGACGCTGTCTGAGAAGTGGTATAGTGAGAAATACCACTTATTTGAGTATAAAAACATTTTAAGATGAGATTTTTCTTAGAAACGCACTAACAATGTCCAAGGTTGTGTGTGTGTGTGTGTGTGTATGTATGTTTTTGGTGTCTCGTATGCGTACCTAGGGTCGAGTGTAAGTTTATTAACTTCTTCGATTAATTCTTCTTAAAATTTTATAGAGTGGGCGTAGGTGGGTTTTAATCAGGACTTGTACTAATGACCTTGTTTTCTAAGTTTCACAAATGTGAAGTTATAGGAGCCTTAATACCCGCTAATATTGAAGGAAAACATCGTGATGAAACCTGTGTGTCTGAGGTGTTTATGTACGTCAGCGCTTGAAATTGCCAATCCGCGGTGGGCACGCGTGGTGGTTACGCCCAATTTGTTAATCTGTGCCTACTTTCATAGTAAACCGTGAATTGTAGTTTATTATGTCAACCTGGACTTGGCTCCGTGATGGAGTAAGGCCTAACCTTCCTGCCATGCAGGAAGGAACCCTTGCCCGAGCACTGGGGGCATATAAAGGGTTAACATCAATGTCTTTTGATTGATTTGATTAAATAAAAGTCGATGTAGTATCGACTGTCCTAGGTACTTAATTCCTTATTCCTCCATCACTTAGGCTACTACACCTTGTCAGCTTAAAACAACTGAAATTGGTCGCTGTAAACGAATTACCGTAACGCAACATTGGCACCATTAGGTACGTAACATCCTCGTAACGCCGAATACTCTCGGTTTCATTAACCCAGTTTGGCTCCTTGTAATCTGCACAACAAGAGATGAGTAAAGACACATTGTCAAACCTGTCGAAGGCTCGTTACTACGCAATACAACATCATAGGTATGACGTAATGTACTTGTTTTACGGATTTGTTGTACAGGGTGTTCTTTAAATAATTGACCTCGGATGATCGGCTGACTGATCGAAAAAAAATGGTGCTTAATGAGGACTGGTACAGCGGATTACAGTCGGTTAGCTTTTAGAATATACCTCGGTTACTATGGGATAGAACCGATTATATTTCAATAAGGTAAGGTTAATTTTGTATTGTTATTTATAACTTTACATCGTTGTTCGTCGTTATCAACCCTTGTATGTCCCCACTGCTGGGGCACGGGTCTCTTCCTGCATCGCAGGAAGGTACCATACTCCACCACGGGGGCCAAGACAGGGTTGGTGGACGATTGTAAGACAGTGGCGGGCCTTACTGTCAGAAGTTATCAAGCCGCCCATAAGACCTTTGACATGGCTTAACGGCTGCCATTATATGACAGCCGGCACCAACGGCTTAACGTGCCTTGCGAAGCACGGAAGCGCTCGGAAAAATGTCACTAGCGTTAGTCACGGAACGCTCACCCATCCTGTACCTAACCACGCCTGATGTTGCTTAACCAAGTGATTGATTCCAATCACTCGGTTCGCCCAGGCCACGAGCGCTTCTTAACTTTAACTTCAAGTTAAGTTGAAGTCAACAATAACTTTACATATCTTTTCAAAATAGTGAAGAAAAGTTTTATACAGAGTAGGAAGCACTCGTGTGCTTTCGGCGAAAACCGAAGCCTGCTCTAGAGCCCGAGGTATATTCTAAAAGCTAACAGACTGTACATTATTCGAATGATTTAAACGATCTACCCACCGAACTTGTTGAAAAAATTTTGTGTGAACCAATTAAGTGCCTAACTAAGGGCCGGTTTCTGAATTGAGAATTTCACTAAGTAAAAACTTAAGTAACGTTCTGTCGTGCTCTTTTCTGGGAAATTCGGAAAGACAGCACTAAACTTAACTATTTACTTAGCGAAACTCTCAATTGTTTACGCTGAAATAGTGTTTTTTTCATTTGATTTTGTCTTAAATTACTAGTATTGATTTTCTTTCTATTTATTAATCAAATTTTAATTTTATTTGTTTCAGTTTATGTTTTTATTAAATACCAGTCATTAATTGCAAAAAAAATCAAGCACGGTTAGCCAGAGGTCCTGGCATGGGTGGAATTTTTAGCCTCTAAATAGGTTTTTAAAAATTGTCCTTAGCACGGGTTAGTGCATTAAAAGTAAAAATTGTATAAAAAAAATCAATTTAATTTAAATTGTGAAAAGATAAATGAAATATGAGTTAGAAGTACATTCAAACAGTTTTTGAATAGAATAATATAGAATAGACATGTTTACTTGGTACCGTTATAAAAAATAAAAAACTGTTTTACTTTTTTTTTTTTTTTGAAAAACTGTTTTACTAACACTATTGAACATGAGTTGTCTGAACAAAATAAATTGATTCATTGATATACGAGTCTCGTTGCATGGCTGGCGGATGGATTAGGTACCTACTTATAGTAGCCACCCTGTATATACGAGTATTACCATACATACACGCGGCCCGCGGCCTTACAATACTTATTTTGGTTAAACAACTTTCACTTTTGCCAAGTGCAGAATTAAGTTTGCAATATCGAGATCGGGGCTTTTAGTATTGAAATTAAACGTAAAACGTTCAATAGGTTTCACGCTTGGTGCTGTCGACAGCATATATACCTTAACGTTTTGGTTTGCAAAGTCATTTCGGATAGACGTCATTTTGCAGAGTGTAATCGTGTAAAGGTTTATGTACTGCCTGAGCTTCACTAAAAATGTGTTAACGTTTTGTTTGCAAAGACACCCGTAATGAAATTTTGTAGAGTGTATTCGTGTAAAGATTTATGTACTGCCTGTGCTCTTGAGCTTAACTAAATTTTGTACAAATTAACAAAAAAAGTGTTAACGATTTGCTTTCAAAGTCACCCGTAACGTAATTTCGTAGAGTGTATTCATGTAAAGGTTTATGTAATGTCTGTACTCCGGTGCTTCATAAATGTTGTTTAAGTTAACAAAAAAATGTGTTCAATTTAACATCTAAAGTGTGTTTATATCCGAAATGGTATTTCAAATTATTCTAACAAAAACTCAGAGTCAAATTAATGTTGTTTTTTATCGCAGATGTCTTTTTAATTTGTCAGATGTCGTGCTATTCCTAGCGATGTTATAACTACAAAAAACTCGTTAAGTAACTTTGATAGAATCGCATAGCTAATTGGAAAAAAAATATTCGAAGAATGTAAGCGCGTATGTATGTTTCAAAGAATTATTATAATTAACTGGCTGACCCAGCAAACTTCGTACCGCGTAACAGTGTATTCTTTATTTTATTTTTTAATTTTTCTCTCCGTAAAAACCATCCTTGTAGTTCAAGGAATATTCTACAAAGCTGCTCTCAAGATTTGCGCTTACCAACACATTCAGCAATTCATTTTTATATTATAGGTAGATAGATAACTACTACACAACACATCACCTATCCTGGTCCCAAACTAGGATAGGTGATGTGCTATGGTAACCACGCAAGGACATCACAAACATGGAAATACATCCAGGCTGAGAACATGTTTACGGCGTGTAATGTAAGGCGGCCCCAAGTGGGGCACCCACGACCTCAGGGCCTAGTTTCTGCTAATGCACTGTGGTACAATGACAACTGCATGTACGTGGCGATTTAATTTCGTTGCTGCTTCAAGTCTACGCGCGCACTTACAACGAACCTTCTAGGCGTCAATGGTATGAAAAGCCACCCCACGTGACCAGACCATGCATCTCTCATGGTACTATAATGCACTAACAGAATGGAGGCATCTTAACCAGACCGCTGGACCTACGAGTCAGTCATTTAAATGGACGGATATCTTTGTTTAGCCGTTTAGAGCCGGCTTAGATACCCGTGCCCCAGCAGTGGGGACATACAAGAATTGATATCGATATCTTTGTTTAGCCTTTGGACTTTTAAAAGATCATTTCAAACCCACGCTTGCTCTATGCGTCAGATTCCAGCGAAAACCGTGAATCAACCTGATGCCTTTAAAGTCTAGAGATATTTTACTGCTTGATCTTGCCTTCTCTGGAATGCCTATTAGGCAATTTCCTATTCGGGATTTAATTTATTTTTAACGCTTATAACCTCGACAAAATCAGAAATCTAACTTTGGCTGCCTACAGTTTTCTCAATGTTCATTTATAAATATTGCTCAATGATGCTGATCACTTCATTCTCATGGTCTTGCTGCGAACTCCATAGTGTTTATTTTTCGTCGCAGAGGGCGTCTAATGTCAGAATGCGGCAGCCGCAGGTAAAAATCGGCCATAAAGGGGCTAAAAAGACAGGGGTCCGTGACTGCCCTTAGTTTGACCTATCTGGAATGAACATATGGTGCTATTTTCGATATACGAAACACTTTGAACTTTATGCATTAAGCTGTTAAGATTCAAGTTTATAGGTATAACGTAGGTTAGAGGTAAAACAGACTTCCTATTTAGTATATTGATACGTGTAATGTAAGAATTACAGCGTCGGTGGCGAGGTCAGTTCACCCACACTTTGTGGCCTTCTAGGCTCTACAATTAACTACTTATATATGTAAAAATTACTCAATCCTAAAGGTCAAAAAATGTTAACTAGGAAAGAGATAAAAAACAAATACCTAAGCTCAATGCATAGAAGCGAAACCAGCATAGTCTAAACTCTACAAGAGAACAGACTCGCCAAACCGGTAATTTTAATATTCCTACATAATATAGCTCTTAAAACTTGTGATGTTATCAAGCTAGAAGAGTGTTAGATAACGTTGACATAAGCACCTTCTTCATTCTACTGAGAAAAGTGCCACAAAGAGAACAACGTAGCAATCTCAACTAACCTACACAATAATAATCCAATAAGAATTACCACTATTGTTCTGTCATATCAAAGACCAGCCAAACCAACTAGTACGAGTATTAGTCAACCTTCTCAATAAACAATACCACGCCAAATAGAAAACAAACGGTACAAACTATTTACCCTACTAGATTCCAAAGTACTCGGATTGTGTAACAGTACTTTCCATGAGAGACCTTACCTCTTCTAAGTGCTCCAAGATTCAGCTGACACTTTTAGGAAAGAACAATCACATCACTCGCAATCACCATTTCATTTCACTAAGCCTTTCACGAGAAAAAAACAAAAGTCAATGCTTACTATGGAATACCACAACACTGGAAGTTCTTCCCGCTAGAAAACGGCATGCCGTTTCGTTCGTTCGGACGTTGTACCTCGGTTAGAGCGTACTCTCGACTGCAGGCCATTGCTTGCTTCTACCACCACAGCTCAGAGACTTAGCGCTTTTGTATAGTTATATGCCGTTTGTAGAGATGCTCTCTTCTCACATAGGTAAGTAACTAGCCGAACAACCTGAAAGAAGAACTTCGGACACTAATTTAAAGAATCTGTAGTGGTGTTCAATTACAAGACTCTTCACAATGCTTTGTTGAGAAGATTTTTTTAGGACGCAGGCATTGAAGTGCTTTGGAAAGTCCTCAAATATCGCCGTCTATTCCTAAGACAGGAATCTTCTCTATGAAGTGGAGAACATGAATTGAAAGATCCAACTGATGTCCGACTGGCTCAGAAATTGAATGGGCCCCCAAGGATCCACAAGGATAGAATGAGTGGCTCGCCTTCGGGAGGCCTATCTCTAGAGTGGAACAATGCAGACAGCGTTAATCGTGGTTTGTTTTCAAGTATACCCTGACCTGATCACCAATTAACGACTCTTCAGGTCCCGTTCATTGAGACCGCTGAATACCAAGCGCCACCACTTTTAATAGTGGTGGTATCGCAAGCCTCTAGTTGGCCAAGCAACGCCCCCACCACCACACGCGCGGGTAAACTCCGGCGCAAGGTGAATCGATCGATGGTTTTGAAAATGCAACATGTTTGGATTAGAAATTAGACGTCCGCTGAGGTTAGGCTGGCTCGAAGGACCATAACAAAATGGCGGATTTAACCGTTTTAGATTTTCTCATTTAGAAAACTTGCTCCATTTTGGGGCCTCATGTTTTCGTTTTAGAGTTTTCGTACAATAAAATTAGAATAGAATTAGAATTTTGTTGCATGGGAAATAATTACATACTAGTTACAGATTTTTCATTAATGCATTTACATTTAAAAACTTGGTGGTAAGAGAGTTTTGATCTTTAAAATTAAATAACAAGATAATTCACTATAGATGACATTGAATATGGATTGCGAGGTTCCTGATAAAGTAGGCAAGTAGTAATTTCGTAACAACGCGAACTTTGCAAAGATTCAAATCTTTGTTCAATTTGAATATTTTCAATAGCCGGATGAGGTCAGGTAATAGCTTGTGGTGTGGAATTGATCTACGATACGCCTACGCTATGACGCTACTTCGTTTAATCGGAAATCAAGGATAAAGGTTTATTTATCTTGTTTTGTATGTAATGGTTTCTTGTGAGAAATTTTTATTTCGTGTATCGATATCAACCCTTGTCACTCGGTTCCACTAGGGGACGAGCGCTTAGAATTTAAAAGCGTCAAAATCAGATTAAGTATCTACCTCGATCCTACACTAGAAGATTTTCGACTGCAGTTAGACAATTTGGAACGATTTACAAATAAAACACGGTATACACGAAATGCTCGCAAATGAAGCGCTCGTGGCCTAGTCGAACCGAGTGATTGGAATCAATCACTAGGGTTCAGCAAAAGCAGGCGCAAGTGCTGGATGGGTGACCATCATCTAGTGCCAGTGGCAATTTTTCCGAGCTTCCGTGCTTCGAAAGGCACGTTAAGCCGTTGGCGCCGACTGTCATATAATGGCAGTCGTTAAGCCATGTCAGAGGCCTTATGGGCGGCTTGATAACTTCTAACAGTAAGGCCCGCCACTGTCTTACAATCCTCCACCAACCCGGACTTGGCCCCAGTGGTGGAGTATGGCCTAACCTTCCTGCGATGCAGGAAGAGACCCGTGCCCCAACAGTGGGGATATACAAGGGTTAATATCAGATTTTAAAAGCGTCAAAACAAAAGTAAAAGCAGTGTCTTTGCATAACCCTCCCGAGTTATGGCGTTTGGTTTTTTCTAATGCTGCATTTCCAACGAGCTTGAATACTGAATAAAATTTGGCACTATTGATTATGAATAGCTGTGTTACTAATTACTCACGAGCCGAACGATACCTCACTTTCTAGGACAATCTCATATTTGAACAACTGCGCGCGTACAGGTAGCCTCGTTTCTGACGACTGTGACGGGCCCTGATTCTTGCAGATGATTTGTATAGTGTACGTAATTGTTTAGGTATTAAGGTAACCATAGCTATTAAGTAAACGTCTTTTTCTATTACCTATTTTATTGTTTCGATGATTTCTGTGAATTAGATCAACCTTCGCATTTCCGTAGCAAATTCACCCATAATGTAAATGAATAGAGTGCACTGCACATATGTGTATTTACGAAGGATTTTTTAACAATGTACTTTGCCCCTTATGATATTACGTTTATTTTTTTTTTGTTTTTTACATTTCTGTTTGTTTCATGGTTGTAAAATGTATAAGTATGTAATGTTTGAGTACTGTCCGCGAAATAAATGTTTTTATCTATACATCTATCTTTAATGGCGATTGAAACCGCACTGGATAAATGATGTCACCGGTCAAGATTCGGACTGGACTGATGATCGTCTGACTTCATCGAGCCTGCAAAAACACTTTCACATACAAGGTAGACGCGACCAGTGTAGAGTTTGGATATACCTAATCCACATGGATGCGTTGCTTTATTCAGAAATAGTCGGAGGTTCTGCCGAAATATCTTGTGCTGATGTGGAGCTTCACAAACAGCACCGCAACTTCAGGTCTGCTAAACAATAAATAGCTACTCGTAAATTAATGCAGCTGATAATATTCCCTTAACCGCTGCTTGTGAAAGCGCCATTTCTGAAGAAGTATTCGATACGAAGGAAGAACAAAAATGCTGTGATAACTCTTAGATTTGACGGCTCCTACAGAAATGCGTTACGCTTATTAGGCTACAATGGATGCTCAAAGGTTGTTACCTTTTTTTTACTCCTGCCTAATTAAGTACGTCAGCCCTTCACGCGAAGGCGCGAAGCACATCCGACCATTCGCACGATTTCCGGCGCATACGAGCTTGCCCTACAATTATGCTTTGGTGCGCAACTGGATTGTAAGTAATTGACCAACTTAACATGCCAACTTTGCTGCCGATTCAGGAAGTTACCTCAGTTTATAATAGCCAACTCATGGGGTTTGATGTGTAGTGAATGTGCTATTAGCGTCCGTACGGTCTCACCTGGAACGCTATGCTACACTACCTGCGTTTGCACGTAGCGTCACTTGCATCTTGCTCAAAACATCCCAGGATCATGTTTAAAATTTGTTTTTAAAAAATAAATATTCATGGACATATTACACAGATCTCGTTAGCCCCATACTAAGTACAACAAAATGACTTGTGTTATAGGTGCTAACTCGACGATAGATTTAATACAATAACTAAATAGATAACATCCAGACCCGAGACAAACTAGACACGTTCTAGTTTGATCTAGCCAGTGATCGAACCCGAGACCTTCGGTCTTACAGTCAGCATGCCAAACCGCTGCGCCACCGAGGCAGTTTGTCAGGATTATGGCAAACCCTGATCTCTGCCTGCCACTCTAGGATAAAGGCGTGAGTTTACGTAATCTAATTACATAAAATTATGATAGTAAAGTCTGACAAGCCTCTAACATTAGAGACTCGCCGTCCTTGCCTCGCCGTCGCGGTCCAACGCCGCCTGCGCCTGCGCAGTGCCCCACATTCGTGGACCGACAAAGGCGTAGGTACGTATTCAAATTCGGTGCGGCTGTTTCTAGGTAGATTGTTCGGCGCTGAGAAATATTGCGGAATAACGTTATGGTGCTATGAGTACCAACCGACTCCACGCCGCGCCTGATAGTATTCGATTTCCTGTGTTCCAGAGAAGTGCGTCCTACACACGGGGTGATTAGTTCAAGGGAATCTACTTCCTTAGCAAATACCCCATTTGTCACACGATTTTCGGTATTTAAGGGTAAGTGGCCAACTATGTAGGTACCTAAAAACTTTGATCTACGTAATGAGATGATTTATACGGCGTCCAGTGGCACCTTCGCTCATATTAGATAGGTGAAGCGACCACACGGATACTGCAATGCCTGAGACTTGTAGCTAAACAAGTTTAAGAATTCATTTCATAACCTACTACTGACGCATGAGCGGCTGACGAGAAGGCGACTAAGGGACACAAACCGGGGGGTGAGCAGCAGCGCCCCCTGCAGTACAATTCCACCGAACTGCGATCCCCAACCCGCATGCCCAGCGTGAGGATTATGGCCATTACCCACTATGATAGCACAACGCGCGCTCTTTAGGAGGACTATGTCCAGCAGTGGACTAGTATAGCCTGACGACGACGACGATGCATGAGCGACGGTAGCCTAGTGGGTAGAACAATGTACTTCAAAGCGAGAGACCCAGGTGCGATTCCCAGTGCGAGCATGTTCGAATGACTTTGTTATCTAAGTTATGTACAATTTTGTAAAAGTATAGTATAAGTATAGAGGCGGTGGTAGCTCAGTGGGTAGAACCATGGACTGGCAAGCGAGAGCCCCAGGTTCGGTACCGAGTGCGGGCATGTACCAATGACTTTGTTTAATTTCAAAGTTACGTACATTTGCGAATTGGTAGTCGCAATACACACGCTAACGTGAAGGAAAACATCATGAGGAAACCCGCGGCTTCGTTGGCTCCGCACGTATTGACTAGTCTTTCCTGTGGGCTAGGTTGACTAAGCTGTCAGGATGTTATAGGTGCTGAGCAAGCCTACACCATCTATAAAACCATGTCCCAGGCACTGCAGCGTCGGAGTGGTCCCTTCACCTATCTAGTTTGAGTGAAGAAACCACCAATATTATTAGTATAAAAGTATAGTAGCAATACTACTTGCTGTGAAGGAAAACCTCGTGAGGTAACCTGAGTGTCTGAGGTGTTCGAATGCCTCAGCGCTTGAAGTTGCCAGTCTGCGGTGGGCACGCCTAGTAATTAAGCCCATACACTCTCTCTGAGAGAAGACCGGGGCCCCGCAGTGGGATGGTTTTTTTTGTAGGCTACAAAAAAACTACTGACTAATCTATCTGTTTGATAGTCAGCAAGTTAATATTATCGTTCTAATGGCAAAGTTGTGGAACACGCTGCCATCGTCTGTCTTTCCGGAGACATATAACATGGGTGTCTTTAAAAGTAGAGTTAACCAGCATTTAACAGGTAAGCACGTAACACCGTAGACCCCGTCTTCGCTTACCATCAGGCGGGACTGGGATCAAGTTTAACCTGTCCTACGTAAAAAAATTGTGCCGATTTGATAGTCGAGTTTCGTTTATACGTTGCCAAAATGTCAGGAATCAGTTGAAATGAAATGAAATGAAAAGGTTTTATTCAAAGTAGCGCAGAAGCTGCGGGTTAATGAACGTTACAATTCAAACTAGGTGTCCATTTCAAAATCTAGATCATTTTAAAATCTACACTACGTTTGCGTAGTGTAGGACGTTATCAGGCGTTACTTTGAGTCAGAGCCGCGGTCAGAGTCAGAGTCGCCGTGGAGACCGCGACAGAGTCGCGGTCTCCACTCAAGAACACGTTTACTCGTAATTACAGTTTATCTAATACAATTTAGCCCGATAAATACCAAAGACATTTCAAATTGAAAGTTGTCACTTTGTAGCTCCCTTTTTCTAGAACCTCTGTCTCACGAAACTAGTACAAGATTCTGTTTCAGTCATTCCACGGATTGTGATTAATAAACCCGGTTCTCAACTCCAGAAGTGTTGCCTGATTGAGCGATTTACCATGATTAGGCAATCTCAGAAGATGAAATCGCGGCCAAATATACAATCTGCGACCAGTCTTCTATTTGCCTATATCGATTTTTTTGACTCCTGGATCAACGTTAACAGAACATAAGAAAGTGTATATTTTTTTGCGTACTTTTGTGCAACTATAGCAATGTTATTTAAAATAAAACAGTAAAGTTATTTTCACCAAATTATGAAAAAAAAAATTGTAAAACTTTTATAAACACAAATACGACCGCATTATTAACCTAATCCCGCATTTACATAATATTTTAGAAGAGTCTGGTCCTAGAGTACGACGGAAATCGATTAAAGTCCTAGGTTGTTGATACTACGTTCTACACTGTATGTTTTATCATTTTGATCAATTGTTATCACAGATATTAAGATTTATCATGTTTATTTTTGAAAAAAAAGTACTACAAGTCACGATTTTTATTCTATTGGTGGCGCCTTAAGTACATACCTATGCGACAGAAATTGGCCGGCCCGGACCTGGCAACACTGTCTCCAATGTGATTGGCGAGCACATAAGACGCACGGTCTAATTGCGCTCTAACGAACTTAATTACAAGAACAGAAACTTTCCTCTTTAGTGCAGGCCGGGATTTATGTTAGCTCGCATTCGATATGCGGGGCATTCGCAGTGGAGGCGTTCTCTGAGGAGATACATACAAAGTAAGATTCAATAGTTAGATTGCATACGTACCCAAATCATAAGTCTAAGTAACTAATAGACTGGGAGGAGGGGTAAACGTCCCGTGACTACCGCTAGTGGCATTTTTTCCGAGCGCTTCCGTGCTTCGCAAGGCACGTTAAGCCGTTGGTGCCGGCTGTCAAGTAATGGCAGTCGTTAAGCAAGGGTCTCTGCCTTTTGGGCGGCTTGATAATTTCTGACAGTAAAGCCCGCCACTGTTTTACAATCCTCCACCAACCCGGACTTGGCCTCCGTGGTGAAGTACGGCCTAAACTTGCTGCGGTGCAGGAAGAGACTCGTGCTCTAGCAGTGGGGACATACAAGGGTTGACATTGAACTAGTAGACTGTGGAGCTGCACAGGCTACAAAGCATCTTTGTGTCTGCCCTGAGGCTCTACAGTGCAGCCTGCAGGATTTCATGGAGGCATCACCCAGCGCAATAGAAGTGGCGCGGTTTTGAGAGCGAGATGTCTGAGGAGTCGACGCTTTAGAAGAAGAAGAACTAACTAGTTAAATTACATGGGGTGTATGTAAAGAGCCTCCCCGAACGACGTAGGTCTGGCACACCCTGGGAAGCAATCAGCGAGTCCCTTACGCTGACTGGCAAATGCTTTCACCACCATGGCTGGTCACTGACACGCTGAGAAGAAGATTCCAGTCAAGTTATCGTAGGACATAGGCAAGAGTGCTAATAACATTTACATTTAAACATAACATTTACATACAGGCACATACCCGCATACCCAGCGTGGGGATTATACGCATTACCCCCAATGATGGCACAACTTTGTGCTATTGCGCTCATTAGGGGAGGGCTATGTCCAGCAGTGGACTAATATAGCCTGAAGTAGAAAACTTACATTGCTACTGGCCCCACACTAGGATACCCTGTATCATGGGAACCAGAAACAACGACATCATAAACATGTAAACATCCAAGACCTGGGATTTCAATATCGTCATAATAAACCTACAAATAATATGTTCCTTAACAACGTGTGCTGGGTGATCCCGAAATATCAAATGTAGCTTCCAAAACTGTATATTTATTTGCATATGCATTTGGCCTAAGATTCAGATAAGGCCGGTTAATGAATTGAGTGTTTCACTAAGTAAATACTTAAGTAACTTTCTGTCACGCACATTTCTGAGAAATTTACAGCTATTTACTTAGCGAAATTCTCAATTCAGAAACTGGCCCTTACAATTTGAAAAGACGGAGACCAATACACATTGCATCACATAGGAACAAGCTGCACACGCATGCTGTTGTGCAAAAAGTTCGTTATTTATCACCCAATATGGCGGAGGGCCACTTAAAATCAATTATGTCTTTCACGACGCCCAATATAGGTAACTGCCCTTGGACAGTCGACTCTCAAAGAAATACGTCATTTGGGGCCATTACACGCACCGAGTTGGACTGAATTCCTACTTCAAACTGTGTTCCCTTATGCACTTTTGCAACGAATGAACTCTGATTGAAATGGTTACTGCAGAGCGTGGATTAAGGGTGCACTTTTACTTTTTCGTATCGTAATTTGTGCGGGAAAACTTGTTTGGTTCCAAGTTTTTGGCGTTTGCGTGTTGGGAGTCTTCAAAATGATCATCATATGAGTTTTTAACGAAGGTCGACGATTTTTGCACTACTTGTAAGCCCAAATTTTCTATCTCGCTATAGATGTTATGTTCCATACTAAGAAAAAATTAAATTTTTACTCTATCATGAAATTACCCATGTGGTTATTTGTTTGTTTTGGTAACCAAGGCCTATAGAAAAAAAAATGTTAACAATAAACCAGAATAAGCAAACAAACCTAGTCTACCGCACTTCTTCATCTTCTTCAGGCTATATTAGTCCACTGCTGGACATAGCCCTCCCCCAATGAGCGCCATAGCGCAAGGTTGTGCCATCATTGGGGGGTAACGCCAATAATCACCACGCAATCTACAGCACTAAGTACATGATTTTTTTTAATACTATTTTGTTTTTCTAATAGAGGTTTCAGGATGCTATCACCGCTGAGCCTGTTTCTATGCATGAGCGAGGTAGTACGCTTACAGATGATTGCATAAAATCATCATCATTACTGATGAACTACACCAACAGGGCAGCGCTAAAAATATTCTAGGAGCAATGGTTTACTTAAACCCTACTCCGTGACGTAATACCACTCGCTAACGGTGAAGGAAAAAATGTCATCATGCAAAACATTACTGATGCAAACACCAGCAGGGCAGGGTGCACCAAAAATATTCTAAGGCCAGTGGTTTACTTAAACCTTACTCCGTGACGCATTACCACACCCTAACGATAAAGGAAAAGTAGTATGGATAGCTCCGCAAGTTCAATGGTCTTTTCTGTGGGCTACGCCGACTAAGTTTTCAGGATGGTATGGTATGATAGAATGGTGCTGGGCAAGCCTACTCCATCTAAAAATACACATGTATTTTTGGGACATCCCAGCCACTGCTGCGTCTGAGTGGTCCCTTCACCCATCTAGTTGGAGTGAAGGTGGCTCTGGAGGCTTTATAAATCATCTCAATAGGGACACACCGCGACTGTAAATTAGTTAAGTTTCACTATTATTCTTTTTTGTTTTTTATGTCCATATAGTTTTTGTTTGTATTTTTTATATTCTTTTTGTTGCACTAATCCCTGCTAAAGACAATTTAAAAAATCGTTGTTAAAATAACAAAAAAAATTTTTATTTTTTTATGTCCGTATTGTGTTTAAGGATTTTATGTTGTAATGTGGTGCTTGTCTCTGTTGATGTAATAACGGTTTCTCCTTCTTTTTCTTCTTCATTACGTACTAAGTTACTCCGTGACGACAGATCGTCACATGTGCTTGATGCTTGATTAATTTCTAATTGAAATCTGAATAAAGCCAAATTTTCCCATAGGTATTTAGCTTATTAAGTGCTAACAATCTATGTAGACAATGAAACCCGCGAGGGTAATAGGCCTTACAAAGTAGGGCTGCTGTCGTTTTATTTTCAAGAGCCAGTCTTCATTCAACTGGCGAATGCCTCGGTCTAACAAGGTGGGTCCGCAGATACAATGTAGCTCGGCCCTATCTGCGATCGGCTCGTTACACGCGACGCGACACTTCTATAGGAAGACTGACGGCTGGTTTATGTCTAGCCCTAGCCTCCTATACCGAAGTGGACGCGGCCAGATGCATTTTGGTACAGAAAGTTCAATTCGTGAAACGTTGAGTTTGTCAAAAGTTGAATTCAAAGCAAGTTGAATTTGCAGAAAGTTGGGTTCTTAAAGTGTTGAGTTTTTTTATGCGTCGAACTTGCATGTTGAATATAAATATGTTCAATTCGCAGAAAGTTGAAATCCTAAAATGTTGAATTTGTCAAAAGTTGAATTTAAAGCAAATTGAATCTGAATATGTTGAATTTGCAGAAAGTTGGATTCTTTAAGCGTTGAGTTTTTTTTTTAAAGATGATTTTGCCGTTTGTTAAATATAAATATATTGAATTTTCAGAAAGTTTAATTCCTAAAATGATGAGTTTAATATTAAAATAAACAATTCAACATTCTGAGATTTCAACCGCATACTGCAATCGCCAAGCTTAGAAAAACATGAGGGATGCCTATATCCTGCAGTGGGCGTCGAAGCGCTGATGACGATGATGAGGTTATTAAAAAATAAATTTGCATCATGCTGAATATAAACATGTTGATTTGCAGTATATTGAATACAATATGTAGAATTTGCAGAAAAATTAACTTGAAAGATTTGGACCGCCAAGAAATATGTTGAACTTTTAAATTTCAATAATTGACTGTTATCTTTATCTACAGAAAATACAGAAAAAGGAAAATTATACAATTCAACTTAATGAGAATTGTAATTTCAGCATAATGGAATTTCAACTTAATGAAAATTAAAGAATCCAAGGTTTTGGGAAATTATATGTTTCAGGATTTCAACTTTAATTGAATTCAATGTTTGTGTGAAAATGAGAAAGAATTTTGGAAAATCAACCTTTTGGAAAATTGTACGTTTTGAGAAATCAACTTAATGAAAATTGTACTTTCTGTTGCGCAAGGGTCAATGCTCGATATTATTAACGGCAACAGTTAGACGCTTGAAGTAGGTATTACATTTCTTTTAATCTTTATTTGAGGGTTTCGTCACAAAGTGATCATGTCACCCTACTCAAATGTATAAATAATGGCACGGAACCCTTCGTGCGTGGGTCTGACTCGCACTTGGCCGGTTTTTTTCCAGCATACTAAGCCATATCACAAGTCGTAACTGTAATGTCTTAGTCAAAATATTACTATTCTACTTGGATATCCTACTCGGCGTGCGTGCATGCAACGACTTATGCTCGTTGATGAAGCGAAAGGGATCTGTCAGGATCGTAGCAAGCGAAGTCCCTGGTCTCTGTCTACTCCTCTGCGATACAAGCGTGAGGTTATGTTATGTTTTGTTTAAATCCTATGAATAGTGGAACGAAATCCCAATATGGGTTATAGGTATTATGAAAGAGCAAGATAAAAAGTGCGTCCAAGAAACGACAAATCGAGATCGCTCAAAGCGATAAGACCGCCAATTGTATAACATTACTTAGATTTAAGAAATAATATAATATTACTTTTTCTTGTTGTGCAATAAAGCGTTCTCTTTCCATCTATCTAATGAATGTTGGTGAAGCGAAAACGATCTGTTAGGATCGTAGTAAGTGGCAGACCCAGCTGCCTATACTTCAGAGAAACTGGAGTGAGTTTGTGTGTGTGTGTGTGTATATATTTTTTCTATGACCTTAACTAGGATATATCCATGCTCTATTAAGTAATCATCAACCCATTATGTCCCCACCGAGTGGCACGGGTCTCTTCCCTGAGGAAGGTATTGGCCATACTCCACCACGGAGTACTCCACCAAGGCCGGATTGGTGGAGGCTTGCAAGACTAGTGGCTGGTCTTACTGTCAGAAGTTTTCAAGCCGCGCTAAGGTCTCTGACTTGGCTTAACGACTGCCATTTACCGACGCCGGCACTAACTGCTTAACGTACTTTGTGAAGCACTGAACCGCTCGTGAAAATACCTAAAAAATATATAGTTGTACTTTTTTGAGTTCTATAACTAACTATGAAAAGGTCGATAAACGTCTGCTATAGTTTTTCTCGTCGAAAGAGTAGGATTGAAAAGGCTTGTGATATATCTATTACCTGTGACGATGGTAAATAAGGAAACGGACACACAGATAAGATTGTGAATAGTTAATATATTTTCCGTTTCTGGGAATTATCGGAGTTGTGTGTCCTCCGAAATATTTCTTTATGACTCAGCAACAAGAGTTTTGTAGAATTTTTCGTCATACTTAATAGGTATTCGTTTTGAAAACTATAAACATATTTTAAGTCAGTTTTGGTACACCATCATTTAACCGTCTGCACTTTTATGTCAAGAAATATCTGTATAATTTCCTTTTCAGGTACAATAAAGTATTCTCCATCTATCTATTAATCATATGGGTCATGAAAAAGGAAAACAATAAAGTCGCGCTTACGCGTTGATGTCTTTTGTATGAGGCATCCCGCTTTGGAGTGCTAATTACAACCAATGGAATACAAGTCATAACTTGTTTTATTATATGTTTTTTTTTTAAAGTTAATCATAAATCTTTATTAGAATATTTTCGGGGCTTAATCGCGTAGTAATTTATTGCTATTTTACCTCGACGTTTCATCATCGTGACTGTCATCGTGGCCACGAGAAGACTGATGTCTGGTGCCCGCTGGCATCTTCGGCTGATAAGGTTTCAAACTAAGCGCCAAAAGTATTCTAATAATGAGTTCAAGTCGCGAAAGTTTAAATGTATTATCATACATTGTCCACTATAACAACTAGTTTTAGAACTTTAGAACCTAGGATCAGCAAACGCCATAAGGTAACCGGTGACCTCACTCTGCCGTACTATATTCGCCTTGGCGTTTAATGTGTAGATGTAATCGATTTCCACTAAAACGGTCATTTTTTTTTTTGTATTTCATTGGTGATATTTCATTCATGGCGCTAGTTAGCATCCCAAGGCGAATTGAAACGGTGCAAACCTCTTTACACCATTTTTTATATTTCTTTTTCTATCTATTATGGTCAAATATTTAAATTATGTCACACATTTCGAAATTTCCCTCATTTTCATCATTATTACTCTACATCTTGACTGGATCTGACAATTTTACCTGCTAATTCCGTTTTTATCCAGTTTTCTGTTTTTATTATAAAATAAACAGCTTATAAATAAAGCACAAACTTGAAGTCGTTCCAGTTTTATTATTTGTAATATTAATTCTGTAGTGTTTTACAACACTACAGAGTTAAGCAAAGTCAGAGGCCTTGTGGGCGGCTTGATAACTTCTGACAGTAAGGCCCGCCACTGACTTCCTCCACCAACCCGGACTTGCCCCCCGTTGTGGTACAGCCTAACCTTCCTGCGATGTAGGAAAAGACCCTTGCCCCAGCAGTGGGGACATAAAAATGGTTACTATAAAAATCAAAACCTATTAACAGATCCTCGCCTATAGATACAACGTAACCCAAAAATTTATGTAACAACTACATTAAGGACGTTAGCAACAAAAATGTAAAAAAAAATTGACCCGGCACTGTCGACTTTACTTGTTGTAAATAAATTCACCTCAACGGCAAATCCTACTGTTCTAAGAACTGTACCTATTTGCTCCGGCCTGAGAGAATTAAAAGAACCAAATTAAGGTAGTTCGTGGAATGAATGCTGTTCGTGAGCAGGGAAATTCTAGCTGCACTACTTAGATTGGAATCCAATGAGATAGACTGCAGGCAGGATAATACAATGGTAGCCTCCAAGTAATTGCCAGGTACTCGTAATCGGAAACATCAACTTTTTTCTACATCCTCTAAAACCGCTGCCACTTAAGCCTCCTGTATAGCCTACAGGTTTTTTTATGTTGCCTATAAACGTGCCACTTCAGAGCGCAGAGTGCCTTCGATCAAAGAGCACGGGCTTTAAGTAAAAAAGTAAAATTAAAAAGATTTTTTTTATTGCCACCAACAAAACACTGATTGAAAGAATAAAGTTTACATTTAACATACACATTTTACAAACTTGTCTCAGCCAGGTAACAATAATTTATAGTGTCATTGGCACTTTTTATAATTTATATAAAAACAGTGACCCATGATATACGCAGTTGGCAGCAAAAGGCACAGTGCTCAGCGCGGGCCGTCAGACGTCGTGGATTTCACGCCCTCCAACGGCGCTGATTTTCAGCACTTACCTGAACCAAAGCTAAAATACTTAAAACTAAACCTAAATAATACAAGGGTAGATGGTATAAACCAAAATTCTTCCCGCGGGTGTCGTAAAAGGCGACTAAGGGATACAAACCGGAGGGTGGGCAGCAGCGCCCCCTGCAGTACAATCCGCATGCCCAGCATGGGGATTATGGGCACTATCCCCCAATGATGGCACAACCTTGCGCTCATTAGGGGAGAGCTATGTCCAGCAGTGGACTAATAAAGCCTGAGAAGAAGAGATGGTATAAAACCTCATCCATGCGCGGGTTGATAGAAAATTATTGGTACAAACCAAGACAAAAAAAACTTAACCATGACAAAGACTTAACTACCATGCGTGCCCACCGCGCATTGACAGCGCTTGAAGCTGGGGTAATAGTACCCCAGCTTCAAGCGCTGTCAATGCGCGATGTCTTAGGACACCTCTGACATTCAGGTACCCTCACGGTGTTTTCCTACACATTTAGCCAGTTAGCGAAGTTGTAGTAGCCTGCAGGATATGTTAATAAAATCGAAATAAAATCAACTAATTACACACACACACACACTCACACACACACACACGCATACACATACACTCACGCACACACACACACGCGTACACACATACACCCCTCCCTCTCCTCGCCCCGTCCACTTCCCAATTACATTAAATTAAAACATATTAATATTTAATTTGCTCCACTGCTTATGGTATTGTATAGTAATATTTACAAGTGAAATCAATTTTTGGCTTTATTGTTACAATAATTGTTTGCAGATATTTTATTGTTATTTTGTGCTGTTGGATTTCCTAACAAATAATAATGATTAACGGAATACAGTCAACCACATCAACGTTTATTTGGACCATTTTATGCACTTTAGTTCTGTTCTATATATACAGGGTGTAGATGATATCAAACCTTGTATGTCCCCACTGCTGGGGCACGGGTCTCTTCCTGAATCGCTGGAAGGTTAGGCCACACTCCACCACGGGGTCCAAGTTCGGAATGTGAAGGTTTTTAAGGCACTGGCGGGCCTTACTGTTAGAAGTTATCACGCAGCCCATAAGGCCTCTAACATGACTTAACGACTGCCCTTCCATGACCGCCGACACCAGTAACTTAACGCGCCTTTCGGAGCACGGACGCCCTCGGAGTAATGCCACTAGTGGTAGTCACGGGACGGTCACCTATCCTGCACCTGATCGCGAATGTTGTTGGTTAACTCAAGTGATTGATTCCAATCACTCGGTTCGACTAGGCCACGAGCGCTTCAGGGTGTAGAAAAACCCCTATCTTCCTGACTTTTTGATGAGGATAAAACATCAGCTGTACGAGTAGGTACGTTACATTTTGGACCATAACTAGCTACTGTATTATGCTATGTATTTCGAAATGGCGAAAAACAAACACAATGAGTGTTTGTTTTTCGAATTTCGAAGTTCTATCGAGCGGTGAAAGACCGATGTTAGCGTACTAGTAGAACTCCAGCCTCACTTTCGGCAGGGCATGAGTTCTATTTCCGGCGTTTACCCTTGACTTTGTTTTCTAAGTTATGTACAATAGCAAACCCATTCGCTAACCGTGAAGGAAAACAAAGCGTCTGACGTACCGATTTAAATAGGAATATAATTTTTACCTTTACTTATTAGAAAACTATTACAGACTATACTTCGTTCTTTTTAGCATTAGAAATTTCGTAAACAAAGAAGCAGGGCTACTGCTTATTATTACGTAGATATAACATGCTGATATAACATGCTATAACAGAAAGCTGTATTTACTTGGCTCAACAATAAACTAAGTAGGTATGTATATTTAGAAAAAATATATAAATTAGGCAGACGATTTTTAGGTTGACTAGCCCTGCTTCTTTGTTTACGAAATTTCTAATGCTAGAAAAAACGAAATATAGCTGCGTAGTTAATAAATTTTGACTAATACAAGGTCACCACAAGGTCACAAGGTGAAAAGAGTTTTATTTACCACAACAAATAATAAATTTTCTCTTTCATTCACATGTTTGTGGTTAAAAAGAAACTGTTGCAGGGTCAATCGGAGTCGCCCAGTGGAAATAAAAGCATCCTTTCACTGGCAGCCTCTTTATTCCTCAGAAAAACAATTCTGCATTAATAGTGTCGCGGTCCTATCCCGAACCATCTAGAATAGTCGCCGCATACTGCGTTTTAGTAAACAATAAACGCTGCAAGTAATAATGACTCGTATGTCCACTAGCGTAAGGTGCAAAACTCTTTAAATGAGTAACTGTTCGAGCGACCTTGCCGCGTGTACCGAGTGTAGGTACGTAGTTACGGGAATGTTCTAGAACCCTGGCCGGCGGATATAAATAGCGGCCGCCGCGGCGCGCTGTCAGTTCCGTTTGGAATAGCGAAGAGTGAACATCGAGCGAACATACCTGCGATACGAGCGATAACCTACGACCTCAGCGATACATTGGACTTCGATTGAACCTGCGATTGGAATCTACGTGTGGATTCGTGTTGTGAAGACCTGCAGACCAGACCCTGCGTGAATAAATCCTAAGAAGTTGTCATGGGCGTTTTACATCCAAATCCAGAACCCTAGCCCGTAACAATAGTTTACTGATGATTATTTAGTAAACTAAAGACATATGAAGCTCTCGTGGCCTAGTCGAACCGAGTGATTGGAATCAATCACTTGTTGCTTAACAACAGGTGCGGTCAGGTGCAGGATGGGTTACCATCCCGTGCTACCGCTAATGGCATTTTTCCGAGCTTCCGTGCTTTGCAAGGCACTTTAAGACGTTGGTGCCGGCTGTCAAGTAATGTCACATGCCTTATGAGCGGCTTGATAACTTATGACAGTAAGGCCCGCCGCAATCTTACAATCGTTCACCAACCCGGACTTGGCCCCAGTGATGGAGTATGGCCTAACCTTCCTGCGACGACATCTGTGTGTCGCGGTAGCACGTCTGCGTACCATGCCAGAGGTCCCGGGTTTGAATCCCGGCTGGGGACAAAAAAAAAGCTCAAGACTTGGATGTTTACACGTTTGTGACGTCGTTGTTTCTGCTTCCCAGGACACAGGGTATCCTAGTGTGGGGCCATAGGCAATGTATGTGCTTGGATGTAAATGTTAATGATGTAGGAAGAGACCCGTGCTCCAGTAGTGGGGACACACAAGGATTGATATCTAAAGATATATAAAGAAGAGAGAGTGGAAGGGACCATATCTTTATTAAGCTTGTAGAAGGAACGAAGGAACAAAACCAAAGACAGATAATAGATAATAAAAACTGTATTTACACGAATTTCACTCGTTTAAATTTACAGTTTTACAATTTTTCGACGTTTCGGCACTTTTTCAAGTACCGTGGTCTCGGTAGACAGTTTGAATACAGTAAGTACAGTTTTTATTATGTCTAGTGCTCGTATTAACCTTAGAAAATACTATACAGATAATAGATGTCAAGAAGTATTCACAGATATACCTAGTGCTGAGCTATCGCTAGGGTTGTGGAATTAATACATTTCCAACAAGAACAGAGTCGGCAAACTTGATTTATGTTTATTATCGATTATTATTATTTATTAATCGATGTAGAGGTTTTTCAAATGAACAGTTCCTAAAACACGACAGTCAGAGTTTGTTTTTAAAGTAACTTTTGTTCTTTTGCGCGTCAAACTCTACAGTTTAGAAGTCACCTGCAACTATTATTCTACATGCTCGTAGAAGATTGCCTATCTATTTTCTGAAGTTCTTAAGTTAGGTACCGACTTTATTGTAAAGACAAACTCTAATAGACGCGTTTTAGGAATAACCCTAAAAGTATGTAAGGAATCCATCTTGTAAAAAAACAAACAGTTAAGTCAGTCCATAAGTAAGCAATAATGACCGGACAATCATGCTGTAATTGCAGATAGACAATATAATTACTTCGAAAGGAAATGCCTCTCCGTCACACGACATTCCGCAGTAGGTGCGAGGCTATGGCTTAATCGTTGTTCTAACTGTGCTACAAGAAGTATGTACTAAACTTTATGGAACACGGAGAAATATCTTCTCTTCTTCTTCAAGCTATATTATGTAGTCCACTGCTGGACATAGCCCTCCCCTAATGAGCGCCATAGCGCCCAGTCTTCAGCTTGCCGCATGCCGAAGAAATATATGAGCCTCGAACATCTCCTATCTCGCCGAACTTTCCGCTGCCGAAACATCATATTTTGGAACATGACCCTGTACTATAAATTACGATTGAGGTCAGTTCTATTACTTTACTGTGTCTCGGCATAGGTGAACGAAATTAGTCGCCCAAAGCTTCAGTCGAGTTGAGCTTGAAATTAGTGACCGCTGAGGGTGTCCTAGCCATCGCCTTTTGCGGCATTGGGGTGACGGGTTTTTGGCTGGTTGCTCTCAGCAGTCGCGATGTTGTTAAACCAACGATAATATTTATATATTTCAAGTGTGTAACAATAGGCTTACAATTATATATGTAGGTACCTATAGCTAAGACACAACTTATATTAAATATGACATATAACGAAAACCTAAAAAATAGCACCAACCCAAATTCTTCCCGTGGGTGTCGTAAAAGGCGACTAAAGGTCTTCGCACATTAAAACAACTCAACGGCGACTCGACTCTATGCCAAATATTGAAATTTAAGCCCTGTGTCCTATGTTCAAGGTTTAATTTCAAAAAATTATATTAAAGTAGTGTACGACGAGTGGCCTACGCATCGTACACTAAAGGTCAACCCCGACACGTTTGTCACGCAATGACCACACGTTGTCCACGCAACGACCACACGTTGTCCACGCAACGTCTATGCGTTTGCGACTGACGCGTGACGGGCAACCATTTGCCAGCCCACCCGTCCGCCATTACAATATTCCCCTTCTGATTTCCTTTGTCGCAACATATCATGTACCCAATATCTTTTTTTCCTGCTGTTTCGTTCATTTTCATTATCGAGTATAATAGCTATAATCGCGAGTTCACTGAATGTAAAGTTCGACATTTCATAAGCAACACGACTTCTTTGGACAAAATTCAATACGCATTACCCACTCGTTGACACCGCGTTGTCCACTCGTTGACAACGCATTGCCCACTAGTGTTCATGGGGTGGATCAACTAGTTGACTACTCATCGAGAGTGTGAGTAGAGTTGCTGCCGCGTTGGCGTGGAGTTGTTATAATGTGCGAAGACCTTTAGGGACACAAACCGGGGAGTGGGCAGCAGCGCCCCCTGCAGTACAAATCCACCAAACTGCGACCCCCAACCCGCATGCCCAGCGTGGGGATTATGGGCATTACCCCCCAATGATGGCATAACCTTGCGCTCTTTAGGGGAGGGCTATGTCCAGCAGTGGACTAATATAGCCTGAAGAAGAAGAAGAAACGTACACAATTGATGGTACATGCAGGCTGGCCGTGACGATCAGTAGGTCCAAAGCAATGTCTCCGAAGGAAGAAGTTATTCATTAAAAGTTGTATCATGTGTGTCAAATTAAGATACCTAGGGTACCTAATTAATCAAGTTTACGTAATCTTATCGCTTAAAAACGTAAATATGTGATTGAAGCGCTCGTGGCCAAGTCGAACCTAGTGATTGGAATCAATCACTTGATTTAAGCAACAATAGGCGCGGTCAGATGCAGGATGGGTGACCATCCCGTGACTACCGCTGGTGGCATTTTCCCGAGCGCTTCCGTTTAATTGTTGGCTGTCATGTAATAGCAGTCGTTAAGCCATAGAGGCCTTATGGGCGGATTGATAAATTGTGACAGTAAGGCCCGCCAGTGCCTTACAATCCTCGACCAACCCGGGCTTGGCCGCCGTGGTGGAGTATGGTCTAAGCTTCCTGCAATGTAGGAAGAGACCCGTGCCCCAGTAGTGGGGAAATATAAGGGTTGATAGCGAAATCGCTTAAATTATGAAGTTATGCCCAGAACAGTTAAAACACGACTCTAGAAAAGACTTAGGTAAATAAATTCGGATGATTTCCGAGACACTTGAGGTTTTCTGTAGCTTTGTAGCTTCGCAAGTGTTAGTAGGCACTGCAGACTCTTGCCATATTCACATAAACATGCATTCACGACAGCGATACGATGACTAACACGATTCGATTGTATCTTGTTTTATTTTATTCATGTACTTACCGCACTTTTTACGTGACAACACTCGCGAGTTACGCGGACGTGTGTCGCTTGTAACGAAGGTCATTTTAAGAACTGGCATTTGTAATGCAAGACCTGTCTCGTCCACGGTAGTAGGCACAGTCCACAGCACATCAACCTTTACATGTTACTTACAAAGTCATCTGTAACGTAACTGAGCAGAGCGCACGGAGGTAAAGGTAGAAATCGGTTGCTTACTGTACAGGAGCAAAAAGACAATTTATTTTTCCTGCCATCTTTCTATGTTATGTCAGCTAATAGTGAAGTCTACGAATGTTATGCTTAGTTAGGGCCGAGTTAAGGGTAGTGGCGTCGAAATGGCTTTTGCCTGTGTCTTTTTTACAGGTTTATGAATTGAAATCGCCTATTTTCTTCCATATTCGTTAGGAGGGTAATAGTGTATGGAGTAGATAACATTCATCACATTCACAAACTTTCTTATTTAGATAATCCACTGTTGCAAGGTCACTTTCTTAATACAACCAAGAATACAGTTGACATTAGGTACCTACATCATAAGATAAGATAAGAATATTCTTTATTGTACACTGGAAAAACAACAAATACAAAACAATTGCAAATATACATAGTACAATTGGCGGCCTTATTGCTAAAAGCAATTTCTTCCAGACAACCTTACGATGGAAAGTAGCTTTACATCCGAGCACTCAAATCAGTTCCGTTGTAGGTGACTGCAACTAAGTAAGATGTAAAGAATAGAACAGAACAGAACAGAACAGAACAGAACAGAACCGAATAGAATAGAATATATTTATTTGTCTTCAAGCGAAATAAGACACAACAATCACTTATACTAGAGGCATTAATGACAGTTTAAAGAGACTATTATTTAACAGGTCTGTGCCTCGGCTTGTAACTAATTCATTTCATCATCAATCCATTATGTCCCCTGAGGTCTTCCCTGAGGAACGTAAAGGCCATACTCCACCACGGGGGCCAAGTGCGGATTGGTGGAGGCTTGCAAAACCAGTGGCTGGTCGTACTGTCAGAAGTTTTGAAGCCGCCCTAAGGCCCCTGACTTGGCTTAACGACTGCCATCTATCAACGGCAGCCGGCACCAACTGCTTAACGCTGCTTAAGATTAATTATGTTTGGGTGCTATCAAATGTACTCTCATGAAAATGTTCTCGGATTTATCCTCGGTCAAGGAAACGATGTTCTCGGATTTATCCTCGTTCAAGGAAACGATTGGAGAAAATCTTGATGAGAACGTTTGAACCTACATACAGGGCAGAGCGGGTGATTGTGCTCTTCCACAATGAAGGTTACCCGCCAGGCTGTTCGTATGCATCGTAAGCCTGGGGACGTCCAGTACGATCATTGTTAGTTGGACGTCATATTTATGTAATGCCGTGTGTAACACTTTGCTTGCGCGATGCAGGAATGTCGGAGCGTTATACGCGCGCAGAGTTGACATGTGCTCGCCACACAGGCTTACCTATTGTAAGTAGGTACATAATACCTAGTAATTTTCAATTCAATACACTGAGTCACAGACCAGAATACCGGTGTGATTCAACATCTTCAGACCAACAATGATACATTCACATACCTGTCGGCATGTGGCGTTTAGATGACAAACCAGCAAGGAAATACCTACTTACTTGAAGCATGTAGTATTCCATTTGCACATAAATAAAAAATGTAGGTAATAGCAAGGATTCTCCTTGGTAAAAAGAATATTTAATAACTAATAACTAACAGCCCGGCAAAGAAACCATACTAGATACCTCACAATGAGTCACAATGTTGAATTTGGGTTCCACCAGCTTAGTACCTACCTAAGTAGTTCATGTTCAGATTTCAGGTTATTGGATATTTTGTTATTGACTACAGTTTTATTTTTTATTTTTCTTTCGTTATCAACCCTTGTATGTCTCCACTGCTGGGGCACGGACTCTTCCTGCATCGCAGGAAGGTTAGGCCATACTCCACGGGTTGGTGGAGGATTGTAAGACAGTGGCGGGCCTTACTGTCAAAGTTATCAAGCCGCCCATAAGGCCCCTGACATGGCTTAACGACCGCCATCACATGCATGACAGCCGGCACCAATGCCTTAACGTGCTTTGCGTAGCACGGATCCGGAAAAATGGCACAAGCGGTAGACACAGCGGTTTTTCTCTATTTAATAAGTATTTTTAATAATTGGAGTTATTATGATGATTTCACAGTTCCTCACATATCCTCACACAGACACGACGAATTCCTTAAGATCTTATTTGACAAAACCAATGGTTTAGGAGTTAGTATGTATCTATGAGAGAGAATAGAATCAGATTCATCCCTACATTCATACCTACACATTATTCTCCTTTTCGGCTCTGACGCAGTTGGGTAATTTCGTTAGCAAAGTAATGGCCGGTTTCTCAAATGAGAATTTCACTAAATAAATACTTAAGTAACGTTCTGTTACGCCTTTGCTGAGATACTCGAACAGACAGCTCTGCAGTTGAGTATTTACTTAGTGAAATTCTCAATTCAGAAACTGGCCGTAAACAACTGTAATATAGTGACATTTTCGCCCACAATAACGATATTAGTGAGACTTTCCCAGGATGTTCGTTGCGTTTTAGGGGTTCATGGATAGAAATTAAAGAGGTATGATTTCAAATTATTACAAGATTTTTATTTGTAGTAGGTACTCCAACTCGATTCTAGAATAAATATCGCAAGTTTTCAATATGAAAAACAAAACAAATTTTAGTGTACCTACCTGTAGAATTCTACGTAACCTACCGATAATAGATTTTCATTTCATTTAGCTTTTGTCTACATGTAAATAAAACATAACATGTGTTGTGAGAAATCAGTACGATACGAAAAACAATAATTTGAAATTGTTTGCTTCTTAAGGTCATTTATTAAACTCGTTCATTCGACTTTTTTACTATTATACTATTTAAACCAAAATTACACATCCAGACAAAAGCTGAATGGAAATTTACTGTTACATTATCTTATACTTAAATGCACTAGCCTCTTAATAAATTAATTATAAAAAAAACTACTCAATAAATTATAAATCTTATGACGCGTAATCATGCCAGCATGGCGAATACAGTGTAAACAAACCAGTTCATATTTTTCTCTTGTTGATCTTCCACAAGGTATGGTAACATGGTGGTGAGTTAAATTAATGTCTAAAATCAAATAATGGCGAGTTAAGTAAAGTACTAGATTTTGTACATGAAATATCGATATATTTCACATACAAAAATAGGCGAGCAATATTTATAAACTTAAAAAATATAGACCGCAGTATGGAGTTAGTGAGACAAATAGTAACGGCCTGATTGATAACAACGCGATTCCACTAAAACACTCAGAGGCGTTTTATTAACCTTTACCTTTAAAATCTCCATGACTAAAGTGGTATCACTTAAATAAGCTTTTTAGAGTGTTTGAGTAATTGCGTCTTTACAAATGTTAGTCAAATTAAGATTCCTTAAAACGATCCTCAAATGCAATTCAGATAGTCTGGAATGATTCCTTAAGGCGTCCAGCGGTGCAAACAAACCACTGCTAGGGCACGGGTCTCTACCTGCATCGCAGGAAGGTTAGGTCATACTCCACCACGGGGGCCAAGTCCTGTGGAGGATTGTAAGACAGTGGCGGGCCTTACTGTCAGAAGTTATCAAGCCGCCCATAAGGCCTCTGACATGGCTTAACGACTGCCATTAGATGACAGCCGGCACCAACGGCTTCACGTGCCTTGCGAAGCACGGAAGCGCTCGGAAAAATGCCACTAAGATAAGATAAGATAAGACCTGTTATTGCTTAACTCAAGTGATTGATTTCAATCACTTGGTTCGACTAGGCCACGAGCGCTTCGTGCCGTGATACCTTCTCTCCTATTCACGTGTGTCATGTGTTCTTGAGGCTTTTAGTCCACAGAACACAATCAAAATTATTCAGAATGACATTCTTTGTTACAATTAATTCACGTTACATGTAAGAACATTCGCACTACAAAGTAAACAGAGCATGTAGAGCTAGCGCCTATTCCATCTCGTCCGCATAAACCTCGTAAAACTGGTGAAAAGCTGGATTAAATAGTTCCGAATTACAAAACGTGGTAGATACTGGTTGTTCCACTAATCCCCATTGAAAATCCCCATTGATGACGTACATAGATAGAGAACACTTTATCAAAAATATAAAAATGAATCGCTGAATGTGTTGGTAAACTCAAATCTAGAGAGCAGCTAAACCGATTTCGCTAATTCTTTTTTTAGAATATTCCTTGAAGTACGAGGATGGTTCTGAAAGAATCGACTGTTAGGCGGTATGAAGTTCGCTGGGTCAGCTAGTTGTACCTACATAAAAAAGGAAATTGCACAGATATTAGAGTACAGACGGCGACCTTATCACAAAAAGTTATTTCTTCCAGTCAATCTTTGGGTGGACTTGAGCGATACATTAGAAAAGGAAATAGATGTATTAACAAATAAAATCATCTTAGAGGTATATGAGTTATACATGCTCATTTGAGGAAGTCATTTTAGACACCTATACACAAATAACAAAATATACTAATCGCTCATAGCCCCAGCTGCCTGAGTGATCTTAAACGTTCACGAAGGTTAAGCAACAAAGGGCGCGTTCAGTGCATAGATGGGTAAACCGTCTACGACTAACGCTGGTGGCATTTTTCGGAGCGGTTCCGAGCTTCGCAAGGCACGTTAAGCAGTTGGTGACGGCTGCCGTCGTCGGTAAATGGCATTCATTGAGTCAAGTCAGAGGCCTGAGGGCGGCTTGAAAACCGTAAGACCAGCCAGTAGTCTAAGGCGAACGCTACGTCAATATAATATATTGTGATAATTCTCACGATATTTCATCAAGTATCTTGAGCCGGATCACAGCACACCCTACACCAAAGATACGGATCGCGTCAGTATTGAAGCGTTTTTATATGAAGCAGACGTGATGGACCCTATACAGAGCAAAATAAGAGCTTGTGTGGCGATAGTTATATCCCAATCAATAAAAAAACGCGTAAAAAGAAAGCGTTGAATGAAAAATTGGCTACAAAAGAGAGCAATGTTTACACATTTAAATTTATTGGACGAAATTTGCCTTCACAATGAAATGGACGGGATTGTTGGAACTTATGGAAGGGATTCTAAGTTCAGTTAGAGCTCTTTTAAGACAATCTTGTCGCCTGTCAATGATTCAGAAGCAGAAGCGGTGTCATAGACGTCGTCCATTGCTGCTGTCTCGCTGCGTACGTACTGACGCGATAAATATTGACGCGCAACACTACACGCAAGATAAATATCACGATCCAGGATCTTGGATCAGATCACAGGGATTTCCGGAAATCCTTGTGATCTGATCCAAGATCCTGCATATATCTTGCGTGTAGCATTCGCCTCGCAAGCCTCCACCAATCCGAACTTGGCCTATACCTTCCTCAGGGAAGAGACCCGTGCCCCTCGGTGGGGAATAAAAATGGGTTGATCATGATGATGAAGAAAATATATATTATAAATAAATACACAGCAAACGTATACCTACTTGGAGCCTCTCTACTAAATGATGATGTGATAATAATGTATATTCCCAAGATATAAACGAACTGATGATAAAAATCGTTTAAATACGGAAGTATTATTATAGTAAATAATTTAATAATTGAACGAAGTTAACTGTTAACTTCGTTCAATTATTAAATAATAGTGCTGACGTGATGGTTGATGACGTCACGCTACAAAGTCAATCACACAAAGTATGGTCATACACACACTCTTTTTTTTTAACGCGTTATTTTATCTATTATTTGTTGATAGCTAAGTTACTTCCATTTGGAACAAGTATACTATTATACAGCCCCTGTTTCACAATGTTCAAATAAAGTTCCGGATAAGCTATCCACAACCAGGGCTGCCAATTGTTCTATATTTAAATAATTTTCCTATAATGCGTGTGTTCGTTTATGGCTTCAAATTTAGAACGGCAGCCCTGGTTGCGGATAGCTTAACCGAACTCTATCTGCAGATTGTGAAACATACCCTAGTGCGGTATTCAATTGTTAATAACTACCTGCATGTGGCGTCTATACTGATTCTGACCAGGCATGACGATCTAAAATCAAAAATGTCCATATACACAGCCCAGTTATTTATTACTCTATGCGGAACATGCTTTAACATATTTTACATCTTTGGCGTGATTATAGTGATTAACAAGCATTTCACAATTTCATGGCAATTTCACAATAACAAAGATGTCTGGAATACCAAATTCCTTCACGACTTCAAACTATTTTATTTCACATCAACACTGATAATTAAAAACTATCCATTATATTTCATTTGAAATTGTCTCATTATGAAACAGTATATTCACACCTATTACGCAAACAATACAATAGCTCTTTTGGACTAAAAATTTAGACACAGAACACTTATGCATGTAAGCATTTAGCGATGATGATTCTAGTGTTTTGGCCTAAAAAGATAATATCAAGTGTAGAGAAGTGACGAAAGAAATAATTGAGTATGTGAGTGGAATGACCGGAAAGAGACGCCCCACGCGGACATATCAACGCTTCCGTGAGTGTTTTAGTGGAATCGTGTTTTTTTACAAATAAGGCCCATTATAGTTTATATTAGCAAAAAAACCGGCATACAACTAAAACAAAATCTAATTAAAGTTGAGGAAGGTAAAAAAGTTGATCTGAATCATGGTAGGCGGCAAACTTCTACTCCCAAAGTAGGTCCTGAATTGTTTATTGAAACTTTGAGCACATCAATAATTTAATTTAGTGCCTGACCCCTATATAACCTGCAATGTCCATGTATATTATTCAGTATTATTAAGGCGAAGTTTTTTGGAAGAGGAAAAAACCTTCGTTCCCACTAGTTCTACTGATCAGTTCCATCATGGGACTAATGGGATTTTTTTTCCCTCCAGTCCTACTTTTAAATGTGCCCCGATAACTGTTACTAGTGGGAACATTATTTCCCAATAGGTAGTTAAAAAAATGGCATGCCTTGCGGGAGGTCATGACTGTCAGTGGGTATTAAATAATTACCTACGTAGGATGTATGCGACCCAAAGAAGAATAAACACAATGCAGAGCACAGGTCGCCACACGGAGAGAGTGTATGGGCTTAATCACCACGCGTGCCCACCGCGGATTGGTGATTATAGGAGTAACTTTTCGCTATTCACGCCGGTATGTGAACACCACAAACACTCAGGTCACCTCACGTTGTTAACGAGTGGTATTTCTACTAAAAATCACACAAATACACGTAACATACAAAATAAAGTCATATAATATATCGAATAAAGTTATGGCCGGTCCAGGTCTTCCAAATGTGAGGCAAGCATCCTTCCGATGCTTTACCACCATCTCATTCAAAGACATGCTAAAACCCACTTTTAACCTTGGTCCCACCACAGTGCCAAACTAGTCCACAGGTATTTTTTTTCTCTGTAGACCCACTGCACTAGAGTCTACGATTAATTGAAAGAAAATCGTCTTTTAACCGTGGTCCCACCACGTTCATGTTTGAAAAATATGAAGGTTGGATCATTATCTCTTTGCATTTTACTGTTTATTAGTTAATGAACAGGAAAATAGGTATTTGTTTATGCGATATTTGATAGACAACTAGTCTAGGATTCCGAGATATGACCATTTTTTCGACATTCGACGTACATTTGTTTTTGCGACACCTTATACAATATCATACTCTGTACTGCTGTGGGTCAAAGGGGAAAACGCTAGAGGAATTACCCGTGGACCCACGAGAACTGCCGAATAGAAGAGGATAAATTAAAACTATAGTGCAGTGGGTAAACAAAGAAAAAAAAACCTGTGGACCCACCAGTGAGGCATCGCGGTGGGACCACGGTTAAGAGGGGGCATAAAACACAAAAATCAATTTCGTTCTTGCGTATCGAGAGAGTATATTTCACACGAGCAAATTCGTATTGCTAGCTCGAGCGCCACTCGTAATTAATCCGGCTTAGGTAAAATTTAATCTGACTTAATCCGATTGTGCGCATAAAATCGAACGCGATTATACAACGTACGGTTGAACGCGTCTCGCGTTGTGTCACTGTGTGTAGAAATAGGCGTGTGTGCGTATGCGGGTAGCGGGGGCCGACACTTAAGTTCAGTTTTATTTTAAAAAACCTATTTAGAGGCTAAAAATTCCACCCATGCCGGGATTCGAACCCGCGACCTCTGGCTATCCGTGCCAGCGCTCTTTTCAACTGAGCTAATGGGCGACTCACCGGCATCAGTGAAATTCGCTGCCTGTACGTAATACAGACAATATTGTAAAAAGGTTCGAAATTTCACTGATGCCAGTGAGTCGCCCATTAGCTCAGTTGGAAAGAGCGCTGGCACGGATAGCCAGAGGTCGCGGGTTCGAATCCCGGTATGGGTGGAATTTTTAGCCTTTAAATAGGTTTTTTAAAATTGTCCTTAGCACGGGTTATTGCATTAAAAATAATAAACTTATTCAGTTTTATTGTTCAGCACTGCCAAACCTTAAATGGAGTATAGAATGCCAAATTCACTAATGAAAGAAGAAATGGATTAGTCAAAGTCAAATAGAGTCAATGCGTGCGTGCAATTTTGAACTCAAATACTTGTTAGCTTTAAATCTGCACTAAAAAGCGAAGTCTGTTCAGCGGCGTGTAGCGTCCATTAGTATCATATATTTGAGACAACAAATATACGTCCACTGCTTATTTTATTTCTGTCTTTCTGATGTAAAGTCACGAGCACTAACATGTTATTCACTTCAGAACCTTGTCAAAGTCAAAATTGACAATTTCTCTTACATCAGGCTAGACGAGATTAATGTGACAAGGTTCTAAGCTTAGTGCACGCGACACTACAGTAAAAATATTTCTTATCTTATCCACTTAGTTTAGTAGAGACAAAAGAAACTAATACTAATTTTTTTAAAACCTATTTAGAGGCTAAAAATTCCACCCATGCCGGGATTCGAACCCGCTACCTCTGGCTCTCCGTGCCAGCGCTCTTTCCAACTGAGCTAAAGGGGACTCACCGGCATCAGTGAAATTTCGAACCTCTTTACAATATTCTCTGTATTACGTATTTACGGGTTCCAATCCCGGCATGGGTGGAATGTTTTGCCTCTAAATAGGTTTTTAAAAAATTTTCCTTAGCACGGGTTAGTGCATTAAAAAGAATACAATAATAATCATTTGGCATTTAACCACGCCCCCCGTTACAATCTCCATAGCAATGCCATCATCTCAAGTGCGAAAAATCTGGCTCAAATCGAACTCCTTTAAGTCGACCAAGCCAGTGTGCCCGTTAATCATGCAGTAGTATTCAGCGCCAAGGATGTAGGAGAAGACCATAGCACCGACGACGCTGCCCAGGGTCGTGGACTTCGGTAGCAGGATCCCTGTTGCGATCAGTAGGCCGACGTAGGTCATGTATCTGGAAGGGGAAATAGTGGTTAGTGCTCTTGACAAGTCTCGATGCCGCATTCCCACGAAGTAGCCAAAATGTATCAGCGTATGAGTGGATAAGTAGAGGATGTAGCTTTCGAGGCAATAATTTCAAGAGATATTTCTGGACCAGCCCTTGTATTACGTAACTTTCCACTCTATCGAGTTAAAAATTTGGCCGACTCCAAATTGTCAATATATGTATGTATCTGAGTGTATAGAGAAGGCTAAGTCAGACCACTCCATACAGTGGAGGACTTAAGTGATCGCACCCTAGATGCAGATCTAAAAGTTCCCACTTATTGCCGAAATGTCTCACTAGATTGTAAAACGGTAATGAAGTGCCCTTATTAATTACCCACAAACTTGCGGAGGTGCGGATGAATGAAATAAAAAATCGAACCGCGAGCTTCAGTAGGTACGTATAAATGCGGATTAACTGAATAAAGTATCCTATAAATGCTAGAAAGTAACTACAATTATTATATTTACAATCAAAGAAATATAAATTAATTCATTACTAAGCATTATACATAAGGGGCATAAAAATTATAATAGAGTACATAGATAAATAATAAAGAGTTTTGACTGCCACCATAAGCGCCCAAGTAAAAAAAAAAATAAGAATTACCTAATTAAATTCCTATTTACCATCATTGTTTTATAGCTCTTGTTTCCTGTAACAAATCATAAGATAAATGAAATTAAATATGTTAAGTGGCTAAGGATGAATTACTTTTTCACTGTAACCTGAAAACAAAAATGCATCAAAGTGAGAAGAGGCTGAGTGGTGTCGGCCTAGAGAATAGCACCAACCCAAATTCTTCCCGCGGGTGTCGTAAAAGGCGACTAATGGACACAAACCGGGGAGTGGGCAGTAGCGCCCCCTGCAGTACAATTCCACGAAACTGCGATCCCCAACCCGCATGTCCAGCATGGGGATTATGTCCAGCGGTGGACTAATATAGCCTGAAGAAGAAGAAGAGAAGAGGTCTATGCCCAACAGTAGGTTCTGTTTATAGGCTGATTAGATAGATAAATAAAAGTCGCGTCGAATATGATACCATTCTTTTGTAGACCGGGAGGCCTGGAAACCTAAGATACAGATCTTTTGATCTAGTTTAGGCTCCAGTCTTTCCACAAATGGTACATTCCGTTGTATTGTATCATTTATCCAATTTTATTTTGACAAATGTAATTTGTGGACAGAAAAATAAACTATTATCTTATCTTATCTAAAGTGAAAACTACATCAAAAATTTATATGTAACTAGCTGACCCCACAGACGTCCTTCATGCATCGCCATCTGTCAGGCTGATTTGTGAATCTAAACCATCCAGGGGACCACCCAAACACATACATTCTGTCCAGCCGTTTAGGAGGAGTTCAGTGAAATACACACATACAGTAGAGTTATATAAATAAGGACAATTATTATACACCTAGTTAGTACTTTAAATAAAATAAAATACAAACTTACCTCGTAGTTGTAAGTTTATCTGACGGATCTTCATCTTCTCTATCAGCTATACAAAGCTCTCCTTTCTTTGAGTACCCTTTTGCACATTTTTGACACATATCAGGCCCATCGCCATGGCAACTGCTGCATGATTTGTCACATGGAGCGCACATGTATGATCCAATGGAGTTTAGACAAAATTGGTCTTTAGTACAAGTGCTGGTATCATCGCATTCATTATTGTCTAGGCAACCTTCATCAGAATCAAGTATATAGCCTGGTTTGCAGGCCACACAGTCCTTTTGTGATCCTCCACGGCAACCTCCCAAGCAAGACTGGTGACAAGACAAGCATGACATTTTTCCATCAGCTTTGTATGATTGGTAGTACTCTGATGCACATTGGTTGCATGTATCTCCAATGTAACCAGCATTGCAAGCACATGTACCATTACCTTTCCTAGTGCCATCTCCGCGACACTTCCCGTGACCACTACAAAGGTTCTCATGGTCTCCTGGGCAGGGTGAGCAATCTTTACCATAGTGTGATTTTGGACAGCATACTTGCAACTTGCCAATGCAAATGTCAGCAAACAGATCATCTGATTCGTCTGGTTCCTGGGCCCACCAGTCAGTTATGTAGTCTTCTGCTTTTTCAAACATATTATAACATTTAGCGACATATTTCTGCTCGTCCTCACATATTTGACTAGTTATATCATCTAGACGCATCTCGCTGCGTTTATACAATTTTTTTAACTTCTCTTCCTCCCACGCGACATCTCCGCCTTCGTAGCTGCCTCTAGCAGTATTTTTTAGGCCTCTCATGAAGCTTTCTATGACTATTTTGCAAGCTTGGCAGTCGCCAATGTCAGCGTTCTGATTTAATAAGCTAAGATCTATTGCTGGAGGTGGTACGTTGCCTAGACTGCTATGTATAGCGGATATTATTACAAAGCTGTAAATTAATCCCACTGAAGTATACATCGTGAATATCTAACCTGTAAGCGAAGAACAATTACTGATGAGTGTTCCGAATTTAAAATACTCCACAATGCCGGTGTACAGCTAACAGATACCTGACTGAACTATCACGAGCAATCACCAGCACAAACTGCACCTAAGATAGTAGATGTTATAGGTGTAATACTTACGTGTATAATTCTAATTTGATTTGCTTTATTTTGTTACCTATTCGTTTTGACGAATGTTGACGAAATCACGAAACGAACGAGTTTAACGTTTTCACGTTAGTGGCACAGATTAAAAAGACTCAGTCAGTTATAAAATATGCCAACTCTTGAATTATGGCACCAAACAATTCTTTGGTGCCATAATTTTCATCAATTCTTCAAACGAACACTCTACTCGTTTTTTTCTTTTTAATCTGTGCTATTTATCCGCTACTACTGACCACAGAACAATTAAACTAAGTTCTGACTAAGTTCAACTTTTTGAAGAAAAATTACCGATAAAGCTACAAAGTTCACCTGTGAAGTTCACTTACAATCCACAGACTACAAAAACTATCACATATATGAACGTTCTTATCAACTTACCGAACGAAATGAATGGATGATTTTTCGATATCGGTATAAAAAAAACTCGTCAACAGCAAAATCGAAAGATGAAAATAATATGTGATGCAAAAGTGCGGGTGATGAAAAAAATGGCAAAATTATGGTACTTTCGCGTACCATAATGGATGTATCATGGTACATGGTACGGACAACTGAATTATGGTACTTGTACCATCATTATGGCACGTATAACATCCCTGCTTGACAGACTATAATTGTAGGTGCATTTACACACCCATCACAATAAGGATTGTTCAGACACAGATTATTACTCGACGCGCTGCGATGCGAAGGACTGCGATTGTTCTGAGGGCGCGACACAATAAAACTCGAAAGAAAAGGAAAAGCGTAGGTTGCACAATAGATAATTGTAAGATTTTTATGTTCTGAGTTTTTTCGTATTCTTTTTTTTTTTATTTATGTCTAGTCATGTCTAGTAATCTAGTTGGCGATAATATTAATGGACAGAAGACAGACCACAATCTTCATATTGAACACTCCCTATACCAAAGTGTTTAAAATGCCCTGTAAGTCAGTAAGACCAACAAACATATGGTTACTTACAGACGTACCTACAAAAACTATTCTTGTTTACGAGAACAATGGTATTTTTGAGGTGCCGAGGTCAACAGCAAAGCACTCAAGTGTGATGCCGTGACATCATCGTCTGACCACACGGATGATACCACCAAAGTTGGTGGTTTTTTTTCTGAACTATACACTCTGTTAGCTTTTAGTAGTTTTGAGGCTTTTTTTTAGAATATACCTCGGGCTCTAGAGGTATAGGCTTCGGATTTCGCTGAAAGCATACGAGTGTAATACTACTTCCTGCTCTGTATAAATGTAAAAATGTCATATTAGTTCCGATTTGTAAATTAAGTGTCATATTAGGATTTCGATATTTCTATTACACTAACACACTGTTTGTGACTACCCTCACCTTCTCCACGTCACCTGTTAGTTGGCTAGAATAAAATATTATTTAGTATTAAGCCCGCCAATTGAACAATCTTTACAGGTGCAATAAAGAATTTAATAATAATATCCGATTCTATTCGATAGCAGCCAAGGTATATTGCAAAAGCTAGCAAACTGTATCATCCAATGTGATCTATTTTACGTACTACCAACGTCTTCATCGTTTTTAACATCACTGCTCTGCTCACTCATCGACGCCAGTGGCCCCCTCTACGGATTTAGGCTCCCGCTCACTAACCTCCATCCAGCGCAACTCTGCGCAACCAAGCACACAAGTATTTTTTCCGAGAGCTTTCGTGTTTCGCAAGGCCCTTTAAGCCGTCGGTGCCGGCTGTCGTGTGAAGGCAGTAGTTAAGCCATCACAGAGGCTTTATCGGCGGTTGATAACTTTTGATTTAACAGTAAAGCCCGCCACCTTCTTACCATCCAATCGTCCACCAACCCGGACTTGGCCCCCATGGTGGAGTATGGCCTAACCATCCTGCGATACAGGAAGAGACCCGTGCCCAGTACGATGGGTTGATACCAACAATATATTTACATTAGGTATCGTACATGTACGATAATCGTCTTACTGGCCACACTGCTGAACTTTTATCACTGGTATTTTTTTATTTATTTTTATTTATTAAGGAAAACAAACAGTAGTACAATAACACTTTAACATAATTCTTAATTATTTAAGGTATTAAATAATTGTACCACCAGCACCGTTAACCACAGTTTAAATATTTTGAAAAAACAAAACAGGGAATTTAATATTGTATTCTTGTGCCTTTTGAACATTGCTTTAAACCGTGCATGCTTTGCGTTATAGCCGGAATTCTAAACACGAAAAGAAAAACAATATCACTTTTGGGGATAACAACATAAAGATACTGATGAACATTTGCGAAAAACTACAGTTCCATTTCAAAACATTCCATGGCCAGAGCACGGAATGTGGGGAGTGATAAAGAAAATATATCTAAATTATTTAAGTAGGTATTGTAAGACTTAACTATTCTGTTCAAGGGGGCCCTTTCACCCGCGTTCGTTCTGCAAGGATCCGTCATAAATAAGTAGTGGGGATACGATTCTTGTATTCTCTTTGATTTACTGGGTATTTTGAAGAAAATTTGATTAACCAACTTGCTGCAGTCAAAAGCATTATGGCATAACTTGTAAAGAAAAATTTCATCAAGAAGAATTCTTCTGTTTTTTAATGAGTTCATAGAAAATTTTGACAGGCATTTGACATAAGAACATTTGGAACGGCAACATTTAAAATTTACGGAGCGTAAAAACTTGCGCTGTACAGACTCAATTTGATCAGAATATTTATCGTAATATGGGTTCCAAATTATAGAAGCATATTCTAAATGTGACCTAATTAGTGAGCAATAGAGATGAATAAATGTGGATGGCCGTCTGAAGTGAGTACATGTGCGCATGATAAAACCATACATCTGAAAAGCTTTGTTGGTGATGTTATTAATGTGAGTATCTAAGTGTAATTTAGAGTCCAGTAAAATGCCTAAATCTTTAATTTTAGCAACTGAATCTAAAGGTGTGCCTAAGAGAGTGTATGTGTGATGAATGAGATTTGTCTTTTTCGAGAAAGTTATTGATTTGCATTTAGTCAAGCTTAACTTTAATTTATTAGAAACGCAGTATGACGAAAAACGGTCAAGATCCTGTTGCAAGTCATTACAGTCGTCAACCGATGTAATTGTTTTATAAACTTTGAGATCATCGGCATATAAGAGAAATTTGCTATGTTTGAAACAAATAGAAATGTCATTCAAAAACAGAATAAAAAGGAGCGGACCAAGAATAGATCCTTGCGGAACTCCTGACGTTACACAACTAGAAGCGGAGGCAAATCCGTTAATAACGACCTTTTGAGTTCTATTAGTTACGTAAGACTGAAACCAGCGCAGCAAATTTCCGCGAATTCCATTAAAGGCTATCTTTTGAAGAAGCAACAAATGATCCACCTTGTCAAATGCTTTGCAAAAGTCCGTATACACTGAGTCTACTTGAATCCGCCTGTCCATAGATTGAAAAAGGAAATTTGTGAATAGCATTAAATTTGTAACGGTGGATCTCTGTTTGACAAAGCCATGTTGCTCTGGAATTATAATCGTGTGCAGGCTGGGGTAAATGGCATTGTGAACCAATCTTTCAAATACTTTACAGAGAGTTGAAAGGAGCGAAATTGGTCGATAATGCTCAACGTTGTTGACACTACCACTTTTATGCACTGGGGTGATATTTGCTGCCTTCCAAACTCTTGGAACGATTCCCTCTGATAAACACTTATTATAAATTACAAAAAGAGGACTATAAATTGTGTCTGCTGTGTGTTTGAGGAAAAATGGAGGTATACCATCGGGGCCAGAACCCTTCGCAATGTCAAGGGTCTTTAAGACCTTTATGACTGAATCCTGTGTGAGTGTGACATCTGATAAATGAACAATTGAGGAGTCTGCAGGTATTGTCTCAGGGTTAAAACTATTAATATTGGAGGGTTCATAGACTGAGCTAAAAAAATCGGAGAACAGATTACACACTCCTTCGGGCTCCGACGATTTTTTGTCCTTGAAAACTACTGAACGAGGAACACCGGTTTTACTCCTCTTAGTTTGTATATAAGACCAAAAAATTTTTACATCTTGTTTTAATCCATCCTCTATTGAGTTTATATAGTGAGTAAAACATTCCTTACTAAGTCTCTTGAACCTGTCTCTAAAAATAGTAAACAACTCATAATCACTAATATTTTTGTATTTTTTCCATTTAATCCAATATTTATTTTTGTTTTTAAAATATGTATAAGTGGGCGCGTAAACCAAACTGGGAAGTCCGAATTTGTGTGTGGCCTACATGGTACGTGGTTTTTTATAATAATATATATATTTTCATAGAATGTATCTAACGCTGACTCAGCGGAAAGGTCGCTGAGTAGTGCTAACCAGTCGATATTACGAATGTCCTTATTAATAAATTCATATTTAGCCTCAGTAAATCTGTATTTAGAAGTGGACTTCTGGGGTAAACGATCATAGTTTGTCTCGAAACGAACATTAAAAAGTACAGGGGGATGGTGTATGTCAGGCGGTACAAGCGGATACAGAGATGGCTCACACACACATTGGTATCACTATCTTTATGTAGTCTAGTCTGTGCCAAAGTGTCAAAGTCAAAAAAAATCAAAACAGAACGAAATCTTGTTTACTTTGAACAATTTCATTAATTTAGTCCCCGGCTAGTGGAGATTGTGTTAAAAGTGTTAAAGTTTAGCAAAATGATTAATTTCCGGCTATTACTAAAGAATTCGGGTAATACTCTTTCACTAAACGAAGTGTAAACTTAGGTTATAAAACCTGCAGAAAGAAGGTGACCTGAATACGAACTAAAACCCAAATTTCTAACGCAAATAAAATATTTCTAGCTTTCAGAGGTCACAGAAACGTGTTAAGGCAGTCTTTATGTCACGGGAAAGTAAAATACTTTTCAACTATTGAACAACCTCCAGGGACAAAGACAGAAATACATCAGATTCCAAAAGGGATTTTAGGCCAGCCAACTTGCTTTACCCACCCTCACCTTATCTCAGAGGGCCATTTGACCTGTGGGATAACTCAGGCCGAGTACAAAGAGAGGAGAGACACCTTGGTCTCAAGATTAATCTCAGAAGTGGATAATGTACATTTGAACCATATTGTGAGTGAAATTGTTATCTAATGATTTTTTTTCGAGTTTCTATAGGTTGTGTAATAGGTGAAAGTATCTTTCATTAATGTTACATATGTTATGGCTACTTGAAAATTGGTAATTTGAATCCTGAGAATGATGAATAAATATTTATGGTTATTATTTTGTCCATAGTTTACTGAACAATTAGTTATTTAGTAGATTGATTTTAGGACAGCAATGCCCGTGATCTGGCCCTGTTTAGTAGCATACTAAATAATTGCATTACAAAGTAAGTTTAGTAGTGTAACCTTAGCTCCAAAGTAGATTGCATTGACAATGAACTGACTTAAATGACACAAATTATGTCAGCAGAATTGCCATATCAATAAAAAATAATAGATATTTTAATGGGCTACAAAAAGTGTCAACAGCAATTGCCATGCTACTATCACTCTATCGATCAACTTTAATTTTAATGAACTTTTGTCTCTATGTAAACAAATAGTCCAATTTCTTGATTACAAGAACATTTGTGTAAACCTAGACCAATGCTGAATAAATTAAAATGATTACCTTATTCTTTCTCTCTGCGAAAAGATCTGTAGAACGTTTGTGTTAATTAAGTCTCTGGCCAGATGACTTGTAATTGAGTTAGTAGATTGTCATACATTTTCTATTAATTTAAAAACAAAATATTGTAAGTATTCTCAGATTTGCCAAATGTATACAAAAAAGTTCATTAAAATTGGTTCAGTAAGCCGTTTCAAAGGAGTTTGATAAGAAAAGCTGAGACACGAGGTTATTATATTATTAGATATAAAAAATTAAAAATTAAACATCATTTTAAGAATATTTATAAAAAATTGTCTCATGTCAAACAATTTTTCTTGAAAATGGTGTTTTTTTTAGAATTCATATATGAGAATAGGTAATGGCAGGTAAAGAAACATACACATGTATGTAATCTCATTGACCAGTTGACTTTCTTTTACAACAGGAACTTTTTACAATTTACAGATAGTAATACCAGCAGCATGCAAACAATACATGTCCGACAAGATACCATATGTGTTCAGACAGAACTCAGACTTTTTCTACCTTACCGGGTGTCTGGAACCCTCGTCCATTCTGGTCATGGTGAAACCGATGCAGAGTAACCACTATAAAGTAAGTACGGCCACAACTGTTTTTCCTTTTCATTGTGTCCTTACTACTGAGGGATGTGACTATGAAGCAGCTTCTACCACTAGGCCTCTCCCTTCGTTCCGATTATGCGCCAGATGTGTGACTGCTCGTAGGGTTCCTCCAGAAGCTTTAATTATGGTGACAGTCTGACTCATTGATAGTTAGATAGATAGAATATTCTTTATTCTATGTCCAGGAATTACAGAAGATACTGAAACAATAACACAGTGTAGTACAAATGGCGGCCTTATTACTAAAAGTAATTTCTTGCATTGGTGCTCGCCCTCCGCTTCGTTTCCCTTTCGCGCGAGATAGACAGTTACGGTATAGGAAAATCAAAAGTTTTTTTTCGAAATAACACAGAAAACTGCTACTGAATGAATTTACTTGTAAATGCATTCAGTCGCTAACTAGGTGTCCATTTCAAAATCAAGATCATCGTCCACGTCACGACGGACTGTCTCGTGCATACGAAAATAAACCTTAAATACTTTAAGGTAGAGCGCAAATAAGCCCGGCCACGTGCGGCCCACCAGCACAACACGGGAACGGGCCTTTTTTGCACTCGTATTGTGGTCTCTAATCGCAAGTACGTAAAGATTATAGTAAAACTTGCAGCACGTTTCAATCTATAACGGGCAGCCGGCCTATTGTAAGTTGTAACATGGATCTATAATGATCTACCATCGCGTTTTGATGTGTCTCAATCAAGGATGTGTTGGTCTCAATCCGCTCCTCGCATCAGCACCTGACTGATGTATTTGACGATGTATGGCCAGTTGTACGTAATGAGTGTCTGAGGTTTTACGAGAGAAAGGATGGAGATGCTTGATAATTTACTGTCTTGTTTAATAATTGTTTCCATGTGTTTGAACTGTGTAAACTATAATCATATACGTTTAGTCTCATAGCGCGTTAGTCAAAGCTGTAATGCTGAAAGATTTTGTATTACATAAATAAACCAATAAATGAAAAACATTGTGGTCATAATCGCGTGGATGCAGTGACTATCTCAAAAACACTTGTCTACGCTGCCATACTCATAAATGAAGAGCTCTACTTTTGGTTTAAACTGATATAATATTAATAATTTACAAAAATTGGATAACAGAAGATACCTACTTGGGCGTGCGTTGTTTGCGAGTGGCATTTGCAGAGTAACTCGCCGGCGAGCCGCGCGGGGGCGTGCAGGAGAAGTAGGTATACAGGTAGTAGGTAGGTAGGTTCTATATCTATATAGGTAGGTAGGTTCAATGAGGCTAAATAATCTTCAAGCCATCTTGGCTTATAAGTAGACAGAGGCACGTTATATGTACGCGCGTGTACAACACTACTCTGTAATTTTAGTTTTTGTGACATTTTTTATACCTTTAAACCACAGAACATAAAAAAAGAGTAGAAGTAGCGACATGACACATTAGTACGAAAACCAGTGTAACCAAACTGATACTTACAAACCAAATGCACACTACGAATGCCAACCTGCCATTGGTAAATAAAGTCAATGCCGAAAAGGTGTACATCATAAAAGTTTCAATTAAAATATGCACCTTTTCGTAATGTCTACAATGATCAAAGTCAAATGACAATGATGAAATTAAGGTTGACATTTTGTAGTAACGCTACTCCACACTAGATGGAACTACCACCGCGTCGGACCGAAAAGAACTTTTACCTGGTAAGACAGAAAGTTCAAAATTGAAAAACAAGTACATTCTCAGTTTGGGATGGGACAATGCAAGTTCTAGTTTGTCGATAGTGAGAACCTATCGACAAATTATACTCGTACAAACAGTTTACACATTAACGGCCGAATATGAATACTGGTACTTAGAAGTATTTTTAGCTATTTCTTTTTTGCCTGCGGGTTGACTGGTAGAAAATGCATCTTTTCTACATTATCTTTTGTGCAATATAGTATATTTCATTACAAGTGCGGAAAGGCTGTCATTGCAAAGAGTTCCTAACTGCAAAGTAGGTAGTCGGGGCTGTAAGTGATGCAATTTGCTTAAGCCAGATGTCGCTGCCTGTACGTAATACAGAGAATAGTGTAAATAGGTTCGAAATTTCACTGATGCCGGTGAGTCGCCCATTGGCTCAATTAGTAGAGCGCTGGCACGGATAGCCAGAGGTTGCGGGCTCGAATCCCGGCATGGGTGAATTTTTTAGCCTCTAAATAGATTTTTGAAAGAAAAAATATTTAGAAAATGGCGCCGACCGTAAAAAAATATAAGCAGAGATTTTTTTTTTTCACCCCTTTTAGAAGGCAAAGGGAACTATGCCCATACAGCCAAGTCTTCAGAAGAATTTTTTTATTGATATGAAATGAAAACAAAATTTAATGAGATGAAATGAAATGAAACCTAACTTAACTCATTCAATCAAATCATTAAATCTGATATTGAAACAAATTAGTAGCTCATAAAAACTTCTATGATTTTTTTATTAAAAACTTCATGGTTGGTTTTTCTTTTGAATGACAGTTGGGTAAGAAAACGCACGAGTGCGGGATAGGTAAAAAAAAGCACGAGTGTGTAATAGCCCACATCCCGCATGCTATACGTCCGTGTATAGTGCGTTCACATTAACTTGACGCGTGAGAGAATTGGCAGCACTGAGATGTTTACTGTTACCATGATAAATAAGAAATCATTCCCATTACTTGGGGAAAATAAAAGGATTGAGGGCTTGTTTTAGCATCTTCCGATTAGGTCCAAAAGCTAATTCACATGGTATGTCCTTGTTACCAATTCTCTCACGCGTCAAGTTAATGTGAACGCACTGTAATACGCCACTTTTTGAGCAACTGTATTAAAAAAGAATTAACACTAATAGGGTACATAGACGCACAAATAAAACAATGTGGTAGATTTCATATTTTAAAATGTTATCTCTTATTTAAAACTAGATTTAACTCGGAAATATAATGTATTCTACGACTCAATTCAGATCTTTGTCTATCTGTACGCCATGTTTCATACGTTATACTAATTTTATTGACGATGGTACTAATGACGCCCTCGGTGGCGCAGCGGTTTGGCACGCTGCTGTAAAACCGACGGTCTCGGGTTCGATCCCCGGCCGGGTCAAACTAGGAAACGAACTTTTCTAGTTTGTCTCGGGTCTTGGATGTTATCTATGTATTTATTGTTTTAAATTTATCGTCGAGTTAGCACCTATAACACAAGTCATTTAGCTGTACTTAGTATAGGGCTAAAGAGATCTGTGTAATATGTCCATGAATATTTATTATTATATTATTATTATATATTTCATTTATACGCAAGAGTCTAACCTGGAAGTGAAGCACGTTTTTTCTGGTATTGCTGCATCACATAAGTGCCACCTTCCGCCATTTTTAGTCTTTATGAAGTGTTCATGAAAATGCTTTGAATATATTGTGTTCATCGTCGTTTTGAACCAATTTTGCCTTCCTGTCGCTGCCATCCATTTTAATTTCGTATCCGGTTCCTTAGAAAACTAAACGAAAACTCACTTCCAAATTGTTTTGATTCCGAGAGGGTTGTTGTAACATTGCCTCGGTTTTCTGTTGTCAAAGGGGTAAGATGAAAATTACTTCGATAGTTTCTTAGATATTTTAGTCACTGATAAACTGGTGAAGAAAAACTATATCGCGATCTATGTGCTCATGTCATATATTGTATCAAAAGTAGTAATGAGCTCCAATGACAGTTTTCACATGCACAACGACCAGCCGGCGACCGGAGCTCATACATTACTACTTTATCCGGCCCGGCGACCGGACGGCGACCGGGTGCATGTGAAAAGGCACTTCGGAAGTAGGTATAAAATAACAACAATTATTTTACGTACTTAGACGAATTGGAATTTACAATACCTAAGTACCATTAAGTATGTAGAACTAGTAAGTCATAGACAATTATCGATAGATTTTTATCATGTGTGCCCCCATCCGTAATTGAGTAGAATTCAAATTATGACAGAAATTTCTAGAGAAGGTACACTTTCTTCGATGAAAATTTAACTTTACTAACCAGTAAATAAAGGTGGTTTCTCTTTTTCATTTTCGGATTGGTTTCCGTGTTCATGTCATTACAAATTTAATTAAAAATACAATGAAATACGTCTTACCGATAAAATATTACGGCATGATCGGTATATTTTAGTCCCCAGCTTTTATTTTTGCTCTCTAACACAGCACAACAAGGCATTTTAATCAAGTTTTCACCATTTTTTTCTTTACTAGAAGCGCACGGCAACTGAGTGCTTAGTGCGAGTTTTTTAACTACTCGATCGCGTTAACGTAAACTCATATTTCTATGGCATCGAGGAAGCGCCACCTAGCGACAAGTATGGAAAACAAAATTGCTGAGTGCGAGTTGTAATGGTTTACGTTGAGAAGTGAACACGTTTACCAGCCAAAACACGGCTAAACGCGAGTGCGAGTTGTACTGTGACAGCGTTTTGCCAGTTCGAACGGTTAACTTACTCATACCCACTACTCAATGCTCGATGAACGCGGTAGTAAAGTTATTCGATTGGACCTGTCAAACTCGCACTAAGCACTCAGAAGTCAACAAAACTGTCACCGACTACGCATAGGCAATACATTGCTAATGTGAGGCACGCGGGCACCGCCCACTTACGACGTCTACTCTTTTTTTATGTTCTGTGCTTTAAACCTCTTCGCAGACAATAATGTTCGTGCACGATAAAGACAGTCACGCGGAGTTATGGGAGGGGCCTCGCACCGGGTGCTCCGCCGCCGCCCGCCTGTTCTGTGTCGACGAAGCGCGTCCCGTCGAGAGCTTCCCCAATTACCTCAAGAAGTGAGTGCGTTAGGGTTCCTTCCACGCTATCGGTGAAGGACAACATCGTCAACCGACAGCTTGGTTGGCTCCGCACTTATTGACTTGTATTTCCTTTTGGCTAGGTCGACTTAAGCTGTCAGGATGTTTAGGTGCTGGGCAAGCCTACTCCCTCTAAAAAACCATGTCCTGGGCAAGGGACATCTCGATCACAAGTAGAGCCCACTGCGGTGGAGCCCAAAAAGAGTATCTTAACGCGCTAGCAACGAATATATTGTTACATCTTAAATGAAGACAATTATATAAAAAAGGCCGCCAATTGTACTGCATGATTTTTGCAAAACCGACGTCCTACCGCTCGGCTACCACCGCATTTTTTTTGCAACTGCCATCTGCTGCCTTTCGACCATATCGCAGAGTGACAATACTACATGTAAAGATGGCTCCTAACAACACGACTATCTAATTTCAGAGTGACGGGCGAGTCGCGCCCGTCTGTACTTTGGTACCACGCGGACGAGCCCTCCAATCCGGAGCTGCACGTCAGCATACGCTCCTCACTGTACAGCGATACTCTGAAATTAGGTGAGACTGTTTTCTTTTCTAGACATTTAATTTAACAGAGACATAAAGTAAAATTTTATAATTCTAAGTTCTGTAAAGAGGAAGGAAGTGACTCCTAAGATATAGCCTGGGTAACTCAAGAGCCAGATTTGAGTGGACATACAACTCCCTCGCCATCAAGTGTGTTCCATTCATATCCCAGAGATGTCAACTATATCTGGCTCCCTCACACATACTCTCAACTCAGTACGGTAGTCATCTCCAGCTACTTTATCCAGCTCACACACAATGCGCGAGAGCGAGATCAACATCGTCTGACATCGGTTATATTCGGCCGCATTTCTCGTCATAACCAACGAGCGATGATAGAAAGTTCACCAAAAAAACGTGTGATCTGGATTAAGTAGGGAATAGGTAGACTAGACTGACACACCATTTGTGTCTCTTGTTTCCACACGCACTTAGTTGATTGGACGTCGTATGAGCTAGGACACAAGTGGTGAGCGAAATATTATGATAGAGATATAGTGTGTCTCGGTGAGCAAAGATATGAGATATAACAACTCCCTCTAAAGACACACTTTGCCCAAGTCTACTAAGATACGTGTTGCCCTAGTTTAGGAGTCGCACTTACAGCAGGATGTAACCTATTAAATATTTTTGTTCATCGTTTTACAATAATTAAAAATAAGGGTGCGGAAGTGAGACAGACGCCCTTAGCGTAATTTGATAGTTTTGCTTATTAACATTTTTATGAGTAAAATACATTAATTAAATTATGTACACTAACGTATTAACTACCTACCCTGGATACGTAATGTTCACGACTTTTGTTCTGACTCTATTTACATTTAGTTATCGCCGAGGAAGTATTTTTTTTTTTAACCTGAATTGAAAAATCAACCTTACAAGTGTCGTTCTTTCTGAGACAGGGCCTGTGTCCTCCAGTGGGACAATAATACACGAAAGTAACGTTATCTGTCGTTTTTTTGTGATACCGAAAACCTCACAAAAAATATTTTATAGTTAGTTTAATTTAATTTTTTATTTTAATTTATTAGATTTGTATTTTTCGATAGCTTTTACACGTCTTCTATGATATGAAAGCAATGTCACTACAATCTAAGTTCGCACATTTCTAAAAACATTCATTCAACATTTTTAAAAACCTATTTAGAGGCTAAAAATAGGTTTTAGCCTCTAAATAGGTTTTTAAAATTGTCCTTAACACGGGTTAGTGCATTAAAAATAAAAATAGTATATTCATTCAACATTGTTTGTGATTTCGCTGTTTCTGGTTCCCACGACACAGGGTATCCTAGTGTGGGGCCAGAAGCAATGTAGGTATGTGCCTGTATCTAAAAAATGTTATTATGTATCAAAATATTCATCATGACAAGTTTCTATAAAAAATTCCTTGCAGCCGACCCAAAGCGCGCGCTCCACTTCATGAGGTCAATCAAGTCTCCAGCTGAGGTGGAGCTGATGAAGGAAACCTGCTACGTCGGTTCCCAGTCCATCAACATGGCCATGGCTTGCACGAGGCCCGGTGAGTCCACTGTTTTCGATATCAACCCTTATATGTCTCCACTGCCGGGGCACGGGTATCTTCTTTCATCGCAGGAAGGTTAGGCCAAACTCCACCATGGGGGTCAACTCTTTGGGTTGGTGAAGGATGGTAAGACAGTGGCGGGCCTTACTGTCAGAAGTTATCAAGCCGCTCATAAGGCCCCTGACATCGCTTAACGGCTGTCATCACATAAGTAAAAATGTTAAGACGTTGGTGCCAACGGCTTAGCGTACCTTGCGAAGCACGGATGCGCACGGAAAAATGCCACTAGTGGTAATCACGGAACGGTCAACCATACTGCACCTGACCGCGCCTGTTGTTGCTCAACTCTAGTGATTGATTCCAATCACTCGGCTCGAGTAGGCCGCGAGCGCCTCTGTAAATTAAATGAATTGAAAATTATTTAGTATAGAAGTAGGGTACAAAATGAACTAAGTGCCTACCAGGTAACTTTTTTATGTAGTCTTAAAACGTCCCACTGCAGGGCATAGGCTTTCCTTCAGAGAGAGTATGGGCTTAATTACCACCCGAACCCACCGGAGATGGTTAATTTCAAGGGCTGAGGTTAAGCACTTATCGTATAGTTGAAACAAAATACAATAGGACTTACAGCCTCTGCTTCCTAGAACAGGGAAAAGGGAGAGATTGCTATGAAATGGGACCAAAACGTTGTTATATAATCAAGGCCCAGCGCCTTGATTATGTAACTTTTAGCATATAGATTTGTGTGCAAAAACCAAATGTCTACCGGATTTTGTCGTACAATGTCATATGTCTCAGGATTCCACATGGTTTCCACTATGTGTGATAGACAACAAATGCCGAAGTCAGGAATATATAGGTTCATGCCGGTCACATCACATCTTTCCACTCCAAAAGCGGCGTGAAATGGCAGATTTAGCCCTACTACTCCGAATTGCGACGGGTCAAATTGACTGTCCACTCCTTCTTAGCAAATTAAGGCTCTATGTCCCGCATAGGTCACGGCGAAATAATCCGATATTCTGTCTGGACAGTGTCTCAACAAGGTATAGACAAAATTCATATTTGTGGAGAGTCTGTAATAGCTTTAATAAATTGGCGAAGAGCATTGACATAGACTTGTTTAATTCCTCGGTGGTTAGTCTAAAATCTAGACTTAATGCGATTTTTTTCAGCGATTAATATATATGCTATATGCGTAGTATACATAAGTACTTGTATACTACGCATATAGCATATATGCGTAAATGTTAAAACAAGAAACACTACAAATTTGTCTCTAAATAGGTACATACAATATTCTATGGTATGTCCGATGTTTGTGTTATCTGTAATCTGTTGCTTATGATTATGTTTATCTTGCTATACTGTATTTATAAGTGGAGACTTGTAATTGGCCTTCTGTTTCCTATGTTGTTCTGTTATATTGTGCTGTTAGTCTTCTTTAAAACAAAATAAATAATAAATAAAATAAATAATAGTAGATTGTTAACCAAGGGCTGTATGACATTAATTGCATATGAGGTTTTTGGCGCCCGAGCGCAGCGAGGGCGCTAATTAGCCCGAGTATGCAATTGATGCTTACACCCGAGGTAAACACCCTGCTTTTGGTACATATCGATTGTGAGGTAAGTAAAAAAACAAGAAAGCTATATCGACTTTTTTTTTTGACTTGACATTTTTCAAAACTTTTGAGAAAGAACTCCAAAACACGAAAAAAAAACTACTTTCGCGCCTAGCTAGTCGACTGACTTTTTTACTCTTCACGATTTTATGGCACGCAAGCGCGTCAAATCGTGCTGGCCAGTTTGATTTTTAAATCGATTTCAATTAACATACGATGTGACTGCGAAACAAATAGTTCGATATTTAAAATAAAATCTTCATAAATTTTAATGTAAATTGTCTCGATTCCGATTCGAGTAAATAATCGATACCGAGAAAAAAAAAATTAAAACTTCTTGCAGTATGAGTATGCTCGTTCTTTTTTCAAATTCCAAAACCTATGCTGTAATGTTAACATTACATGTTACATGTATGTTTTGAAACCTATGCTGTAATGCTATCCATACACTCCGGCATTCAGGGAAGTAAGTGACTACTTACAGAGCAAGAGATATATAAATACATATTACGCCTCATATCTTTGCGGCAGAGCTAAGTACACATTCCGCTTTCGCCCACATAGGTATACGTTAAAAGTTACATAATCAAGGCTCCAATCCCTCTCCTCCAGGTGTATCCGAGAGCATGGTCAACGCAGTCCTCGACTTCAGCTGCCGGCAGGCTGGCGCGGAGCAGCTGGGCTTCCCGCCCGTGGTGGCGGGCGGCGCGCGCGCCACACACATCCATTACGTCGCCAACAACCAGCTGCTGGCCGACGGTGAAATGCTGCTTGTGGACTCGGGTCAGTACGGCGTGTCACGGGCTCCGCTTGTCTGTTTCTTGGTGGTTTTGGCGCGGAATGACCTGTTTTTATAAACAAATGCCCGCGGTGTCGCTCGCATGGACGGTATTCTCCTTGAGATTATAAGAGTTTTAGGTAAAAATCAATACCCATTCTGTACTTTTCGTTGTAGTTGTCGTTTTCGTCGTTCTGTACTTTCTGTAATTAACGTTCAATACTTTCTGTCGGAAAACAAAAGAGAAACAAAACAATGTGTGTTTTTTTGTTTTCCTTTTTTTACAATGAAGTGTAGTCTATTTCTTAATTATTATTATTCGAAATTTACGTAAATTGATATTTTAATCATAATATAACCATTACTAGCTAGTAATGTATGGATGGCAGTTGTATATCTCACTAAAAAATGTTAGTAAGTATTAAAAAAAATGTGTGATATTGAGTTTTACTTTAAGGTGCCACATTATATCAAAATATGTTCGAGATAAAACAATAGTACATTACACAACTAGGGTGGTAATACAAAGAAAGGCCGAGATCGCAGAAGTTTGCGGCCCGAGCTGCAAGCGAGGGACGTAAATATGCGATCGAGAGCTTTCTTTATTACCTCCCGTGTTGTGTACATCTTTTTATGTCTACACTTGGCCAGAAAGCGGCTTTTTCCGTACGCGCAGCGTCCGGAAAAAGCCACTTTATTGCCAGGTGTGGCATAAACACTTTTACTAACAACCCTCGGACAAATTTATACCATTTCAATAATATGAATAATAATAATATATATACAATTGCAGGCAGTCAAAGATGGTTGTACAACTCGGACATCTCGCGCACTTGGCCGGTATCAGGCAGGTTCTCGACTCACCACAGGATTCTATACGAGCTTGTACTTACTGTACAGGTGAGTCATTAAAAAACAGTTTTACATTTATTACACGGGTTTGAAAACACATAATAAATGATCTCAAGAATTTAAATTTTTATCTCATGTGCCAGAGCACACATAGATGTGCCTAATGACGTTATCGTTCTTGCCTCTCGCTACATACACATCGGCTCATCTTATATTTGGAACAGTTGATATATTTTTTGTTCTTGCGGAACAGTTTTCATAAACTAACGGCCTGTCATAACTTGGATTTGTATGTGTCTACAAAGCAGTCTTGTAAATATCTCAACAATAAATAAATAAAAATTGTTCGTATACTACTTATGTTTCACCGGACAATGTCAACTTGCACCAATTTCTTAAAAGTGGCTTTACAGCATTTTACAAAAATTCTTCATACCAAAGTTGATGTAAATAGCGACGTGAGGTGATATTTAGGAAGTTCGTTTATATAGCACTTAAAACATGAAAATAGGCCTAAATATACGTACTATACGAATATTTTATACTAATAACGTAACGCAATTGTACTGCATGTTATTATTTAAGTCTCTTATGTAATTCCTGATGCAGATTCCATAATAAAGAGAGTGTCTATTTCACTATCTATACTTGTAGGCTTAAATATTACTTAAAACTGGTTGTTTGGGAAATTGGATTAGTAGGAGCAGTTGGAATATATCAAGATCGAGATTTACTCGGTTTCGGAATGTATTTGAATAAATTAATAACAGTCGATATCAACCCTTGTATGTCCCCACTGCTGGGGCACGGGTCTGTTCCGGCATTGCAGGAAGGTTAGACCATACTTCACCACGGGGGCCAAGTCCGGATTAGTGGAGGATTGTAAGACAGTGGCGGGCCTTACTGTCAGAAGTTATCAAACCGCCCATAGGGCCTCTGAAATAGCTTAGCGACTGTCATTGCATGGCTCGAAAAAAAATGCCACTGCGGTAGTCACGGGACGGTCACCCATCCCGAAACTAACCGCGCCTCTTGTAGATAAATTCAAGTGTTTGATTTCAATCACTCGGTTCGATTAGACCACGAGCGCTTCGTGGCCCAGTCGAACCGACAGAAATTAATAACAGTATAATCTTCCAACATTCGAGAAATATTTTTTTCATCACCCCTGCCGAGTCGTAAATGGCCAGTCTCAGTCTGACCCTATTTATTTTGATAGTGAATTCTCAAATGTTCTAACTACGTTGTCCACAGAAACGTCTTATAGAGCTGCTAGGGCAGCAGAGGCCGCCACTCGACCAGCTTTTCGACAGCATGTGTCGCCTGCTCGGCAAACACTTACAGGAGGAGGGAATTATTCCCAGAAACATCGACGGGAATGAGCTCATTGGCGTAAGTAATACGTCGTAAAGTATATATTATAATAAAGAGTTCAGTCGCCCTAAGAATGGCGACGACGTTTCTTTATTATTAACAAAACGTCACTCTGATCAAGTCATATTAAATCTAACTAGGGGGCGAGCCCCCTGCGCGCTTACGCGCGCCAACCCCCAGCCGCTCCGAGCTGCGCTCTCCGCGGCGCTCGGCCTAGGGCCTCGCTAGACACTTATTGTAGTGAATTGTTGCATGGGAACATGTATGGTCTCGGCCTTCGGCCTCGGCCTGGACGGAGCTCGACCTTCGGCCTCGCCGCGGCGGGGTTTCTCGTGCCCGCTCCGCGGAGCTCGGCCTGCGGCCTGGCAAGTTTGTCCCTTTTTGCTCTTGCGCTGGTACTTGTGCGCCGCAATTTGAATGGTCTCGGCCTTCGGCCTCGGCCTAAACGGAGCTCGGCCTTCGGCCTCGCCGCGGCAGAACTTTTTGTGCCCGCTTCGCGAAGCTCGGCCTCCGGCCTCGCAAGTTTGTCTCATTTCTCTATTGAAAAGTCAATTTTAGTACTAAACCTCCATACAAAAATTTGTCATTTTCAATCATCAATATCTCGGCCGCCATCTTGAAATTCCAAGATGTCGAATTTTTCTCATATACCTGGGTCCTTTGGCAACGCGATGCCTCTTACGGCATATCTCCAGCATATGCCCAGTTGGCTGCCGATTTTTTTGCGCAAAGGTCGATTTTTCGGTTGGCTATATCTGCGCCGCCATTTTGAATTTCAAACAACCAAAATTTTGTTTTTCAATCGGATCACTAAAACACCATTCTATCAAAATTTCATCCAAATCGGCCGGTAAACAACAGAGTTAGCACCCTCGCGTAGTGGAACGCGTTCGAAATTCAAAAATCGGCTCCATAGGATGGCTGTATATCGTACATTCCCTACAACTTTGTCATACATCATTTTCGTCCAACTCGCACCATTTCCGAGAAAACGTATGGATGTTAGATCAGTGAGTATACCGGATTGTAGCTTTATATATATATTATATATATATATATATAATATATATATAAAGCTACAATCCGGTATACTCACTGATCTAAATGATATATATATATAATACATCAGTTGCCACCTGCACGTATGATGACATTTAATGAATGCCATCAATAACTTTAAATGCCAAAGCATTAGTGAATTATCATACAAAAGTAAGAAAAACATAAGTGTTGCGGCCAGCACACGAACAGTACTTGTCACGATTATAACGCCCCTGCGTTCATCATTAGCCATCATCAGTCTCAATCATTTTGGAGAAAGATAGATGAACCGGCCACCACGCCATCATTCCACCTTAAGCAAACCTGCAGATTAAGTTGTTGTCATTTATAGAATGTATAATATAGTTATTAATATGCATTCATGCGTCTGTATAGTATACTAGCTGACCCAGCGAACTTCGTACCGCCTAACAGTCGATTCTTTAATTTTTATTTTTCTCTTCGTAAGAACCATTCTCGTACTTCAAGGAATATTCTAAAAAAAGAATTAGCGCAATCGGTTCAGATGCTCTCGAGATTTGCGCTTACCAACACATTCAGCGATTCATTTTTATATTATAGAAGATTATGTGCTACTTTACTAGCCTACATTTATATACAAGCCAATCAGTACTCTGATTCAATATTTAGATATGTTTATACTTTTTATGGGCTTTAGTAGAACCCACAGTCTGTTACTAATTCGTGTTTTTATAAATAACACTGACAGGGTTTCAGAGTAAGCCCTTTTAAATTCCCTTATCGATTCCACAGCGCGCCTACAAGCTGTGCCCGCATCACGTGTCCCACTACCTCGGGCTTGACATCCACGACACGCCGCTCGTCAAACGGAACAGCCCGGTGCAGGAAAACATGATCGTCACCGTGGAGCCAGGTATCAAATTAGCATCATTAATTAATTCATTCATCATATTTGAGAGACTTGTCGGAGAAGCGTCATCTAGGCCAATTCTAAACAAAAAAACAACAGTTTCTTCAGTAACGATAATTAAGTGGCTTACAATGAGCAAGTGTTTAAAATTTAATTAACACTTTAATCTGGAAGTGGTTCTAATAATAGCGAACGAGAAGAGTTATTTTTACATAATAATTTTAAATTGAAATTGCCAACCCGCGGTGGGCACACTTGGTAATTAAGCCCATACTCTATCTCATTAAGGCCTGTGCCCTGTAGTGGGACATTTATAGGCCACATAAAAAAATCCGAAATAATATGTCCAATTGTCCATATCAGCATCTACAATAAGTGTAAAATATGTAAATATGAATTTGCAACTCGTAAACCTCTCCATGTGATACAAGTATTCACCCCCAACTCACCTCCCCAGGACTCTACATCCGGCCTGACGACACCTCGGTCCCCGTCGAGTTCCGCGGACTCGGTATTCGAATAGAAGACGACGTTTTGGTCACCGGCGGCGTTCCCTTAGTCCTAACGGAGTCTTGCGTCAAAGAGGTCGACGATATAGAGGCTATTGTTGGGAAGAACAACGTTTAGGTGGCTCGAGTGAACTGCCTAGAAGTATTCTAAGATAGTGACACAGAGTGTTGCACAATCAGTGGCTACAAGCATTGGGATTGTAGTAGGCCACGCTTTTGCGGGCCAACGGTCCACCGTGTTGGGGTGTCCATCTTAACGTTTCCGGAGTATCAAAATATGTATGTATTTGACAGCTGAACTAGGTTATGGGCCAGTTTCTGAATTGAGAATTTTACCAAGTAAAAGGAATACTTAAGTAACGTTCTGTCTCGCCCTTTTCTGAAATCCTACTTATTTAAGTAAGGAGAGCTTTTATGGATCCATTTGTAGAAGCAGATCGAGCCATAATTATCTTCGGCTGCGACCGTTCGAGTAAGGTGTCTGCGATACTTTGTGCTGAGTGGTCGCATTTGGTTGTATGTGGCTTGATGTGTTTTGGCGGTCGTCCATATTCTAACATACTGTCATCACACGTTCAAGGATATGTAACTAGATTATAAGCTTTCGTCATGATATTTTTACATGTTATGTTACTTATCTGTTGTGTAAGGCTATAAATAAAATAAAAAATCGAAGAGACTGCAGTACAGTTTACTTAGAGCAATTCTCACTTCAGAATCTGGTCTCTCTAAAAGAAGTAGAAATCGTCGTCACTCAACCCAGTGGATACTTACATAATAGATCCTGTGGCCCTCCCTGGTAAATAATAACTTCTACACAACATAATCCCTTGTTCTATCAAATAACCCCTGGATAGTGTCGTCGTATCTTGCCGGTACACGTCACAGTTCCCGTTGAAAATGGTGTAGCGAACGTGACGCCAACGTTGATGATTAATAAGTGAGATTTTGGGCCGGTTTCTAGATTGAGAATTTCACTAAGTAAATACTTAAGTTACAGTGCCACCAAGAGCTGGGAAAACTATCCACAAACAACAGAGTCATCCTGCAATAGATAAAGAAGCACAGCGGCTCCCTAGGCAACGATGCTGCGGATGAGCTCGCCAGAAGAGGCTCCGAAACTACAGTAGAAGGACCCGAACCTCTACTCCCACTACCATACAACCAGTTTCGCAAATGGTTAAGGCTGCAAACAGAAGCACAGCATGCCGAACTATGGGAAACGGAAACGAAATGCAGAGAGGCTCTACCGAAAATGTCTGAAAATGAAAATGTCGAAAATGCCTGCTGCGCTGAATGTGTTTGTAAGCGCAAATCTCGAGAGCAGCTGAACCGATTTCGCTTATTCTTTTTTTAGAATATTCATTGAGGTACGAGGATGGTTCTTACGGAGAGAAAAATAAAAAAATAATTGAAGAACCGACTGTTAGGCGTTACGAAGTTCGCTGGGTCAGCTAGTCTATAATATAAAAATGAATCGTTGAATCTGTTGGTAAGCGCAAATCTCGAGAGCAGCTGAACCGATTTTGTTAATTCTTTTTTTAGAATTTTTCTTGAAATATGAGGATGGTTCTTACGGAGAGAAAAATAAAAAAAAAATAAAAAATCGACTGTTAGGCGGTACGAAGTTCGCTAGGTCAGCTAGTCATGGAATAAAAATCATAACTTGTTTTATCGTTATCGTTATCAACCCTTGTATGTCCCCACTGCTGGGGCACTTGTTTTATAATTCTTTTTTTTTTTTTAAGTAAACATCTATTTTTAGAGCCTACCGTTTAGAACCTAGGATCAAAAACAGCCGTTTTTGCCAAAATCAATTAAAGTCCTTCAATGTTGAAACTCCGTTCTAGGCTGTATGTTCTGAATATAGTTATCACAGATATTAAGAGTTACGTTTACTTTTTGAAAAAAAAAACGTATTGTTAAACAAGTTATGATTTTTATTCCATTGGTGGCGCTAGTTAGCCAAAAATCCCAAAGCTCCTTGATTTAGTTTATTACCGAGCAGGAATTAACTTATTATTTATTGTACGTTACTGAAATTATGCGAAACCCGAAACCTTTATAATGAAAACTATTTTAATATAAAGTTTAATGTGGGTACAGTGATATCGTTCCGATGTTAAACCTAACTGCAAAGTAGGTAGTCGGGGCTGTAAGTAATGCAATTTGCTTAAGTCAGATGTCGCTGCCTGTACGTAATACAGAGAATATTGTAAAGAGGTTCGAAATTTCACTGATGTCGTGAGTCGCCCATTGGCTCAATTGGTAGAGCGCTGGTACGGATAGCCAGAGGTCGCGGGTTCGAATCCCGGCATGGGTGAAATTTTTAGCCTCTAAATAGGTTTTTAAATAAAGTTTAACTGTTTTAATATAACGTTTAAATTTCCCTTATTTCGGTTATTTTAGTGACATTTACCTATACGTTAACAGGAACTTGTCCAGCCGTTGTAACTTTCACTCACTTTCACGTAACTTTCCATTCTATCGAGTTAAGCATTGAGACGACTCCGAAACGTCGAAATTTTTGTATTTGACAGTTCGGAGTAGGTTAACTCCTAGTTTCTCCTACACTAATTGAATTAAAAATACATTAACTGCAAATCTACTGCTAACAGCAGTCAAACGTTTATTTTCTGTATGCACTTTGAACAACTGACAGCTGTTAACAGTAGCTTAACGGCTAGTTAGTGTACCAGAAACCGGGGGTAAATCGGACAACCCCATACAGTGGAGGACTTACGTGGTCGCACCCCAGGGCCGTGCTTCATACAACTATAAATCTCAGCCTAGTGTGACAATTCGAGCGTAGCCGAACAGATTAGTCTTCCTGCTTTTAAACCGTGGGTTAGGCTAAGCAATGATTTTTCCTAGTAAACCATGAATATAGTTTTTGAACTAAAACTTTCGTAAGCACGTCAACACATTGTAGACTTTTAGTCCGGATCTACTTACGGGTGTTGTTATATCGGAAGAGTCCGACCAGGTTTCGCTCCGATTCGCAAAGCTTAATCATGGTGAGCAGAGACGGAGCTCGCGTCGTCGGTTGCTCGTCTCACACCCGGTCGGACTCTTCCGATATAACAACACCCGTAAGTAGATCCGGACTAAAAGTCTACAATGAATATAGTTCTATGAAATCGGGCCCAGATGTTCTTTGGCAAGTCTTGAATCTGAAATGTGTTAAGTCAATACTAGTAGTACAATAGAAATGTGATATACCTAGTATAACAATCAAATGTTTGTACTTTTGGATTTTGATATATATATATTTTTTTTAATAGGTTTGTACTTAATTAAGTTGTACAGTCACCTGCAAAATGTTTCATAACATCTGTGAATACATTGATAAAACTTTTGAAACTGTGTTATCCTTTAGAACCACTTCCATTCAGAGCTCAAATAGCAGAAGGTATGTGCGAGAAAAGATAATAAAATAAATTAATTAAAAAATATATTGTCTTTATTATTGGTAATTTGTCCTTCAGTACAAAAAGACGACATTACGTAGGTACAAAAATATTTGGCACTACAGCACAAACGAACGAAGGCACTTCTTAGTTGGCAATACTTTATCACAGTTACGACGATTGCTATTTACGTGTTGCTAAGAGACATAATATCCTATATGTCTCCCAGCAACACTAACTGATAACCGCGACAGACTGACCTTCACATTATTCTGTCACATCAGTGTGAAGGAAAGGAAATAAAAATCCTACCCTTACTACATTGGTGTTAGACAGACAAACGATTTCCTAACTGTCATATTTTTATTATTAACCGCCACATCAGTGTGTATGTCAAGAAACTAAAATCCTTACTTTCACATTAGTGTGAAGCGGTGTGAAGGTGGAGAATTTGTGTTTCTCACTATCACACTAGTGGGCCTGTCGGAAGATCAATTCTTAACCGTCACACTATCTAAATGAACCTTTTCCTAATATTATTAGAACGAAGTTCTTTATGGCACGTTACATGGGCTAAGGTTAAGGTTAAATGGTGCAAGCGTTACTTAGAGGTAGGTACCTCACACACTTTCGAATAATTATATTTTATTAATTAATAATAATAATATTTTCCTAACGTTCACACTAGTGTGACGACGTTCAGTGACAGTGTAAAAGTGAAGAATAGGAATAAAGTTTCTTATCCTTCACACTGATGTGACAGAATAATGTGATGGTCAGTCTGTCGCGCTGATAACACCTACTGTCTGAGGTTTTGCGAAAGAAAAGATGGAGATGATATTTTTCTGTCTTGTTTAAGAATTATTGCTATAGAAACTGTCATGAAAAAAATTATGTCAACTCTGCGCGCGCACTACAAACTTTAACATTCCTGCATTGCGCAATCAAAGTGTTTCAATGACATACCATAAATATAACATCCGACTAACAATAGTTGGACCGACCGTCCACAGGCATACGATCTGCCTGGCGGGAAATTTCCCTTTATAGTGGAAGAGCACGATCACCCGCTCTTCTCTGTATTGTATAGTTTTTTTCACTTGTTTCAATTGTGTTAAATTTCTGTCTATGTACTGAAAAGTCTTTCACGTTCAAATGCGCGACTAGCCTCGTCAGAGAACCCAGCCACACTAATTATGTTAATTGTAAGACATTACTTGTCAAATTGAGACATTTTACCGACAAGACGTGAGACACAAGACTCACGTGACTCGTGCCATCGTATAACCCAGGCTGGTAGGGTAAGGTCTTAGTCATTCATACTAAAAATTGAGAGCTAGAAGTATCAAATCTGATGAATATTGTGTTTGTTTCGGTGGGTCATACAAGTAGGATGTTATTGGGCATTCTGGACCAGCTTCCATTCGTTTGAGCTCACGACGCACCGCGCCGGTTGGCGCGGCTTGTCGCTCTCTCAAACTCATTACAGCTATTCCAGAATACCCAATAACATCGAGTGATTCTAATTTATAGTTTCAATAATTTTACGAGCAACCTACACAGTTTATGATAAATTCCATCAATGAAAACGAATGACACTAGGAAGCTTGAGTGAATGCAACTCACCATCATCTTGGTGGAGATAGGTCCGCATAGTCACTGAGTTGAATTAAATAAAGGATCCCCAAGCTCAACTGAATTGTATTTACCCACTAGCTATGTTTTGTGCAGTTTCGTAATATACTAGATAAAACAGCACACATTATTTGCGGTATCGGTTAGGTTTCCTCATTAAGACAATGACATGAAATATTCCAAGTGATACTTGTATTTACACAGTCATAGTTTTGTGACCAGATTGGCTTCTCCCACTGAATGAGTTTAACACCACTGGTGTCTACTTTTCATAACAGTGACACAAAACTTTGCTTTTTCAACCCAGTTTGTTTTGTAGTCAGATTGACGTCTCCCACATGAACAAGGTACAACACCACAAATTTTGTTATCAGATTGACTTCCCGTGATGGCCCTTCATACAATAACATAAAAGTACAATTTCAACTTAATCATATTTTGTGGTCAGATTGACGGCTCCCACTGTTAGAAAGATTCAGCACCACAAATTACTTTGTGATCAGATTGACTTCATGTGATGAACCTTCTTGCGCAACAGTGACACAAAACATTTTCGTCTTAACTGTATTTTATGGTCAGATTGACGTCTCCCATTGTAAAAAAGGTGATTCCAACACAACAAAATTTTGTGATCCTTTTCATGTGACACAAATACTGGGTGATTGGCAGAACCAGGAAATACTTGTATTTTAGGCATATTTTATGGTCGGCACAAAGAATACCTTACTTTTCCCACAAAAATGTTAGTGATCAGATTGAAGTCTCCTGTTTATCGTTCACTACGGAAAACACAAAACATTGCACAGTAGGAAAAATGTACTTCTACAGTTACTTGAATCCTTGGGTATACTTAAGTAAAATCGTGAATTAATGATAATATCACTGACACATAAAAGTATACTTTCATTAATGGAAATCTATTTCCTACTAACGTGTCACTTTAGTTAACGCGAATGCGAATATGATAGGTGGCTGGCAGGGATTGTCAACCTTTAGCTGTTGACGCAGGAGTTATAAATTTGATACGAAGTATACACGGTGTAAGAAAAAATATGTTGTCAAAAAGTACAGTTTTATTTATAAAAGTTGGTTCCTTTGAACATTCCTTAAAGGTATTCCGGTAATAAAGCATTTTCCATGTTATTATTTTTTTAAGACTTGATGTTAAAGTATTTTAAGAAATCATGATTTTGTAAATACGACCGACAGCATTTTGTCTTTTTTTAATTGAAACTTGAAGATATTATTCTCATCCCATTATACGTAACTGAACCTATGCAGATAGTTTTATATTTTTTCAACAGTTTTCTAACATCAGTTCTCGTTCATTTTCTATCTAAATTTATCTGTAACATACAGTAAAATAAATACAGTAAATTTTACATAACCCATAAATAAAGAATTTAGAGGGGTCATAATATTTTAATGTATCACCTACATAAGAGATAACCAAAGGTTGACTATACTAGCTATACTCTAGTCTAAGATCCACACGGAAAAAACTCGTTGCATCAAAATATTTAGCTGTAGGTATCATTAATACCTAATGTTTGACTTTCACATAATATTGTGGAGTCTACCAAATGCTTTATAAAGAATACCTAGATAAGTATTATTTATCCTGAAATACATTTATATAGTAATTTCATCGATATCATACGATGTTTTCTATGGATAAGCTAGAGGAATTAATTATAATTTCCTATTTAGCTCATCATCCGATTTCTGGTAACTGGAAATAACAGTTTATTTTCTTCTGCTATAGTGAAATATTCACCCAATTCGAACATTATCTGATTAAGATCAAGAAAATCTAAAGTAAATTGCAACATGTGTATCTAGGACTATTTACTCCTACCTAGGTATGAAACCTACGAATTTGCTACGTTAACGTTATTGGATCCGTTGCAAGCTTCTGATTGCGAAACATCTTACCTACAATAATCGATATATTGGTCACATTATGTTGCAATGGCAACCAGCCACATTAACTTGAGCTATTAAATAGTGCTGACATTATGAGAATAACATATAGGCTTGACCTTGCTACCGGTCAAGATGATTTGGTTAAGTACCTACTTTTGAAGGCAAAGCAAAAATTTTGGGTGTTCGATACTAAAAAGTAATATGTATTACTTTTATCAACAATCACCTATATTCATACACCTATAAATAAAGGCGATTTTCGCATTTACTTCATTACAGTACTTGTAATAAAAAAACAACATACACATTTAGGATATAAACCTATAACACCCTGATTTATCTAAAATTCTCATCACTTCCGATAACGTGATAACGCTGTTCAGTACAGTCTCCGTGTGGTGTAATTATCTACGACTTCCTCGCTACCAGTCACTCCATCGGTATCAAAATGTTAGTAAGTATATTTATTTACATCCTAATTTTTTTTTTTACGTGTTCCACTGACTAAACCGTATTAGTCCCTATATGAAAACTATGTCCCGAACTATGTCTAAAAAATATGTTCCAGTCACTACATTTATCTAGTATAGTAATTACAATACGGTGTATAAATCGTTTAGGTTAAATGTATAAGACTGGTATAAAACTATGTTATTATTATTTCAGGTCTGACTCCGAGTTTGAATTCTCTGGTGTACCTATTGCTGTGCAGTCGAGTAAGAAGCAAAAGACTCCAACCAGCTCCAAACGCAAAGCATCGAGCTACGTTGAGGAGACAGTTAGGTAAGAATACAATACATCTATAGTTTATTATAAATGATTGTACACTTTACACATCGTTTCAAATGACGATTCCCTCGATGTAATCAAGCTGTTGATGAAAATCTTGGAACATTGAAAGAGATAACAACTGTTTATTTGTTTGTTTCATAACTAAAAGTTGTTTATTCGTCTTAATAATTCAAACCATAGGTTTGACCCTTAAACCTTATTTTCTATAGCCTAAAGCCGGGGCCGCTGCACCATGTTACGCGTGTTACAAAAAACGTAACACTTAAATATAATAAAAGTGGGACATGGTATAACACGTTAGGTACTTGTTATATAACGTTACGTTACGTAACACGTAAAGTGTTAATACCACTCCCCATTTTTGTTTTAATAACGTGTTACATTTTTTGTAACACGCGTAACATGGCGCAGCGGACCCGGCTTAACATTGATCGTTACGGTAAATGTTTACATCCAGGGAAAAGTTTACTGGAATAGAATTAGTCTCGTTATATTATTCGTTGTTACGTTGTCGCGTCATTTGACTCTAGCACACCGCTGAGTCATTGAATCGTTGATTACATTGCAGGCATGTACTCGTAAAGGTTAACATGCTGTCGACTGTTTACTTTGCATCTTACTAGTCGTGGGTTCGATACCCGCTTCGCGTAGTATTTTTGTTTTCCATGTAAGATATGCTTATTAAGAATCACTTGGGATATTTGCTTATTAAGAATGACATATATGGGATAGATCAAAAGTAGATATGTACCCTTCATATTAAACTATCATCCACTTCATACTCGTTCAATGTATGTGTATCTCCTATAGATAGCCTACCCAATCGGAATATAGGTATAAGTTTATGAAGGTACTTATGTTTTAAAATATATTGTTCACTTTTACAGGTCTGCAAGCACCTTAAAGAAAAAGACGGTGGGAGATCTTTTCGGGATTTTGCGAGACGCAGAGAAGGTCGCTAAAGCGACTCCCGAGCAGCACCAACTGGGGTCGAGTCTAGTGACGCGGGTCGCCAATGGTCACGTTCGTCGGACAGCAACGACGGAAGGAGAATTCTATATAGAATTGAAGGTCTACAACACTACCGATGCTGCAAGTACCAACGTTCAAGAGAGGTGGAAAAAAGCGTTGATGGTAATAAAATTGCAGACTGATACGGACACACCGCACTGGGACGTATTACAGAAATTTATTAAACAAGTTTATTCACTGTATGATAATAGTGAGGCGAGTTTTTTTAGTGATAAGATAAATATAAAATAAAATTCCTTTAATTTATAATAAACATATTATTTTGCTACTTACCTATTTATTTTTGTGTCTAAAACCTAAATTTTAATTATCTGTTTCCTGGTCAATCTTACTACTTTTTATTTACAATGCCTTATTGCATTACTTGCAAAACTCTTGTCAACCCAAAAAGTTGGGTGGGTCATATGCGCAGCACTGACCACAAAAGCAAAGTCGCAACTCATCATTTGTCAGAAGATGTTGAGGTTCTGACCTCTGCATTCCGTAATCGTATTGCAACTTATAAGATACAGGCTAACGGTGATGGTCAGCACTCAATTGAAACCTTTTTCGAGTCTATCCATAATAAATTAAAATCTCTGATTGATATTTCATTGAAAAAACACGTTTGCATAAAAGTCAATGTTGAGCTTTTTTCATTTTTCCTTATGTACAAAAACGATTTGCAAGAACTAAAATCGTTTGGCACGAAAAACATTACCATACACATGAACCACAACTTCAATTCCATTTTTTCAGAAATCATAAATACATTGAAAAAAAAGCTTGAAGAGTTTCAAGAGCGAGATAGCGGTTGGACATTTTTGAGTAACTCTCATTTGGAAATCAATGTAAATAAATATCAACCATTGAGTGGGTCATCGTTTATAGATTTACCAAAATTTATAAAAAACAAAAAAGCATGTTTGAATATAAAAAATGATGATCCTTATTGTTTTCTTTGGTGTGTTACAGCTGCTCTATTCCCTTCAAAGAGCCACCCCGATCGTGTCTCGTCTTATCCCGATTTTCGCGATATTTTTAACACTCAAGGCTTATCATATCCAGTAACTTTTTCTGACATCCCGGTGTTTGAAAAAAATAATCCAGATATCGCTATTTTTGTGTATGGCTTACAAGGCAAAAAAACTGTTGTAGGTCCACTATACAGATCAGAGTCTTCCACTGCGAAAAATATCGTTCATCTGCTATTTCTCGAGAATGATGAGGGCTCTCACTTTTGTTTGATCAAAAACCTTCCCCGTCTGGTTAGAAGCCAAATATCTAAACACCATCAGCAACTGCATTTTTGCTCATCATGTCTGTTATTTTTTAAAACATCTAATGAACTAGTCATTCATGCATGTGGTGGTATTGCTACAGCTCTTCCTAACCAAGGGTCGGTTCTTCAATTTAAGAATTACGAACGAAAACAAAACATACCCTTTATCATTTATGCTGATTTTGAGACTATGCTTCAACGTCATCTGGGGTGTGAAGCAGACCCTAACATTGCGAGCACTAGCCTGCTACAACAACATGTGCCCTCAGCGTTTGGTTACTATATTGTTTGTACAGTGGATGCCAAGTATAATCGCTACGTCAGCTATCGGGGATCAGACTGTGTATCAAAATTTGTAGAATGGTTGTATCGAGACATGAAGCAAATACACACTATTTTAAAAGCTAATATTAAAATTATATTCACGGATAATGATTCACAAAATTTTGAAAATGCTGTCCGCTGTCATATTTGTGATAATCTTTTAATATTTGACAAGGTTCGAGACCACTGTCACATCACTGGTCACTATCGGGGGGCAGCTCACAAGCATTGTAATTTACAATTTAAACTACCAAATTTTGTTCCAGTTGTTTTCCACAATTTGTCAGGCTACGATTGCCATTTATTTATCAAAGAACTAGGCGAGGCGCCTGGTCCGATTAGAATAATACCTAAAACAAAAGAAAACTATATTTCTTTCACGAAGTATATACCATTATCGAAAGATGAAGGTATCCAACTTCGATTTATCGATTCATTTAAATTTTTAGGTACCAGTTTAGAAAAACTCACGAAAACAATGAAGGTGGAGGAATTCTCGTTGTTGAAATCATTTTTTGCAAATGACACTGAACTCAAATTACTCACTCGCAAAGGTGTTTATCCATATGACTATATGTCACATTGGAAATGCTACGAAGAAAATTCCCTCCCACCCAAATCTGCTTTTTATAATACTATCAGTGGTGAAGAAATTTCTGATCAAGATTATGAACATGCCAAGTCAGTATGGTCAACTTTCTCCATTCGTAACTTAGGTGAATACACTGATCTATACGTTAAAACAGATGTCTTGCTACTAGCCGATATTTTTGAACATTTCCGCAAAACATGTAAACGATATTATCAATTAGACCCGGCATTCTACCTCACAGCACCCAGCTTATCATTTGATGCGATGCTTTTGAAAACTAAGGTCAGATTAGAATTGCTTAGCGACTTAGCGATTATTCGGATGATTCAGGATGGAATACGGGGTGGTGTATGTATGTGTTCCAAGCGACATGCGAAAGCAAACAATAAATACATGTCTGAGTACGACCCATCACGTCCCGAGTCCTTCATAACGTATATTGATGCTAACAATTTATACGGCTTCAGCATGTCTCAAGTATTACCTTTGTCAGATTTCAGATTTTTGGAACAGTCTGAAGTGAATACCATTGATATCACATCAGTTCCTGATAATGCATCTTTTGGTTATATTCTTGAAGTGGATATTATTTATCCCACACACCTACACGACTATCACAATGATTTCCCATTTTGTCCTGAGCGATGCATACCACCCGGTGGAAAGAGTTCGAAATTAATCCCTAACCTATACGATAAATATCGATATGTTATTCATTATGTGCATCTTAAAACATGCTTGAAACATGGATTAATACTAAGAAAAATCCATAGAGTCATTACTTTTCGTCAAAGTGCTTATCTCAAACAATACATTGAACTTAATACAAAACTGAGGCAACAAGCCCAATCAACTTTCGAACAAGACTTTTTCAAACTCTTGAACAACAGCATATTTGGAAAGACTATAGAAAATACTGAACACAGAGTAAACGTCTATTTGGTAAATCAATGGAGCGATAGTCAAAACAAAACGAAAAAATGCACATCGGCAGAAAAATTGATAGCCCGTCCAAACTTTCACAGTGCTTCAGTTTTTTCCGAAAATTTGGTTGCCATCCAAATGAAACCAGAACGTGTGGTTTTAGATAAACCTATCTACATTGGGTTTACTGTTCTTGAGTTATCCAAAAGCCACATGTATGACTTTCATTATTCAATTATTAAACCTATGTATGGGAAATATGTTGAGATGTGCTATACTGATACGGATAGCTTCATCTATCATTTGTCCACAGAGGACTTCTTCCTAGATTTGAAATACCGTTTACTACCTTACTTTGATACGAGTAATTACGATAGTAATAATATACATCAAATTCCATTAAAAAACAAAAAGATTCCTGGGCTATTTAAGGATGAAATGGGTGGTGAAATTATTACAGAATTTGTAGGATTACGATCAAAACTGTACTGTTTCAAAACTTTAGAAAAAACTGTCAAAAAGGCCAAAGGAGTAAAAATGAGCGTTATTCGCGGTCTTAACTTTAGTAATTATGAGCAGACCTTGTTTGAAGGTAATGTGCTGCGCAAGAGAAATATCTTGTTTAAATCGATAAAACATGAAATATTTACGCAAAGTGTCAACAAAATAGCTCTATCGAGAAATGATGATAAACGTTTGATTCATCGGGATCAAATCTCAACTAAAGCGTGGGGCCATACCTCAATATTATGAAAATAAGATAGTAAAATTGACCATGGGATAAAATTTAAAAATATGTAATCAAAATATCGTGATATGATGTATTTCATAGATCTGTTTCAGTCTTAGATGCTATGTGTATGGATTGCGGCTGCGGTAACCGCCGCGATAGAGCTAGTGTGGAATAAGCTTAATATTATGTTTTCGTTCTTATGCTCTTCAAGTTAAAGCTAAAGCTCTTTAGGTATGTTAAGAATAGCGTATTTATTTAAGTGAACTAATAATGTAATGAATTAAAATAGATAGGTACTTAGTTATAAAAGTGTTATGTACTATAAGCTAATAAGTATAGTTTTGGGTGAATAAATTGGGTTATACTACCAGCTTCTTTTATTTCCATGACCTAACATTGTTACCTAATGTTACAAAAACAAAAGAATATGTAAGTATTGTTAGTTCCTACATATCTCAGAAATTTTTGCTATAGACATAGTCTTGAGCGCGGTGGGATGAGGAGAGCTAAACTATATTCAATGAAGTTTTGATTTCGTGTCTACTGAAAGTATGACAGCTCCCTGTGGGAATCGAGCCCACGACCTCTGCAATAGTAATCAAACGCTATCATCACTAGACCGACGAGACAGTCAAAAGTAGGTCAAGTCAAGGTGTTAGCGATGTTGCAAACAGCAAGGGAGGCGCATCGATGTTGCATAGCGCGCAAGGGTTCAATGACTACTATTTACTTAGTCAGCAATGACATACTTGATTCAAACACATTCGATATTGATAATGCTGACTACGAATTCGAGCTCGCTCACTCTTATATGTATTAAAAGAGACAGGATTAATTTTCTAGAGCGATCGAAACTTATGAATAGGTAAGTTACACTCATCTACAAATCCATTTTATATTTGGTGGTTCAGTAATTTATTGTTACTGCATCGTTCGAGCCAACTAGAAGATCAGCAGACGTGAAAACATGTCGATTTCGGTAAGCATTATTTTTTTCCATCCAATTTATATTACACAGTTTGAAATAGGTTTGAATATTTTTAATAATTTTTTTTTTGTTTTTTTCAGATTTTAGGCGAGACTGATCCGACTGACCCTTACTACTACGCGCAAAATATTTTGAGTGGGTTCGATAGTGATGTCGAAGAAATACGAAACCCGGCTCCATCAGACGTGGGGAAGCGGAAAAGTAAGACTTCAAGGAAACGGGTTGCAAAGGACTCCACGTCTACATCATATGTGGTTAGCAAGGCGGCAAGAAGAGGAAATCGGTTGATAAAAATAGAAGTATTCGACTTAAATGAGTGTAAGGACACAAACAGTGAAAGTGCGGTGTTAAGTGCCCAATATGTTGTGATAGATCCTGTAGACGAAATAATGGACATGGTGGAAAACGTAGTTAAGAACATTTCTAAAAATATGTGCAATAGTTATTAATTTCGTTTTAAATTAAAAATTAATTAAATAAAACATGTTTTCTTTTTTAAATACATTTACATTTATTTCTTACTTTCAATAAAAAAGTTACATAAATACTTGCTTATTCTAAATAAATTCTATAACATTATTTTCATAAAACCATTTCTTGACACATAGTACATTTTTCAACGCACATTGTTTGTGGTGAGAAAAACACGTAAAATTGCATACACTATATTTATCATGCAGGTATTTTATATTAGGACATTGATTTTCCTCGATATTAATAACACAACAATCACCACAAAGTTTATTTACCCACATGATTTTTTCTAAACCTTTTACAAAAATTTTCTTATTCCTCAATAAACTATAAATTAACCTATGAAATTCGCGGTAGTCAATAAAACCTTCACGCCAATAAATTCCTCTATTCTTTTCCAACCAAACAACTTGCTTTTTTTCGCTATCTGATAAAGTAGAAAATGGATAAGGAGGTTTTACCAAGTAGACCATAGTAAATTCTTTAGTAGCGAGAGCAAACTCTTTAATAATAAAATTATTTTTATAATCTCTAAATCCTTGTAAATCTACAAAAATATGTTCAGAATTCATGTTATTTTTTTAACGATGTTAGAAAGTGGTTTATATTCGATTACACAATCGTTTAGTATGAGGCAGTAAGCAGAAGTTTGATCTGGTATTTCTAAATCACTCTCTATTTCTACTCTAACATCAATGGGACCTGTCTTCAGGGTCTCATTTTGCCTGCAGCAATCTATTACAAATAATGGTGCTTTATCTTTGAAATCCTTCAGATTTAACAACGGCTCACACCGACGTCCATAGTAAGACTGTTGGAATCTAGCGTACTGCTCATATAATATCATATACCTTTCTTCAGTAAACTTAATATTGAGACTTTCATATGGAAAGTAAGTTGAATTTAAAAAAACCTTGACATCACGTACATAACAATGATCAAAGTGAGACATGTCTTTCATACCTAAACTTTTCCGATTAGTTTGTAAACCAATAATCACATAACGTGGTTTCTCTAATTGAGATGTGGTTTTTATAGACCAAGTATGTTTTGTAGTCTGTGGTAAAAGAGGGTATTCATAGAGATCCCAATTCCTAAATGCTAAACTGATAGGTCTATCTTTCTCCAAACATCTCAGCAAGTTAACTCTTTCACGATCAGATACTTTTATATGCGGTACTCTCCATACAATTTTGTTAATGGTTATGTCATCTAACACTTCATTAGTGGTTAATTTAATAGAATTAAGGTTTGTATTACTACGCAAAAGAACCAGCTCATGTTTACAGTTCATTATTATTTTATTATAATCTTCAGCGAAACCTAAAACTTTATTCAATGGGATACAGGCGGAAAAATTACCAGTAGTATTTTTTATTCCATCAATGTCCCACCCCCATAGCCGTGACATTTTTGATTCATTTTCATTCATCGAGAGCAATGATTTAATAGTAGTTGTGATCCCAGCATTTTTTATCCTATCAATTTCTACGCCATTTAGTTCATATCGAATGTCTTGGAAAAGAAAAAGCGCTGCATTATTCACCAACTCAATATTACTCACTCTCTCTTTTTTATCGCCATTTGGACGGTGCACTGTGATAGAACCTTCGATGTATAGTGTACTCTGTGACGGTAAGACGTATAAGTCTTGTTGATTGATGGGAATGCGTATTTCATCGTTTTTGTTAAAACTATTAATGTAGGGCTTATACGAATGGATTTGGTAGCTTTCAATGCTGTTGTCGTAGGCGAAAGAATCCAAGATATTTAAGATATTCATTTTATGACTTTTAAGTATCTGAGAAATTGTTTATTTTCCTTAGTCAGTTTTTTCTTTTTAGCAGGTGGTTTCTGTTGCGGTGGATGTGTTGTACTGAGATCTTTGGTTTCGGGTACCAATGTTTTATTTATGAAATCTATCATTTTCGTCTTAGGTGTAAATATAACTGTAGTTCTTCTTGTCGTAGATTTATAAGGTTGTTATTTGCATCCAAAATCCTTATATTAATCTCGCTAACTGTATTTTGATTTACTGGGAAATATATCAAATTTTTTGGGATTTCTATAATCCTGTACCCTGGCGGTACATTAGGTGCAAATTCGTAAATTATATGGCTAGGCTTCCCATTTATGTACGATCCGCTCACGATATCACATTCTATTCGAACGATGGTTGTTGGTAGAATGTTTACAGGGAAGAGAGACTCATGTAATATATTAGCTTTAAGAGTCTGATTTCCAAAACCCAATATCCTTCCGATTGAACCGGATTTCTCAAAATGAATATCTTTTGAACAAATTATTTTTGTGCTCAAAGTGTTATTGTTACATATCAAATTAAACGTACAGTCTACTAAATTTGTTTTTAAAAAGTCATTTATATCTAATAGCTCGTATGATCCTTCGGGTATTTCAATCATTTCGTTGTCGCCATAATGAAATTTGTTGTTGTAGCATTCTATGTTAGGAATCGAATTAAACGTCGAAAAAAAGATCAGCCCACATTCATATTCACCATCAAGCTGCAGAGCCGGCGAATAAAATGTTGACAAAGCTGGTTTACAACCGGTTATTGATAGCGTGAATGACATCGTAATAATGGTGAGAATAGTTTATGATTTCTTAATATAAATGTTTCAACCAGAATGTTTTTAAAAATTTTATGCATAAATGACCGCAATTATAGGTGTTGTTTTGTTGATAGTTCATATAACTATAATAAACGTTAGTGTTTTTTGTTAAGTACTTGATTAATTCTACAGGTGGTTTTAAACCATAACTATCAAAGTACACGCTGTAATTATTTATCTTAATGTAGGCTACCCAGTGAGTTCCCGGATTTATTGAATTATCTAGATTCAGGATAGCGCACTCGATGTTATTTGATTTGCTTGGTAAAGTGTCTCTCATATAGACACCTCGAAAGTATGGGATGTCCCGAGTATAATATATTAAATCTATATTACTCAGTGCTCGTCTGGGTAACCTTTTAACTAGTTTTTTGAAGAATGTACGCACAATCCCTTACCTGTCTTGTATGGTTTGATGTATAAACCTTTGCCTAAGGAGATCGATTCCATCATTTTATTGTGACGCACGGATTCAGAAAGATTTTTTTGGGCTGACTTGTAATCATTAACTGCTTTTGCTATTCCACCAATACCTCCAGCTAAAGAACCCAATGCTGATAGACCAGCAAAAATAGGAATGAGTGGAAGTATTCCTCCAGTTTTAGGGATGGGAATAATTCTTGGCAGCTTCATATTATTTTTCTTATGAAATATTTTTTTTGCTGCTAAGTATGCAAACTGAATAGCATCTTGAATATTTTTAGGTTTCTTTTTTTTCAGATGCGATTTTAATTTAGCCATAGAAGTTTTGAATGATTTAATTCCAGCACCCGATTTAATTTTTGCTTTCATTACTTTATTCACCAACCATGATGCAACTTTTTCACCTCTGCTAGCATCTTCTGATTTTAATCGTTGCTTTGCCATCTTTCTTAGCTCTAAGTCAGCCTTATGCCGATCTTCTAAACTTGAATACTTTGAATAAGCTATGTCGTGCAGCATACAAGCGCTGTCCAAAGGGTTTATGCCTTTATCGCCTCTTTGCAAACGTTCTTGTAATCGAGTACCTGGACCGCAGTAGTTGTAGCCTGGTAAGTGTAACTCTATTGGTAAATTATTGATTAAAGTATTGAGAAGTCCTTTCCCTTTCATAACTAACGATGTAATGAAAAATAAGTTAACTAATCTGTAGTAATATACTTCAATGCTTTATTATAGCACTTTTATTAATCCAACTATTTTCCTCTTGACCTAAGCCGAGCCATTTAACAAGATATTTGTTTCCCTTTTTTTTAATTACCTTCTCAACTAAATAAATATTGGGACAGCTAGTTTTTTGCAGTTCGTGTTCGTAAAAACAACCTTTTATTGGTATACAATGTTGATCTCGTATGTAATATGTTGTGGGTATAGATTTTATTACTTTTACAACAGTGAATAATTCGGTAGACCAGTTTGGTGTATATCCTTTTTGAAAATCTCCTTTGTGCTTGCTGATACGGACAAAGTCTCCAACACGAAATTTAATTTTCTTTGCAGGTAAGGAAGGTTGTGATTTGTTTATATTACATGCAACGAGTGATTCATTTAACTTGTTTATTTCAGACGGCATATGTTTTGTAGTGCGATGCATAGTATTATTATAGCTCTTAACTATATCACATAAAGGTTCTCCAATCCACTTATAATTTCCAAACAAGCTAAAATGTTTAAACAACTTGCTCTTCAAAGTTCTTATTAATCTTTCTACTATAGACGCTTTTTTTGTTGAATAAGTTGAATAATGATTTATTTTCCATCGGTTCGTAAGCTTCTGAAAAACGTCATTGTGAAATTCGGTACCCTTGTCGGTTTGTAAATTAGCAGGTGATCGGCCTTCTTGTAAAACCTTATCAAACGCTAGAGACACCTCAGTTTTTGTTTTATTCTTTAATGGAGCGATCCATGCGTATTTAGAAAAAGCATCGATGACTACTAAAATAAATTTGAATCCTTTGTTAACCTTCTGATAGTTTTGCATATCAATCAAATCGGCTTGCCATAAATCATCAATCCCTTTTAAAATAACAGAACGACGTGGGAAATTTCTTCTAGCTGCTTTATGGATTTCATTTACAACAGATTGTTTGCTCATGCTGGTTTCGATGAGTCTCTGAGTGCTACTATATGATCTTTAATAATATTACTCGCTTCTACCTTTGAACACTTCTCATCTAACTGTTTCTGTAGCAGTTGTATTTGAGTTTTTATACTTTTAAGTTCATTAATGAAATCTTGTTTTTTACAATATAATTTATTGTTTTTTTCTACATACTCCTTGCTAACAGCTTCATCTGCTGCTACAGCTAACGGTAATCCTCTCAATATACATTGTTTTAAGTCGTAAACTCCTGACTCATTTTTACTTAGCCCTGTGTTTATAGGAACCAAATTTAATGGATCTGACACACGCAGTCTTTTATGAACATGATGTCCAAATTTATCTATATTCATCTTGTAAATAGTGTGAAGGTTAGAGTAGAAATAAAATAAAATATAGATTACATAAGTATTTATTCATTTTATATCACACCACGTTTTTTCAGTTCTGTTAAAACTGATACAATTTCATCATCTAAGCCAGTATTACCGGCATCTTTCGAAGCTATTAATAATTTCAATGTTTCAACTAATTCGTTTGGATCATTCCAAAAAATGTAATCTACTTTGTTATCAACTTTTTTAAGCAATGATAAACCCTTTCCTTTGGAAACATTGGCGGAACATAATAAGGGTTTTACAATTTGTAAATACTTAAATCCTCTGTTGCTATTGATTGGTTGATTGGGATCATATTTACGTCGATGAGCGTTTGTGCTTATTAGTATAAATTTATAATTCCTTTTATCATCTTCAGTGATAATGTTTAGATCAGGATTTTTTTTTGTAAAGTAATTCACTGAGTCCATTAGTTTTGACATACGAATGACCTGCTATTTCAAATGCATCATTAGTTATGGAGAGCGGTGCTGATCCTATCATAGGTTTTCCATTTTCCAATCTAATTCCATAAGGTACATCTTTGAATACTTCTGATGATAAAGACCATGACGATAAAGACTTTGCATTTGGTGTTGAAGCACCATCCGAATTTGTTTCAAAAAATATGTCACTCATGTTATTTCTAAGACTTTGATTCAGTTCAGAGTCACTTATGTTATCATCGCTGTTACTAGCATTCGATACCTCTTGGAGTGATTCCCTTGAAGAGCTAATTTCAGAAAATTTTCGTTTCTTCGTAGGTGTAGACTGTCGTGCTAAATGTTCAAGCGAATCAACATCTTCATTACTTAACTGTTCTTGATACGGGGTTCTCGTTAGCTGTTTAAGTGGATCTGTTACTGGTTTGAACATAGTTTCTAATGCCAACTCAGAATCCATTTTAGTATTTTTCATGTTTTGAACCTTCTTTTTAACAGCCTCAGCAGACTTAATTATTTGTTGTTTAATTGATTTTTCATCACACATTTTTTCTTATTTTACAACTACTCGCATATAAAGAAGATAAGAAAGTGGCTTCTGATTTAAAAAAAACGGCATTTATGTATCTCACTCGTCGAAAGTAATAAAGGTGTCGAATTTCATTCTGTAGCATCCGTTATTTCTTTGACAGTCTTTATTAATCACTAAATAGCTAAATGTATCTTTCCAAACTTGTGAACAAAGTTCGCGAAATTGATGCCAAGGCATATCAGTGTTCACATGTTCATCATAAATATGACGTAAGTTAATATCATCCTGTTTGAATATGATGAGTAGATTTGCATTGTCGCGAACCAGTTGTTTTGGGACTTTGCTATAAGTTTGGTTCAAATAAAAACAGTCTATATTTTTATGTCTACCCATGGCAAAGTAATCACGAATGTTATTTTGATTTTCACAGGCAACATCGTCGAAAATAATGACAGAATTTTGAGACGCTAAGCTTGGATTTAAGACTTCTTTGTTATCGCGATATTTATAATAACGTATTCCTGGAACGAGATTCATTACCTTCTCTAAAAATATGTATTTTGGTTGATACAACGTTTTCGAATAAACGTACACGTTACGGAAATGTAAACCATTAGGATGTAAAAGTAACCCAAGGACTAAGTTTGTTTTTCCGCAGTTAGACGGTCCGCAAACTATACAACGGATGGTGTTTGGTAAAAGCTTTCCGTGACGATATGTATTTTTTTCAGATCCTACATCAATATTCTCAAGATTTAGTGATGTAGGTTGTTTAACAAATTTCATTTTTGGAGAAATATGTTACCAGTGATGTCCTCATTACTGAAATGCGATCATCACGATTAAACTTCAGTATTTATCTGTGTTACTAACATCATTTCATTTCCTGCCGCAAGTAAAATTCAGAATCAATCAATATTATTGGGTATTCTGGAACAGATGTAATGAGTTTGAGTGAACGACAAGCCGCGCCAACCGGCGCGGTGCGTCGTGAGCTCAAACGAATGGAAGCTGGTCCAGAATGCCCAATAACATCCTACTCATACAGTAGAGTTAATACATTTTGATTTCTCGTGACTAGATTTGACACTGGAACTGTTCATGAACCGTAATTGGTTGGTAAATGAAATAGGTAGTGACGACTGGTGACATAGCGGTGACGCGTCGATGATAAAATATTGCCAACTATATTTCATTCAGCTTTGGTCTGGCTGCATACAATTTGTTTTTTAAACCTATCGAATTCTAGAAACTGATAAACGGCGATGGTCTAGGTCATTCATGTTATTTATTCAATATATAACACGAATGACTTAGGACGAGCAACTTCTAACAACTGGAACTTTAAACAACTTGATAGAAACATATGGCCCAACTACGGGAAATCTCAAGTCTAACAACTTGATCGACTAAAAGTTGGTTTACATGTTGAACAAAGCCGAATGAAATATACTAATATCATTGAATTTTAAGCAGGGTAGGTACTAAAAAATCAACTTAATTTTAGTAGGTAGGTACTCTATTTAAAATTCAATGCCAGTAATAACCTAAGGTTTCGTTTACATTAATTTATTATAAAGTATAGCTCTATATTAGATATCACTATACAAAATTAGGTTTCAAGCATTATTACTTCAGTTTTCTTCACCCACTTTCGTAACCCACAATACAGACGATCACACAATTAACTTTTACACGCGTGCACTGTATGCAGCTGACTTTGCAACTAAAATGTAAAGGTTCATCTGCTGTCAACTGTATTATTCCCAAAATAACAAAAACTAGTCTCACTTGCACTTGTTAAAAATAAATTAAAATACATGGGACACTCGTCTAGATTCTAGTGATATGTAAAATAAAAAGTTACTAAATAAAGTATGAAAGCACAGTGTAATTTAACCTCTACCGCTAACGCGACAAGAGTTAATTTGCAACGAGCAAACAAACTTACAATAAAATACTCTGTCATAAAAAAATCTCTCTCAGAGACGATTTCACAATCTTTCATTTGATTTGATTGAAAAACCAACGCCTGTTTAAAGTAATTCATACTAAAATCTATTGAGCTCTAATACATACATAATATATTTCTTCTAACAAAATAAACATCTCTAAAGAATAACTTTTGAGTCTTTCACTCCCTTATTTGCGCTTCGGTAGTCAATTTTCTTAATTTAAACATAATAACTAACTCCTTCTTTACAGGATTATGAAAAAAACTCTCCCGTATTAAAAGAGCTAGTCCTACATCTTAAATCACCCAATTTTTACAATTTTATCCCCCTGCGCCCAGTCGATGACCATCCGTGCCAAGATCCCCCTAGTAATCAATATGTTTTTTAAATTACTTTTTCTATAGAAAGTAAAAAAAAAAAATTGTCTGTGAAAAATGTATAGATGAAAAGTCACATGATCAAGGTGCAGTGCATTTCATGGTTTAGGTACTAACTATCCTGTGTCTTAACTATTTGCTCCTGACTATCCGTGGTGACCGACTTGGCGTGGCAACAGCTGATCTGGGGACTCGCCTCCCTCGCCCGCTGGTCCCCCGGCTCCTGCTTGGAGCAGCTCGAGGCCGGCGGCTCCGGCTCGTGGCCTAGGACGGTGGTCTCAGAGTTACTCGAGCAGCATTTGCTCGGCTTCGGAGGCGGCGCCTCTGGCTTTTTGCAGCAGCCTGTGAGGTACGGACAAGAAATTCCTTCATTATCATAAGTCTGCGGAAGCAAAGAAAGGTTGTTAACGAACTAGACGACATAGTTTCGATGGCCTTTCTGACGCGTGAACAAGGACTATTATCTATCCATGGATATACCGTGTTATTTCATTTAGTAGTATTTGGACGGACATAATAACTAAAGCTTCGGGAGGGACCCTACAAGCAGCCATACATCTGGCTCATAATAGAATCAAATGGAGAGAGCTGGTGGCGGAAGCTGCCCCATAGTCACGTCCCTCAGCCATGAGGAAACGACAAAGAAGAAGAATTTCGGTGGTGAATTTTCCTTTTTAAATTTATGAAGCAATGTATGTGCTTGTATGTTATGTTATGAGCACTCAAGTATTCGTCCTCAGTGCTGTAGTATAGTTTTTAAACTTATTTATATTAACTTATATAATATTAGTTACTTACCTACCATATGCAGAAACTCATGTTTGACTTGTAATGGTCGTTGAGTCTCAGTTTCTGCGCTACTTTAAATAAAATCATATTAACTTTTATGTTTTTTGTTTCTTCAAGACCGCCTAAAACCCAAACGGCTTAACCGAATTTGAAATGAATGACGTGTCAAATGAACTGGTTTTAGCGAGTTCTGGTTATATGACGCGACGGAAAAAACAAAATGGTGGAAGGTGGTAGAGGCTAGCAACATACTCCTGGTAGGTTATTTAAAAAGTCGCTAAATAGTATCAACTAAAAAATACTATGAAAACAGTCGTGCAGTCGTGTCCCTGCCGGACACACAAAAATACTTTTTTACATACCTAAACTCAAGCCTGTATCCCAAAGGGGAAGGCAGAGACCAGGGTGGGCCTCTTGCTACTTAGGATTAAATAGGTACCTAAAATACTAAGGAACACGGTTAAGTTAATTTTATTCCCTTTGCCTCCGAGATGCCTCCGAGTACGACTAAGTCAACTCTCTCACTCTCTCTCTCTGAGAGAATAAATACATATTCATGGACATATTACACAGATCTCGTTAGCCCTATACTAAGTAAAACTAAATGACTTGTGTTATAGGTGCTAACTCGACGATAGATTTAATACAATAAATACAGAGACAACATCCAAGACCCGTGACAAAGTAGAAAAGTTCGTTTCCTAGTTTGACCCGGCCGGGGATCGAAGCCGAGACCTTCGGTTTTACAGTCGGCGTGCCTCACCGCTGCGCCACCGAGGCCGTCCGTAAGGCCTGTGCCCTAGGTTAGAACGTAATACAAGTGGCGTTATACCTTTGCTGAGAAGATGCGCATCCTCAACTCCATCGCCAGCCTCTCTTTGGCTGCACCCGGGGGTCGGTTCCTGGACAATCTTCGCCCGAGCCACCTTCGAGGGGCACTTCTTCGCACCATATTGGCACGTGGGCTCCTGGGCAGAGGTGGACGGGATGTAGTGCGACGGCTGTATGCAGGTTCTGGTCCGGCAGATGAAGAGATCGGACTCGGAGGCGATTGAAGTGGTCAGCAGTGGCGGGGTGGAGCTCTCCGCTGGGGAGGGTTGAGCAGATTAGTATCTAGGGTGTTTTTCAGGTAAAATACAGCAGCGGCGTAATGTTGGTTTTTGTGTATAATGGTGTAGGCATTAAGGTAAAACTCGGCCCGCAAATATACGCACGTTAAAGTATTGAGTGCAATTGCAATTTGGTTTCTGTATTTTATAACCGAACGAGCGTTTTTAAACTAAACATGTCAATTATAAAATAAGGACTTTGACTATTTGCCTATTCCACGCATAAGCCTTGAATTTAGTCAGGACAGTAGACAGTAGCGCCTACCTTGTGGGATACAGCAAGAAGTCCAAACCAAAGGAAATGAAGAATAGGAAATGTATTAACTCAGAATTCCCCGATTCCTGCTGTACGAGAGAGCGTAAACTATTGGAACTGTTCACTATTTCATTACTTACTAATTGCATAATTTAGTAAATATATTTATTTAAAATAAATACAGAACTTGGCCCCGAATTCGAAGATATACTTCTACATATCTACATGTATACGTATTATGAATTAAGAGGTCATATGAATTATGGTCGTTTGAATTATTTCTGCGTTTTAGTGCCTTGTACTGTACTTAGCGTACTGAAGACGATTTAAAAAAATATATTAAATGCTTTTTTGATTGGATAATGTTGCCTCAGTAACCAAGCGTGCCAATCGTGGATTATTTGTTAAAAGAGTAATAATCACGACAATAAAATTGTGTATTTTGACCACAGAACATATACTTAAATTCTGGATTTACAGGTACAACGATGCCTTAGATGCATTTTTTCTTGAGCTGGTGGAGCAAGTAATAATGAAACTATGAATTTGGTTTCGAAGATCATCAGCTCGAATGTCGTTCTTGAGAGGTCCTAAGCTTCTATTCTGGAAATATAGCATTTTCAATTAAAAAGTACTTAATTTTGCTGTTACTTTCAACAGCCGAAGATTTGGAAGACTGATGATGGTCAGCTCAAGGACACCCAGATCTGGGGCACCATTGCACTAAGAAATCCGGAATTAAAGTTGACATGTATAGTTTCATTAACACTTGCAACACTAGGAAAATGAAGAGGCAGATACTGACTAGCCCAATGACGCCTAGATATAATATACCGTTGCACCTATAAATCCAGAATTGAAGTCAAAATACACAATTTTACTGGCGTGGTTTTAGTACTTTAATAAATAATACACGATAGGCACGCGTAGTTATTTAAACCACATTATCTATTCACTAAAAACGTGAAATAAACATTTTAAAATAAAATATAATAACCGACTTCTGTACACTAAGGCACTAAAAAGTCAGAAATAATTTAAACGAATATGAACTGCAATACAATGCGGCCCGAAGGCAGCGGCTTACTTTTTTTATATTGTACATTGACATTCAGCAAACAGAATGGATATTCTTAACGTTGAAATAATTTGATTTGAACTCTAAATACGAAATTCGTATATATCTAGAGGTATAATAATAGTTTTAAAAGATTTTAAGTATTTTTACGGGGTCAGGGGGTAAAGCAACGACCGATATGGTATCAACTGTACTTACTATAATACCATAATACTAATACTAATATTTACTGAGGCTCCGAGTATGCATACAAAATCGCAGGCAACAGCTAAGTACATACTCTTAATATTGTGTAACACTGCCACAATATTTACTGGTTCAGCGGATCGCACTTGAACAGCTGCAGCTAGAAACAGTCGGGCTTCCTAACATAATTTTTTAACATTAAAATGTGAACGTTATATTCTTTGTAATGCACTAACCCGTGCTAAGGACAATTTTAAAAACCTATTTAGAGGCTACAAATTTCACCCATGCCGGGACTCGAACCCGCGACCTCTGGCTAACCGTGCCAGCGCTCTCCCAACTGAGCTAATGGGTGACTCACTGGCATCAGTGAAATTTCGAGCCTCTTTACTTCACTGATGCCAGTGAGTCGCCCATTAGCTCAGATGAGAGAGCGCTGGCACGGTTAGCCGGAGGTCGCGGGTTCGAGTCCCAGCATGGGTGGAATTTTTAGCTTCTAAATATAGATGTGAAAATTACTTTGCTAAATTCTGCCAAAAATCCCACAAGCCACATGCGGTTGATTAATGCACCGCCCTCCCTCACACTTTTTCAAGCAGAAGCAAGACACGAACACAACTTTTATATAATATCTGTGTACAATAAAGAATATTCTATTTTCTACCTATCTATCTTAAGTTAATGAAATAAACTCAAATTTTGGCCTATCCATCTACGTAATGTGATGATTTACACAGCGTCCATGGCATCTTCACTCACACTAGACGGGGACGGTGCAGGGACTACTCGGGCGCTGCAGCGCTTGGGGCGTGGAACAAACATGTTATTTATTTACTAACACATTCACTGAGGGCCACGCTGGGCCAGCTGCAGCTCGACAGAATCGCGCGCTTTGCATAGTTTCCCTTCGCAAATCTCCCAGGAACACTTCTCCGTCTCACAGCGCGCTAGGAAAGGCGGGAAAGGAAAGGATGGTGGTCAGAGGCCTAATTATACGCAGCAAATCCTGAAGGATTCCTAAGACTCTCATCTCAAATTTGGCGCGAATGTTTTTCAAACGCGGAGTCAGAACACAGTCGAAACATTTGGCCATTGGTATAAATGGTGTGAATGGTACAAAGGGCTTCAACCTGGGTGTATTTATGGCACAGGGTACCCTAGTTTTTTTTTTATTAAGGACATCAACAGCGAAAACAAATTATTTGATCACAATAATAAAAATACAGTTCACAGGGCCAATAACAGACATCCACAAATAGGCAGTTCATAATTACTAAAAACGTACCACGACAACGCTTTGTAATAATGATAAAAATACATGCTTTTTAAATTCTAACTATTACATTAAATATAGCACATTACAATTAAAGCCAATCAAGATTTGCCATCTTTAAAAGTATGTGTGAATGTTTGGCGCCGGACAAGTGATTAAGTGCGTGGAAGTAACTATTATTCGATATCAACTATTGTATGTCCCCACTGCTGGGGCACGGGTCTCTTCCTGCATCGTAGGAGGGTTAGGCCATATTCCAACGGGGTCCAAGTCCGCGTTGACCAACCAGGACTTATTATTGTCTCTAAAATTAAACAAAAGCGTTAGTTACCTGTGTCGTCGCACTCGGGCGTGCAAATGATGGACCTCCTGATGCCGAAGCACTGCATCTGCATTCGCGTCAGCTTCGTACCGAAGAGAAAGTAGCCTGTAGAATATACGAGTGATTTGGTTAATTCCCTTAGAAGACGTAGTTCACTCATAAAGTAGTGGACTTGCACTAACGTACAAAAGATCAGACACATACTGGATTCGCGCCTGCAGCACCCGTGTCTTTTGCCTCTAGATAGCTTGAGAATAGTTGTTAAAATAATAACTAAGCGAGAAAGGCGTGTTACTTGTGTTTAAAATGAAATGAAATGGTTAGTAGGTACTTACACTTTTAAGCTAACGCGAAAGGTATTTTTGTGCTGGATATTGCGTAACTATTGTGTATTGGACTAGTGATTGGTTAACCCTTTACCTGGCAGTGGTTGGATAGTTCTCACCATGTTACTATTGAACCTTAACACTTTAAAATAAAGTCCACAAACAGTGAAAAATGTATACTAACTCTGGCCGTTAAAGGGTTAAAATGATAGAGATAGGTACATTAGGATCTGCAGTGAATGAGTTTATTGAAGAAGTAGTCTTTCATCTGAAGCATTCATCCACGATCTACACGCGTCTTCGATACATTAATCATTTATTTGTG